>OY776112.1:289662632-290862632 GCA_963675035.1 Allygus modestus
CAGTGAAAGTGTTACTGTAAACAGATTAGTAACAGAAAATATAATATATTTAGAAATGAAAAGATGAGACATAAAACATCATTTAGGTAAATATTCAATAAACCAAGAAAAATGTAATAAAGGTTACAAAGGTTAAGTACTGTAAGTCTTAGGTTACATCAGACTGCTTTCACAATTTATAAATACTAGGCTCATATAGGCCTACTTGAATGTATACCTAACTATAACATAGATGGTAGTCTACTGAAAAACAGTGGTCTTTGCAATAATTTATTGGAAAATTCTCACAAATCCTAAGCAACTAATGGCCTTGGCCTAAGTAAAAATTGCAAATGAATTAACCTCCAATACATAGCTTCATATTTTATGTTAAATTTCTGGAAACATTTAGATTGCTATTCAAACATAACTTACATGTAATTACAAAATACCTTTTTTTATAAGTTTATAAGTTTGAACAAATGTTCTTGGATGGTCATGGTACGGCTTAGTGTACTAAGGCCAAAAGGGTCAGCTTCTTTAAAATATCATCGTCAATTTTGATTTTACTTGCCATAATATATTAAGCAAACTTAAAACAGGAAACTAAGTACCCATTGAAGTATGATTTATGTATAGGAAATGCCTACATCTACATGTTATTTTATTGCAAGTTTTTAACTTTGCAAAAGGATAAGGTCAGAGAATGAGGTTATATTAGGGTTATTATATTTGAATTAGAAGCGCCTAGTGGCAGTGGATTGACAAAAAAACATCAGTTGAATATAAACGCTAAAATAACAGAAACAGCTGACTAAGAATATAAATGAATTTAGTAAAAGCTTTCAATGAGTAACAAAACCTTTGTACTAGGGTAAGTTTGTTATTAATGAAGTAAACTATGTAGGCTATTCGTAATTACATCAAGATTGTAAAAGTAGCGAAAAAAGTAGCAACATAATCCGCTAAATCTACTCCAAAAATGTAGGGCGCTACAGCTAAAGCTACTTTTTTCCAAAGTAGCGGAGCTACAGTCAACGCTACTGAAAAAGTAGCTCGCTACTGTAGCGCCGCTACTTGTAGCGCGCTACTCCTCAACACTGACATTATGTACTGTAGATACATGATATACAATTTTATAGTTTAGCTGTATAATTTACCTGAGGAAGGTTTAGAATATCCAAAACTGTTATCGATCTGTCCAAAAATTAATGATATAACAACTTTCACAATCGTATAACAAATCAAAAGCATATCAATTTCAATTAAACAATAACTTTGTGTTTTCATCTTAAGTTTGATAAAAGACAAACATTTTATATATTACGATATTTAGAGTTGAAAACTACAAATTACGGCCGTTTTGAAACGGGATCAGGCAGAAACCTCAGTTTCTAACTAAAATAGGATTTTATACAGAAAAAAACATATGCCAAGTTTCAAATAAATATCTTATATGGTTCAAAGTACAATGGCAAATTTTGTAGATATAACTTGCAGACAGATATACGCTGAACAGAGCGGAGTGTCAGGCCAGATGTGATTTGGCTGCTACTTGCGCAGCAAAAATTTATAATCGGAAGGCACATTCAACTTAACAGTGCTGCTACGTTTAGGCTGCCGAGTCCACGTATTTATAGGAACATACTCGTGGTGTATTCTTTAAAAGCAGCAGCGTTCCATGTGGTAGAATGGTGAACTACACTTTGTCATACACTTATCAAAAATATGTTATTTGGCTACCACTTCAAATGTTCAAAATGTTCTCCTACCGGCTTCCTCAGTCGATATAACATGTGCAATTGGCGGAGCCAATATATATATATATATTATAAATAAATATTATAAATATTATATTATAAATATTATATTTATATATATACATATAAATGAATTTGATCAAATGGTGTTTTTGGCACCTGGGGGCCTCAAAACAAAAAGTTATCATGGTCCCGGGCCTAGGTCTTACCATGCCACCTACAGTAATAGCTTCTTCCCTATAGGGGAAATTCGCTAAAAGTAGTTAGTGAGATGCTAATGATTACCATGTTCTACTCACAGCGACCAGGTCACCGGTGGCTCTATAGACCGGAGGTTGCAATTGCTCCCACTTCTCATTCTCCACAAGACACAGCCGAGTATCACTGCCTATTCAAAAACAAACACAAAGTAATTTATTAAATGGCAGCCAACATTAAACAGTTCTTACAAGTTCTCTTTAGTGGGTTTTATCTGGATTTTGTTACCATTGACTTACACGTAGTTCAGTGTATTAAAAAGGGGGAACCCTACCTGAAAGATCAATATCTACAATAATGAAGACAAAGTTTATATAAATAATTGATATTATTGCCCTAAGGGCAACAATACCTTTTATGCACTTTTTTGGCTTACACCCCCTTCAACCCTTATTTGGGGGTAGTTTAAAAAAAAAACATGTTTTACTGGAACAGTTATTTCTCAAGTTCTAAGATAGATTTTGATACACTTTTTTTATTTGAATCCTCTCAGTAATACCTACAAACTGTAGTATGGGTTTTAACATAAGCCAAGTATATCTTAAAAAATAAATAAATACAAATTTCATAATTTATGTTTTACTTTTGATATTAAATAATTTTTATAAATACTTAATTTTATATTTTGAACTAATCCATACTACAGGTTTTAGATACATATATTGCCTATGAAATAAAAAAAATTAAGCGTCTAAGTGAATTAGAACTGTAGTTACAGATGTTTCCATATTTGCAAACGCTAAAAATTCAAAATTGCGGTAATCAACCAAAAACAAAACATTTAATTTCATGCAAAACTGACTGCAAACTTTACTTTTAAAGTAAAATTTAAATAGTTTCCAAATATACTTTAGTCATGTATTATTCATCATTTTAACCAGAAAATTATAAGGAATAAGGAAATGTAATAAAAAACTTTTTTTTATTTCCCGATTATTTAGGTAGGGTTCCTTACACATAGTTTAGTGTATTAATAATTAATCTAAATAATTTCAACAGCTTATGTTATCTTTTATAACAATTTTCGATTATCCGGGATGATGACCAATTGGAGGGGCACTTAAACCTAAAACCACGGTTAAAACAAAGGAATTCAATAAATTGAACATTACGAATATAACAAAGATTTATTTACATTTTTAAACAACAAAATTCTGTTTTAATGCCATTTAAGACATATTTATGTAAATTAAATACTTTTGAAAATCTTGAAAATGTGATTAAATCTACAAAAAAAAAAGAAAAAAAGAAAATAATAGTAAATACTAGCAATGGCTAACAGCAGTAAAACCTCTCCAAAACGCCGAATGGAATTTAATTAAAGTTCTCTTAACACGTATGATATACCCTGTGAGAGTTTTTTGGTCAAAGAACTACACCGAACAGTATGCTAATTAATTATCACTGCCTATTCAAAAAATAGGCCTTTCTTGAGCAAATACATTTGAGCAAATTAGGAATAAATCACCTAATTTGCTCACCTATTGGGTTTGTTTGTGACAAAATAGAACTGTCCCATTTTGTTACAAATCTGAAACGCTTCCAGAAAATCACATCAGCAAAAATTACAATATTATCATACTACCAGAAATCATATCGAACATTAAGAAATTGTTTATCCCATTTCAACTTCATCAAACAGTTAAATTATCTTCTAGACGCCAAAGAACTTTCTCCTAAATCAACTTTAAGCAACAATACAACCGCTGCACCTAGTACCACTACATTACCTATGAATGACGCAGCAGAAAAGTTTGTCGAGAGCTTCACTATTAAGCAACATGAAGATTTGTCTATAACCTTCGAAGATGTGTTAAAAGTGGTTCCTGGCGACCTCACATATTGTGAGGCGTTAAAGCAGAAAAAAGTGATAGGGTTGCAAGTGAAGTTGTGCATGTGTCAGTGAATAGTCTTTGTGTGTCTCTGTCACCTGCTTTATCTTTAAACTTATCAACTCAGACAATTCCGCCAATTACATAAACAAATCTGATGGCTCTGTAACCATCTTTCACCAAAATATTCAACATCTTGCCTCATGAATAAATGCTTTAGAAGCCATATTGGAAGAAATAACTCCACAAATAATTGTTTTAACAGAACATGATATGAAAGACGAGATACTTAACCGGCTTAATATAAATAATTATAAATTACAAAACCATTTTTCCAGGGAAAATACATTCAAGGGAGGTGTTATGATTCTGTCTGAGGAGGGGTTTGAGATAAAGCGGGTGGCTCTACCTAGGTCTTTGACAGATGCATTAATTGAAGAAAAGCAATTTGAATTCTGTGCTTGCAGTTGTATTGTAGAAAATGTTAAGCCTTAAGTTATTTATAGACATCTATAGATCACTTTGTTCAAATGCAAATATATTTTTGGACAGGCTAAGTCTTCTAATAGATTAATTTAGTAAAGCTCATAACAAAATTCTAGCAGCAGGGATTTTAATATTGACGATCTCAAGAATGATAACAAATATAAAGCATTTAAAGAATTATTAAAAAGTCATAATATGGAAAACTTAGTAAATTTTCCAACCCGGGTAACTGAGAATTCAAAAACTGCCATAGATAACTTCCTTATAAATAAACGGTATCAGGAAACCGCTTTCTTTGGAGGCACTACATAATCCATTTCTTCACTCGTGGTTTTAAGAGGGGAAATGCCCCCTTCGTGGTTTTAAGAGGGGAAATGCCCCCTGTTCCCCCCCCAGGGTTATTAAGGGGCAACATATTTCGAATTTCCTCTGTTGGTCAATTCTAACTTGACAAGCATATCAAATTTGAATGAAATTGATCTGTAAATAAGAGAGAAATAAAAATTGTCAATTCCTCAAATATTCAAAAAATTGTCTGGGGAATAATCAATTCTGAAGTTGGAAATAAAATGAACCCCCTCAAGAATATAACTTTGACTGAAGGGTCACAAACTATGACAGATCCGAAATTAATGTCTAATATATTGAATGAACACTTTGCTAATTCTGTTAAGGATCTAGGTTTAAGTTTTAGTGATGAGGAATGTATTAATCTTAGTACTAATCTGAAGAAAAATTTGTTTTGCCCAAAATTTAACTTAAGACTAGTAGATGACAGGGAAGTGAAAAAATAATAGAATCGTTAAAGAGTAAAACTTATTGTGGTTTTGATGAAGTGCTAATTACAGTGATTAAGGCTGTAAAGATAAATATCAGTAACATTTTATGTCATCTTATAAATTCCTCCTTTGTTAGTGGTATATTTTCAAACAAATTAAAGCTTGCTAAAGTAATACCTTTACATAAAAAAGATGATTCAAAAAATGCTCAAAATTACACATCAATATCAATCCTCCCATCAATAAGTAAAATATATGAAAAGGCAGTTCATATACAGATGACAGAATATTTAGAAAATTTCAACCTGTTGGATGAAACTCAGCATGGGTTCAGATGCGGGAGATCAGTTGTGAGTGCAGCTGTATCGTTCGTCGAGTCAGTAATTGAATCAGTATATGAAGGAAAATGTACAACCGGAATATTTATGGTTTCAACAGCTAGGTACAATGTTAAACACTCAACATTATTAAAAAGTTACAGGATCTTGGAGTACCTATCCAAAAATGGTTTGAATTGGTTTCATTCTTATATTTCCAATAGGCACCAATATGTGGAGATAACTCAATTAACAAATCTAAATAAACTTACAAAATCGTCCTCAAATCAAAAGTTACTTAAACTTGGTCATAATTAGTCACAACTCACAAATTGGTCACAACTCAGGGGTCCATTTTAGGGCCTTTACTCTTTTTATGCTACCTGAGGGGCATAGATTGTGTAATAAGTAAACCAAGTAGTGAGATTTGTCTTTACGCTGATGATTCTAACTTGATTATATCATCAAACTTCCCACAACAAACGGAAATACAAGCTTTTGTTGAACTTGAATGTATAGGAAATTATTTACAAAATCTGAACTTACTTCTAAACTTACAAAAGACTAAGTTCATCAACTTTAAAACTACACAAAATACAAAAATCAAGGAAACAGCAATAATTTATGATAAACACATTGGAAAAATAAAAAGTACACATTTTTTAGGCATAACATTAGATCAGCATCTCAATTGGGATGAACATGTGCATAACGCCTCGAGTAAAACTAACTCTGGAATTTACGCGTTGTCGAAAATGATATTTTATTGCAATTTACCCAAATTAAAGAATATATATTTTGCTTATGTACACTCCCATATTTCCTTTTGTCTGAGTATTTATGGGTCGACAAAAAGAGTAAATATGGATACAATTTTGAAACAACAAAAGAGAGCTATTAGAGTTATGCTTAAGTTGAAATATGATGATTTGGTTAAAGAACATTTTAAAAACTTGAAAATACCAACTGTTTATGGAAAATATATTTTTGAAACAGTATTTTGAAACAACAAAAGAGAGCTATTAGAGTTATGCTTAAGTTGAAATATGATGATTTGGTTAAAGAACATTTTAAAAACTTGAAAATACCAACTGTTTATGGAAAATATATTTTTGAAACAGTATTAATAGCCAAGAGTCAAATGTTAATAAACGGTATCAGGAAACTGACACATACTTTCTCCCTTTTAGCCAAACTTTAATGACAAAAATATTTGTTATTTACTAAATATAGAATATGAAGTATAGATAAATGTACAGAAAATTGTCTAAAATAGTTGTTTTCAGAAATATCCCCCCAAATTGCTTTTTTGGAGGCACTGTAGAGTCCGTTGCTACACACAGTAGTTTTGAGAGGGGAAATGCCCCCTTGCCCCCCCCCCAGGGTTAAATAGCAACACATTTCGAACATCATCTGTTGGTCAATGCTAACTTGACCAGCATATAAAATTTTAATGAAATTGATCAGTAAATAAGAGAGAAATAGTTATTTTTGTATTCCCCATAAGAATAACATTGGACAACGTACTGTGTTAACCGCTAAATGAAAATTTCAATTTTCTCCGCAACTAGCAATCGTAGAATAGTAATTTAAAATACTAATTTATTTAGTTTTTTGAGCTCTTTTTAATGGTGAATAGTAATCTTTTTTAACATTTATTATTTTTATGAAAAATAAAAAAAAAACTGAATTTTTGATGTTTTAAGTCCTGTAATTTCTGAACCCGAATTTTTACAGAAATGCGGGTGGTGTCATTTTGTTGGAAATTTAAAGTTCTACAAACCACGAAAGTTTCATCAAAATCGTTAGAGCCGTTTTTAAGAAATTTGGATTTTTCATGTTTTTTGGCGGTTTTGGGGGGATAATTACCCTTAAAAATCAAAAATTCAAAAAAATGAAAAAAACGCCTGGAGATATCGTGGATTAGTACCTACATACCAAATTTCATAAAAATCAGCCCATAGGATAGGGCTCTAGCTCTGTAAACATCCACACAGACACACACACACACACACACGGACACACACGGACACACACACACACACACAGACAGACATCACGTAAAAACCACTTTTTTGGGTTCAGGGAGCACCAAAACGAATATTTCCACTAACAACTCAAATTCGAAAATTTTTATGAAAACAATACTTTCTCCATATACTATGTATAGGGGGAGAAAGTAAAAAAGAATTCAAAATCACCAACACACCCTTACAATACCAGAAACAGAAATGAAGTAGGTAGGATCCAAGCCCATAGACTTACGTTTTTTTGAGAAAAAGCCTACGTATATGGGGACAAAATTCTTAAAATACAATCCAGATTACAATAAAAATTAAAAAAGCTTAAACAAACTAAAAAAGATTTTAAAAGAATATTTAATTAACCAAGCGTTTTATTCAATTGAAGATTTTCCACCTCTCTCAGAAGTTAATCTTGTTCCATTCTGTTTATTAAGTATACAGGCTATGTATTTATTATAAGTATTAATACAAATATTGATGCTATTCTTTGCACCACCATGTGCATGTATATGAATAAAGATATTTGACTATGACTAATTCCCCACTGGGAGCAAAAACGCATGAGGTAAACTCCTACGGTGATTGTATGAATTGTTTGCTCCGCCCAGCGAAGGTGAAGGGGTGCAGCTATTGAGCAGTGTCAAGGTTATCGCTCCCTAGCTCGCGACCACGGCTCATTAGCGTGTTCAGACTCTTAGATTACAATGTATTTACTAAATTGTTTGTATAGTATTTATTCTGATAAATAAAGTAATTTTTACAACTCTAGAGATAATTTAACCAAATAATTGCTATCAATTACTCTATGTTTTGCTCTATGTTGCTCTATGTATTACTCTATGTTTAGAAGGGGATAAATAAAAATAAACTTTTCGTTACCATGGTTAAACCGCAACCCGATTAACCCGCTCCTGGATAATGGGGAGTTGACTGTATTATGAATTACTTTATTACTTTACTCAGGCCACCGTAGAGTCGCGACTGTAGCGCATGCACAATCGACGCAGGAATTGCTTTATGAATTTTTTACTAACATATAAATACAGAGGAATAAAAACATTGTAAAATGTCAGCAGTTCACAAACTTTCTGCCACAAAGCACATAATCTATTATACATAATATACTATCCATAAAATCATGTAGAACAAGAAGCCTACCTACCAATGTACATCTCTCCGATGCCGTTTGTAACAGTCTGTCCCATGTCGTCAACCACCCGCAGCTGTGTATCGCTCAGAGGGGAGCCGAGAGTGCCGTCAGTCCCCGATGCGACCATGGCCCAACACGACACCTCTGTAGTGCCGTACAGGTTGTACAACTGTGTCTTGTTGCCATCTGCACGACACTGCTGCCACCATGACAAAGGTGGAAACCTTTCCCCACCTGACGAAATGAAATATTAATTTTTTTCTCTACTTTAAATCTTATGCTACGCCACAATTTAGAAGAAACAATGAAATTTGTATTTTAGGTAGTTAAGTGACTGAGCCCACTTACAACCACTTAAGTAAGTTCAGAGAAAAATATTTATAGCTATATTCATTACTGAAACCAACCTAGAGAAAGAATTCTCAACGAACTGTCCTCCCCCAAAACTCGTGTCTTAATCTGTTCTGCAGTCCACCGAGTGAAGACAGAAGGAGTCAGCTGAGCGACTGTCACGAGTGAGGGAGCGTGGAGGGGGAACACTGCGTTCAGTAGGTGGAGGGGGGACACTCGCAGTTCTGGGCTGACCAATAGCATCGCGGCACCCGATGTCACGGCCAGCAGCAGCTCCACCATGAACGGGTCGAACGTAGGCGGGGATGCTGACAGGACCACATCGTCCTCCGTCACGCTCCAGCGTTTCCTGAAGGGAAATAATTTGTATACTTGAAAATATAAATAACTAGCCCATAGTGAACATATGTCCTCTATGCAAATCATTAGAACAAGTTATTGAATATAAAGTTCCTTTAAATCATAAAACAACAGCCATTCTCACTCAAGGTCCATAGAATCAGTGACCGTTACCTGCTACCCTTTTCTGTAAGCTAGAAGATGAAATATACAAAGTTGCACACACGTAGATATCTCTGCCATTAACTACTTCAACTATTTATTGAAATAGCCTAACCTATATATTAATAAACAAGCAAGATCTAAGATATAACATTTAATAAATAGACATAGGACTTAATACTAGGCTGACGATTATGAACTAATAGACAATAAGATTACGACGGCATCTGCGAGGCTAGTGATTGGGCTTGCCAGCGGTCTGTGTGTCGTCTGCTAGTCATCAGTCAAGCTACACTCTAATTGAGGACCCTTGTACTGAAGCGACGACAGTGTCACTCATAGAGCTGCGTTAACCTGCTTCACACTGTCGTTCTCGCAGTCTACCATGGGTGATTACTCTTTAAGTTCTGAACACCTAATGATGAAACCTACAGCCTAACGATAACATTTGGTTAGCTCTAATCTTCCAAACAATATTACTTAATACACTTACCTAAGATCTGAGATATTGGGAAGAATAGCTTGTTCAGGAACTTGAACTATTTTGGGTTTTCCTGTTGACCCTGATGTCAGCACAGCATACATCATTACAGGCTCGCTCACTGTGTGTATCTCGCCTAAAATAAATGTAGAAAAGTGTTCAAGTAAGCTTTAAATTTAAATCATAAATCACAAATATAGGTACTATGCTCTTGATACAAAATCACTAATAAAAAATAATACCTAGGCCTACTAAAATAATTTTCAAACAGGTAGGTGACAAACAAAGCTAAAGAATGTTTTATTATTTTATTATTATTTTAATTACATACGGCAATGTTTTTGCGATGGAAATGTAATCTTCTCAAACAAATTAAAAGTATTTTTTCACTAGATTATGAAGTTGTAGACATATTCCAAGCCAGACAATTTTACTTTTACCAATTCTTTATAGATAACTATGTGTTAAAAATCTAAAGAGACAATACGAAAATCAAAAATTATTCAGAGTAGGTACTGTACAATTCAGATTATCATCCAGATCCCGGAAGAGGTTGTCCGAAGAAAAAATTGTAATTACAATCAAAACGTGATTTTTCTTCCAAGGTAGCGCCTTATAAGTCTCATACGCAACCGCAATACATTAATGTGCACATGAAGGGTCATAGAAACTGCAATATAGAGTGAGCCACCGTAGAGTCGCGACTGTAGCGCATGCACAATCGACGCAGGTATTTTGCGCCTTTTTTAATATTGACCCCTCAATTCGCATGACGTTGACTGAAGTTTGCACATCTATTCTGTTTTACAGTCTTTCCACGCAGTTTGCAGCATCAATATTGCAGGTGCTACAGTAGTTTCCCGATCGTTATTTAAGCAATGTAATATTAGCTTCAGATTATTCAGATTGTTGGCTATCTGGATCCATATTCCACCACATTAATACGGGTAATATGAGGTGTAGGCTACTGTATTCCAAAATTGTTTTATTTAGGTCTACATTACACACTCAATGAGCAGGGGCTGGTACAAAAAAATAAAGTTACAATTGAAAAAATAAAATAAAATCTAAAAATACTTGTACAAAAAAGACAGGAAAGTTCAAAAAGTTATTTGAAGGTAATACATGATACAGTTCTTATAATCATCCTCACCTGTTTCCCATAACTGTATTTTCACATCCCATATTGAAAAAGTTTCTACTAAACGAGGAGCTTTCATAATAGATTTCAACTGTTCACTTTGTTCATCTAAAAAAATGCTTGTTATATGTAAATTCTCAATGAGTCTGCAATTTAATTCCGGCTGGTTTTCAATGTCAATATATACAAATGGTCTCTCATTTTGTAGACATCTGCAATTAAAGTAGAACAAATTATTTCAAAATCCATAAGTGGTATTTATAACAAATGTTTACAGGAGGTACAGTACTTCTATTATTTGTAATTACCGGTACTTTAATTTTAATTAGCTGAAATGGCTATATTGATTGTTGAGTCGTACCAAGATCAAAAATAGACACAGCTTTGAAAAAACACAGGTATGGCAACTCTAGGAGAAGTCCATAATATAACATAGGCCACATCCTGCCTCTGTATTGAATGTCCTGGTTGGATGTTAATTACAATGTTATGACAACAAAACAACAGGGAATCTTATTAAAAAGGAGCAGGTCTTTTAATACACTTGCTAATACAACACGCCAGTGTTAGTAACACTTTCTTAGTGACAAACTCTGGATAAATATTGCGGGTGGTTATTGTTTGTTTATTTATCCACCCTCCCGAACCGCATAGGCTACAGAGAGGTGAGACCGATTTGCCCCTTATTTTTTGAGAGAAGGGGACTAAAATTATAAGTTACAGTAACAAAAATTGATAGATAGATGTTGGGATTAGGTAGGTACCTTTTTATTTTAACTTGTAAAAATTAGGGAGAAAGGGTACAGTATGAAGTCCACCAACCAACACCTACTCGGACAACTGATATTGTCAGACCAAACTGTCATATTATGAATAGGTTTGATTTTGAATCACATGTATGTAAAAAAATAAAGTAAACAAACGTTTAAACTTAGATAACGATTAGGCTAATTCTATTCATAGTGAAATTATTCAATCAGGAATTATTATTAATTTTAGGAAATTAATAGAATTGGTGTCTTTTTGTTGTTCTCTAAATGTTTTTTTTAGGTACCAAGGAACTATTAGAATAGCCTAAGTTCTGATAGGCCTAGCAAAAACACAAATATGTGGGTAACAATTTTGACGTCCAGACACCACTTTTTTGGAAATTGTTTTTCTCAATTTGTTTGTTTTGTTCGTTTATCAACATTTTGTTCTTCAGAAAAACAGATTTTTCCAGGAAAACAAGATTTTTTTGTCTCATAGGCTACTGTAAATTGTGGGTAAGTTAGGTAGGGTACCGGTACTACTAAAATTGTCGGGAATTTCTGTCTACAATTTAAGCTAACCATTAATAAGCGAACTATTGTGAAAATAAAGAGTGAAATCAAGTCAATGTAGGGGGCACAGTGGGATTCCAGGGGTATGGTGGGCAAATTGTGATTTGATATTATGAAAATATTGAAAACAAATCAAGTAGGATAAATTCCCAAAAAAGTTAAAATTTCCTATTACAGCGCTCTGCGGGCTTAGGCGGTTATGATAAATAAATAAAAAATCTTTACGATACGTATACAGATAATTTTGTATTTATCTATCATAACCTAACTCCGCAGAGGACTGTTTAGGAAATTTTCACTTTTTTGGGAATTCTTCCCTTTTTAGGAAATTCCTGTTAGGAAAATTTCTAGGCCTAATGAATAAAAAATCAGAAATAACACATCAATTAATTGTAATTTACCGCCATACAGCGCTCTGCGGAGTTAGGTTAGGTTAGGTTATGATAAATAAACCCAAAATTATCTGTAGGCTACATGTACCTATATGAATCTTAATATTTTGTATTTATTTAGCATAACCTAACCTAACCTAACTTAACTCCGCAGAGTGCTGCATGGGAAATTTTTCCTTTTTCAAAAAACTTCCCCCTTTTGGGAGTTCCCCTTTTTTGAGAATTTTTCAAGCTTGTTTTTTAAATAATTTCTCAATATCCAATAAATTACAATTTCCCTATATTTAAAAAAAATTCATTGCCCAATACCCCGGAATCCCACTGTGTCCTCTAGATTGACTGGATTTTAAACTTTATTTTCACAACAGTTTGCTTATTATTAATTATTAATTGTAAAAATGACTACCGGTACATCTTTGTGTTCCGAATCCCTACAATTTGAGTACACACAATGTAATATTTTGAGACAAAAAAATTCCGTTTTTGCGGGAAAAACGGCTTTTCCAACAAAAAATGTTTTAGAACAAATTGAGACAAAATTTTTAAAAAGTCTGGACGTCTACATTTTTCCCGTTTTGGTTTGGTAATGTTAATTTAACCTATAACATAAAAACGTAGCCTAATATAGGTAACGTAATAGGTCTATATATCAAACAAAAATAATCGTGATGTCATAACTTAGTATATGCTGTTACTAATCGATGTGAAACTGGCAATAGAATATCCATAAAACCCAACAATAGGGTATTTAAACTGTGACATCACAGGCCATCTGTTGAACAGGGTATTTAAACTATGACGTCACATGGCCAGCTGTCAGAGAGACTAAAATGGATGCCACATCGGGATGTACATAACCTCAAAATGACTTCCCGCCCTTTCGCAGACAACTGACTCCCGTCAGTCAGCTAATACATATATGACCTTCAAAACGAGATGATATAAGTCCTGGAAACATAAAAACTAACACGTAGCAGACCACACATAAACATCTGAAACTCTCGCCGAGCGATGGCGAACGCAAGAATGTGGAAGGCTAGTTCCCCGAAGTTGTGATCCCGACCTTGGTTGGTGGATAGGCGCTAACCGCGGCGCCTGGCGCCCATCCACAAGCCCAGGTCGGGATCAAAGCTTCTACCCTTTTTCCATAAAGTTATTGCTAGCCCTATCATTCGAGGAAGAAGTCACATTTAACAATTATTTTTACGTACGTATATACTTTATAAGTGTATGTAACACATGAATACATGGACGATAAACGTCCATACTATTTAAAGTCGCAACTGACGGTAAAAAAAGCCGTTTTGGCGCGGGACGGGGTAGGCTATCAAGTTATTGCTAGCCCTCTCATTCGTTTACAAATTAATTTTAAGCAACTATATATACGTTTTTGTAAGCTTTATAAGTGTGTGTAACAGAAAAATACATGGTCGGTAAACGACCAGACGTTTTAAGGTGTCAGTCGACGGTAAAAAATGCCGTTTTGGCGCGGGACGGGGTAGGATATCTAGTTATTGCTAGACCTCTCATTCGTTTACAAATTAATTTTAAGCAACTATATATACGTTTTTGTAATCTTTATTAGTGTGTGTAACAGAAAAATACATGGTCGGTAAACGACCAGACGTTTTAAGGTGTCAATCGACGGTAAAAAATACCGTTTTGGCGCGGGACGGGGTAGGATATCAAGTTATTGCTAGCCCTCTCATTCGTTTACAAATTAATTTTAAGCAACTATATATACGTTTTTGTAAGCTTTATAAGTGTGTGTAACAGAAAAATACATGGTCGGTAAACGACCAGACGTTTTAAGGTGCCAATCGACGGTAAAAAATGCCGTTTAGGCGCGGGACGGGGTAGGATATCAAGTTATTGCTAGCCCTCTCATTCGTTTACAAATTAATTTTAAGCAACTATATATACGTTTTTGTAAGCTTTATAAGTGTGTGTAACAGAAAAATACATGGTCGGTAAACGACCAGACGTTTTAAGGTGCCAATCGACGGTAAAAAATGCCGTGTTGGCGCGGGACGGGGTAGGATATCAAGTTATTGCTAGCCCTCTCATTCGTTTACAAATTAATTTTAAGCAACTACATATACGTTTTTGAAAACTTTATAAGTATGTGTAACAGAAAAATACATGGTCGGTAAACGACCAGACGTTTTAAGGTGTCAATCGACGGTAAAAAATGCCGTTTTGGCGCGGGACGGGGTAGGATATCTAGTTATTGCTAGCCCTCTCATTCGTTTACAAATTAATTTTAAGCAACTATACATACGTTTTTGTAAGCTTTATAAGTGTGTGTAACAGAAAAATACATGGTCGGTAAACGACCAGACGTTTTAAGCTGTCAATCGACGGTAAAAAATACCGTTTTGGCGCGGGACGGGGTAGGATATCAAGTTATTGCTAGCCCTCTCATTCGTTTACAAATTAATTTTAAGCAACTATATATACGTTTTTGTAAGCTTTATAAGTGTGTGTAACAGAAAAATACATGGTCGGTAAACGACCACGACGTTTTAAGGTGCCAATCGACGGTAAAAAATGCCGTTTAGGCGCGGGACGGGGTAGGATATCAAGTTATTGCTAGCCCTCTCATTCGTTTACAAATTAATTTTAAGCAACTATATATACGTTTTTGTAAGCTTTATAAGTGTGTGTAACAGAAAAATACATGGTCGGTAAACGACCAGACGTTTTAAGGTGCCAATCGACGGTAAAAAATGCCGTGTTGGCGCGGGACGGGGTAGGATATCTAGTTATTGCTAGGCCTCTCATTAGTTAAAAAATTAATTTTAAGCAACTATATATACGTTTTTGTAAGCTTTATAAGTGTGAGTAACAGAAAAATACATGGTCGGTAAACGACCAGACGTTTTAAGGTGTCAATCGACGGTAAAAAATGCCGTGTTGGCGCGGGACGGGGTAGGATATCAAGTTATTGCTAGCCCTCTCATTCGTTTACAAATTAATTTTAAGCAACTATATATACGTTTTTGTAATCTTTATAAGTGTGTGTAACAGAAAAATACATGGTCGGTAAACGACCAGACGTTTTAAGGTGTCAATCGACGGTAAAAAATACCGTTTTGGCGCGGGACGGGGTAGGATATCAAGTTATTGCTAGCCGTCTCATTCGTTTACAAATTAATTTGAAGCAACTATATATACGTTTTTGTAAGCTTTATAAGTGTGTGTAACAGAAAAATACATGGTCGGTAAACGACCAGACGTTTTAAGGTGTCAATCGACGGTAAAAAATGCCGTGTTGGCGCGGGACGGGGTAGGATATCAAGTTATTGCTAGCCCTCTCATTCGTTTACAAATTAATTTTAAGCTACTATATATACGTTTTTGTAATCTTTATAAGTGTGTGTAACAGAAAAATACATGGTCGGTAAACGACCAGACGTTTTAAGGTGTCAATCGGCGGTAAAAAATACCGTTTTGGCGCGGGACGGGGTAGGATATCAAGTTATTGCTAGCCGTCTCATTCGTTTACAAATTAATTTGAAGCAACTATATATACGTTTTTGTAAGCTTTATAAGTGTGTGTAACAGAAAAATACATGGTCGGTAAACGACCAGACGTTTTAAGGTGTCAATCGACGGTAAAAAATGCCGTGTTGGCGCGGGACGGGGTAGGATATCAAGTTATTGCTAGCCCTCTCATTCGTTTACAAATTAATTTTAAGCTACTATATATACGTTTTTGTAATCTTTATAAGTGTGTGTAACAGAAAAATACATGGTCGGTAAACGACCAGACGTTTTAAGGTGTCAATCGGCGGTAAAAAATACCGTTTTGGCGCGGGACGGGGTAGGATATCTAGTTATTGCTAGCCCTCTCATTCGTTTACAAATTAATTTTAAGCAACTATACATACGTTTTTGTAAGCTTTATAAGTGTGTGTAACAGAAAAGTACATGGTCGGTAAACGACCAGACGTTTTAAGGTGTCAATCGTCGGTAAAAAATGCCGTTTTGGCGCGGGACCGGGTAGGATATCTAGCTATTGCTAGACCTCTCATTCGTTAAAAAATTAATTTTAAGCAACTATATATACGTTTTTGTAAGCTTTATAAGTGTGTGTAACAGAAAAATACATGGTCGGTAAACGACCAGACGTTTTAAGGTGCCAATCGACGGTAAAAAATGCCGTGTTGGCGCGGGACGGGGTAGGATATCAAGTTATTGCTAGCCGTCTCATTCGTTTACAAATTAATTTTAAGCAACTATATATACGTTTTTGTAAGCTTTATAAGTGTGTGTAACAGAAAAATACATGGTCGGTAAACGATCAGACGTTTTAAGGTGTCAATCGACGGTAAAAAATGCCGTGTTGGCGCGGGACGGGGTAGGATATCAAGTTATTGCTAGCCCTCTCATTCGTTTACAAATTAATTTTAAGCAACTATATATACGTTTTTGTAATCTTTATAAGTGTGTGTAACAGAAAAATACATGGTCGGTAAACGACCAGACGTTTTAAGGTGTCAATCGACGGTAAAAAATACCGTTTTGGCGCGGGACGGGGTAGGATATCAAGTTATTGCTAGCCGTCTCATTCGTTTACAAATTAATTTGAAGCAACTATGTATACGTTTTTGTAAGCTTTATAAGTGTGTGTAACAGAAAAATACATGGTCGGTAAACGACCAGACGTTTTAAGGTGTCAATCGACGGTAAAAAATGCCGTGTTGGCGCGGGACGGGGTAGGATATCAAGTTATTGCTAGCCCTCTCATTCGTTTACAAATTAATTTTAAGCAACTACATATACGTTTTTGAAAACTTTATAAGTATGTGTAACAGAAAAATACATGGTCGGTAAACGACCAGACGTTTTAAGGTGTCAATCGACGGTAAAAAATGCCGTTTTGGCGCGGGACGGGGTAGGATATCTAGTTATTGCTAGCCCTCTCATTCGTTTACAAATTAATTTTAAGCAACTATACATACGTTTTTGTAAGCTTTATAAGTGTGTGTAACAGAAAAATACATGGTCGGTAAACGACCAGACGTTTTAAGCTGTCAATCGACGGTAAAAAATACCGTTTTGGCGCGGGACGGGGTAGGATATCAAGTTATTGCTAGCCCTCTCATTCGTTTACAAATTAATTTTAAGCAACTATATATACGTTTTTGTAAGCTTTATAAGTGTGTGTAACAGAAAAATACATGGTCGGTAAACGACCAGACGTTTTAAGGTGTCAATCGACGGTAAAAAATACCGTTTTGGCGCGGGACGGGGTAGGATATCAAGTTATTGCTAGCCGTCTCATTCGTTTACAAATTAATTTGAAGCAACTATATATACGTTTTTGTAAGCTTTATAAGTGTGTGTAACAGAAAAATACATGGTCGGTAAACGACCAGACGTTTTAAGGTGTCAATCGACGGTAAAAAATGCCGTGTTGGCGCGGGACGGGGTAGGATATCAAGTTATTGCTAGCCCTCTCATTCGTTTACAAATTAATTTTAAGCTACTATATATACGTTTTTGTAATCTTTATAAGTGTGTGTAACAGAAAAATACATGGTCGGTAAACGACCAGACGTTTTAAGGTGTCAATCGGCGGTAAAAAATACCGTTTTGGCGCGGGACGGGGTAGGATATCTAGTTATTGCTAGCCCTCTCATTCGTTTACAAATTAATTTTAAGCAACTATACATACGTTTTTGTAAGCTTTATAAGTGTGTGTAACAGAAAAGTACATGGTCGGTAAACGACCAGACGTTTTAAGGTGTCAATCGTCGGTAAAAAATGCCGTTTTGGCGCGGGACCGGGTAGGATATCTAGTTATTGCTAGACCTCTCATTCGTTAAAAAATTAATTTTAAGCAACTATATATACGTTTTTGTAAGCTTTATAAGTGTGTGTAACAGAAAAATACATGGTCGGTAAACGACCAGACGTTTTAAGGTGCCAATCGACGGTAAAAAATGCCGTGTTGGCGCGGGACGGGGTAGGATATCAAGTTATTGCTAGCCGTCTCATTCGTTTACAAATTAATTTTAAGCAACTATATATACGTTTTTGTAAGCTTTATAAGTGTGTGTAACAGAAAAATACATGGTCGGTAAACGATCAGACGTTTTAAGGTGTCAATCGACGGTAAAAAATGCCGTGTTGGCGCGGGACGGGGTAGGATATCAAGTTATTGCTAGCCCTCTCATTCGTTTACAAATTAATTTTAAGCAACTATATATACGTTTTTGTAATCTTTATAAGTGTGTGTAACAGAAAAATACATGGTCGGTAAACGACCAGACGTTTTAAGGTGTCAATCGACGGTAAAAAATACCGTTTTGGCGCGGGACGGGGTAGGATATCAAGTTATTGCTAGCCGTCTCATTCGTTTACAAATTAATTTGAAGCAACTATGTATACGTTTTTGTAAGCTTTATAAGTGTGTGTAACAGAAAAATACATGGTCGGTAAACGACCAGACGTTTTAAGGTGTCAATCGACGGTAAAAAATGCCGTGTTGGCGCGGGACGGGGTAGGATATCAAGTTATTGCTAGCCCTCTCATTCGTTTACAAATTAATTTTAAGCAACTATATATACGTTTTTGTAAGCTTTATAAGTGTGTGTAACAGAAAAATACATGGTCGGTAAACGACCAGACGTTTTAAGGTGCCAATCGACGGTAAAAAATGCCGTTTAGGCGCGGGACGGGGTAGGATATCAAGTTATTGCTAGCCCTCTCATTCGTTTACAAATTAATTTTAAGCAACTATATATACGTTTTTGTAAGCTTTATAAGTGTGTGTAACAGAAAAATACATGGTCGGTAAACGACCAGACGTTTTAAGGTGCCAATCGACGGTAAAAAATGCCGTGTTGGCGCGGGACGGGGTAGGATATCAAGTTATTGCTAGCCCTCTCATTCGTTTACAAATTAATTTTAAGCAACTACATATACGTTTTTGAAAACTTTATAAGTATGTGTAACAGAAAAATACATGGTCGGTAAACGACCAGACGTTTTAAGGTGTCAATCGACGGTAAAAAATGCCGTTTTGGCGCGGGACGGGGTAGGATATCTAGTTATTGCTAGCCCTCTCATTCGTTTACAAATTAATTTTAAGCAACTATACATACGTTTTTGTAAGCTTTATAAGTGTGTGTAACAGAAAAATACATGGTCGGTAAACGACCAGACGTTTTAAGCTGTCAATCGACGGTAAAAAATACCGTTTTGGCGCGGGACGGGGTAGGATATCAAGTTATTGCTAGCCCTCTCATTCGTTTACAAATTAATTTTAAGCAACTATATATACGTTTTTGTAAGCTTTATAAGTGTGTGTAACAGAAAAATACATGGTCGGTAAACGACCACGACGTTTTAAGGTGCCAATCGACGGTAAAAAATGCCGTTTAGGCGCGGGACGGGGTAGGATATCAAGTTATTGCTAGCCCTCTCATTCGTTTACAAATTAATTTTAAGCAACTATATATACGTTTTTGTAAGCTTTATAAGTGTGTGTAACAGAAAAATACATGGTCGGTAAACGACCAGACGTTTTAAGGTGCCAATCGACGGTAAAAAATGCCGTGTTGGCGCGGGACGGGGTAGGATATCTAGTTATTGCTAGGCCTCTCATTAGTTAAAAAATTAATTTTAAGCAACTATATATACGTTTTTGTAAGCTTTATAAGTGTGAGTAACAGAAAAATACATGGTCGGTAAACGACCAGACGTTTTAAGGTGTCAATCGACGGTAAAAAATGCCGTGTTGGCGCGGGACGGGGTAGGATATCAAGTTATTGCTAGCCCTCTCATTCGTTTACAAATTAATTTTAAGCAACTATATATACGTTTTTGTAATCTTTATAAGTGTGTGTAACAGAAAAATACATGGTCGGTAAACGACCAGACGTTTTAAGGTGTCAATCGACGGTAAAAAATACCGTTTTGGCGCGGGACGGGGTAGGATATCAAGTTATTGCTAGCCGTCTCATTCGTTTACAAATTAATTTGAAGCAACTATATATACGTTTTTGTAAGCTTTATAAGTGTGTGTAACAGAAAAATACATGGTCGGTAAACGACCAGACGTTTTAAGGTGTCAATCGACGGTAAAAAATGCCGTGTTGGCGCGGGACGGGGTAGGATATCAAGTTATTGCTAGCCCTCTCATTCGTTTACAAATTAATTTTAAGCTACTATATATACGTTTTTGTAATCTTTATAAGTGTGTGTAACAGAAAAATACATGGTCGGTAAACGACCAGACGTTTTAAGGTGTCAATCGGCGGTAAAAAATACCGTTTTGGCGCGGGACGGGGTAGGATATCAAGTTATTGCTAGCCGTCTCATTCGTTTACAAATTAATTTGAAGCAACTATATATACGTTTTTGTAAGCTTTATAAGTGTGTGTAACAGAAAAATACATGGTCGGTAAACGACCAGACGTTTTAAGGTGTCAATCGACGGTAAAAAATGCCGTGTTGGCGCGGGACGGGGTAGGATATCAAGTTATTGCTAGCCCTCTCATTCGTTTACAAATTAATTTTAAGCTACTATATATACGTTTTTGTAATCTTTATAAGTGTGTGTAACAGAAAAATACATGGTCGGTAAACGACCAGACGTTTTAAGGTGTCAATCGGCGGTAAAAAATACCGTTTTGGCGCGGGACGGGGTAGGATATCTAGTTATTGCTAGCCCTCTCATTCGTTTACAAATTAATTTTAAGCAACTATACATACGTTTTTGTAAGCTTTATAAGTGTGTGTAACAGAAAAGTACATGGTCGGTAAACGACCAGACGTTTTAAGGTGTCAATCGTCGGTAAAAAATGCCGTTTTGGCGCGGGACCGGGTAGGATATCTAGTTATTGCTAGACCTCTCATTCGTTAAAAAATTAATTTTAAGCAACTATATATACGTTTTTGTAAGCTTTATAAGTGTGTGTAACAGAAAAATACATGGTCGGTAAACGACCAGACGTTTTAAGGTGCCAATCGACGGTAAAAAATGCCGTGTTGGCGCGGGACGGGGTAGGATATCAAGTTATTGCTAGCCGTCTCATTCGTTTACAAATTAATTTTAAGCAACTATATATACGTTTTTGTAAGCTTTATAAGTGTGTGTAACAGAAAAATACATGGTCGGTAAACGATCAGACGTTTTAAGGTGTCAATCGACGGTAAAAAATGCCGTGTTGGCGCGGGACGGGGTAGGATATCAAGTTATTGCTAGCCCTCTCATTCGTTTACAAATTAATTTTAAGCAACTATATATACGTTTTTGTAATCTTTATAAGTGTGTGTAACAGAAAAATACATGGTCGGTAAACGACCAGACGTTTTAAGGTGTCAATCGACGGTAAAAAATACCGTTTTGGCGCGGGACGGGGTAGGATATCAAGTTATTGCTAGCCGTCTCATTCGTTTACAAATTAATTTGAAGCAACTATGTATACGTTTTTGTAAGCTTTATAAGTGTGTGTAACAGAAAAATACATGGTCGGTAAACGACCAGACGTTTTAAGGTGTCAATCGACGGTAAAAAATGCCGTGTTGGCGCGGGACGGGGTAGGATATCAAGTTATTGCTAGCCCTCTCATTCGTTTACAAATTAATTTTAAGCAACTACATATACGTTTTTGAAAACTTTATAAGTATGTGTAACAGAAAAATACATGGTCGGTAAACGACCAGACGTTTTAAGGTGTCAATCGACGGTAAAAAATGCCGTTTTGGCGCGGGACGGGGTAGGATATCTAGTTATTGCTAGCCCTCTCATTCGTTTACAAATTAATTTTAAGCAACTATACATACGTTTTTGTAAGCTTTATAAGTGTGTGTAACAGAAAAATACATGGTCGGTAAACGACCAGACGTTTTAAGCTGTCAATCGACGGTAAAAAATACCGTTTTGGCGCGGGACGGGGTAGGATATCAAGTTATTGCTAGCCCTCTCATTCGTTTACAAATTAATTTTAAGCAACTATATATACGTTTTTGTAAGCTTTATAAGTGTGTGTAACAGAAAAATACATGGTCGGTAAACGACCAGACGTTTTAAGGTGTCAATCGACGGTAAAAAATACCGTTTTGGCGCGGGACGGGGTAGGATATCAAGTTATTGCTAGCCGTCTCATTCGTTTACAAATTAATTTGAAGCAACTATATATACGTTTTTGTAAGCTTTATAAGTGTGTGTAACAGAAAAATACATGGTCGGTAAACGACCAGACGTTTTAAGGTGTCAATCGACGGTAAAAAATGCCGTGTTGGCGCGGGACGGGGTAGGATATCAAGTTATTGCTAGCCCTCTCATTCGTTTACAAATTAATTTTAAGCTACTATATATACGTTTTTGTAATCTTTATAAGTGTGTGTAACAGAAAAATACATGGTCGGTAAACGACCAGACGTTTTAAGGTGTCAATCGGCGGTAAAAAATACCGTTTTGGCGCGGGACGGGGTAGGATATCTAGTTATTGCTAGCCCTCTCATTCGTTTACAAATTAATTTTAAGCAACTATACATACGTTTTTGTAAGCTTTATAAGTGTGTGTAACAGAAAAGTACATGGTCGGTAAACGACCAGACGTTTTAAGGTGTCAATCGTCGGTAAAAAATGCCGTTTTGGCGCGGGACCGGGTAGGATATCTAGTTATTGCTAGACCTCTCATTCGTTAAAAAATTAATTTTAAGCAACTATATATACGTTTTTGTAAGCTTTATAAGTGTGTGTAACAGAAAAATACATGGTCGGTAAACGACCAGACGTTTTAAGGTGCCAATCGACGGTAAAAAATGCCGTGTTGGCGCGGGACGGGGTAGGATATCAAGTTATTGCTAGCCGTCTCATTCGTTTACAAATTAATTTTAAGCAACTATATATACGTTTTTGTAAGCTTTATAAGTGTGTGTAACAGAAAAATACATGGTCGGTAAACGATCAGACGTTTTAAGGTGTCAATCGACGGTAAAAAATGCCGTGTTGGCGCGGGACGGGGTAGGATATCAAGTTATTGCTAGCCCTCTCATTCGTTTACAAATTAATTTTAAGCAACTATATATACGTTTTTGTAATCTTTATAAGTGTGTGTAACAGAAAAATACATGGTCGGTAAACGACCAGACGTTTTAAGGTGTCAATCGACGGTAAAAAATACCGTTTTGGCGCGGGACGGGGTAGGATATCAAGTTATTGCTAGCCGTCTCATTCGTTTACAAATTAATTTGAAGCAACTATGTATACGTTTTTGTAAGCTTTATAAGTGTGTGTAACAGAAAAATACATGGTCGGTAAACGACCAGACGTTTTAAGGTGTCAATCGACGGTAAAAAATGCCGTGTTGGCGCGGGACGGGGTAGGATATCAAGTTATTGCTAGCCCTCTCATTCGTTTACAAATTAATTTTAAGCAACTACATATACGTTTTTGAAAACTTTATAAGTATGTGTAACAGAAAAATACATGGTCGGTAAACGACCAGACGTTTTAAGGTGTCAATCGACGGTAAAAAATGCCGTTTTGGCGCGGGACGGGGTAGGATATCTAGTTATTGCTAGCCCTCTCATTCGTTTACAAATTAATTTTAAGCAACTATACATACGTTTTTGTAAGCTTTATAAGTGTGTGTAACAGAAAAATACATGGTCGGTAAACGACCAGACGTTTTAAGCTGTCAATCGACGGTAAAAAATACCGTTTTGGCGCGGGACGGGGTAGGATATCAAGTTATTGCTAGCCCTCTCATTCGTTTACAAATTAATTTTAAGCAACTATATATACGTTTTTGTAAGCTTTATAAGTGTGTGTAACAGAAAAATACATGGTCGGTAAACGACCAGACGTTTTAAGGTGTCAATCGACGGTAAAAAATACCGTTTTGGCGCGGGACGGGGTAGGATATCAAGTTATTGCTAGCCGTCTCATTCGTTTACAAATTAATTTGAAGCAACTATATATACGTTTTTGTAAGCTTTATAAGTGTGTGTAACAGAAAAATACATGGTCGGTAAACGACCAGACGTTTTAAGGTGTCAATCGACGGTAAAAAATGCCGTGTTGGCGCGGGACGGGGTAGGATATCAAGTTATTGCTAGCCCTCTCATTCGTTTACAAATTAATTTTAAGCTACTATATATACGTTTTTGTAATCTTTATAAGTGTGTGTAACAGAAAAATACATGGTCGGTAAACGACCAGACGTTTTAAGGTGTCAATCGGCGGTAAAAAATACCGTTTTGGCGCGGGACGGGGTAGGATATCTAGTTATTGCTAGCCCTCTCATTCGTTTACAAATTAATTTTAAGCAACTATACATACGTTTTTGTAAGCTTTATAAGTGTGTGTAACAGAAAAGTACATGGTCGGTAAACGACCAGACGTTTTAAGGTGTCAATCGTCGGTAAAAAATGCCGTTTTGGCGCGGGACCGGGTAGGATATCTAGTTATTGCTAATGTTATTAGTCCTAATGTTATTCTTATAGGGAATAATTAAAATGTTTTAAATCACTTATTTATGAATGTATCTTTGTCAAACTTGGTAAGTGGCTTTATGTAGTAGTGAGAAAAGTAAAAATGCATTGGAAATTCGCTGAGTACGCAGGTTTGCTGCGACGGGGGTTATTTAGCTGTAATACACGCAGTGTGGCGGTACATTTGAATACAGACAAATCGTGTAATTGTGAATTCTTAGTTTATCCTTAGGAATTATGATGGAGGGATACGTATTTGTTTATTTATAAATTTTAAGGTTAACAAATTCATTTATTAAACTATAGTTATGTATTTACATAGGTTGTTATATTTAAATGTTTAATTTTGTTATCTTTTCGTACATTATAAAAGTCTGAACTGGTGTTAATCCATATCTGTGGTTGTGACACTATTAGCGGCAAATAATGATCGACTGCAACCAAGGAGCTTATATTTGGAAGTAAGGACTTTACTATTTGTTCACTTGTAAATTTCTCTAGATATTTAAATGTGTGCGAAACTCTCGTCTTTGTCTGCACTACTCCCCTCAAGGTCGACCCGTCTCACCCCCTCGCAAGGGGGAGGGGAGCAGCCAGGTCCATCAACAAACAATAGACCTTATCAACATCCGGTGTTATGGGGTCTGAGAAATGCGCTGTTGTACACTTGTGACAGAAAGTGGGAAATTTTGGTAACCCACTGGACACTATACGGGGAAAACTGATAATTATTTGTACAATAACACCTTTCCATGAGGCAGTCTTATAAATTAATATGACAAATTTTAGCTTATTTCATCCAGTAATGTACCTAACTTTAATTGCCCTAAGATTATTTATAATTACATTTTATGGTTTTCGGGACACTACGTCGTTATTTGTAAACCGATTTGGACAATCGATGTGTCATTTTAAAGTTTTTTTAAACATCTTAAAGAAATAGTTGAATAGTTTTTTTATGTCACAGCTGCAAACAAGCAACCGAACAACAAAGCAAACTACTCATATTAGAGTATAGGATACAATAACCGATCGATTGTGCGGTATCAAAAACGTTACGCATGTAACTATAAACCTATAACGAAATGATTTAAAATGTTTCTATCAATCAGCATGCTAGTGCCGCTTGGAACATATCAAAAGGCACCACCCCGTTTCCGATGTTTTACAAAAGACACAGTTTATGGCCCCAACACCTTGTGAGAAATCTCACGCCTGCTGTCGGGCCGTTTTTGGGTTTTCACTCAATAGCGAAAGCGTAATAAGGAAAATATCAACGATTCTTCAGAAAGTGGGACAGAAATGCGTGGGAACAGAATTGTAAAATTATTGAGAATTTCCACTTGCAAAACGTGGCGCCACGGCGCAACCTTAACCATATAACGTCAGTTTGGGGTAGGTGAAGTGTTAAGTCTTAATTCCCATGATATCATTTATTGTTAAGACTATATTAAATTATATACTTATAACAATAATAAATATAATGTTTATCCAAACTTGGAATTACGCTTCCTTTTAGAAGTTATTGTTATAAATATACATGTTGAGGCTCTATTTATAGTTAAATTAAATACATGATAGGTCTATTTATTATTAAATTTCTATTAATATATAACTGTTATTGAATCATTTATTACAGGGCTCTCCAACCTATGGCCCCCGGGCCACATTCGGCCCGCCAACAGTTATTAAGCGGCCCGCGGTTAGCCCAATAGTGCAAATACATAACGCCCAATATATAATACTGAATAAAATACTGACAAATTTGTTATATAATTGTATTCAATTAAAACAAATAAATCATTTTATTCATCATTCACAGTTTTACTGTCATCCACTGGTAAAGGTCTCTTTTCAGTCATTTAATATTTAATACCTACATTTTACAAAATTTCTGGAGAGGACCCCCGGACCCCCCCATGATGTTTGCCCGCTTTACCTCCAACGATTTTTCATCTGGCCCTTAAGATCAATAGGTTGGAGACCCCTAGTTTATTACAGAAACCCCATAACCAACAAATTGAAATTTTTGGGGGAATCAAGAAAATCTTAATTTACACAAAATTAACATATATTTTAATTTAGTAATTTTTTATTGTTATCTACCAAGGTATTCAAAGTACTGGATGTTGTTTTTAAATTCATTTACGTGAAAATTGGAAAAAATGTTGGTTATGGGGTTTATGTAATAAATGATTCAATCGTTCTTTGATAAATTTTTTTCTATGTTAAGTATGTTTCTATGTTGTTTTGTAAACAGTTTTAGTCATGTTTAAAGGGTATGTTTTTTTAATTTGTTACATTTATTTATTTTTAATATTTTAATATGTATTCTTTGTTTTTTTTCCTTGCTAATTTATTAAATTACATCATTCCATTTACTTGTTCAATTCATTATAGTACACCTGTTTCAGTCTTAAAAGGTCCCATAAGTATTAATTATAGGTAATTTTCAGTTACCTACACTAATAATGAATACATTATAGCCAAAATATTTGTTAATTCAGGTCTTATATGAACAAGGTGAGAGCTACAAATAACTTCATAGCCTAGCGCTTGCCGTTAAAAGACATTGTTTTAAGTAGCCTAATTTAAGTCATGGTTAATGGGCTAGCTGTAACTTCATTGGCTACCCCTTCTTGCACCACAGTGTTGTTTTCTAATTTCGACTGCCTCTGTTGTGTAAATTCTCATCCCATACAAAAGACAATATGAGAAAAAAGTCTTCTCAGGTACAGCTTACGGTTTCAAAGGGATATCAATGTTCCTAAATATGTAGGCATACTGAAACTAGAGATGGCTGTCCAGTTGACTATCCACTTTGTGTGATAGTATATATTAGTTTAATTTTTAATTTCATAATTAGTTTACACCAAGTTCCAAGAGCCTCCGAGAAATCTGATCAACAATCGCCCATTTGCTAAAGGTACGGTAATGTCATGGGCAGGAGTATCAATAACTTCATGGCCATAATAACGTTTACCGACCATGTATTAGCGAATTTTAAAATTTAACTTGTACACGAATAAGAGGGCTAGCAATAACTTGATAGCCCACCCCATCCCGCGCCAAAACGCCATTTTTCACCGTCGATTGACACCTTATAACGTCTGGTCGTTTACCGACCATGTATTTTTCTGTTACACACACTTATAAAGCTTGCAAAAACGTATATATAGTTGCTTAAAATTAATTTGTAAACGACTGAGAGGGCTAGCAATAACTTGATATCCTACCCCGTCCCGCGCCAAAACGGCATTTTCTACCGTCGATTGACACCTTAAAACGTCTGGTCGTTTACCTACCATGTATTTTTCTGTTACACACACTTATAAAGCTTACAAAAACCTATATATAATAGCTTAAAATTAATTTGTAAATGACTGAGAGGGCTAGCAATAACTTTATATCCTACCCCGTCCCGCGCCAAAACGCCATTTTTCACCGTCGATTGACACCTTATAACGTCTGGTCGTTTACCGACCATGTATTTTTCTGTTACACACACTTACAAAGCTTACAAAAACGTATATATAGTTGCTTAAAATTAATTTGTAAATGACTGAGAGGGCTAGCAATAACTTTATATCCTACCCCGTCCCGCGCCAAAACGCCATTTTTCACCGTCGATTGACACCTTATAACGTCTGGTCGTTTACCGACCATGTATTTTTCTGTTACACACACTTATAAAGCTTGCAAAAACGTATATATAGTTGCTTAAAATTAATTTGTAAACGACTGAGAGGGCTAGCAATAACTTGATATCCTACCCCGTCCCGCGCCAAAACGGCATTTTCTACCGTCCATTGACACCTTAAAACGTCTGGTCGTTTACCGACCATGTATTTTTCTGTTACACACACTTACAAAGCTTACAAAAACGTATATATAGTTGCTTAAAATTAATTTGTAAACGAGTGAGAGAGCTAGCAATAATTTGATAGCCCACCCCGACCCGCGCCAAAACGCCATTTTTTACCGTCGATTGACACCTTAAAACGTCTGGTCGTTTACCGACCATGTATTTTTCTGTTACACACACTTATAAAGCTTACAAAAACGTATATATAGTTGCTTAAAATTAATTTGTAAACGACTGAGAGGGCTAGCAATAACTTTATATCCTACCCCGTCCCGCGCCAAAACGGCATTTTCTACCGTCGATTGACACCTTAAAACGTCTGGTCGTTTACCGACCATGTATTTTTCTGTTACACACACTTATAAAGCTTACAAAAACCTATATATAATAGCTTAAAATTAATTTGTAAACGACTGAGAGGGCTAGCAATAACTTGATATCCTACCCCGTCCCGCGCCAAAACGCCATTTTTCACCGTCGATTGACACCTTATAACGTCTGTTCGTTTACCGACCATGTATTTTTCTGTTACACACACTTATAAAGCTTGCAAAAACGTATATATAGTTGCTTAAAATTAATTTGTAAACGACTGAGAGGGCTAGCAATAACTTGATATCCTACCCCGTCCCGCGCCAAAACGGCATTTTCTACCGTCGATTGACACCTTAAAACGTCTGGTCGTTTACCGACCATGTATTTTTCTGTTACACACACTTACAAAGCTTACAAAAACGTATATATAGTTGCTTAAAATTAATTTGTAAACGAGTGAGAGAGCTAGCAATAATTTGATAGCCCACCCCGACCCGCGCCAAAACTCCATTTTTTACCGTCGATTGACACCTTAAAACGTCTGGTCGTTTACCGACCATGTATTTTTCTGTTACACACACTTATAAAGCTTACAAAAACGTATATATAGTTGCTTAAAATTAATTTGTAAATGACTGAGAGGGCTAGCAATAACTTTATATCCTACCCCGTCCCGCGCCAAAACGCCATTTTTCACCGTCGATTGACACCTTATAACGTCTGGTCGTTTACCGACCATGTATTTTTCTGTTACACACACTTATAAAGCTTGCAAAAACGTATATATAGTTGCTTAAAATTAATTTGTAAACGACTGAGAGGGCTAGCAATAACTTGATATCCTACCCCGTCCCGCGCCAAAACGGCATTTTCTACCGTCCATTGACACCTTAAAACGTCTGGTCGTTTACCGACCATGTATTTTTCTGTTACACACACTTACAAAGCTTACAAAAACGTATATATAGTTGCTTAAAATTAATTTGTAAACGAGTGAGAGAGCTAGCAATAATTTGATAGCCCACCCCGACCCGCGCCAAAACGCCATTTTTTACCGTCGATTGACACCTTAAAACGTCTGGTCGTTTACCGACCATGTATTTTTCTGTTACACACACTTATAAAGCTTACAAAAACGTATATATAGTTGCTTAAAATTAATTTGTAAACGACTGAGAGGGCTAGCAATAACTTGATATCCTACCCCGTCCCGCGCCAAAACGGCATTTTCTACCGTCGATTGACACCTTAAAACGTCTGGTCGTTTACCGACCATGTATTTTTCTGTTACACACACTTATAAAGCTTACAAAAACGTATATATAGTTGCTTAAAATTAATTTGTAAACGACTGAGAGGGCTAGCAATAACTTGATATCCTACCCCGTCCCGCGTCAAAACGGCATTTTTTACCGTCGATTGACACCTTAAAACGTCTGGTCGTTTACCGACCATGTATTTTTCTGTTACACACACTTATAAAGCTTACAAAAACGTATATATAGTTGCTTAAAATTAATTTGTAAACGAGTGAGAGGGCTAGCAATAACTTGATAACCTACACCATCCAGCGCCACACCGGTGTTTTTTACCGTCAGTTGCGACTCTAAATAGTCTGTATGTTTACCTTCCATGTATTCTTCTGTTACACACACTTATAAAGAATAGTTACAAGTCAATATTGTTGCTTAATTTTACGATTTACTTGTAGGAGTGGGCTAGCAATAACTAGATCGTCCGTCCCTTCGATTGTCTGCTAGTGCTAATGGCGGGAAAGTAGGTGGTTGCCAGTGTACGAGCGATTAGTGACATCACCCGGCTGACAGTAAGATCCATGACCTCACGAATATAAGAGTGACGTAATACAATTTGATTCAATACAGTCCTTTTAGCACTAGCATATACGGATTTGGGAACTGATCGGACTGAATTATTGTGACGTCACTCTACATCCCGACCTGTTTGTGGATAGGCCCCAGCCGCCACGGCTAGCGCGTATCCACAGTGCCAGTTCGGGTATAAAACTTGGAGGAACTAGCCCTCCGCATTCGGCGTATTCTTGCCTTCGCCATCGCTCGGCAAACATCGGCGAGAGTGTAGAGCCGGCTTTAAAAGGTTTGTACGTGTTAAGATACATTCGGAAGGTTAGTTTTTATGAGTTTTATCATCTTGTTTTGAAGGTTGTTATTAGCTGACTGACCTAATGTCTGCTAAACGGCGGGAAATGCCTTTTTGAGGTTAGGTGCATACCAATGTGGCAGCCATTTTTGTTACTCTAACAGCTGGGCTTGTGACGTCATAGTTTAAATACCCTGTTCAATCGGGGGTTAGTGATGTCACAGTTTAAATACCCTATTGTTGGGTTTTATGGATATTCTATTGCCAGTTTCACATCGATCTGTTACTAGACGGTAAAATATTGCATAGGGCCTAGTTTGATAATTTATAGGATCATTCGACATATCAAAAATAATTCATCTGGTTGTAAATATTGCTACGCTTTTAAAAAATTACCCTGTTTGATTGTCAGGATAGTCAATAGATGATGGATTCAACTCATTCTTCCTGTATTCAAGGGTGCAGGTAACTTCTGTATCTGTCTTATTTCGGTAATTATTTTTATTGAGTTAGTTACAAATTATCAACATATAACATTTATTTCAATGTTCCCGCTAAGAAAAAAGGGGGCCTTCCATGGGGCAATGAGTTTATTGGCTCTCACTGGCTTCCCTCCAAGGACAACAAGTAAGTTTACCTTACTTACCCTAAAATTAATGTAGGCAGACATATATTCTGTTTAGTACATACTCCAATGTATCTAAAATTTCCTGTAATTACTAATAGTTTATTTAAAATAAATCCAACAGTTTCAACCTCAACAAAGAAAGTTCGATAATCTTTCAAACAAATCTTTTCCTGTTCAACATAAAGCATGAAGGTTTTCTGCGAGTGTTCCTTTTTAGTGTTTTCTATTAAATGTTTTAACCACATAATAATGCAAAGCAATTTACACTTATTAATTCAAAAATTCAAAAAGGGATCTACTTCCGCAGTAAATAACACTGAACGACTAATAACACTTATAAGACTGAACGACTGAATAACACTTATCTAACATTAACAGTTTCACACACAAATACACAATTCACAAACAAGTTTTCAACTTTCCAGGCCTTTATTAGCGAATTTCCCCTATAGGGAAGAAGCTATTACCGTAGGTCTCATGGTAAGACTTAAGCCCGAGACCATGATAACTTTTCATTTTGAGGTCCCCAGATGACAAAAACACCATTCGTTCAAATTTTTATATATATATATGTGTGTGTGTGTCCGTAAGCACGATAACTCTCGTAAAAAAGGTCCGATCTTAATGAAATTTGGTACAAATGTGTAAAGTACCATTTATTTGAACGAGTTCGAAAACCAGATGAATCGCACCATCCGAAGGGGGGTTTTGGGGGGTTTTATACCCCAAAAATGTGTTTTTTGGGGTTTTCACATGTAATTTTACTTTAAATCAAATTTTAATTTATACCATTGACTTTAGCTTAAAAAAACAAACAATTTGGTATTTTGATCATTGCTCTACGTCCATTGGTTACCGAGATATTGAAAGTGCTAAACACAGTACGTTGTCTAATGTTATTCTTATGGAGAAAAAGAAAAACTGTATATCTCGCTTATTTATGAACATAAACTGGCGAAATTTGGCATATGGCTTGATCTGGTTGTGGTTTATTGTTGTTTGCAAAAAAAACCAATTTTTTGCCTATGGTTCCTGTAGCAGCAAACCTAGGTACTTGGTCCCCATGTTATTCTTATGGAAAATACTTAAAATGTTATATATCGCTTATTTATGAATGTATATGGATGAAACTTGGTATGTGACTTCACTAAGATGAGTTCTATTGATATTTGCATAAAAACTCATTATTTTGTATGCCTTGTTGCAGCAAACCTGCATACTCATCCCCAATGTTATTCTTATGGAGAATAATTAATATTTTAAATATCGCTTGTTTGTGAATACATTTCTTATGAATCCTGTTAAGTGTTTTAATGTGTTATGTTATATATTCATTGGAAATTCGCTGAGTATGCAGGTTTGCTGCAACGGGGGTATTTTTTTTGTTTATGTTTAGTTGTTTTGTTGGTTGGTAATTGTTATTGGTAAATAAAGTGAATTAAAAACGAAGTGACTGCGTACACGTCCAATGTAAGGGCAAATTCACTTCGCTACCGCTTAGGTTAGGTTGGGTTAGGTTACGTTAGGAGGTTTTCTGGCTCTCAATTTGTATTAAAAATCACAGGAAGAGTAACGTACGGTGCATAATTTGTAACGGACGTGAACAGTAGCGGCTCACTTCGGACGTGTACGTAGCCTCTGCCATTTAAAAAAAGGTTGAGTTGTTGACAAACATAGAGCTCAGTGGTTGTTACTTATTGAGTCTTCGGCAGGTGATAATTACATCTTCGGGTTGCAGGGAATGAGTATAAACATCCTACTAATATTATAACGAGTTCGCACGCAGCACGCTGACGTCGGGGAAGTGAATTTCCGCATACAAAACTTTTAAAACTCAAACCCAGTGTAAAAACATACATTAATGCCAATTTTATTGTAATCTGAAAACAGTGGTCTTTTGGCTGATCTGATGCTCCTGGTTTAATTTACCTGCAATGTTAGGAATACAATTTTGCGCATTATAAGGTTAGGAGAAGGTTCAGTCAGGCTTAAAAGTAGGTGCGAGGTTGCTGGGGATGAAAAATACCACCGTTGCAGCAAACCTGCATACTCAGCGAATTTCCAATGAATATATAACATAACACATTAAAACACTTAATTCATAAGAAATATATTCACACACAAGCGATATTTAAAATATTAATTATTCTCCATAAGAATAACATCGGGGATGAGTATGCAGGTTTGCTGCAACAAGAAACAAAAAATAATGGGTTTTTATGCAATTATCAATAGAACTCAGCTAAGTGAAGTCACATACCAAGTTTCATCCATATACATTCATAAATAAGCGATATATAACATTTTAGTTATTTTCCATAAGAATAACATGGGAACCGATTACCTAGGTTTGCAGCTACGGGAACCATAGGCAAAAAATTGTTTTTTTGTGCAAACAACAATAAACCACAACCATATGAAACCATATACCAAATTTCGTCAGTTTATGTTCATAAATAAGCGAGATATACAATTTTTATTTTTCTCCACAAGAATAACATTAGACAACTTACTGTGTTTAGCACTTTCAATATCTCAGTAACCAATTGACGTAGAGCAATGATCAAGATACCAAATTGTTTGTTTTTTAATGCTGAATTCAATGGTGAAAATTAAAATTTGATTTTAATAAAAGTTACATGTGAAAACCCCCAAAAACCCATTTTTGGGGTTCAAAACCACCCCAAAACCCCCCTTTGAATGGTGCGATTCGTCTGGTTTTCGAACTCGTTCAAATAAATGGTACTTTACACGTTTTTACCAAATTTCATTAAGATCGGACCTTTTTTACGAGAGTTTTCGTGCTTACGGTCATATATATATATATATATATATATATATACACATATATAAAAATTTGAACGAATGGTGTTTTTGGCATCTGGGGACCTCAAAATGAAAAGTTATCATGGTCTCAGGCTTAAGTCTTACCATGAGACCTACGGTAATAGCTTCTTCTCTATAGGGGAAATTCGCTAAAATACACCAAATAATAGATAACATGCTTTTCTAATGTAAAAACACCATAGGACAACGTACTGATGTGTTCAGCCGATATACATTTTCTTTAATAACTCGGTATATATTTATGCTAGAATGACGAGAGAAGGCTTAAAACTTTCGCTTCACTAATTCCCAATTTAATACATGCATTAATTTTACGCCCGGGGCTTTTCTGACCCTTTTTGGGCCTAAAAACTCGAAATTTAAAAGATTAATCCCCAAAAAAGGGGTTTATAGTTTTCCGATTGTTTTGCCCAACGAACTTGTCCAACTGATTATAGAAAGGAACGTCCCTACCAAATTTGAAGTAAATTGGACAAAAAATGCGACCACTAGAGTGCATACACACACACACACACACACACACACACACACACACACACACACACACACATATATATATATATATATATATATATATATAAAATTTTTAACGACACCCCAAAACGTGTTCAGGGGGTCATGTTAGGAACTTCTATGGTGGTCCCGGGCTTAAGTTTCACCGTGCGGGTCATACTAATAGTTCACTTTTCCATAGGAAATTCACTAATTATAAATGTGAAAGTTTGGATTTTGTTTGGATGTATGTATGGATATTTTGAGTTCCATCACCGATAAACTTCTGGACCGATTAAGCTAAAATTTTGCATGAACATATAGCTTTCATATCACATCAACATTTACACCTGATAATTACCGCACCCAACCTTAGGGCTCCTCCCCACGGGTCCTGTAAGTTCTAATGCTAATCTTAAATATTATGGGAGGATACAATTTATAAAATTGCCAGCTGTAGTTGTTTCTCGGTTACGGCAAAAGAATTCATATGGTAAAACTAAACAAAGATTTGATAGTGCTGGTCAGGTTAATATTTTTAATTTTGTGTTTTAGTTTTTTTGCGGTTAACAGCTAGTTGACTATAAATTTAACTATATTACTTTTATAGGCAATGGTATAAAGTTTAAGCATTGATTATGGAGGATCTTTAGCGTAGGATCAGATCGGCGGTGAAATTGATTATGTATACACTTAATCAATGCCCGTAAGCTGGATTCATCTATTCTGTGTATATGATCAATGGTGTAGATTTGTATTATAACCAGTTGTTTTTGTGCATCAACGCCAGAGCCAGAGGAATTTTTAGAGGGATAGAGAGAAAACATTTAAAATGTTGTTTGCCGAATGAAATAAATTAAATTAAATTAATCACAAACACTTTTAAGCCAAAGCGGTCCTAACCCATATATTGAAATGGGAAATCCCGGGATTTGAACCTTGTAGGAGTAGGTGTGAATTTTGTTCTCTTAAAGTATAATTGTTACAATTTTTAAAAGTGTACAAAATGAAGTCATATATGTATCAACTTTTAAAATCTTTTATTTTTGTTATAAGGGCTCGCAAAATGTGCATACAGGAAATAATTTGTAAGATGTTCGATAACATTTTTACTGACTTAAAAAGATATAATTTTCTTTTGAGGAATTTCCATGAAAAATCATGCCATATCTATAATTGGTTGGAAAAAGCAAAACGTCATAACATACATTGAAAAGGAACATAACAAAGAAGTTGTTTGTTAAAAAAGACAAAACGAGACATTAGTTTAACCACTAGATCCACTGGCGAAGCCCAATTATAAGTCGACTGTCTAGCATCATTCCTATAACAATTTATAACTGTAGTCTGCGGTAATGAGTTACGAACCTTGAGTGGAAAGAGGTAGAGGTGAAATCAAGGAATGATCTATTTAGACTTTTTTTAGTTTCCTTGGGTGAGATCACTGTACCTCGAATAACTTTTCATTCTAGTTTCCCTGGGTGGAATGTAGAGAGACATAAAAATATCTATAGTTTATTTATCAACGTTAAAGGTTTTCAATGGAAACGATTCAAACCTTCGGAAATCTATTTTTGAAACGGATTTCAATCGGTAGCTTATATTATCAATTCACTTTTCCAATATACGTAGTTAATATTTAAAATATTTTCAATTTATATCCAACCATTTAAAATTGTATATATATATTGTATCAATAAACATTTATATTTAACTCTTTTACTGCCAACCATTTTTATGACGTCACAAAAAACGCCAGACCACTATTAAAATTCACTTACCAAGATTGCCAGGTTCAATTGGGGCAAATTTCACGCTCCCATTAAAAAATTTGTAGCTTTTTAATTTTTCATCAGAAATTTATAGTTTATAGTTACAAATATTATTACCTTAAACAATAGTATTTTTAAAGTAAATATGAAAATCATTGTCCGAAGCATTAAGGAGGTAAGTCCATTGGTCATAGCACTATAACATCAATATAGTGTTCAAGTTTAAGTGCCGTTGACATTGACCGTGATCATCCCCTCCACCACTTCCTGCAATCTGCAATGAATGTTGGGCGTTCTGGTTTGGAGTTTATGGGTAATTTCCCAAGATTCTTTACTAGTTTTGTATTGTTGTAAGATATTAGGGTTCTCAAATCAATTTCTATACTATGAATTATTACTGAAAGTTTGAATGGACGTTTCATTATGTTGATAATTTGCAATAAAGTAACATATGTACTCGATGTTTTATTTCTAGTTGTATCTGCCATATTGGGTTTTTATTCTTGAATAACTTTAAGGAAAGAAGTTATGAAATCTTAAAAAATGAGCTAGTATTTTTCTGATCTGAACCTAGATACCTGTTTCCATTTAAAACAATATGATTTATACCATCAATGTTAATAATTTAAGATATGGGATTAGGCCCTATGTTACTTTGTCCTTTTAGGTTATAATTGCACTAGAAACATTGAACTTGCAGGCCTAGCCCATCCAAACTCAAGTACAGAGAGTCAATAACCAAACAACATCGACTTAAGCCTATCACTTACTGAGTTTCCCTAAGTCTGTTAGGAAAAATGGAAAAGGCTATAGGACAAGTTAAAATGTTATTATGTAGGCACAAGCTGAAAACAAAAATTCTTTTATCCCATGAAAAAGCTAATACTTTGGCTTAACTTATAAAAGCATGATAGAGCTTAGGTTTCTTAGTAATTTTACTTTTTGACAAAGGTTGCTGTTCAATAAACAGTATCCTTGGGGAACTTTTCAAATGCCTTATTAATTAATGAACCTCTTAATAAGCCTACTTCTTTAATTGTTTATTTAATTGCCTAATCTGCCAGAGAGTAAATTTTTCACTGAGATATGAATTATCACCTATGCACAAAAAAATTATCCCTATAAAAAATGAGTTAATATAGGGACTAAGTTTCATAATATGTATTTTAATAATACTCTGCAATACATCTAAAAATCCCTTAACTTTTTGAGAGCCAAGGACCGAATATATTGCCTTTGGAATCTGCCTCCTAAAAACACTATTAATTTTTGGTACAAGCAATTGTGCCACTGTGAGCTCTGTCTGCAATCTGCATCTGATATGTGGGGTAACCTGGTACACATTTTTGGAACAAACTCGTACTATGTGCATGGCGTACGGTCCGATACAATTGCTAGCCTGTCAGGTTGGCTGAGTGGTCTAAGGCACTACCTCCTGGACTATGGGGTAGTGTTTGGATTGAGGGTTTGAATCCCTTCTCAGCCAGTGGTTTTTATATGCAACTTATGGTCCAAGCTGATGGAATGAATTAATTCTTTATGAGTTTCATACCGATCACCCAGATAGCAAGGAAAATTTGCAGAACACTTGCAAAACATTTTCAACCGCAAACCAAAATGTTTGCAGAAAATATGCATTGCAAACATGTTTGTTTGCGAAGAACTTTCCGCAAGTATGGAAGTCTACACTTGTCATATTTGTAGAAAGTTTTCACTGAATGTTTGCGGAAAACTTGCATTGAATATTTGTAGCAAATATGCAAGGAATGTTTGTGAAACGTTTTCACAGAATGTTTGCAGAACATTTTCACTGAATATTTGTAGCAACTATGCAAAAACTGTTTGCAGAATGTGTTCATGATAGTTTGCTGCAGATTTGCAAAAAAGGTTTGTGGCACATTTGCAGTGGAATATGTGCAGCTAATATTCATTGCTAACATGTTTGTTTGCAAAATATTTTCTGCAAATATGCAAGTCTACACTGTTCACACTTCTAGCAAATTTTTTGCAGTGGATCTTTTCATTGAACTTAAATGTTTATATGATGGTTTGCAAGTTTCCTTTGTAACTAAAAAAATATTAATGATGCTGCCAACCAATAATAATACTGCAAGATTGAGGTTGAATTCATTTACACTGATTTTTTTATGACAAATAATTATAGCAACAGCCTCATACAATTGTCCTAGCCTATTGGAACTGACTGTTTAAATTTTGATGGTTATTCAACATACAAACAAAATTATATTTTTGAGATTCAGTTAGTATAGTTTATCATAAACTATCATATTAAACAAATTTATTGTGAATCATAGATTTAGAACAAAAGTTACCTGTGACATAAAAACCCTATAATTTTGCCTACTATACATTTTTAAACACTCCACAATTTGTTTGAAAGCATGTATGATTGTTATATTTACAAAAATATTTGAAAATATTGATGTGGTGTTTTCTGTAACTAGAATAAGTCAATAAAATGCATTTTAAAGCATTCGCACACCTATTTAACTTTACATGATTTAATCTTAATAATTAAATTGCCTTTTCCGGCAAATGAAAAATAGAAAAATTTGAAGTAAGGGAACTTTATCAAAAAAGGAAATGGTAAAATAAACATAATTTGGTATTTTGAAAATTATTATTTATTTAAAATATGATATAGGTAACTAAAGGAAAGCTATACAACATTTTATTTCCTAATGAAGTCTGCACCATGTGACTGCTGTTTCCTTACACCTTGTTCACTGAAACAAATAAATAATCTTATTCAAACAAATTTACATTCTGTTAAAAAAATCTTGAGAGGGGGCTCCAGTCCTCTGCTTCTACCTGCTTATTCTCCCATTAGACCGATGTTAACTTTCAAAGCCTATCCCTCCTAATCCAACTATCCAAAATCAATGATGAATTGTTCATTTAAACCGCAACAAAATTACATATAGGCCTAGTTTATCCATAAAACATCGTAAATATTTAACATTTTAGAATTTTGTTGAATGATTATTTGTGATATAGAAATTTTGCTCATTGAAATTACTAGGTATTTTTTGTTCTTCAAAATGAGCCTTAAATCAACGATATCGGATTATCCATTTTGGAAGGACGGGCTTTTAAAGTTAGTAATATTTGCCTTATGGGGGAAGCAGGTAGAAACATGAAAGGTTTTGTGACTGGAGCTTAAACATTAAAAGTAAGTCAGTTAAAAATATTCTGAACAGTCACGAAGCCAGGATTTTATTTTACTTATGGTAGGTGGGGTCTAGCCCTCGAGGAATGTCTGGGGTACATTAAATATACCCCAGTAAAGTGGGGGGAGGGGAATATCTCCATAAAAAAGTATACTACTGGAAAACAGATTTTATGCTATTCTAGTGCTTAAACAGAAGGAAGACATTAAATCATTTGCATAGGAGGATTTTATTTTACTTATGGTAGGTGGGGTCTAGCCCTCGAGGAATGTCTGGGGTACATTAAATATACCCCAGTAAAGTGGGGGGAGGGGAATATCTCCATAAAAAAGTATACTACTGGAAAACAGATTTTATGCTATTCTAGTGCTTAAACAGAAGGAAGACATTAAATCATTTGCATAGACCGCTAAATAGAGACAAAGGTTATCTGTTTTCCATCGTAATCATACAACAATGGGAGGGTGCGGGTGCATACAAATTATCTCCAGCGCTTCAAGTATTTGGAAAAGTCCATCCCTCCTCATTCGATTATCCTAAATCAATTATGTGTTATTTATTTTAAAGAGCAACAAAATACCTAAAGATGTCATATTTTAATACCCATTTCATGTCACATATAGTTCATCCACAAAACATTGTAAATATTGAAAATTTTTTAATTTTGTTGAATGACTATATTATATCAAAATTTTGCTTGCTAAAATCACTAGGCCTAGGTATTTTTTGCTCGTCAAAATGACGGGCTTTTAAAGTTAATATTGGCCTTATGGGGGAAGCAGGTAGAAACGTAAAAATTTTTCTGACTCGAGCTTAAATTAAAAAATACAGGTTAATATACCCGTCTTCAGCTTTAAGTTAACCAGGACTTAAGTTCAGGAACTACGATAAGGCAGTCCAAAATCCAACTGCCGTTTCATCTTCCGCTCTGCCATGTCCACTTCAGTCGGCGTTCACCTACCGACCGGTACGCTTTATAGTGCATTTTAAATGTTTTCCGTAGTCGTGTGTTTATGTTCGGTATTGTGTAGCTTTTTAAAACTTTGACGACAGACATGCAAATTCTGTAAAATTTACTCATTTTACTCAGTCAAATCCCGTTTATAATATATTGATAACTTAATTATCATAGCCAAGAACAGGGATCTTGCAGGCCTCCGCAACGCTTATCTTCCCTATCTTAACCATGTATTTTCATGCAGCGATGCAGAGTTTCCTGTAGGGTAGACCGGAGCCTTAATTCCACCATCAGTTGTAAACTTTCATAACCAATAGGTCCCTGATATTGCAATGAATAAAGAATTCTAATTCAGTAGGCCCTACATGCTATCAAAGATAAGATTATATAAATTTCATAAACAACTTAAAAATGTTGTTATTTAAAACTTTGTTGGTTCTGTTAAATTATTATATTCAATCATTAAAACGGATAAATTATGTTGATTTAATTTTACTGTCAATAGACCAAATATGATAAACTTGTAACAGGAAGTTAAATACATTTTAACACTATGATAAATCTAACAATACTCTAATACTCTGATACATTTATTTTAAAGGGTACAGTACGATAAGCGTCCAAAACAATCGATTATAAAATATTCGTTTACCATGATTGATACACCATATTCCCATTCGATTGTTATAGTTTTTAATACTCGATCACAAAGTGTTTTACATTACAATAAATTAAATCTAAGTCAATAGTGAAAGGTTAGCTTAAATTAACATAAACTAACCAAACCTAACCCTGCAGAGCACTGTTTTTGCCTTGTTTCGGATTTTTCATTTTGTTTTTGACCAGCGGTTACCCGCAGGCTTCGCCTCGCAAATGCTTTATAAAACTTGATGACAGGTGTGTGCTGCATTCTCTGGCTAGCCCGTGGAACTAGTATAAATCAAGATCAGCTGCTGTTTCTATTTTCATCAGCTCAAACAAAACTAAATACATAAGGAAGAAGTACATGGGAACTTTGTCGGGGTCTCTGACGGAGCACTAACTTAAGATCAGATCAGGATGAAAACCATTTACTTTCTGCCAAAAGAATTAGTGTACAAAATTTCAACTCTCTAAGTAAATGGAAAGTAGGAGAATTTATGTGTGATGTTCTATTTTAAAGGTGTAGATATTCTCATCTGTAATATTGACGTATCATAGTGGTTTGATATTTTATAGGCTATTTGATTTTTCTGGTGGACGCTTACTGTACTGCACCCATATTACAAATGTTAGTAACATAATACACCATTAACGGTGAATTTTTAAATATAACTAACTACTGAATTATTAAAACGGTTATCAATTCTACCCAAATAAAAAGGTACAAATGTAAATAATAAAGCGAAAATAACTTGCAAGTTTGCGAGTTGTTATATAAGAAAAAAATATTCCCCGGAAATATTAAGGCCTAATCAAGAACAATATCGTAAATGTTGTTAAATCAGTTAGGCCTAGTTAATCGTACTTTCTCGGGCTGAATTTTTTAAGGCTCAACACTATTTATGAGAAACACTTGAATTGGTACCTATTTCAACCCATGTATTAATTACCGGTAGTTTTAACTTTCACACTTTAATACACGATGCTGTCCGTTTTTTCCGCCTTTGAAAAAAAGTACTAGCTTCATTACGACGAAGTAACTTAATCGTTAACTTACATTCTAGTGAAGCAATATTCATTCGACCTTTGAGAAGTATGCAAAATGCATACCGTAAGTTACATGATAAAAAAACTTACTAATCAGACACTGTTAAGAATTTTGGACAAAATTTTTCTAGAGGTACTAACTTAAACACAAATTATAATTCCTTGCCTTAAAAAAACTAAATTAGGCATATAGGGCTAACTTATGAGAGTATAAGTTAGTACGGTACACTCTAACTAATGATTACAATCATTAGGAATTTATATCATTAATTAAATATGGGTTTTCAAATAGTTTAACAACAAATAAAGCCTGGCAAAGTTTGTAAATATCTAAATATATTCAGTAAACAAATGTTTAATTCTTCAAATCGTCCTTGTTAATTAACTGCTATGGCCATGACAACACCTCCAATTCATTAATTACTTAGCAATATAATTAAATAACTTATTCATAGCTTTAAAAGTATGAAAATTTTAAAAGTTATAAATATTTTACTAGCAAACACACTTGGTGAACACAAAACGATGTTTTGATAACTTATTACAGTCCGTAAGTTAGTATTTGGACAGCCAGTATTAGTTTCCCATTGGTAAGTTAAAAACAAAATTTGAGTATCCTATACCAAAAAGCGGTAATAAATTAACAGAGCTGGGATTGCACTTACCTTTAACATGAAAGTCAGAAAAGAAGCCACTATAAAAACAATGATACTCAACTCAACTTTAACCTTCAATAATTCTTTACCCGGCGAAACGGTACTCACTGAATAACGACCATAGCGAGAAGAAATAAGATGGCGACGGCCGACGACGACGCGCGACGTTAGCGCTAGCGAAGTGGCGGTTTTAGTAACTTAGGGCCACAAACTTCTCAACAGAAAGTTTGCATAAAACTTATTGTAAGGTTTACGCGCATAGATTAGCAGCGCGCTCGGGCAACAACGCGGCGCCTTTGGTAACTACGACGAAGTTCCTTGCAAGCATATATCTGGCAAACTTGCTGCAAATAATACTGGAAGTATTTAACAGCGAACGAAAAATGAACCAAACGCATATTTGCAGCACACTTTCTTGCTATCTGGGCAGGTGTTTTGTTATTAGTGAATTTCCTTAGGAAAGTGAACTATTAGCATGACCCGCACTGTGAAACGTAAGCCCGGGACCACCATAGAAGTTCCTAACGTGACCCCCTGAACACGTTTTGGGGGGTCGTTCAAAATTTTATAAATATGTGTTTGCACTCTAGCGGTCGCATTTTTTGCCCGATTTACTTCAAATTTGGTAGGGACGTTCCTTTCTGTAATCAGTAAGACAAGTTTGTTGGGCAAAACAATCGGAAAACTCAAAACCCCTTATTTGGGGATTAATCTTTAAAATGTTGAGTTGAGTTTTTGGGCCAGTAAAGGATAAAAAAGCCCTAGATTTAAGGTTAATTCACGTTAAAAAATGGGAATTAGTGAGGCGAAAGTTTTAAGCCCCCTCTCGTCATTCTAGCATAAAGATTTACAGAGTTATCAAAGAAAACGTGTATCGACTAAACAGTACGTTGTCTTATGGGGGTTTTACGTTAAAAAAGCCTAATATTCATTTGTAGGTATACTTTTCTCATCCCCAGCAACCTCATGTCTACTTTCAAGCCTGACTGGACCCACTCCTAACCTTATAATTTGCAAAATTGTATGCCCAGCATTGCAGGTAAATAAAACTAGGAGCATCAGAACAGCCAAAAAATGAATATTTTGAGATTTCAATCAAAATTGGAATAAATGTTTGTTTTTACACTGATTCTGAGTTTTAAATTTTTTTCCGTGGAAATTCACTTCCCTCACGTCAGCATGCTGCGTGCGAACTCGTTTTTACTTCCACTTGAATGTGCTAGGGATTCGACCAGCTATACATTTCTGCTCCTGTAAACTTTGACATTTTACTTGTCATCTTGTTTTAGTTTTTAGATACATCTACAGGGTTTTTCAAAAACAATCATTCAGGACAAAGATCCCTGATATAAATAACAAGTTAATTAAATGATATAAAACTGTGCTAAGTTTATGTTGTGCTCTTTTAATAACTTTAATTGGGATTTCATTGTGTCCAGAGGAATTTTGATTTTTTAGTGAATTATAGTTGTGTAGTAGTTTGAGTTGAATTGCATATTAATACTGACAAAAAGCCAAATCATTGATTTAGTTGTTGTTTGATACATTAAAAGGCTGCATAGTATCAGTAACAATTGTCAATGTTATACAAAGAATATGAATGAAACCCCAGTGAAATTTAGGACCTGTATGATTCCAAACCAGTTGTCCGAGGTTAAAATCCGAAGGGAGCCCAGGACAACCTTAAAATTGGTCTATACGAGTTTTGAGGCTGACATTGGGTACAGCAAATCAAGTTGTCATTACATATGGTAAATCTTTTGGCTGTCCATTATGACAAACTTCCCTTTCACCTTTGGTCCCTCCATTTGCAGCGGCTTGGGACGGAATCTCCGGGTTTGGTCCCCAACCTGAGAAAGTATGGTCCCTGGCTGTTGTACATGGATACTCTGTCAGTTTATTTGACCAGTTGGAGAGTAGAACGGGTCCGCCTGATCACACGAGCACGGGAGTTGGCCCTCTGAAAGGTCAATTTGGCTGCCTGTCCCATCCCACCTTTTCCTTTCCTGCATTATCCTAGCCTTCCGGTAATCTGTGCAAAATTCCTGCTTGTAGAAGTGCCTAGCAGCTATGCTGGGGTTTCCTAATCCAGCAACAATGAATTCCAAGGGCAAAACATGATATAATTCAAATGCTATGTCTCCCTTAATTATGAACATAAATTAATAAAACCTGGTTTATGACTTCACCTAGTTAAGTTACCGGTACCCACATTAATATTAGCATAACGAAACATTTTTTGTACTCCTTGTTGCAGCAAACCTGTGTACTCAGCCCCAATGTTATTCTTATAGAGAATAATCAAAATTGTAAGTATCGGTTTTTTGTTAATATATTTTTATGAAAGTGGCTTTATGTAGCATTAAGAAATTCATATATGCATTGGAAATTCACTGAGTACGCAGGTTTGCTGCGACGGGGGTATTCAATGTTTTAATAGTATGATGCTATTTTGTCACTCAATGTAATTGAAAAATCTATACCAAAAAGTCTTCTCAATACAGCCTTGAATAGGGGAGGAAGAAGCTAACGTTAGATTTTGCATTGTCATCAACTGCTTGCAAGTCTGCTGTGGTCATGGTCCATATATGTTTTTGAATGTACATGGACAAACTGTTTGTGTTCTCTATTATTTGGCTTATGATTGTAAACAACCATCATGACCCACCGTTTCGGAACTACTGCTCTATAACATGTCTTTCAAAGAAAGTACTGCTCTATACCTACCAATCACCTTTACAATATTTTGTTAATCCAGTGGAACAGTCATCAAAGGATCAATGGACTTTGGATCGTGAAGGGTGATTTCAGACCGATTCCTGACTCAGATCCTATTTATTATATTGAATCTAGTTTCCGAGAATTCCTAATTTATATTGACTATTCCTATTTATATTTTCTACCATCGTCTTAGCACATATAATTGAAAATCATATGCATGCTGTTTCAGAGTAATCGTTCAGCCGACTAACAATGATGGATTGTTCCAACTCAAGCAGCAGTGACGATCCCCAGTTGATAACAGAGACTCTCAACTTTGATGAAGCAACTTGTAAGTTTTGTTACTGTATTCAATTCAGTTCACCATCATATTATCTATACTATTTTGCCTAACAGCTGATTTAATTCCAATATTTTAAAAATGTATTTCATCACTTTTATATATTTCATGTTGTAAGCCACCGAATCACTTTAGTAAATTAAACTGGTTTAAATACCTGTGCTGTCAAAGTGAGCCTAGTATCCTTAAAGGGCTATCACAGTTTCAACTCTTCTAGTATGATTGAGTTTTCATTAGGCGAGGCGTCAATATTGATTCTCGTTCATGTGAACACGTCAGTTTTTAAATACCCCCGTCGCAGCAAACCTGCGGACTCAGCGAATTTCCAATGCATAATATTTGTCTGAATTCCACATAAAGCCGCAAACCAAGTTTCATAAAAATATATTCACATACAAGCGATTTTAATTATTCTCCATAAGAATAACATTGGTAATGAGTATGTAGGTTTGCTGAAACAAGGAACAGAAACAATTGGTTTTTATGCAAATATAAATAGAATTTAACTAGGCGAAGCCACATACTAAGTTTCATCGATATTCAATCGTAAATAAGCAATATATGACATTCTAGTTATTCTTCATAAGAATAACATGGGGGCTGAGAAAGCAGGTTTGCTGCAACAAGGAGCAGAAAAATGGGTTTTTATATAATTATCAATATAACTCAACCAAGTGCAGCTACATACCAAGTTTTATTAATTTATGTTCATAATTAAGGGAGTCGGTACATTTTACTTATTCTCCATAAGAATAACATGGGGGCTGAGTACGGAGGTTTGCTGCTACGGGAATAATCAACAAAAAATCAATTTTTTGTGCAAATATCAATATACCAGTACTACTTGAAGCTACATACCAAGTTTCATCAACATACATTAATAAATAATCGAGATATCAAATTTTATTTATTCTCCATAAGGATAACATTGGACAACGTACTGTGTTTAGCACTTCGAATATCTCTGCAACGGTTGGGCGTAGAATCACAATTTAAACACCAAAATGATTGTTTTGTGGAACTGAACAGATTGGTAAAAGCAAATGTGAAGTTTACATTAAAATAAACTGAGGAAAAGCCAAAAACCTTTTTTCCATAAGATTAACATGGGAGATTTTATGAGCAGGTTTTTTTGGATTTTCTCCGCAACCACTTAACCTAGGTTAATAATTCAAAATACTAAATTATTTGTTTTTTTAAGCTCTATAATATGGTCAAAACCAAAATTAAGTTTTTTAAAAATTTTAGGGTAAAAAATGCAAAAAACTGATTTTTGGAAAATTTAAAATCCCCATAAACCCCCTTTCCCATAGTCCGATTTTTCTGGTTTTCGAACTTAAAGTCATGAATGTCATTTTACACATTTGAGCCAAATTTCATCAAAATCAGACGTTTTTTACTCAAGTTATCGTGTTAACGGACACATATATATAAATTTGAACGAATAGTGTTTTTGGCATCTGGGGACCTCAAAACAAAAAGTTATCATGGTCTTGGGCTTAAGTCTTACCATGAGACCTATGGTAATAGCTTCTTCCCTATAGGGGAAATTCGCTAAAACCATTGAGAGACATCACAAACACATGAAAACACGGACGAACAGACATTGAAACGACGAATGTGCATCAAACATGCATACAAATATGTATCCGTAATTCTGTAATAGTATAGGTATGTATATGTAATATTTTTGGCCGAATATTTATCCGTGTTTTATATAATTCGTCGTTTCAATATCCGTTTGTCTGTGTTTTTGTGTGTTTGTGTTGTGTCTGACAATGGTTTTTAAAAACTGACACGTTCACATGAACGAGAATCCTGGACATGGACTTGTGGTTTTCTGAAAGGATCCTGGTTCAGTTTTTCTTTTTATAAGAAATGAGAAACTTTATTACCATTGATCACATAGGCAAGGTGAAATAGGCAAAATCAACAATATGCAATAAAATGCAGGCAAAGTTCTTAAACTTGTACTGATTTGCTTTTAAACAATTATATAAATATAATGTAATTACCCAAATAATATGAACAAATACAAAGGTGTGCTGAGCCCTTCACACTCTGTGGATCTCTGATAAATGTGGGTTACAATAAATAAAACTACTTGAGAGAATTACTGAAATTTATTATTCCAAAGGCAAACACAACACTTATGGAAAAAGATATGGACAATTTGGTATTTATATAACGTTATTTCCTTGGCTAGCACTTACTATTGATTACACTCGAGGCCTTTATATTTTGCAATTTTAAATATTTTTATTAAATTTACAATTAATAACCAGAGTGATAACTGAGATACTCCTTACTGGTGGCAGATTAAATGCAGAGGGCTAGGAATAATATATACACATAAAATATCGACCTCCTAATCACACCACCTGTCCTCTAGCCCTCTTAACCTCCTGACTTATGCCACAATATACATATTTACTCTTGGATATGCCAGTTGGTGTCACTGTAACAAGTTATATATTTTTTTTTTGGAGAGTGCAATCAAATGCTAGTGCTGCCTTATTTAATACTGGGCTTAATTCAGTGGCGGATCCGAGGGGGGTGATCGCCCCCCCCCCTTAAGCTCAGAAATGTTTGTTATATACTGTATAAAAATAGTGCAGTTATGTAATTTGCATCTAGTTAATATGTTGCGATTAATTCTTTATCGCCAATCCAATGCTTTGACTACCACAGGTTATTTTTCTAAACGTTCTGTATACATACTAAAGCTGTGTAACCAAGAGTAAACAGTTAGTGGAGTGATAATTAATTTTGTTCTGATGAGGCCTGACTGTTGGCTGCACTGATGCAACGACGCGACTGCCCTTACACCCTGCCTCCTTTTTTACCCACAAAACCACCGTCCCGTACTTGGGTGTGGGTGCCGGCAAACGTCAAGATTAACGTTGTATAGTTATCAGAAGATCTCAGATACAACAGCGGTAGCTCGAGTGAGCGGGGCGGCGAGGTGCAGGCATGAGTGGTGCGTATCAAGTTACCATGGCAACGGTAGTTTGACCACGCATCCACTGTGTCCACGTGATAGCCTATTATTAGTTAACACCCTTACACTGCGCATGAACGCTGTTCTGCCTTGGTTCAGTTCACTTTAGTATATGTTGGGTTTTACGTTTAACTGTTATTTTTAGTATTTGATTAGGGGCCTACTATTAAAATTACTATCCGTAAAAATAAATACCCCCGTCACAGCAAACCTGCATACTCAGCGAATTTCCAATGGAGACATAAATGTCTTAATACTTCATAAAGCCACTTACCAAGTTTCATAAAAATATATTCACAAATAAGCAATATATACAATTATTTTAATTATTCCCCATAAGAATAACATTAGGGTTGAGTACGCAGGTTTGCTGCAACAAGGAACACAAAATATGGGTTTTTATGCTAATATCAATATAACTCAACTAGGTGAAGTCGTATACCAGTTTTTATTCATTTATGTTCACAATTAAGGGAGACATAGCATTTAATTATTCTCCATAAGAATAACATGGGGGCTGAGTACGCAGGTTTGCTGCTACAGAAGCCTTTGGCAAAAAATTGTTTTTTGAGCAAATATCAATAGACCACAACGAGATGAAGCCGTATACCAAGTTTCATCCAAATACGTTCATAAATAAGCGAGATATAAAATTTGTCTTTTCCTCCATAAGAATAACATTAGACAATGTACTGTGTTTAGCACTTTCAATATCTCGGGAACCAATTGACGTAGAAGAATGATCAAAATACCAAATTGTGTGTTTGTTTAAGTTGAATCCAATCGTTAAAACTTAAATTTGACGATTTCAAAAATTATATGTAAACATTTCAAAAAACCCATTTTTGGGGTACAAAACCCCCCAAAAATACCCCTTCGGATAAAGCGATCTGGCTGGTTTTCAAATTTAAAGTCATAAATGTTGCTTTACACGTTCATACCAAATTTCATCAACATCGGATAATTTTTACGAGAGTTATCGTGCTCACGGACACATATATATATACAGTTTCGAACGAATGGTGTTTTTGGGGTCTGGGGACCTCAAAATGAAAAGTTATCATGGTCCCGGGCCTAGGTCTTACCATGCCGACTACGGTAATAGCTTCTTCTCTATAGGGGAAATTCGCTAAAATGGGGGGTATTCCACCACTAAGTTCGCCCCCCCAGACTCTAAAGCTGGATCCGCCACTGGCTTAGTTCCCCTAGGATTTTATATCTGTCCAAATCTCTCTTCCTACAACAAGTATAAATTACAAGCTTAAATATGGTTTGCACTGTAAATTTTCAAGCAAGGGTTCTGTTGCTTGTGCAGACTGTATTAACTCAATAGAATTATTAATTAAATAATAACAGTAATAGAAACTATAAGAAATAACAACAATATAGAATTTGTAATCAAGATAACAATGGTAATGAAATACGACTCTTTCCTTAAATTAATTATGCTACTTACTCATACATGATATTGATTTCACAGATAATACAGAACTTTAAATTAACTATTTCACTACACGGATTCTTAATCCACCCCTTAATTTGAATCTACCCCTGATTCAATTGAAACGGAATTTGGAAAGGTGTTATATTACTTAATGATTGATTCGCGGTCGCGATCAAAATTAATTTGGAAAATCGCGCGTTCGGGAAAACTCTTGTTACAGTTTAGGAAATAGAAAAACGTTGGCTGATCAGCCCGTAAACAAATCACTAAACGTAAGAGCGTGTACCGAATTTGCAATTTTGAATTTGGAAGTTAACCGATGTGAAGCTAATGAATGTTGCGACCCGAATACGCTGGATCTCGTGGTTCGAGCTTATATACGTCGACGCCGCGTGTCGCGTCTGTTCCGGTGTTCTAGAAGAGTCCAGGCGTTTCTCGTCGCGTTTCCTGTTTTGAGATTAGCGCGGTTTACTTGAATCGCCCTATTTAAATTCATAACAATTTTCCCCCTTCCAGCATTTTTAATTTTTGTCACACCTTCCAAAAAAATCTGTCACAAAAATTAAAAATCAAAAATCAAAATGGCAAGATAATAAATAAAGATCAATGTGCTGTTATTAAAACTAAGAAAATAATATTGAGGGCGTGAGAAGTGGTGGGCTCTTACAGCAATATTCCCTGTTATCCCCACTTCAGTCACAGACTCCCTCCTAACGCTTATGAAAACCATATCAGCTAGGGTCCAATGTTCAGCACTGTATAACACTGTCCATCACAATTCGTTGTTCTCAAGGTCTCGTATAGGACAGCCGTAATCACACCAAACGAGAACCATAGGTCTCGTAACTCACCACCGTAATCACATACAAATATGCTGTAATGCAGTGAACGTGTTAAATCCTCTTTACCAAAAACAAAAACAGCTAAAAAAATAAAGTATTGTAGAATATACTTGTAAATCAAATAGCTTACTAGTTTTGAGTTATAAAAAAGCTCAAATATCAGTTTCAGTGCTGCCGGTGATAGTGGATGGCCAAACAATCAGTCTCGCTGACCTCACGTCCGACTCACTGGAGACTGAGACTCTGTTGTCGGTGCCATTCGGACCAACCATCATCACACTCAATGATGGCACTCATGCCATCCTCCCAGACATGATGCAGGCAGCTGCCGGTATGGTGGTGTCAGGCGTAAGCCTTTTTTTATTTTCTCCTTGGTCCAGACAAAGTAGAGGATCAACAATTTTTTTAAATCTAACAAAATTGTACTTTAATGTTAATTAATTTCGTTAAACAAAATTGCTTTTGGGTTTTGTCAATCAAGGCTCTAGGGCAAATCTGGATTATTTTAAAGGAAAATCTTATAGGACAAAGAGATATCTTGGTTTTAATAACAAATATATTTATGTTTATCATACAAGTAAACGTACAGATGATGTGGAGTTAACTGATTTTATATTCTATTTTAACTTTTTTAAGTAGAGATGGTTTTTCCATAACTGAGTAACGAGAGTGTGAATCTTAACATTTAATATAAATATATCGCATGTTCTACACAAATTCAAAGCTCTATTATGGATAAACATTTTGATGAAAACATATCTCACTTTATCTATTTCAAATTGCAGCCATTTATGAAAAATAAAGATTTTTGTACTACCCATATTTTCAAAACCACTAGACATAGGTTTTTCCTATTCAAATTTCTTACTCGCGATAAACTTAGCTTTACTCTGGTATGTTTCGTGACAGTGTTTTTCAACTAAATTGTTTACATATTTTTTTATTAATATATAAACAAAATATTGTTTTGAAAATGTTAGTAAGCTCTAAATTCAAAAAGTAAAGGCGTAAAGTAAATGAATTATTATTTTATAAAAGAAAAAATTTATTTTATTTATCATTGATAAATAGAACTTAAAAAACCAGGCACTGTTAATTTGATTAACTTTTTAAATAACAATTCCATTTCTTCTCTTTACAACCCTATTCCATCTTCAAATTTGTCGCCAGCCGCTCCTACTACTTCAAATGACATCATTCCTCATCTATTTTGATCTTTGCGTGCAACATGATCCCCTAATGCTCTTACCTTTTTTATCAAACATTTAACCAAAACTTAGCATAGATTAGATCATTTTCAGTTTTTAAAACCTCCAACTCAGTGGTTTCCAACCTTCCCACACTAATCCTTGTATCTATGTGTTTTTACACGTCATGCTTGACACACAAAGACGCCAGTCTTTGTTTTCTATACGTATACAAGTGATTGAATGAAGTTATTTTGAATCTGAACTTATTTACTACCTTCACTCAGTGGTTATTGACGGTAACTGTAATTTTGTATCTGATTCATTAACCTCTGCAGGTGTTGTGCCTGAAGAGGACTGCCATGGAGCAGCTGAATCTCTAGTTGAAACTAAAGCGGAGGAGAAAGAGGAGGTAGAAGCTACCAAGGAGGATGGGGAGGTCAGCAAGGATGGGATGGATGGGAAAATGGAGAAGGAAGAAGAGGTAACCTGGGAGTAGTTATTTAGTGCGTCTTCATAAGTAGACACTCTAAATAAATAAAATATTGAAATGTAGGCAAGTTATCCTGTTGTAAATTATTGTTTAATGTGCAAAATTGTTTTGGAATGCAGTGTGCCAGAAGGAATGAAACTTATTTTAATTACTAGAAATGTTAGTATATTTTTTGTCAAGACACTAGATAGCATAGTTTGAAACCGTTTACTCTTAATGCTGGTTCCTTAAAAACCTAATCAGTTGCATAAATTAAACTCTACAACATTGGTAGGGCTGGATTTTTCATATGTGCTTCTGAAAAGGTCGGCAAAATTCAAAAACAAAAGTAATGTTACAAAGTATTATGAATGTGACCAAAAACTCAGTTCCGTTTTGAATTCATTTAAAATCAGCTAGCTACAGCTGTAGTTAGCATTACGGAGTCTTAGGTCTGAAGTCCCACAGGTTTAATAGCTGCAGCTGATACTGGTTTTGGAAGCAGTTCCTCAGACTCTGTGGAACTAGCTTCTTGGCACATCTCTAACCCCGCTACATACGTTCAAGGCCATTGTACCTACCCCTCTTTCCACTCGTCCGGTCTACCCCTATTGTTTTGAAGTGTTGAAAATTTGAATTACAAAAGTTGTTCATAAAAGGCTTAAATCCTTCATAGTTCTCATCCAAGTTATCCAAGTTCCACTATACAGTAGAACTCCAATTATCCAAATTAATTGGGGATCGGGCCAATTCGGATATGCAGAAATTCGGATAATCAGGTATACCTCGGGAATTAAGCAAAAAACATCACCATACATAAAAAATCAGAATTTTATCGACAAAGTTATTTATAAATGTAGCGAACAGAAAGTGAGCAAACTGTATCAAGAATATATGTCATAAAAATTAAATTACACGAGTTAAATTGAATACAGTATATACAGTTGCTCTTTTCAATAGGCCTACATACTGTACGTATTTCACTGTTCAATGTTGGTTATTTCACTTGAACATCTCGAGCAAAGTGAGTTTATCACTTAGCGAAAGGACAACACGTTTACGTTTTGTACTCATTTCGAACGATAATCTCGGTGAAAGAACAGTAGCGACTAATGATGAGCAGGGCGGGAAGGGGGTATGACTCATTGTTCCCTGCGAAAATATCGTCCGGAAGGTAACAGCACAGGCTTTTATTTTAGCGCTCACGGCGCATTATCGCTACACGCGCTCCCGCTGTTATTTTCTTGATTTTTATATTTCTATTATTTCACTCAAAATCGATTCGGATAATTGGATATTCGGATAATTGGGGTTCGGATAATTGGATTTCTACTGTACTTTATTATGTGACAGAGAATGGTTTATTTGAAGGTAGAAGAGGAACCAGTGAATGTTCCAGTGTTAGTCGCAGAAGACTCGTCTGCGGGTTTGTTGGAGGCACACGTGTTACAACTGGATGGTGGAACTCTAGCGTACATTCACTCTCAGCCTCAAGGTAAGGGGCATCAACTAAATTAACTTTACTGGGGCTTAAAATTCAAGTTAACCAATTTGCAAGTAGAAGTTCAAATATTTCTACGTATTTGTTACCTTTTATATCTACAGGTATGGTTTTTTGAATGTACATGTCACTCTTTAGGCCTGGTAAATTATGGCTATGATTTTCTTAGGTTTTTTAGACACACCAGTGTAAATGCTTGATGACTTTGAATTGAATTGTTTTATTTTATTTTTTTCTTACTGTTAACAGAAGATGTTGTATCCCTTATAGTTCAGACAGCATTCTTTAAATCACATCTAAATGTTATATACAACAGAGATGCAATTGTGATATTTGTGAAACAATACTTTTTAAGGGATTTGGTAAGTTTTTACGTAGAATATTGGAACTGGAATGCTTTTTAAAGAAAGTCTGCATAACAAACTTTTATTTGTTGTTGTGTATGCTTAGGTGGAACTTTTATCATTGATTTAGAATCTTCTAGTTAAAAATTACATTTTTTTCTAAGAGGTTGGCAGCCTTTTTTAAATTCTCTTTTATTATCAAATCAAACCAAACCAAAATGTCTTTATTCATAATTTGTCCAAGTACTACAGAAACTAGCACAAATATAGAATGGTGTTAACAAACACTAACACTGATTAGTTTAACTATCACAAAGTGTTCAGGGACACAATTATAAAATAACACATGATACCTTTTAATATTGGAATACAGGGATCTTGCTAGTCCAACCCTCAGTATCTTGGACCTCACGGTACCTAATGAACCCCAGACAATGTTGAAACAGTTTGCTCAATATTAAATCACTCAGCAGGTATTATAAAATATTGCCTTATTGAAGTTTGTTTCTTCAACACTTCAGTGAAATTTATAAATAAATAAATCTTTATTTGCCATTGGACAATAATACATGTATCAGCAATGTCAGTCTTACAGCAACAGCCAAAGTCAATACTTAATCAAAATGAGGCTAACATATATACAGGCTATACATAATAGGCTAACATAAACAGTACAATACAATAAAGACAGTGGGCCTATAGAATACATAGGATGTAGCTCTTAAAAGTCAACATTGCTTCCAAGGAATTCACTTACATTATAAAGGATTTTGAAGGAGCCAGTCATAAAACTTATTTTTTAGAATCTTAGAATTATATTTACTAATGCAACCTATTAATTTGTTATACACCCTAAGGGACATTACAACGTGACTGTTTTGCGATTTACTCAACCTGCAATAATCTATTAACACTTTGTCCTTGTTTCTAGTGCTTTATACATGTTCAGGAAGTTTTAACAACTGTGGGTTATTTACTATGTATGTAATGAGTTCAAATAAATAGAGATTTATTACAGTTTGAGTTTTTGACTGAATAAAAAGTGGCCTACAATGATCTATGGGATTAGAGTTTGTTAGAATTCGGATGGCTTTCTTTTGCAATAGCAAGATTTCACTAACTCTCGAGCAGTTTCCCCACAGTAGCAGACCATATCTAATGATTGACTGGAAGTATGCAAAATAAGCTGTTCTTACATGGTTGATTTCAACACAGTGTGTGAGACGTCTCAGGAGGTAGACAGTTCTAGACAACCTAGCTGTGATAAAGTCAACATGATGCCCCCAGGTTAAATTATTATCTATGTGTATACCTAAGAATTTGACTGAATCAGAACTATTATCCAGATGTGGTGCTTGAGGCAGTGGTCTTAAGCTAAAAAAAATTGATTGTGTTTTAGCTTCATTCAACAGAAAACCATTATCTTTAAACCAGTTGGATGCAACAAGTAAGGTATTTTGTTTGAGTTCTTCAAGAGAATTAAAATCACTATTTGAGCTAAAAAAGTGGTATCATCTGCATAAAGAATTGTGGTTGAAGGAACTGCATTTGGGAGATCATTTATGCATAGTAGAAAAAGAAGGGGATCTAACACCGATCCTTGAGGAACTCCAATGTTAACTTCCACCTCCTGAGACCACTGTCCATTAGCGAAAACCTTCTGCCTACGGTTTGAGAGATAAGATTTAAAAAAACTTTAGCGTAATGCCCTTGATGCCATAAAAGGACAACTTTTTCAGAAGATCGACATGATTTACACAGTCAAAGGACCTGCTCAGGTCACACAAGGTGGCCTGAGCAAAATCCTTTTCTTCAAATGCTGAGAGCACGTGGCGAACCAATTTATCTATTGCATGGACTGTGGACATGTTTTTGCGGAAATCAAACTGATTTGGGTTGAACAGATTATTTTCCACAAAATATTTACTGATTCGACTGTGTACTAGAACTTCTATTAATTTGGAAATTACTGGTATTATTGCAATAGGGCGATAGCTCTCTGGCTTATCCTTTTGACCCTTCTTAAATACAGGACAGATTCTAGATAGTTTTAATTGATCTGGGAAATTCCCTTCCTGAAGGCATTTATTTATACAATAACTTAAAGGCTTGGCAATACTAGAAATAATGCATTTAATTAAATTATTTGACATACCCAGATATACCCAGAGTAGCAGTTACATCCAGGCCTCTAATGTCTATTCATGTTATTTTGCCTCCTGGATTGATATATGACTTAGAAAATAATGTTACATACCTTGTCGTTGTCAACCCACTAGTTGTATTAGATCTAATACAACTTGTGGATTGATGACGACAAGGTATGTAACCTTATTCCAGGGGCGGATACAAACTATTATTTTAGGGGGGGGGGGGTCATGAGTGGGAAAGTATATAGTATTGAGTATGCGTTTTCTGAGTGAAATATTCAAGAAATTCTGTAAAAGGACCGGAACGTGATAAACATTGCATAAAGTTATATGAGTTTTAGGATGTAGGGGTTTATTTTTCGGCTGTATTTAAAGAAGTCACGAATTTACTAAATAACTAATAAACCTAATTTACTTAATTAAATTTTATTTAATAAATTTGGTACTGTTATTTTCTACAATTGAAAAGTGAATAATCAGTAAAAATATTGTAGAACTAACTTCTACTCGCATGCACACAGTTCAATAATGTAGTATGCAATGACAACCATACCTAATGACGAGTATTTAGAGCACTGATAATTTAATAAAAGAAAGTTCCTTTAACAGAAATAACATTGTAATTTATTAATACGAGGAATAAAAATCCCTCTTTATTCCGTGCTTCATTGATCAAATAATCTTACACCATTGCAATGACTACTGAAAAGAGGAATAATAACCTAAAAGTATGATTCGGTGATTTTTCCAGGTTAGTACACCGGTGAGGAAAAGTTCTCGTTCTTTGAACTGCTATAATGGATTCTAAGCGAGCAGTCTGTTGATTCAAATCACTGGCATAAAAGGAGTCAAAATTGGAACAAATTAATTTTGTTTGTTAGATTTACGAATCTATTCTGGCCGTGAAATGTGATAAACTATGGATGAATCAACAAGTAAAAGTTTAATAGTTTTCAAATAATGAAAATTATTAGTATAATTCTCTTGCTAACTCGTTCAATTTCAGCGAATAGTTCTTTTCCTCACCAAAACATGACGGTGACTTTTTTTATTGGAAGGTGGGGATTTTAGAGTGGAATGCCTAAAACTTTTATTTAGTTTTTAAACATAAAAATGGCAAAAGGTTATCTTGTTAATTTATTACAGGGTATTAAAACACGTTGTAAAATGCATTTAAGGGAAATTTTAATGATTTAGAGTAACTTTTTAACACCTGACTTGCAACACTGCAATAGCTACTGACATAGGCGTACGCACGGGGGGTGCCACAGGTGCCGTGGCACCTTCAAAGATTTCAGGAGGGGCGCTGCAGTGCCTCTCCTGATTTTGGAGGTGCCACATTTTTTATTTTACATTTGACAAAATCACTTCAGAATTGCGTACAGGCCTACCTGTGGTGCCGAAATTGATCGTGATTGTAGGCGTAATGTGTGGCGCATCTTCTTTCTTCTATGGAAAATCAAAGTGCGACTGTGAAGCTCTTATTTTACCATTGAATTTGTTTGTGGATAGGATTTATTACGTACTTTTGAAATTTTTATGTTTCAGTGGAAGCAAATTTAAATCATTAATACATTTTAAAGATCACTTATTTTGATTTGTTTGTGTAATTATAGCAAATCATTTTAACCATCTGATCACGAAAATCCACCAATAATCCGCCAAGGCTGATTTATACAAAAATCTTCATTTAATCATAATCATCCTGAAAATCTGCCAATAACCTTCCAAAATTGGTTAATCTAAAGGTTATCAATTTTAACCTCTAGCATCATTAAGAGCTAGTTAGTAAAGATATATTTATTATAGCTGACAAAATATTGTTGTGCTTTTCAAACTTATGTGTCATTATTTATAAAAAACTGTTTTAGCAATTCTACCACCATAAATGCGTGCATCATAATCGTGTATGCCTAAACTCTATGATCTACTACTGTATAAATAAACAACTTAACATAAAATGGGTAAGTCATCTGATGAAGTGAAAACTTGAAAGATCACACCATCGAGGTTAATATATATCTGTAGACATAGACATTAAGTTCTCATCCGGGGTAAAAAAGTAAAGCCTACATGGTCAACCACTTTGCCCCTCTACTCCCATGGTAACCAATCAACTCTCTTCTCTAATTATTTGTTTGTCAGTTGACTAATTTTATGTATTTTGTGAAGAGAGGATTTGATTATAGTGTAGTTAGCTGAGGAAAATTGGGGTCAACATGTAGGCTTAAATTTTTTATCCCAGACGAGAGCTCTAAACGACGTTAAAACCTTTCAACATTTCAAACAATATTTTTCTATTATTGTGCTAATTTTGCAACTATTGTTTCCCTGATTATTTTTCTTTTTAGCATGTCCTATTTTACAAACGGCGATCACATAATACCAACAAAATGACTATATCATCAAATTAGCAAACGAACTAACTATTGTACTAATGGTCAACAAGTGAGACACCTTAACAGCGAAGACGCGTCGGACGGAACAGATCCCCACGGAGAAAAACTAAAATACATGGTGACATAGCATAGTGGCATGGCATAGGGACATAGTGTATAGTAGTACTAAAATATATTTCTAGTATTTCTGGCATATATATTTGTTTGGTACAGATACTAACACAGAGCACCAAATTAGGCAGATATACGTGAAAACACAGTATAAATCACAAATTTATGAAATACCCTAAAAAGATCAAACCCCCCAATGTTTTCGGTGAAAGCCGCCAAGAATTTGCCAAAAAATCCGTCAAGACCAAAATATACACCAATTTGGCATGATTGGGCCAACAACGGCAACACTGAAGGACATTGAGTTTTATGCAGTCATAATGAGATCGGAAAAAAATTACTAAATTTATTTGAAGTAACAACTAAAAAACTAAATCTCGCTCTCAATCATTTTAGGTTGGAGAATTTCTTTCTAGTGTGTCGTTCCCGTACATCTAGTGAAATGTAACTTTTTAATATTGGCGTATTGGCAACACTGCTTGATTTGTTGTCTGTTGTGTTGCATGCGGATGCGGATTGTCTGTACTGCTTTGACTCGAGTCAGCCGCTGAAACTGACGTTTGCTTTAAGATGACATTTCTGCTGTCTGTTTCATATCCCAGTTAGTTAGTTATTAACATGACAATAAAAACAAACAAAAACACATACAATTTGTCTACTTTTCAAATCAATTTCAATGTAGCCTATTGAAAACCTCTAAAAGTGTCATTTTATTATGTATAATTAAACTCCCTTGACCCCTCCCGCCTTGGGGGGTGTAATTTTCCCACAGGCACCTCCAAAGATGGAACCCTGCGCACGCCTATAGCTACTGACACACGTTGTCCGACGTAATGCACATTCAGTGATCATGAGTAAAGTCTGATGATTCACTCAAACAGTCCAAAACACGATCATAAGTATTTCAAAAACGACCAACTGCTATTACCTTTAAGATGAACAATGAATAAAATATGTGAAGGTCTCAGATTTTGGGGGATGGGGGTCATGACCCCCCATAGCCTTACGATAACTAACGGGCCTGCATACTTCCCCCTTCCACTAAAGTCACATGACTCTGTCCGGCCAATCAGCAGCCGAGTATTATATTAAATAACATTGCAAGAACACGACCCTCCTCATTTATTTTGTATCTCCTCAGAGTCAAATTATAAACTAATCAACAAGACACAAAAAATATTAATCTGTATGAAACGGCAAACAAAATTATTCCGTTTCCATCCAATTTAAAATTATTATCTTAATACTAATAACGGGTTAGTGTAAAATATTTGACGCTTTATGAGACTTGTCATTTGTTTACACTTTTCAGAACATTATAAAACTAAAATCAGCTGTTTTATGTTTACTGTTGTTGATGTCAACGGTTTATAGTCAACAAACTTTGTGGCCAACCTGTGCCCATCAGAATGTTAGTATCAAAAATTTAAAACTACTCTGCACTTGTACGGATTACGGAATTATGTTGATACCTCATCCAAATCGATTCAGAAATGTCTAAGCAGTACTCCTTACAAAAGCCACGTAGCATATCGTAGATGATGAAGGACAAGTTTTTGTAAACCCAAAAGTATATTTTATATTTTTGTAATTAGTACAAAATTGATACCACTGTGTTTGTATTTTAATGCTGTTTAGAATGATATATACAAAACTTATATATTATGCAATTTCTCTGTCGAGGAGGTGGGAAATACTGGCGGTAGGTCAGGTTGTTGTTGTTGTTTTTTGTGGATTAGGAAACCCCAGCATAGCTGCTAGTCACATCTTCCACAAGCGGGAATATTGCGCAGGTTACTGGAAAGATAGGATATAGCAGGAAAGGAAAGGGTGGGAAGGGACAGCAGCCAAATCGACCCTTCAGAGGGCCAACTCCCGTGCCCCTGTGACAGCTGGGATGAGGCTCTCAAACAGGGGACCCTCATTTTGCCCTCCAACTGGTCAACTCAACTGACAGGGTATCCATATACAACAGCCAGGGACCATTCATTCTCAGGTTGGCAGGTGGGGACCAAACCCGGAGATTCTGTCCCTAGCCGCTGCAAATGGAGGGACCAAAGGTGAAAGGAAGTTTGTCATATGGACAGCCAAAAGACTTACCATATGTAATGACAACTTCATTTGCTGTACCCAATGTCAGCCTCAAAACTGCTAAAGACCAGTCTTAAGGTAGTCCTGGGACGCGGTAGGTCAGGTTTTCACAATGCTTTTAAATGGGATTAATAGCTTCAAGTCGGCCGCAGAGAGTCACGTGACCAAAAATGTCTGCAGGCCCGTTAGTTATCATAGGTTCCGCATGACCCCTCCCCTCTGTATCTGCGCCGGCCTTATTCTCAAACTGTAATATCTTTTGCATGATTGTGTTGCAGACGGTAGCCAAGCGGTGGAGTTGGAGGACGGGACCGTGGCGTACATTACCCTGACACAGCAAACACAGGACCTGCAGGTGGTGGAGCCAGAGCCGCCGCCTAAGAAGCAGAAGAGCTTCATGTGTCCCCAGGAGGGCTGCGGCAGACTGTACACATCCTCGCACCACCTTAAGGTAAGAGGAAGACAAACACTGAGTACTCTCTGAGATTTCTTTTGGGTCATTATAATTTTAAAAACCTAGCTTAATTTTTTTAATTAACATTTTTTGAGTGTCAGATTTTATTTTGGCAGTTTGGAGTGTTTTAAAATAATTTTATAAATTCCTTGATTAAGTCAATCTGTCAGCAGAGAACAATCGATTTAAGGGCTTGGATCACTTATTGGTGTCTGAAGCATTCGACTTGGTGGATAACTGCTTTGGATGGCTGTGAACGTTTGTGGTTTGGATAAACAAATCTTTGCCAATGCTGCTGCATATTTCAGAAAACATGTTGGTGATCTACTATACCTGAACATGTGAATAACAGAGTTTAAATTAGTTACATATCAAGCAATTTAAAACTGACACTCACTATACAATTAATTGTCATTGTAATAAAGATTTATTATGATTACAAACTTTCCGTATAAGCCCAGATTAAGTTATTTTTTAAGTTTGGGGGTTTGATTGAGTTAGCTTTGTATCCCATATTTTTCAGTCAACAAAGAGGATTTTAACCCTAGGAGTGGCGCCATGTTAACGCGTAGTGTGGCGAGCTAAATTTGGCGATTTTGCAGACCTTTTTTTAAAAATCCATATAAATTCAACCGTTAGAGTAAACAAGTTAACTTTATATTCATTTTGTTCAGAAAGAACAGGAGATTCTAGAGATATTAAAATAATAAAGATCTAGACATTTTTTTTTTTCGGTAAAGTGAAAAGAATAAGAAAATTTTGATATTTTTTTTTGAAATTTCAAAAGCAGCCAGGGTAAAATTTTTTCCACAGATTTTTTATGGAAAATTCATTATATACATTTTGTAGACAATCTAATTCCCTACATAGAAATATATAACATGTTGGGGAAAGAATTTTTTTTATAAGTTTTTTGGGGCATAATGTAATAATAAACGGAAACCCGAAAAATGCGTAAACTGTAGAGTGTTAGTTTGTGATGTAAATAAGTAATGTAATATATATGTATACTAATAATGATATATATATATTTGTATAGCTAATGAAGTAAGGAATCCAAAAAAGTCATAGGTTTATGGTAAAAAATTATTGTCACTTATAAATACATGTAAATAAAATAATGTTTTGAAATTTTTGCGTATTTGGAAAAAAACAATTTCACAGTTTTTAGTATATAAATTTTTTACCAAATATTTTACCCCCAAACCAATATAACCATGCTGTAGTACATTCAATTACCTACATAAAAATGTATAACACTTAGGGTAAATTATTGTTTTTATATGTGTTATATAGAAAATAAACATATAGTCGCGAACTTGGAAAATCTGTTGAAATTAGCCGAGGGCCTAGGCTGATATTTTTCAATGAGATGTGTATAAACATAAATAATGTCACATTATATATATATTTATTATTACTACAGATGATAACAGACAATAAAATATATATATATATGTACATATACATAGGGTATTAGCGTGTTATATACGAGATAACGTGCGGTCAATATTCCCATGTGTAGGGCTTTACGAAATAATTGTTCTACATTATATTAGACCTACTCAATAATGAAAAAGAGCCAACAGTACAATTATAAACATTTATTATACATAAAAAATTAACTATATACATAAAAAACTATATACATACAAAAACTCACCCCCTCCACCCTCCCGCACGACAAACTCTGAAAGAAATTCAGAGTATTTAGTATATGCCGGTAACTCTTTTTCAAATTTTTTTACCCCTAAACCATAGTAAAAATGTTGTAGTAAATTCTATTAGCAAAATAAAAATGTATAACATCTAGGGTAAATTATTAGTTTTATATGTGCTATGTACCAATAACAGTCGCGGAGTTGTCAAATCTGAGAAAATTTGGCTAGACAAAATATTTTTCATTTGAGATCTTTGTAATTAGTATAAATATAAATAATGTTATAAATAAAGAAAAACAAAAACTCACCCCCTCCCCCCGAAGTCCTCATGTAGCAGTCTACAGTCGGCGCCGCCCTTTACAACGCTCGAGGACGCAAGGAACTGTGTCGAGCATTGCAGACCTGCAGTAGAAGTGGACTCCTTTTTGGCACTCGGTACAATGGTAACCTCCCCTCATCGTCGTTCTTCTATTTCCTGTTGTCTTGCATACGATGCACACTCGTCCATTTTTACCGGCCAGCTGGACGATGTTGTGGCGATGTACAACAGGCCTAGGGTTGTCCCCACCTGGACCGACAATGGGCGGAAGGGGACGAGGCTCACCGGAGGAAGACAGTTGCATAATTATACTGACATTGAATTTTGATCTGGGCATCGGGTTCTCATGCTGAGTCGCATACAAAAGATATGCGTTCAGCAGAGCCATGTCAATAAAATTGTAGACTATCTTCCTCCAGTACTTTATTGAAGTTCTGGTGCAAGACACGTGGTAAACACTTTTGTCCTTTGAGTCGACCCCTCCCATGTGGGCATTGTAAACCTTGATCATGGTTGGCTTGACAGAGACGTTATTTGTACCTTTACTGCGCACTTCTTCGTCTTGGGCATGCATACAGTTAGAAATGAGGTGCACCGGTTTTCTGGTAGCACGCTCCTTGAATTTTACAAGGAGGATTGACGCAGACTCGTCAAACCTCCTTCTAAAATACAAGGTCTCACCAACCTGTAGCTGTGTATCCAAGGCAACTTTTGACAGATCTTTGCTACGCTTGTTGATTGTCCCTGTCAAAAAGGTGTTTCGGTGACTCAACCAGCGGGCTAACATTACTTTAGTGTAAAAGTTATCGGTAAATAAATGATAACCTTTGTCAAGCAAACCAACTTTCCCCATCAGGTATCCAACAACTTTCTGGGTGAAGGGATCATTACCCATGGATAAAAAGTATTTCCCACAATACAAGACGGACTGAAGGACATAACCCGTCTTCGAATCACATACCTCAAACTTTTTGATACCAAACCTGGAGTGACGTTTGTTTGGCATGTATTGAATGAAAGTGGTTCGGTTCTTCATACCCACCATACTTTCATCAATACACACGTTTTGAGATGGAATGAAATGAGCCTTGAAACTTTCATTCATCATATCAATGAACTCGCGTATCTTCACCCATGGGTCATACCCTGGTTGGCCCCTGGGTGGAGAGACTCGAGACGACAAATGAATCATGGAAGTTATTATCTGAAATCGGTGTAGTGACATGGTATCGGAGAAAAAGGGAACCCTCAGTACAGGATTGGTACTCCAGTAGGCGGTAAGATTTTTCCGACGGGTTATCCCCATAGACAATAAAATTGAGATGTACTTCTTCATCTCGTCCACTGTGACGTCCACCCAATTGCGAAAACGGGATTTCGGGGACAATCCAGTTATTCGCAGTTGGTTGATCTTACTGTGGGCATACTTGTTTGTCTCTAAGACAAATAAGTCCCACATCGCCGCAGTGAAGAACAAGAAGAAGTATTGCAAAGGGTTATCGAATCGGTCACAAGTTGGCCCAGGATTAGCAACTAAAAATTTGGAACTTACGTCCATTGCCGGCTCAGGCGGATAAACCCTGACCCACGGTGCTTCTTGTGGCAGCTCTTGTCGGGGCGGTCCTCCCTGCGGCTCCGGTTCAACTTCTGGTTGTACATCATTAGGGACTTCAACACGAGCTTGCCTGGGGACCTTTGGTGGAGGGCCGATTCCTACCTCCTGCAGCTGTCCTTCCTCCGTCATAAATAGTCGTTGGGGGGCGTTCTTCTTGGGGGGTCTTGGCCGTTGAGCAGGCGGAGTAGGGGGGGAAACACAGATAGGAGGGGGAGAATCTGGAAACTCAGTAGCTCCGAATAAAAATAAGCCAGGTATATCCTCCCGGTCGGAGGTATCGAGCTCCTCCGCGTTGGGCACGTATTCATTGTCACTTCCCGAGGAAAAGTCCAAGAGATCTTCACAGTCCTCAGCCTCCAAGTCACTCTCTTCTTCCAAGATATTAGCGATGTTTGTGTACATGGCATGCCTATTAGGCCTCAAATTATCTCTTTTTGGTGGGGGCCTATTTTGTGGAGGGGTAACTGTCTTATTTTTACATAGAATTGTGTTCCTCCAGCTGTCCAGATCTTGCCTAGATGTGGTATTTGTTATGGGGGGCAGATCAGGCCTGTGGCTAGGCCCTGGGGCCACATCAAATGAAACACATGTTTGGGGGGCTTTATCAGTCCTATGGCTAGGCCCAGGGGCCACATCAAATGAAACACAGGTTTCGGGGGCTGTCTTATATGTACAGGGGGATTTTTCTACAGGTTCAGGATCGTCTACATTCTCCTCGTCTTCACTGAATGGTTCCAAGTCAAAATTTGGGGAACTCAAGTCCGTATCTAGTAAGGATTGGATAAAGTCCTCGTTATTTCGAGACATCGTGCTAAACAAAACACAAAAATTTTTATAAACACACTTCACATAATTTTTTTATCAATTTTCAGTAATATTTATGCATAATAAAATGCATAAAGATTACTGTTATAAACACACAAACACTTCACTAACACTAAAACTCCGAAATACTAAATTATTTAGTAATAACTCACGGATAGAATTATCACAACGCACATAAAACGAAACTCAAAACGGCTGATACAAGCTGTTGACAGAACAAATATAACACAATGGAACGTTTACTCTATCGAGTGCGGCTACATTCAGTGCTGCCATCGCGCAACACCAAATTATTCGCCATTCTTTCTTCTTTCAAATAAGATATTATATGTCATGCAAATATAACATTACACTGGATATATATTCGATTTTGCATTCCGCCGGTTTACGGCGGTTCAGCATTTTACAGAAGAACAAAAATCATCTGTGTTTATAAAATCATATTATCTGTCAAATCAATATATCGATCTAAAACTCCATACCAAAATGAAATATAACTCCTTGGCTGTGCATTGGTACTACCCGCAACATCGTGCGACGAAAATTACCCGAGGTGGGTAATTTCAAAAAAGTCATGTTTTGACATTTCCCAAGTGTCGGCTGCAAGTATCGTGTCGCGCCTAAAATTCATTTGATTTCTAATCGCGGTGACATTGTTATATACCTGCTACAGGGTTTGTTTATGTAATAAAATGAAAGTTCAGAATATTATCTTTCGCATGATATATATATTATTCACTTTTGAGTTGATTAATAGAGGTTTATTTACGTTGCAAAATTTTCGGTCACATTCCGCCGGAAACCGGCGGTCAGCACAGTAGGCGACACAAAATCCCGCCGGAAACCGGCGGAACAGCACTCCTAGGGTTAAAATAAAGGTAGGCAAGCCATCTGGTTAGAAGGGACAAAGGAATAATTATAAAAGGGATATGGACAGGAAATCCAATATGGAGGATACCCCGCGGAAGACCTATAAAGCAAAGGACCACGTGGAGAGGGACTTTAGGAAACTTGAGGAATGGAGGAAGATGCTATGGACTGGGAGAGATGGGGCAGCTAGTTGTTGAGGCAAAATACTATCTTGGGCATCCTTGACAATGGTAAGTAAAAGTAAGTAATTTTCTTTCAATTATAATTTTCCTTTAAATCTACTTAGATACTGTAACTTGTTACTAGGTACACGAGAGGACGCACACGGGCAGCCGGCCGTACACGTGTGTCATCGAGGGCTGCGGCAAGGCGTTCTCCACGGACTACAGCCGCAAGGCGCACGTCCGCACACACACCGGCGAGAAACCCTACAAGTGTCCCGAGAACTTCTGCACCAAGAGCTTCAAAACATCCGGCGACCTGCAGAAACACATCCGAACCCACACAGGTATGTCCTATTACATTAAATTCACACTTTATTGTAGGGGTGTGCAAGTACTCGAAACTTTGAGTTTTCGGCAGAGTTTTTTGTACTTGGATTCGACTTAAAATTTTGAAAAAAACTCGAAAGTTCGTACAAGTATTTCTTGCTTCCGGGCAATCGCTAATGATTGCGACCGGCCAAATTGCTTAGTTATGGCCGTGAACGGCGATCGCATCACTAAAATCGGCCGAAAATAAACATGAATTTGACATAAAAAACAACCAAACGTGTGGAAATGACGAGCGGACTGTGTCATTTCAGCCATAAATGATGACGGAAACATAATTTAGGCCAAAAATTATGACTGGATCACTTATTAAAGGCCGAAAATGACATCGTTATATATAATATTGGCAAAAGTGGCAACCAGGCCACTTAATAAGGGTTGTAGGCTAAATAACAATTTCGTCATCTAATATTGGTTATAAGCGATGTCTGAACTAAGTGATATTGGCCAAATGACAACCAGAACATTGTCCATAGAATACTGTTAGTAAAATCCTTCCTTGATTAATTCGGCCAGTTGATCTGTGTTTTATTGGCCGGAAACCAATGTCAAACCGTGTTTTGTTTGTCAAATAATACAATTTGATTGCACTGACCAAAAATTTATATTGTTACTATTAGTTAGAAACCTTGTTTGGATTATCAAATCTGGAGTGGTATCCAAATCCCACTACACTAATTGAAACTACCAACTGATGGCAAATATTTGCTCGAGAATACTCGAAACTCGAGGATAATTGGCACTACTCGACTCAATTTTAAAAATGACTACTCGCACACCCCTGCATTATTGTAAGCCTACTTGTTTTGGGATTCTCAAAAATATGTTTCCGGGACAATTACATGGACTTTGTCAATTACTACTATGGCACAATCTTAAAACAAATATTCATAAAGTTGTTTAAAGTCCTTGAGATTTACAACTTTCAATTCTATGTATTCTTGGCTCCTCCACCAACATTTTATGTAAAGTTAAGTACATTTTATAAGTGAAAAATATGTTTTTTTTACTTTTATTATTTTGGGCTTAAAAACATAAAGAAATACCCCCGTCGCAGCAAACCTGCATACTACATAAATCCACTTACCAAGTTTCATAAAAATATATTCACAAATAAGCGATATATACAATTTTAATTATTCTCCATAAGAATAACGTTGGGGCTGAGTACGCAGGTTTGCTGCATCAACGAACACAAAAAATTGATTTTTATGCTAATATCAATATAACTGAACTAGGTGAAGCCATATACCAGTTTGTATTAATTTATGTTCATAATTAAGGGAGACAGCATTTAATTATTATCCATAAGAATAACATGGGGCTGAGTACGCAGGTTTGCTGCTATGGGAGCCTTTGGCAAAAAATTATTTTTTTGAGGAAATATCAATAGACCACAACCAGATGAAGCCTTATACCAAGTTTTGTTAGTATACGTTGATAAATAAGCGAGATATAAAATTTGTCTTTTCCTCCATAAGAATAACATTAGACAACGTACTGTGTTTAGAACTTTCAATATCTCGATAACCAATTGACGTAGAGAAATGATCAAAATACCTAATTGTGTGTTTTTTAAAGCTAAATCCAATGGTAAAAACTAAAATTTGAATATTTCAAAAATTATATGTAAAAAATTCAAACCCATTTTTGGGGTACAAAACCCCCCCAAAATACCCCTTCGGGTGGAGCGATCTGGCTGGTTTTCGAACTTAAAGTCATAAATGTTGCTTTACACATTTATCACGTTTATACCAAATTCCATCAAAATCGGATTATTTTTACGAGAGTTATCGTGCTCACGGACACACACACACACACACACACACACACACACACACACACACACACACACACACACACACACACACACACACACACACACACACACATATACAGTTTCCACCGAATGGTGTTTTTGGGGTCTGGGGACCTCAAAACGAAAAGTTATCATCAACCCGGGCCTAGGTCCTACCATGCCGACTGCGGTAATAGCTTCTTTCCTATAGGGGAAATTCGCTAAAACAATTCTTGAAATATTTATTTTTATCATAAATATCGTCAATTGCATCTTGTAGTTGAGATTTTAAGGAGTAAGAAATTTGAATCAGAAAAAATATGTCTAATGGTCAAGAACATAGAGGGTATTCTGTAAATATCAATATTTTTCACAAATTAGCTGCAACTTCGAAAAAAAAATAAAGGTTAGTGATCTCTGTTTTTGTCAAACCTGTTTTTAATGAAACATTAAAAACATTGCATGGTTTGCACACAAATCTTATAAGAATGTTTTGAGATTTGAACCAATGTCCTTCAGTCTTGGAGCAACCTGTTGCAGATTTTTAGACGAATATTTTAAATATACTGCCCAAATGCTATACAGGGAGGAAAGCATTTTGATTTATGACTTAAAACTATTCTGTTATCCTGCTATGCATGCTGAATGTGTGATTTGACTCACTTTGTATTAATATTTTAATCACATTGAAGTCCTAATATTCAGTTGCGGTTTCTTAAAAGTAACACTTAGTGTAAAATTAACGCTAGATTAAATGGCCAAATCACTGCTTTTGCAGATGACACAGCCCTCTGTTATATAAGTAATACGTGGGATGAATCTGAAAGAAAAATTTTAACTGACCTGGAAACTTTAAAGTGTTGGTTTTGTAAAAATAAATTGGTTCTTAGTACTCAGAAAACAAACTGCATTAATTTTAATTTAAGGGGATTTATTGAATTTAGTACTCAAATTATATATGAATGTTTAGATTGTTTAAATACGCTTGATACTTGTGAAAACTGTTCGTAAATCACGGGAATCAGAGAAGTAAAATACTTGGGTGTAACTCTAGTTAGTAAACTAAGCTGGAAACACATGTTATCAAATTAAAATCAAAACTCATGTCAGAAATTAAAATTTGTTACTACTTACGAGTTATATGCCCAATCCAAACTCTACGCTGTTTATATTTTGCTTTAGTAAATAGCAGGTTAGAATTTGCCATTATATCTTGGGGTGGAACATATAAATCAACTGTAAGACCTGTATAAAACATTCAAAAGTGGTATGTTAGGTTAATTTTGAAGAAAAGTTTAAGAGAGTCATCTCATCCATGCTTTGTCTGTATGAAGATTTTGCCGTTACGTTGTATTTATATATACAAGGTATTAAAAGCGTTCTACATAAACTATACATCACCAAGACATTTTAATAGGTTACCGCAAAAAAAAAACGAGTTCGCACGCAGCACGCTGACGTGATGGGAGTGAATTTCCACATAAAAACTTTTAAAACTCAAAATCATTGTAAAACATACATTTATTCCAATTTTTATTGAAATCTGAAAACATTTTCAGATTTTTTGGCTGTTCTGATGCTCCTGGTTTCATTTACCTGCAATGCTGGGAATACAATTTTGCACATTATAAGGTTAGAAGAAGGTCCAGTCAGGCTATAAAGTAGGCGTGAGGTTGCTGGGGATGATGAAAGTACACCAACAAACGAATAACAGGCTTTTCTAATGTAAAACCCCCATAAGACAACGTACCGTGTTTGGTCAATAGACATTTTCTTCTATAACTTGGTAAATAGTTATGCTAGAATGACGGGAGAGGGCTTAAAAGTTTCACCTCACTAATTCCCATCTTTCTACATGGATTAATTTTAGATCCGGGCTTTTATGACCCTTTTTGGGCCAAAAAACTCAAAATTTGAAAGATTAATCCCCAAAAAAGGGGTTTAGAGTTTTCCGATTGTTTTGCCCAACGAACTTGTCCAACTGATTACAGAAAGAAATGTCCCTACCAAATTTGAAGTAAATTGGACAAAAAATGCGACCGCTAGAGTGCAAACACATATATTTATATTTATAAAATTTTGAACGACTCCCCAAAACGTGTTCAGGGGGTCACGTTAGGAACTTCTATGGTGGTCCCGGGCTTAAGTTTCACCGTGCGGGTCATGCTAATAGTTCACTTTCCATAGGAAATTCACTAACAAAAAAAAACATTAAACAAATAAATACATTTCTCAGGAGTGTTAAAACTTGACTTTTAAGTATGGACAGAAGCACTGTGGAGGATCTCTTTACTACAATTCAATAACAAATTTTATTACTGTTATAACATGTTATGTCAATGTAGTATGTAAATAGAATGGTGTGTATAGTATGTAATTAGAGTAAGCTTTCTTCATCGCATAACAAAAAACGTTTTTATTTTGTTATTTTATTTTTGTAGATTATAATCAATATTTGGAATACTTTTTCTTTCAAATAAGTGTATTATAATTATTTACAAACACACAAAGGATAAGTTTAATTTGAATTATTCTGTTTTGTATGCCATAAAAGTAAAGATAACTAGATTTAAGTTTATGGGATTTATAACTATATTTAGTGTTAGTTTCTGCCACCGCAAATGAACTCTTCTTTGTCTAAATGATCAATCTGTTGTGATGGAATCCCAAATCAGGCTTTGCCTTTGGGACCCTATTTTCCTCTTAGAGTGTTTATTTTTCTTATTTTGGTTTAGTATAGATCTGTAGTACCAATATGATTTACTGTTACCTGTACTTGTATTTTGAGGAAATAAATCATTTATTAATTTATTCATGAATGCATACAGCTCAAGAGACCTTTAAAAAACAAGTAGTTTTAGCTCCACACAAAATCTAGCATTAATAGTTTTGAGGATATAATATAAAATGTGTATTTACAAATATATATATATTGTTTTTTTAGAATTTAGCCTTAAAATATATATTTATTTAAATTTAGTTTATTTTTATAAGTTTATGTTTTATAATTCCCCCAAAAGTAAATACCACGCTCAACCCATCTTCTGTAGCAAATTACATTGTTTTTATTATACAGTTTAGATCAATCTTTCTTAGTTACGCCTAAGACTAACTTAGTTTTTCTTAATTACTTACCGAGTCCTTATTATGAATTGCGATTTTCAGAAAGCTTGGTTTGTATATCAGTGTCAATGTTATACACTGTTACAACTTATGACTTTTAAGCAAGATGATGAAATTTTGGTTTAACTCACTATACCAAATTTGTTTTCAGGTGAACGTCCATTTTTGTGTCCTGTTGAGGGATGCAACCGATCCTTCACAACATCTAACATTAGGAAAGTTCACATCAGAACACACACAGGTAATTCCATCTATATGTTCGTAATGAAACAGTATTTTAGTATAAATTACTCTGAAAAAGAATGTGTTGGTGTACCAAAAATAGTATAAACGTTTTACCTACAGGTGAACGCCCTTACGTTTGCAACCAGCCGTACTGTGATAAAGCATTTGCTTCCGCCACCAACTACAAGAACCACATCAGGATACATTCTGGGGAAAAACCATATGCTTGCAGTGTGGATGTAAGTATTCTGGGTTATTGAAAAAAAAATTATAATATTGATGGCCTCTACAGCTTTTAATACCCCCGTCACAGCAAACCTGCGTACTCAGCGAATTTCCAATGCATTAATATGTTTCTCACTACCACATAAAGCCACTTACGAAGTTTCATAAAAAACATAAATAAATAAGTGATCTATAGCATTTTATTTATTCTCCATAAGAATAACATTAGGGCTGAGTACGCAAGGTTGCTGCAACAAGGAACATGAAATATGTGTTTTTATGTAATTATCAATATAACTCAGCCAGGTGAAGCTACATACTAAGTTTTATTAATTGATGGTCATAATTAAGGGAGATATAAAACTTTACTTATTCTCCATAAGAATAACATTAGGGCTGAGTATGCAGGTTTGATGCTCCTGGGATAATCAACAAAAAATCAATTGTTTGTGCAAATATCAATATACCAGTACTACGTGAAGCCACATACCAAGTTTCATCAATATACATTCATAAATAATCGAGATATAATATTTTATTTATTCTCCATAAGGATAACATTGGACAACGCGCTGTGTTTAGCACTTTCAATATCTCTGCAACGATTGGACGTAAAATCACAATTTAAACGCCTAAATGATTGTTTTGTAGAGCTGAATTGATTTGTTAAAGCAAATGTGAAGTTTACATTAAAATGAACTGAGGAAAATCCAAAAACCTTTTTCCCATAAGATTAACATGGGAGATTTTATGAGCAGGTTTTTTGGATTTTCTCTGCAACCACTTAACCTAGGTTAATAATTTAAAATACTATATTATTTGTTTTTTTAAGCTCCATAAAATGCTCGAAACCAAAATTGAGTGTTTTACAAATTTTAGGGTGAAAAGTGCAAAAAACTGATTTTTGGACAGTTTAAAACCCCATAAACCCCCCTTCCCATGGTCCCAAAGTCATGAATGTCACTTTACACATTTGAGCCAAATTTCATCAAAATCGAATGTTTTTTACTCAAGTTATCGTGTTAACGGACACACACATATATACATATATAAATTTGAACGAATAGTGTTTTTGACATCTGGGGACCTCAAAACAAAAAGTTATCATGGTCTCGGGCTTAAGTATTACCATGAGACCTACAGTAATAGCTTCTTCCCTATAGGGGAAATTCGCTAAAAGGACATTTTGTTAAAAAACACAGCTTTATTTGCAAAACAATCTGAAGTCCTATTAAGTTTTCTCGGTAATTATACTTTATACCGACCACTACCTGTAACGGCACGATGTGATATGATGGTGAGGTTACTGTAGTTGTGTAGAGTACTCTTTTGTCGATAGAATTTATCATTTGTCGCATCGCAAAACCTCTCCTCTCCCTCACTCAGTTAAGGTCAGTTGAAAGGTCACTCATCATCAGTGTCTCGCCTAGTCCATCCCTTCGCGTTTATATGGGACTCAGCTAAATAGCGCAACAAGAAACTTAGTGGTGCAAGTCGCCTTCATTTAGATTATTATAACTTTTTGTTTTGAATACATGTGGCAATTGAAAATGGGAGCTGATGACGGAATTCCGTTTCAGTCCCTCCTTGACGATATTGATGTCATCTAGGAGTATCAGAAATGTTATGTCATTCAAAATGCTTGTAAGTTGAAGGCAAAAAAACCGTTACTTTTCTTCAGTATAGTTTGTTTGTTTTTTCCACTAGAAAATTCTCCTAAAAGTTGGTGGTCGGTATAATGCATAAGTACCGGTTTTTCCAAGATTCGTGAGTCAGAGCACTGAGTATTTAGGCAATGTATACATAACCGAAAGGGTAGGTACACTTTTATGGAAAAACAATTTATAGTGAAAACACTACCTCCAGCACAGGATTACAATCCCAAAATGTATTTATATTAGCTCCGTGTAAAGCGTTTACGGATAAAGCCCATTGTTAAAATTCTAACAACTGCTCAGGAGTGGGGGAGGGGAACTGAAAAAATAATCTGGGGTGTCCCTAATTATTTGTTTAGGCTATGTATACATTTATTTAGGTCCCAATACTTTACATGACTAAATTTTCAAATAACGTGTTCATAAATATTGAAATTTGATCTTGCTCTACATCATTTTTGTATAATAATACACTAGGGTTTTTTTCTTCACAGTCATAACTCGATAATGGCTGGGCAGATTTTAAGGTTTTATGTGTCAAATTAAAGATGTTTTATGTAGATTTGCCTATACGTCTCAGAATTTCAATAAAGGGTATCACTTAAATACAGTGAAGGACGGAATTTTCGGAACAGTGGCGCTATCCGATGGTGGAAGTCTAAACATTACTTGTTGATTGAAGTATTCCACATTATTCCTAGATGTTATGATCCGTTTTAAATATCAAATGTTTTATGTTTTGTTTAAAACTGAAGTAACTTTTCGTTGGGAACAAACTTGCTCGGATTCGAGCAACAGGACAACTAGTTTTAATTTAGATGAATAACCTTGAATATAATGCAAACAAATTTGTGCTAACCTAATGTTGTAATGCAGGGCTGCAACAAGAGATTTACAGAGTATTCGTCCCTGTACAAACATCACATGGTTCACACACAGGAGAAGCCCTATCAGTGTAACGTGTGTGGCCGTAGCTATCGGCAGGTGAGCTTTCAAAAAGTGGTTACTCGTACACTCATATATAAGTAAGTGCTAAGGTTAATTGATCTAGATGGTTAACCATTGATTTTTCATATTTTTGGATCGGCAAATCTCAGCAATCTTTAAGTTTATCTTCCTGTTCCAATACTTGTTTGCAAAATGATACCTACAAATAGTTGAGTGGTATCATTATTTGGCCCCCAGACTATTTATTGTTTCAGTCCACTTAATGTGTGCTTATTTTAAACATAAAGGACACATTTGTGTTTGTAATTGTGTGACTGATCACTCACTATAGCATTGAGTTTCTGACATTTTGATATTAATATTTTAATATTTAGGGGAGTGCGAGTACTCGAAACTTTAAGTTTTTATCCAAGTATTTTAATACTCAAACTCAACTCGAAGTTTTGAAAAATACTCCTAAGTTCGAGCGAGTACTTACCACCGACTTCCGGACGATCGCTAACGATTGCGACCGGCCATATCGCATAGTAACGGCCACAAAAAGCGATCGCATCACATAAAATCGGCTGAAAATGACAATCGGACCGCGTAATTTTGGCCATAAATGACGACGGAAAACATAATATCGGCCAAAAAGGAACTCTGGATCACGTAATAAAGGCCAAAAATGACGACTGGTTCATGTAATAAAGGCCGAAAATTACAACGTACATAATATCGGAAAAAGTGGCGACCAGGCCACTTAATATCAGTCGTAACTAACGATTTTGTCATTTAATATTGATTATAAGCATTGTTTGGACCAGGTGATATTTTATTCATATTGCCTCTAGGATTTCGAGTCAGGTTATATTGGCCAAATGACAACTGAACCTTGTTTTATCGGCCGGAAACGGATGTCAAACCGTGTTTTGTTTGTGTCAATGTCAATATGTTTGTAATCCAGTTTGATTGTACTGGCCAGAACTTCTTATTACTACTCATGTAATAGTTAGAAACCATGTTTAGATCATCAAATATGGAGTGGTGTCCAAATCCCTTTACACTATTTGAAACTACCAACTGATGGAAAATACTCGAAACTCCAAAATAATTGGCACTATTCGACTCGATTCGACTCGAATCGATTAAAAAAATCGCTATTTGCACACCCCTAAATGTTATATATGTTTAATTTATATGTTGGGCCTTAAAACGTAAAACTTTATTCTGCAAAGTAAAATATGATAAAGATGTCTCAAATTTTTTCATTTAAGTTATAAAAATCTTTGCAATTGTGTATAACAATCTAGGAGGGGCAAAGATAAGAGAAGGTGTGATATGTAGTGATAGTGTGATTGGTAGTGAATAATACTTAAGTACAGATAACATCTTGTAGTTGTTAGAACCAATCACTAGCTCAATTTAATTTCATTAAAAAGAAATTTTATCATCATTAATTTAATTTCTACTTGAGGTGATTGAAAAGTCCCTTGGCACATGATACAAAAATAGTATATTACATAAATCTCTGATTAAAAAGTGTACTATTAGTTCATATTAGTGTGTCTGGCCCAGGTTTCCACACTAACAGTTCATAAACGCACGTCCCACGGTGTGATAGAAGCAGATGACGGGACAGAGATTGTACTTGGGAACGTGTTCACCCAGAAAGTGCTGAAAAATGCCAACATGATCTCGGACACAAGGAAAATTAGAGGCATTAAAACCGTCACCACCAATGTGAGTACATTTAGGGCATTAAGGCCTTATTTGTAAAGTAACCTTTGCTTGTTTGCAAAATGGAACAAACATGGAAGCTAGGTTTTTATAAATATAGGTCATTATAATTTATAATTATTTAAAAATCAGATAACAAATAAAATGTTGTTAATGAGTGAGCGAAGTGAGATAATCTACTTATTAGTGTAGACAATGTTTCATTGTCCAACCATGTAGTTTTGTACGTAACACAATAGCGCGATAGCATCTGCACAGATTTTATTTAAATTTTGCAGGAATATTTCCAGTCCAGTTCCTTGCTATCAGTTGAAATATAGAACATATCAATTCAACAATCTTTTATTAGATATTTATTCAAGAGCGAATAAATCTCCTCACAAATAAAATTACTTTTATTGAAGGTCAAGTCACTAATAATATAAATAGAATAAATATTGTTTTAATATGGAAATAAATCACTCACCAATTATACACCTTTCATATTTTATGATCAAATAAATTGAGAACTTCAAGTTAGTTTTTTACTTTATTAGTTTGTCAACGATTTTGTATTCTCTCTTTTGTGTTAACTTGAGGAATGATGATGTTTTTCCCACTGAAATACTGACTGAATTAGCATACTAGTCAGTGTACTTACCTCTAAAACTTATCATACCACTTACATATTGAATAAAATCTGCTAGTTTCACACGCCCTAGTTGGACACTTCTTTTGGTTGTGTTTTAATTTAAAAAGCAACTGTCATAAAATAGTGTTTTTTTGTGATTAAAATAATGCTTCAGGAAGTAAAACTAACAAATAAAACACTGCCTACATCCACAACAACTTAAATTAATTTGTGGTTTCTAAATTTCTATAATCTCACTTTATACTATAATTATAATCATTTTATGTTGCAAAGTTTTTAATGTTACTGTACACTTTTACCGATGTTGAATGAGCACACCTCCTTTTACACTTTCCTTACAGTCACGACTGACCCAGAAAATCCCTTTCATTGCAGTATTCGGCTCGGCTCAAGATTTGCAAAAAAGTTTGAAGGTCCAGCCGAATATTTAAAACGCCGACTAGTGAAAAGAGTTGTCTATAAAAGTAAATTTAAAGCAAAAACTGTCCAGAATCAATGTTGGCATTCTCGTAGTTTGCGTCAGTAGAACTCTATAATAAATACAATTTAGCAATGCTAATGCTTTTGGTCCTTCATTTAAAAAAATAACCAAATATTAAAGTACTGTAATATTTTAAACTGCCGACCTGATCAACCAACGCAATGGAGCTACTTTCTCTACGCTCAATCACATCAAGTGTGAACCTATCACACTATTCTGTATGCAGTGCGCATTAGTGCAGTGTTGCTATTGCCCAGTTGAGTTGTACAATATTTGACGGTTAATAATAATTAATACAACAATCGTACTGCTCCAGAAAAAGTACCACAGCAAAAACTAAAATCCATGAAAACACTTTTTCTAACTGTTGCGTCGGTACGTTATCTTCTATAACTTACAACTTTGTTTATTTCACAATAATTATAATTCCTGGAGTCTGAAATAACGTCTGGCACCACTGTTGGCGTACCCACTTTGCAAACTGCCTTAAGACGTTGAGTGAAGATGGTTATAATGTAATAATGATTTAGCTAGGGACCAATAGCTAGGGACAAGGTTATAGGTGATGAACAGCTAATCATGACGGCGTTTTAATGTGCAGCCGAAATAGTTCTCTCCAAAAATTGGATTGTTAAAAAATTGTCAAATTGCAAGGTTCACAAAATCTAAGGATTTTATAAAAATTCTGAATGGTTACGTAACGCATGTTTATAATACCAGTGGTCATATTATTTAAAAGGTTGATTATATTCTATATATGCCGAAGGCCCTAACCATGAGCAAGTTGCGATCAAAATGGCGCAGTGTTTTGTTAGGCTACAGCTGTGCGATTAAAATCATATTGTTAACTCTGCATGATTGTTTGAATTTGTAAATAAACGTCAGTAGAAATCATATAATTTTGAAATTGTATGCTATCAAATTGTTAGAGCAGTGATGGAAGAAGAAACCTTCTGTTTCAGAAGCAGATATAATAGGTTAAGTCTATTAGGTAATAGGTTAAATAGAACATAAGCTAGGCCTACGATTATTGGATAGCTTATTTCTGTGAGTAAAATATGATATAAAGACTGGTTTAACTAACTTATATTTATAAAAGGATAACGTAAAATTCCTTATTTACAAACAGTCGAATGAGAGATAGGCTACTGGGTTTTGGCAATTCCCAAGGCTAGGGCCTAAGTCTTTGGTTACATGGAGAGTACATATTGACATATAGTCAATTATTATTATTATTATGGCTATTAATAAATACGGTAATAACTGCATTAGTTAACCTGTGGGCTTATCAGTCAAGTTAAAAATGTGTAGTTCTCTTCCTTTATGTTATTTTTTCTATGTAGGCTAGCTACTTTATATTGAAATAAACATTGTTCATTACTATCAACAAGTGGTCTCAATAAATTGTCCTTTTTAGTAGCATATTTATTTTGTTATTTTCCCACTGTAGGCTTTTATTTATTGAACGTCGGAATAATGAATCAAGAATAAGTGAATGAAAGATGACAAATATTGAAATTTATAAATTATTTGACATTACCATAATGAATAAAATGTTTGTTCTTTTAAACATAACGAGCTGTTCCCCCGCAATATTTTGCGCATACAATCCTTATAACAGCTGTTTATTGAATCAAGAAAAACACATGTGACATAAACCAAATTCTCCTCCATATGAATAACATGGGAACTTGGAAGTCCCATGGGGCCTGGGGCCTAAATCAAAATTCTGGCTAGAAAATAACTTAGAACTTGAAATTATCTTTTAAATAACAAAAGAATCATCAAAATCGGATAAGTATTAACTTCAGGAAGTGGGTGAACAAAAAGCAGGATTTTTTAAAAATATGTAGATATAAATAAAGAATACATATAGGCCTAATCAAAAATTCTCAAAGCCTGAAAACTTTGAAAAAATTCTGCCCGGCTTGGTTCGAGTCAGAAAATCACCGGTATATTGCTCACCCCTAGAGAAAATTCCCATCAAAAAAGCTCAGCTCGGCTCGAGCCAGAAATCACTATTCGCACACCCGTAGTAAAAAGAGAGTAAAGATGATGCGCACGAACACTCAGTTTTGGATGGGCATTTCAGCTGCTGAATGACGGTGACTACATAGTGGATAGTGCGGGCTCAATACAGAGGATATCGAGTGAACAGATCTTCATCATCGAAGACATCCCCGAACACCTTAAAGCATTACAGGTACTGCTGCCAATAATTTCATTGAAAAACTAGTATAACTGACTGATTATTGTCACTAATTCAGACACATTTCAGCTTTCTGGTGTGATTTATCTCGTTCAGGCCCACCCACACGAGCCAGACAAAACCAGTTGTCTAAAAAAAAGGTCCAGACTCAGCGGCCCGGGTTCGAGCCCCGGTTGCGACGTTAACATTTTTATTTCAAAATCTCCATAATTTATTGTTCTTTACCTTATAAATGTACAAGTCTGACTTTATTTATTCTTAAAAAAGTACAATTCTTCATTTATTTATTTATTTTCACCAAACAGCCTTTAAAAACACATTTTCATGTTAAAACAACAAAGTTTTGTAAAAATTAAATGTTATAGTCACGACGAAATATTAACCGAAAAGTACGCTGGATGCCAGTTATCTCGAGGGCAGGGGTCAGTGCCATGGTGATATCAAAGCTTCATTGTTGTCAGCGTTACGTAATTCCAATTTCGCTGTTTATTTTATAGGAATAAAAAAAAAATTAAAATTGTATCTTTAAAAAATCAGTCTTGTACGCACTATTTTCAATTAAATAAGAGATATTCACCTATATATTTCTTCCTATCTGATGACAGTCCCAAATTAGTTCTATGGAACCAAGGTTTGACCTCAGGCACCTTTTCTGTTGTGACCTCATTACTCTCAACATCTTCATCTGGCAATGTTACAGGCAACCCCATGCCTAATTTCTGTTTTGCCCACATCGCTGTCCCTGTCCCTGTAGCCAAAGCTAAAGGTCTCTCGTAAAGACTGGCATCAGGTGCAAAAACGCGATCAAATGCCTTATCCTCTAGTATTTTGTCTGCTTTCCATCTATCCTTTGCTCTCTTGTGTTTACTATACCATATATCGTGTTCTTTTGCTGCTTCATCAAGAGGATTTAGACCTTTATCACCTCTAGCTAAGCGTTCTTGGAGTTTCGTCCCAGGTCCTAGAAAATTCATACCCGGCGCGTGTAGTTCAAAGGGCAATTTGTTGATAATATCGTTTAAAATTCCAGATCCTTCTATTATTTTCTCGGGTAAAGCAGCCAAACATCGTACCAAATACATCGGACCATTTGGAAGGTCGATCTGTTGTTTGAGAGTGTCCCAGATAAAATCAATAATATCAGTTGCGTATTCTTCGGTGTCAATTTTGTCTTTTATTAAATCAATCACGTATTTCGCAGAAGGTTTCGGTAGAGCAAGCACACATTGCATAATGTACTTGTATCCTTTTGGTTTTGCTATTAATTCTACCAGTTGATCGTAAATAAATTGAGCAATACCCAACTTTTCACTGTGGAAGTTGTTATTGCCAGCTCTCTCTTCTGCTTGTAGTAAATATAACCTTTTGATAAGGTCTGCATATTGTTTTATATATTTATATTCAACTGGATTTTTCGTTTCTTCCAGTAAACCAGACCCCATAGCTCTCACTAATTCAAGTGTTCTGCTATTTTTCAAGCCGCTTCCCGTTGGTTTTCCGCGTAAATTCTCCAATCGAAGCTCCTCCCACATAGGTTTAATCACTTTTTTCCACTTGTACCCTTGACTGGATTTGGGACGTCCCGTCGATGGATCGTTGCTTTGAAATATCGCACCGGAGTCGATTAAAATCTTTTTATAAGCATCTCTATCACTTTTCGTATATTGTTCACTCCCGACATCTCCAGACTGTGTTAAAAGTCTCCATAGCCCTGGAGTACCGGTATATCTTTGGTTCGTCTTGTCGATAATTATATCATCATTTGAAATAGTGACACTGGAATTTCCTACTTTAAGTTTTCGCTCTCCAATATCATAGTCAAGACCAAATGTTCGATCGTTAGCTCTGGATAAATATTGTCTCGCCAAGGTGCCCACCTCGGTACCGCTTCTTTCAACGATAGCTTGAATCGATTTATCAAAACGCATAACGTCATCCTTGTCGGGCAACGGTGTGCTAGCGGCCTCTACTATCGTTTCCTCTTCAAAAATACCCTTTTGTTGTGGTAAATTCTGTTCAGGAATCATTGTACCTTTTTCAATGACTTTACAACTGGGTGTACTCATTGCACGCGGTCTAAATAAAATGGCTCTGTTTTGTTTACTTCGCAGTTCTTTTATCTCTTCTTCCTTCTTTTTTAATTCATTTGTCAAGTTTTTCCAACGCATTGACAACTGGTTCATGTTGCCTTTCGATCTCTCGTTTCTCATTGAATTCTCGAGTGCGATATTCTTCCGCTTCAGCTATTAGCTTGTCTTGTAATTTATCTATTCGGTTTGCTTCTTCAACTGATATAGATAAGCTAACGCGTTTTGGCAAAAGTATCATTTCATTTTTAAATTTTACCGGTAATACAACTGGGTGTTTTCTACAAAACTCTACACTCTCCTCCGCTTGCTCTCTTTGAATTCTCTTACTATCCTCATGTCACCGCTCTTGCATTTTTTCAATTCGTTTAGCCGCTTCGGGTTTCATTTCGTCAGGCCACAATTCATCGGAAAACTTTTGTTTTTTAACTAAAGTATTGACTATATCGCTATCACTAATACTTCTTTTCATCATATCTAAATATAGATTTTGAAAGTTTTTATTTGTATATTTTTAACGAAATTATACTTCACTTTTAATAAATATAATTGGAAATTACAAGTTTAATAAATAATAATAATGAGCATCTGGACGTGCGTCCTTACGAAACTCACGCAAGTCACGCACGTCACGGTATAGCGACCATCGTCGACACTTGGTAACCGCGATCGTTGTACGGTGCGATCTACCTGACGATGTGGGTGACGTGCGTTGTCAATGACCATTATACATTTGTAGGTGAAAGACCTTAAGCACCCTATAAAAGACCCAAATTCATGTATAATTTACACTACATATTGGCAGTCATGTATAATTTACACTACATATTGGCGGTGATGAATAATTTATACTACACATTGGCGGGCTATGCATTTCAAATTCATGTATAATTTATACCACACATTGGCGGGTTATGCATTTCAAATTCATGTATAATTTATACTACATATTGGCGGTCATGTATAATTTACACTACATATTGGTGGGTATGATTTAAAGACAAGTTTGATTACAAATTTTTATTTTTTGATGTTAATAATGCATATTTCTAAGTGATATTGGTAATTCAAAAGGGGTGAACGATTCGTTCATCCCTTTGTTAGATGCGTTTTGTGCGATTTAAGCGATATTGGTAATTTGAAGGGGTGGTTCACATTATACATTTGTAGGTGAAAGACCTTAAGCACCCTATAAAAGACCCAAATTCATATATAATTTACACTACATATTGGCAGTCATGTATAATTTACAATACATATTGGCAGTCATGTATAATTTACACTACATATTGGCAGTCATGTATAATTTACACTACATATTGGCGGTGATGAATAATTTATACTAGACATTGGCGGGCTCTGCATTTGAAATTCATGTATAATTTACACTACATATTGGCGGTGATGAATAATTTATACTACACATTGTTGGCCTCGCACCCCCGCTTAAACGCTATCGACCCACGTGTAGGGATTTTTCAACTAACACAGATTTAAGACTTTAATTTTTTCCCTGATTTCTCAAAAAACTTGGAGACGTTGTACACGTGATTAGCGAGAATGTCGTCCAGACAAGGGGGTGGTATCGATACACCCCCCTTCAATAATTTGATTTTCACATTATGTACTGTAAAATCCGAGGCAAGACTCTTGTAATTCGTAAATTTATTTTAGATCCTCAAATTCTACTGCAGTTTACTCTACATATTGGCGGTGATGAATAATTTATACTACATATTAGCGGGCCATGCATTTCAAATTCATGTATAATTTATACTACATATTGGCGGTCATGTATAATTTACACTACATATTGGCGGATCCGATTTAAAGACAAGTTTGATTACAAATGGCGCGCACCCGAGGGAGACATTATTACTCTTGAGAAGTAAATTAAATAATATATTGATATTTTTATGTTATAAATGAATTAAATTTGAAATTTTTATTTTTTCTTTGATTTTTTAGTAATAATGAATAAATAAAGTCGGACTTGACTTCATGATTAGTGAATAAATAACTGGTTCATTGATGTAAACCGCCTGAAATCGAGGATTTGAGATGGGTGGTGAATCGCTCCCCATTGGTGTGGTGAGTTCGTTGTCTCAGCATTGACCTCTGACAGCGAGATAACTGGCATCCGGCGTACTTGTAAGTCGGTTAATATTTCGTCGTGACTATAAAATTTAATTTTTACAAAACTTTGTTGTTTTAACATGGAAATGTGTTTTTAAAGGTTTGGTGAAAATAAATAAATAAATGAAGAATTGTACTTGTGAATTGAATTGTGAATTGGTACGTTTGGTTGGAAATTGAACCGCGACCTTGGTGACATCACTCGTACACCACTCGTACATCGCTCATGGCCTTGAACTATGACGTCATGCGGTGATCACGTGACCTCATACTTCCTCGTTGTCTGCAAATCGGCCTTTCTCTACTACTCTAATTTGCCCAGGGGCCCGACATTTCTCTGGACAGGCCTGATCTTGTTCTCTCTTAAAGGTTCTTCATCCTAACAAACCTAAATTATTACCAATCATGCAATAGGAAACCACCCACTGGAATCATCTAATTTCAAAACCAACTTATACTGGTCACAGCTTAAATTGACTTTTTCTGCTTTTTCATTTAATTGCCTATTTTTTGTCGTAACAAAATGTCTTAATGCATCTCTTAGTTTATCAATCTTATATGTAGGAGTCAATTTGAAGCTTAAGTTTTCAATTCATTATCCTGGATATAAAAATACATAATATAGGGCAATTTTGAAAACAAAAATATTATTAAATAATTATTAATAAATGATTATTTTAATCGATTATTATTATTATTACTACTATTATTGTTACGTAATTTTTCAAAATAATTATTATTTAAGCTACTGGGAAATATTGATCTTAACAAGGCTGATTCTGTCATAACTTTTATTGTTTTAAGCACAAGGCTGATTCTGTCATAACTTTTATTGTTTTAAGCACATACAAGACCCAGAAGATGAAGAATTACAATCTGTCTTGGACCCACTACAAGAGCAATGAGGGAATCTTCGGTGAGCATGTTCACTTGTCTTCACAACTGTCTTCTTTGTCAACTATTGAACATATCTTGGTCAATGGCTTCATGTTGAAAGATATAATCAAACTAGAGTGGGTGAAATTAATAGTTTAAACAAAAAAGGCTGTGTTTTGTATATATGTATATGATGTGTGGAGTGAAGAAGCATATTAATTAGTTTGTTCACTTTTGAACAAATTAATTAATTTAGACAAATGTTTAGTGCCTAGTTCCGATATGTATTTTAACCAATGATGACCTCTGCTTTTGTTATATGTACTAGTGATGCTTCGTTCTAGTTAAATTAGTTCCAAGGAATGAATTAGAACCAAGAACGAATAACCAATTGATTATTGCAGTTCCATAATTTTCTCTGATAATAGCAATCAGACTTTATAACAATCAGCCCACACCCGCAATCTGATAGTTTAAGATATAACAAGAACTTAAAACTGTTATTTAAAATATTCAATACACATTATGTGTATTAGGTGAAGCCTATTTGTTAATGTTAAATTTAGGTGGATCACCCTCATTCATGATTTAGGTCGACAGTTCATTCTCTGTTTCTACTTGTATTAATTCCATATTATGAAATATGTAAATGTGTGCATTGTAACACAATTTAAAAATTTTTTTTATATAGGGACTCAAGATTCAAAAAATACTGAACTAAAAAGAAATAAGACAGACTTGTCACTAATACATATAAATATGTTTATATGACTACTTTAAATGTAAGGTTGTCTTTCCATTTTACAGAAACCTGTGTTACCAGTCTATAATGTGGGTAGGGAAGTAGACGAGCATAAAAGTTATCATTTATGATAAAAATGTACATTAATTCAAATCACTTACAAACATATTTTTAAAAATTGATTTCTATACTACCTATAAGTAAAACTGATTGTAAGTGATTAAGGTAAATAAATTAAAATATCAAAATTACACTCTCACTATATTCCAGCTCAATTTATTATACCATAAATTACCTATAAACTTTAGTATTTTCACAAATAACCCTTCCCACTTTTTGATATTAACAGAATCTGTATAGTGTCACACTTTGTGGAAAGCCAAATTTGTTGTTACAATATATTAACACCAGCTACCATAGTACCCAGTTCACCTGGGAATACTTCAGTTGTGTTAGCTGCATTCCATGGATAACCTTTTGAACTATTTTTAATCATTAACATCTGTTTATGTTATCATCTGTTCAGATCAAATATAAAAGTACCTGGAGGCCGAGCTTTGCTCGGGGAAGGCCAGTCAGTTTTTTTAGATAACTTGGAGTAATATTTTTCACCACTTCCCCCAATTGATTATTAGATTTTTATAGCTCATTTGCCTCTTTTCTGCATTTTTAAGTTCCCTCCAGTTGTTATTTACATTTTATTCATGAGTAATGCCTTCAGGATCGATGATCAATAAAACAGGTTACTTACCTTTATCCATCTTTGATTCGTGTGAATCTCTTACATGGTGACTCGAGTTTCGGTCTCACTGGACCATTTTTAAACCGTGGTCAAACTTCTTAATTACTTCATGCGAAGGTCTTCATACTATAAATATTACTATATAAATATACTATATTTACTATATTTACTATATTACTATATTTATATACTATATAAATATTTTCTACAAACGAACAACATTTATAACACACATGGGTCACGAACACACATGTACAGTTTGGCCGGCCGCGCATTACCGAACTGGTTCATTTGCACCGGTAACCACGTTATCAAAAGATTGTCTTGCTCCCCTCCCTACGCCAGGTTGACCACTATTGACACCGACAGGTGTGCCAACCTGACTTCTTACCACGGCTATCACACTGTTGAGACTGAAACTCGAGTCACCGTGTAAGAGATTCACAAGAATCGAAGACGGATAAAGATTAGTAACCTGTTTTATTGTTATTTATAGCTCAAAGTCCCTTTGATTCATCTCAGATATAACCACTCTATATATATGCAATCTTCACTCGGCAATTTTAGTAATTGATCTCAGGAAACCACATGTTAACAATTATAAACAACACGAGTATTACTGTGACAGATCCCTGGTTGATTATGAGCAGCTGTTAAAATTCTTTTGTTTCGATTTTAACCCATTGGCGTAGACATACGAGCTGGTGTCGTTCCTTACTTGTAATTTTATTAACCTGTGAATTGGAGTGTAAAATTAATGTTTTTAAATGGATTAATGGCGTATTTTAATTAAAATATTGTTTTCTTTCAGTTTAGAGAGCACACACACAGTAGACATAAGTAAAAATTAGCAAAATCAGTGTTGACCATGTGCAAGTCTCAAAGAATTAACCGATCCCGTCAACTTCCAAGCAAGCCTCACCGTTTGTTTTACTTGGGCCCTCTCACCAACGTTGCCACAGACTGGTTAACTCATTGAGAGTTGCACAACTGGTCAGTTTTGGTCGTGTGCGAGAATCGAACCCACGAATATCGTATCACCACCTGGCCAAGGTGTTGCCACGACGTAGCCAACTCAGCTAACACGACCAAAGGCCTGGCGGCGATATTAAGGTTTTTAAGTCAGTCCGCACCCCTAGCGGATAGAACCGTAGACGCCCGCGGTCATTAGTTACATATTTTGCTACTAGAGTGCAGCACCAATCAATTCCCGTTATAGGCTACTGCAAATAGAATAAAATTACTACCTCAATGGCCTACTCCATAAGCCAATTAATTTTTTTAACCTTTCATTTTAGTTTTTTTCATTATTTGATTTTTCTTGGGGATAATATCTGCCCAGAACTTATTTTTATCCCAGAAATTAGTCATTTCCAACATTTGAAAGAAATCGTTGGCCGTTTTTGAGATCAGAGTTGCAAGCAAGCACGGACCCACGCAAACCTTACTCCCTGAGGTTTAATGAACATTGAAGTCCTGAGGGGTAGAGCTCTAAGGTTACCTTATATCCAAATCAAAACCCTCTACTTATTCTATTTTAGACGTGATGTACTAACAGCCCAGAGCTTTCACTTTAATACATTGAGAAACAGCTCTCAAGCGTTCTACCTGAGCAGTGCCATTTAAAATTAAACTCACATTTTGAATCGGCTTGAATGGTTATGGTTTAAAGATACATGAGGGTGAACAAAAATGAAATCACGAAGATATTTATTCCAAATTGGTATCACTTTGAACATTTTTTTCAAGAAACCCAGCAAACTTAATATTCAATTATAAGCAAAGAAACTCTCATAGATAAATATTTTAAGAAAAAATCAAAAAGAATATCTAATTGTATATTTTTGTGCTGCAGAATTGTATGGATCAAAATTTATTAATACAAATTTAGTTTGATAAATTATCATAGCATAATAATAAAAAATGAATATTTAATTATACATTTGTATGCTTTAAAATTGTGTGGGCAGCGAAGGGTTGACAAATGAATCACCATTTTGCTGTCAGAATTCAAACAAATTCTATTGGTGTGACAGCACCAAGTAATTAATATATCAAATTAAGCCTTGAAGTTCTTAACGAAATATGTGTTACTTCTTTGGGTGGAAATAAAATTTGTATCGATTTTTATTATGTTTTTTGTGGTAACTCAATTTAAAGTTAACACTTTGGTTAAAAAAGAACAGGAAATAAATTAGCATGATTCTGGTCTAATAATTAATTCAACCATTGAATTGTGTGTGTTATGACTGAATGTCATGCACAATTCAACTACTCTTCTGGTCTCAGTGAAGAGAGGCAAAAGTATGAAATTTTAAACTTACAATGACATTCAAAAGAAGTTCAAGAACAAACGCAATTGGTTTTTGTTTGTTTACAGTATTTTTTAATTTAAATATGGCTGTGTTGAAAATGTATTCACAACCAACATTCTAACCGATTTTTAACTTTTGTTTGTGGTAGGGGTGTGCGAGTAGTGATTTTTTTAATCGAGTCGAGTAGTGCCAATTATTTTCGAGTTTCGAGTATTTTCCAGCGAGTATTTGCCATCAGTTGGTAGTTTAAAATAGTCTAATGGAACTTGGATACCACCCTAGATTTGATAATCTGAACATGGTTTCTAACTAATACATGAGTAGCAATATAAAGTTTTGACCAGTACAATCAAACTGGATTACGTATTGACAAACAAAACACAGTTTGACATTCGTTTCCGGCCGATGAAACAGGGCCCGGTTGTCATTTGGCCAATTTCACCTGGTCCAGACATCGCTTATAATCAATATTAAATGCCGAAATCGTTAGTTACGGCCGAAATTACGCGGTCCGATGGTCATTTTCAGCCGATTTCACGTGATGCGATCGCCTTTTGCGGCCGTTACTGCACGTTTTGGCCGGTCACAATCGTTCGTGGTCGTCATTTTCGGCCAAGTTTACGTGATGCGATCGCCTTTTGCGGCCGTTACTATGCATTTTGGCCGGTCGCAATCGTTGACGATAATGCGGAAGTCGGCAGGAAATACTCGCTCGAAATTTCGAGTTGTTTTCAAAACTTCGAGTGAAGTTTGAGTATTAAAAAACTCGGCCGAATACTCGAAGTTTTGAGTACTCGCACACCCCTAGTTTTTGGATAAACCTTTTTATGCTTTATTATTTCAAGTGTTGCAAGCTTTGTAAGGAAAATATATCATATATTGAGATTTTCTCAAATAATATTTACCCAAGAGTACATTTGTACTGTTCCTCTAAATGAAAATTGGTGCAAAATTCTAGACAGATTATTATCCTCAAATTATGTATATGAGTATATTTATAATAATGGCTAATTTAATTTAAAACAATTTAACAATATATCACTCAGCTAACATAAGTGTTGTTTAATTTATGTAAATATATGAACCTAAGCGAGGCTTATACATAGCATATACATATTTTACTTTAAGAATTGTAATTATTACCATATTGTTATATATCGTCATTTAAATAAACCTTTTATAGTGCAATTTATTAAATGCCTTGTAATCCTACTCCCTAACAAGACCAATATTTTACTGGCTTACTTCTGTAAACAAACATATCTTAAATATCTCTATTACATTAAAACACTAATAACAGTGGACTTTGGAAAAACCAAACTTGCAAATTAAAATTTTGAATAATTAAACGTCTTGTGGCAAATCCTTAATACGTCACCGCTAAGGATAATAAATTAATTATTTTAGTTCTGATATATTGTTATTCATGCCTCTTGAGTTATTTTCTGAAGACTAACATAGTATTCTCACTGAGATAAACTTCAGTAAATTAAAGTTACAGTAACATTTTGTAGTATTAGTCATTTAAAAAGGTTATGTAAAATATTATTAGGCTATTAATTCCTGACCCATTTGAGAATATCATGGACGCCTAGGGGTTGCAGCAGCAGCTGCGAAGGGTTTTCCTTTGGGCTATCGTATTAAGCTCAGCATTAAGTAGTCCATAGTCAATATACTTTATTCATGAACTAGCTGGCCCAACAGACGTTGTCCTGTCCTAATGTCATTGAATTTATTTTATGTCAAATACTCGTTCATTTTCAATACTCTTTTTTTTATGTGAGCTCGTTCACTACGCTCACTCGCCTATCGAAAAAAGAGTTTGATTTGCCATTCAAGTAGGTTTTTATTTCCATTATGAGAGCTGCCATTCAAGTAGGTTTTTTATTTCCATAATGAACATATATTTATGTCTTTCAAGTATGTTTAGATATACTCCTAATAAACACATGTTACCATAAGGAATAACATGTAAACTTTAAAATTTTTTTACAAAAACAGCTGTTTTATCGAAACGTTACCTGTTTACTAATTAAAAGCAGAAAATGATAAACACGTGTTCCCATAAAGAATAACATGTAAACTTTAAAAGCCAAAGGGCCCTTCACATTTTCCAGGGTAAAAAGTATCCTATGTGTTAATCCAGGTAATAAACAATCCGTGTGCAAAATTTTATTTAAATCCGTTCAGCCGTTCTTGAGTTATAAAATTTGTAACTAACACCACTTTGTTTTATATATTAAGATATACATTTTGTACATGAAAAGTGTCACATAAAATACTTAAAATTATAATATTTAAAAGATTTTATTTAATCCTTAGGGAGAGCCTATATTAAGAAGTGTGTCTGAACTCATCCAGTGAGTAAAGCGATAGGCCTATCAAGTATTCCTTAAGTTTTTTCTGAAATAGTTGAGGCTTTTGTTCTTTTTAGCGAATTTTGCCTATAGGGAAGAAGCTATTACCGTAAGTGGCATGGTAAGACTTAGACCATGATAACTTTTCATTTTGAGGTCTCCAGATGCCAAAAACACCATTCGTTCAAATATATATATATATATATATATATATATATATATATATATATATATATATGTGTCCGTAAGCACGATACCTCTCCTAAAAAAGGTCTGATCTTAATGAAATGTGTAAAGTACCATTTATTTGAACAAGTTCGAAACCAGACGAATCACACCATCCGAAGGTGGGTATTTGGGGGGTTTTGTACAGGACTAGAGACAGAAGAGCTGCGCCTTGCGGGCTCAATAAGTGATTCCAGCCGGCCGCCGCTGTGACGTCACTACGAGAGCTCGGGCACGCGGCGCCCTATACCTTTCCCTGTGTGAGCGCTAGTATTACAGTGCTTTAGCCTTAAATAACCAACATGTTGTACATTTCTGCAATGTTTTTAACTAAATTATCTCCAAGGGATTGATTACCGAGCAGAAATACATTTATGACAAAACTTATAATGATTTAAGGGAACTAAGTCTTAAGGTAAGACCACATCACAAAGGGTTTTTATTTTATTTTTATGCGGCTTAGAATTATAATTCAAGAATAAATTTGAGTAAAAATGATTTTCAAGTTATATATTACAAACTGTACGTCTATTATTACTACAATTAGCAATTTATAATATAATACTGGTTTTAAAATTGTCAAAACCCTAAACAAAATTAACATTAAAACAACAGTTTACTCCATTAAGATATAGTTTTTACAAAACTTATCCTATACTCTAATATTATGAGTAAAGTTTGCTTGCATGCGTGTTTGCTTGCTTGCTTGTATGCTTGCTTGATTGCAACTCTGATCTCAAAAACGGCTCCAACGATTTCCTTCAAAAGTTGTACTTAACTAATTTCTGGGTTAAAAATAAGTTCTAGACACGTCTCATCTCCAGGAAAAATATAATTATGTAAAGAAACAAATTTGAAAAGTTAACATTGGGCTTATGGAGTTTCAAGTAAAGAAATTAGAATTATAACGGCTGCTTATAATGAGCCAGTGAACTGTCAAGTATTAACATATGTTTTCCTGGGAGCAGTAACTAAAATCATTAAATAAAACCGTTAAAAAATAAACCGTTATATTTTATTTATATAGTAAGCTGATTGAAATGTAAGCACATTTTTAAAATATCTGGCTCTATGCCTGCTAGATCCCGTGCGGTGAACGGGTCATCAGCTAGTTATTTTTAACTTTTTATTTACTTATTTATTTTTAAACTTATAATTTATAAATTTAAGGGAGGTTAATGGCTGGTTGGAGGAATTTGTCTTATAGGATGTTGTCGTTTATGCAACTGCTATCGACACAGGTGGTACTGACATTCTGCAGACTTCTCCTTGCGGAAATTTGTGTTGGCAGTGGTCTCGGTTGCATGAACTGGTTTCTTCGCTTCATTGTAACATCGGGACCGTGGTATATCGTTGATGGCAATGAAGTCCACTCTGCGTCTTGAATGACCTCCCGCAGTGCGGACACTCGTAGGTCGATGGTTCTGATGATGGTGCAGTGGTGGAGACTGATTGTGGTAGTGATGATGGTACTGATGGTGTTGATGGTTGTGGTTCTGGAGTTGGTGGAGAAAGGTACATTGCACTGTCTTCCATCGCTTCCAACTCCTCCAACAACATAAGGATTGATTTATCCACTTCGGCTGCAGTTGTCATATTTGAGTGTACTCTGCGACAGCACTAGTCGAACTGATGGTACGATGCGAATTGGTATCTGCTCAATGAATGTTCTGAGATGATCTTCTCGGAAGATAACTCATCACTACTATAATTAGATGATGTCCGTTGAAGATTCATTCATAATGTGCTTTACAATATTTAACAAATTGTGAGAGGTAAGAATGTTGTAGGCAGAGTCATAGTGCATACTACAAATGTTCATATATTCTTTGGCTTTGTTCAAGATATTAACTCCGTTGGGAACATTCTCTATCATGAAACAAACTTTGAAACCTTTTTTCTTCACTTTGCTTAAAGCCGTGTTAAAGTTTCTTTCCTCTATACGGATACACTTGTATTCACACACTCCGTAATCCTTCAGTAATGATTGTTTTCCTAACACACACAAAACATGTTTAAGTTCATCGTCGTTAGAGGAGACTGCCACTTGGGCGCTTGGTCATGCAACAACTGATTCATAGATTGGTGAATATAATCCAGGCTCGTTAAGAAAGATTGTATGTTTCTCATTATATGTTAGAGGGAGAGTTTTGCTCCCCCGTACTTCCGGTATAGTTTTGCGATATTTTTCTCTAACATGACCTCTGATTGCTTCTTTAGGGTTAGCACAGCCCAAGATTTGAGCCACCTCCTTAGCTTTGAACCAGGGGTTGTTACTATTGTCAAACACTACAGACAAAGGCTGATCATTAAATACATAGGAATTTAAATGGAACATTTTATAGTTTATGTCAACAAGCGCAGGGACCTCTGACAGTACAGCATACACGGAAGCACGTCAACACTATCGCACAACCACACACTGTGAAGTATAGACCAAGAATGAGACCGTGGGTGTTCGACAATTTGGTGTGCGGGATTCGCTCACTTCTATTTTTCGGAAAACATATGAGTGTTGTGGGTTAAGGACCTCTAGACGGAGTGTTTCCCATGGGCTGGCGCTGCTGCAGCGCCTTGTCTAATTAATTTGGAGAAGTGACTATTTTTAATGACCGTCCGGGCAAAAAACTCAACCTCTGTCTGGGAATGCGGATTGATGGTCCTTTGTTGGCATATCCAAGGTCAATGTAATCAATCATTCGAAGAGGTCCTAAAAAAATCAAATCCACGAAAAAATTCCATGAAAAAATCTGCAAAAAAAATCCGGAGGGGGCTCACCCGCCACCGCCAGAGGCGGGTGCACCCGCCACCACACCCGATGGGAGGGCAACCCTCCACACCCTCCATGGGCAGATTCGGCTAAAGACCCCTACTATCATTGGTCCATTATTCCATGCTTTATTGAGATTTCTCTAATTTCAGCAGTGATAGAAAATGTTAAAAGCAAACATTCCAACCAGAAAATAAATTTACAGTATTATCATAACACATAAATATAGTTACTCCTGCCAATTACCCGCAAACTTTGCCGATCGTGCCCGAACTCTGCCGAACGCGACCGAAAAGGCTTAATCAATACACAAAACAATTGTTTTAGAATTCTTAGACCGATGGCGGAGTATTGAAAGTGCCGGACGATCGGATGCCCGATTAGTGGGTATTTACTGTATGGTTTATTTGTACAAAGTGTTTTCTATTAGTCAGTTATTTGAACCAATTTAAAGAATTATTTTTGACTCCTATTTCCTGTAATTTTAAAAGCAAAAATTCATGATTCACACTGTCGAATGCCTTTGACAGGTCCATGAATACTCCTAAGACGTTCTCGCCTTTATTTATGGAATCAATAATTGATTCAGTAAAACTTACTGCAGCTGTAATTGTAGATTTTTGCTTTCTAAATACGTGTTGAATATCATCCAAAAGTTTGCTATTTTCTAAAAAGGTTGCAAATCTATTGTAAACCACCTTTTGATAAAATTTTGATACTGATGGGAGTAAAGATACAGGCCTGTAGTTTCCAACATCCATAGGGTGATCCCTTTTGTAGATTGGCACTACCTTTGCAATTTTTAATTCGTCTGGGAAATAGCCACTAACGAAAGAAGAATTAATCAAAGGCACTAATATTTTACTAAGCTGTTTTTCAAAATATTTTATCTTTATATATAATTCTGTAAGCAAAATTTGTAAGTCAAAATTGTGACAGTTTGGCAAATTGCAGGATGATGGTAGACGGCTCAAATTGAAGGTCTCAATTCCAGGGACTCGGGAAAAATAGCAGTATTTCCAAAAGTTACCAACAATTGAGAAATAACATAAAACATCCCCCGTAAGAAAAGCAAGGGGATTTAAAAACGTCTGCATTGTTTACATTAAAACATGTGATCCTACTTAAAATGTACTATTTTCCTCAGCATGAAAATCATATGATACAGAGAATTGGAGAAAGGTTAGAGGCTTTGGCCTATTCAAGCCACTAGTTACATATAATTATTTAAGCAACATTTTTAAGTCAAAAGGGGGGGAGTTTGGCACATCGCAGGATGATGGGAGACGGTTCAAATTAAAGGTCTTGATCCAAGGGACTCGGGAAAAATAGCAGTATTTCTTATAAGTCACCAGCAAACAAGAAATAACGTAAAACATCCCCCATAAGAAATGCATGGGGAGTTAAAAACATCTGCTTTAATTACATTAAAACATGTGACTACTTTGTTTTAGAACTGACATGTGTTCCTTCCTCAGCATGAAAGAGTACAAAAATTAGATAAGGCAGAATATTGGAGCAAGGGGCAGTGGTCCCTTCAAGCCACTAATATTTTATTACTGTCATAGGGACATCATCGTGTCCACAAGCTGATTTGTTTTGGAATGAGCTAATTATTTGTTGAACTTCTTCTTCATTGGTATCGGTAAAACAAAACAAATTTTGACTGTTGAAAAACACTAGGTTTTCAGGAAAAAACATCATGAGGTGATTTGGTTGTTTTTGGTAAGAGATTGATAGGCCTATATTTTACAAATGTGGTTAAATAATCATTAACACGTTGGATGCGGAGGACGATAATTCTCGTTATCTAATTAACATTGAAACTTATATGATTTTCATGTTTAAACATGCTTGTCAGCATTGAACGTGTTAAACAGATTACTTATTTCAATTGGATCACTTGAAACTGAATTTCCTTTTTTTATTTATATATTCTTTTGATGATTTTTTATTTTGTAGAAATAAATAATATTCCATGTGGTTTTAATAACTTTTTTTTAGTTTAATTTTGCTATCATAAAAATCTTTTTTTGTTTGTTTTAGAAGCTTTTTCTTATATGCCTTATTTTTAATCCTACATATTTTTGCCAGTTCTAGGTTGTTTGTTTTACTGGCATGTCTCCTAGTGTTAATAATTTCTTTCTTTTAATTTTTCAGATCACATCTTAATTTTTACTTTGTTTTTAGGAAATGCTAAATCAAAATAATAGGAAAAGGTCTGTTCAAACTCTTTATGTTACGAGATTGTTCAAAATCTTTAATCAAAAGATTCACAACCATAATTTATCATAAATCACACACAAAGCGATTTCAAAGACATGACAAACTTCCAGACACCAGAGATGAAAGGAGGAGCCAGATGATAGTCAACATCATGCTGGCTGGCTGGGGTCAGGACATCCCTCGTGGCGCAACTCATACTCTGCCTTGTCCTATGAACACAATCAAATATGAGTCATTGGAAAATCCTTAAAAAACTACAACTTGGGTGATTATGCCACTGTCTTGATGAATCAATAATCATCCTAAAACTAATATAATTTATAACAAAAAATGTATTTTTGCCATATTTATAATTTATGTTAATTTTAATATAGGTACTTTGTCAGGATTCTCTGTCAAAAACCACATGATTAAAAAGCCCTAAAATAATTTTTGTAGTCGAAAAATAAATAAAATTTTAGAAATATCAGAATTTTATTCACAACTATAAATTAAAACGAGTCACACGCAGCATGCTGACATATAAGGAGCATGTTTCCACAGTCAAAATATAAAAAAATGGGATTTAACAAACGAGCTATTTTTTTAGAAATCCCCAAGGCAGAATGTTTTCATTCTTTCTGCAACGGAATATGTAAAATCCCAAAACTTTCTGCAAGCCTAACACGATTTTTCATGTGCCTACTGCAACCATTGGAATCATATAAAGCCACTTGTAAAAAACTAGTAACTAAAAAATTATTTAAATAAACCATCCTTATTGGAAAACTCCAGTTTATCTTTTTTAATCTTTTTGGCAACACAAAAGAAAATAAACTGAATTGCAACAATTACAACAATGTACTGTATAGCCTTAGACTATTATAGTGTTAATAATAATAGCCTATAATATTAATCAGCTTAGTACAGTACACAGTATAAATAACCAAAGTCTAAAATAAGCACTACTTCTAAATTCATTTTTAGACTAGATTCAAGGCATAATGGTCTATAGGCTTAATGTGCTGTATTAAAACAAATATTTTTTAAATAATATATTTGGAAACACAGTTGGCTCTATACAACCCCAACCAATCAATCAATATTTGTATAGTTCTTTAGGTTTTTCTTATGTATATAAATGACCCAAGTCACATCCTAAAGCTCTATAAATGTATTGTTCTTGATTATTCTAAATACCCCCGTCGCAGCAAACCTGCAACTCAGCGAATTTCCATTGGAGATTAAATGTCTTAGTACTACATAAAGCCACTGAGCAAGTTCCATAAAAATATATTCACAAATAAGCGGTATATACAATTTTAATTATTCTCCATAAGAATAACATTGGGGCTGAGTACGCAGGTTTGCTGCAACAAGGAACACAAAAAATGGGCTTTTATACTAGTATCAATATAACTCAACAACGTGAAGTCGTATGCCAGTTTTTAGCGAATTTCCCCTATAGGGAAGAAGCTATTACCGTAGTCGGCATGGTAAGACCTAGGCCCGGGACCATGATAACTTTTCGTTTTGAGGTCCCCAGACCCCAAAAACACCATTCGTTCGAAACAGTATATATATATATGTGTGTGTGTCCGTGAGCACGATAACTCTCGTAAAAATGGTCCGATTTTGACGAAACTTGGTATAAACGTGTAAAGCAACATTTATGACTTTAAGTTCGAAAACCAGCCAGATCGCTCCATCCGAAGGGGTATTTTGGGGGGTTTTGTACCCCAAAAATGGGTTTTTTGAATTTTTTATATATAATTTTTGAAAAAGTCAAATTTTAGATTTTACCATTGGATTCAGCTTAAAAAACACACAATTTGGTATTTTCATCATTCCTCTACGTCAATTGGTTACCGAGATATTGAAAGTGCTAAACACAGTACGTTGTCTAATGTTATTCTTATGGAGGAAAAGGAAAATTTTATATCTCGGTTATTTATGAAATTATTCTGACGAAACTTGGTATACGGCTTCATCTCGTTGTGGTCTATTGATATTTGCTCAAAAAAACAATTTTTTGCCAAAGACTCCCGTAGCAGCCAACCTGCGTACTCAGCCCCCATGTTATTCTTATGGAGAATAATTAAATGCTCTCTCTCCCTTAATTATGAACATAAATGATTACAAACTGGTATACGTTTTCACCTAGTTGAGTTATATTGATATTACCATAACAACCCATTTTTTGTGTTCCTTGTTGCAGCAAACCTGCGTACTCAGCCCCAATGTTATTCTTATGGAGAATAATTAAAATTGTATATATTGCTTATTTGTGAATATATTTTTATGAAAATTGGTAAGTGGCTTTATGTAGTATTAAGACATTTATATCTCCATTGGAAATTCGCTGAGTATGCAGGTTTGCTGCGATGGGGGTATTTTTTATTTTCTCCGCAACCACTTGATCTAGGTTAATAATTCAAAAAACTATATTATTTGTTTTTTAAAGCTCTATAACATGGTTTAAACCAAAATTAAGTGTTTTAAAAATGTTATGGTAAAAAATGCAAAAAACTGATTTTTATTAATTTATGTTCATAATTAAGGGAGGCATAGCATTTAATTTGTCTTCATAAGAATAACATGGGGGCTGAGTATGCAGGTTTGCTGCAACAAGGAACACAAAAAAATGGGCTTTTATACTAATATCAATATAACTCAACTAGGTGAAGTCGTATGCCAGTTTTTATTAATTTATGTTCATAATTAAGGGAGGCATAGCATTTAATTTTTCTTCATAAGAATAACATGGGGGCTGAGTACGCAGGTTTGCTGCTACGGAAGCCTTTGGCAAAAAATTGGTTTTTTTTTTTGCTATGGGAATAATCAACAAAAAATCTTTTTTTGTGCAAATATCAATATACCGGTACTACGTGAAGCCACATACTAAGTTTCATCAACACATTCATAAATAATCGAGATATCAAATTTTATTTATCCTCCATAAGGATAACATTGGACAACGTACTGTGTTAAGCACTTTGAATATCTCTGCAACGGTTAGACGTAGAATCACAATTTAAACACCAAAATGATTGTTTTGTGGAGCTGAACTGATTGGTAAAAGCAAATCTGAAGTTTACATTGAAATGAACTGAGGAAAAACCAAAAACCTTTTTCCCATAAGATTAACATGGGAGATTTTATGAGGATGTTTTTTGGATTTTCTCCGCAACCACTCAACCTAGGTTAATAATTCAAAAACTATATTATTTGTTTTTTCAAGCTCTATAACATAGTCAAAACCAAAATTAAGTTTTTTTAAATTTTAGGGTAAAAAATGTAAAAAACTGATTTTTGGAAAATTTAAAACCCCATAAACCCCCCTTCCCATGGTCCGATTTTTCTGGTTTTCGAACTTAGTCATGAATGTCTTTTACACATTTGAGCCAAATTTCATCGAAATCGGATGTTTTTTACTCAAGTTATCGCATTCACGGACACACACACACACACACATATATATATATATATAAATATATATATATATATATATATATATATATATACATAAATTATTATATAAATTTATATATATAAACATATATATAAATTTGAACGAATAGTGTTTTTGACATCTAGGGACCTCAAAACAAAAAGTTATCATGGTCTCGGGCGTAAGTCTTACCATGAGACCTACAGTAATAGCTTCTTCTCTATAGGGGAAATTCGCTATAAACAGCCTTTTCCATTGTATAATCACCATAAGACAATTTACCGTGTTTAGTCAAATTTCATTTTCTTTAATAACTCGGTAACTACTTGAGCTAGAATTATGGGGAAGGTCTTGAAATGTTTGGCTTTTTACGTCCTATCGTTTAATATAATTTAAAGTGGGGGCTTTTTACCCAAAAAGTGAGTATTCAAAATCCAAAAAAAGGTAGTTAAGATTTTCCAATTGTTTTGCCCAATTAACTTTTCCAACTTATTATAGAAAGGAACATCTCCACAAAATGTAAGCTGCCCACCTTGATCTCCTGGTTGAGCAGCCCGAGCCGCACCATGTAGCCCCTCATGGTGTGCAGGGCGTGCTCGCTGAACTTCTCCGGGTTGGCCTCCATATAACGGTAGACAGCCAGGTCCGCCCCCGTGATCCTGAACCGGTGACCAAACACGTCCACTATGGACCCTGGTCAAACACACACCATCTCGTTCACTTGAATATGTTAAAAAAATGCTTAAATTCAACAGTTTGTAATATTAATTCAAGGTGTAACCAATATTGATAACATGATTTATACAATTCACTCTTCACCAATAGATCGGTAAACTGAGTTTGAAAGACTAATGATTCATAAAAATTAAAAAACAAAATCTGTAAGTTCACTAAAATGACCGGTATATACGGTGCACACTTATGGTGTTATTGGATTCCACATTCAACGTATAACAAAAATCTTTCAAGCAACAACACATCTAACTAACAGGCTCATTCCATTCAGCCTTGTAGAAATTGTATAATATTTTTTACGAAGGAGGAAAACTGATCAATCACAGTTAAACCACCATTATAAAGGTAGCCCCACTAAATCTTCAACTGTTTTAGGATAGAATTGATTAGGAAATAAAAACTTGTTTGTAGTTTAGTTAATTCCTTTCTCCAGGATTTAGTAGGCTAATCTTGATAAAAAATATGCTATCTAACCTATAAAAAGGACAAATCTTCATGCAAAAAGACCTCGGCCAAACCGAATCTAAACTGTGCCATCTAAATATCTCCGTTTAGGGGACAGTGAGAGAAGAAATACCCCCATAGCAGCAAACCTGCATACTCAGCAAATTTCCAATGCATATTAATTTATCTTAATACCACATAAAGCTACATACCAAGTTTCATTAATATACATTCATAAATAAACGATTTATGACATTTTAATTATTCTCCATAAGAATAACATGGCGGCTGAGTATGCAGGTTTGCTGAAATAAGGAACACTAAAAATGGGGTTTTATACAAATATCAATATAACTCAACTAAGTAAAGCCACATACCAAGTTCTATTAATTTATGTTCATAATTAAAGGAGATAACACTTTAATTATTCTCCATAAGAATAACATGGGGCTGAGTATGCAGGTTTGCTGCTACGGGAACTATCAGCCAAAAAATGGGTATTTGTGTAAATATCAATAGCTCACAATGAAATGAAGCAATATACCAAGTTTCGTCAGGATAAGTTGATAAATAAGCGAGATATACAATTTTTCTTATCCTCCATAAGAATAACATGGGACAACATACTGTGTTTAGCACTTTCAATATCTCAGTAACCAATTGACGTAGAGCAATGATTAAAACGTCAAATTGTGTGTCTTTTTAAGCTGATTCCAATGGGAAAAAATAAAATTTTATTTTTTCAAAAATTGTATGTAAAAAACTCAAAAAACCCATTTTTGGGGTACAAAACCCCCCGAAAATACCCCTTCGGATAGCTCGATCTGTCCGGTTTTCAAACTGAAAGTCATAAATGCTGCTTTACACGTTTGTACCAAATTTCATTAAAATCGGACCTTTTTTACAAGAGTTATCGCACCCACGGACACATATATATATATACAGTTTCGAACAAATGGTGTTTTTGGGGTCTGGGGACCTCAAAACGAAAAGTCCCGGGCCTAGGTCTTACCATGCCGACTACTGTAATAGCTTCTTCCCTATAGAGGAAATTCGCTAAAATGAGCCCAAGATCGAGGGAGGTTGTTAAGGTCAAGCATTTTTTTAGACTTTTAAAAATTAGATATGTTAACCTTATGGAGGCCTTATGGAGTTTCATATCAAAACAAAAGAATCATAACAGCTGACAATAAAATATGGGTGAACTGGCAAATAACACACATAAGAAAGTATTAACAAATGATTAAATTTTTGCTCCCTCTTTCGAGCACAATGGGCGCTCGGTCCCCGGTTCTAAACTACTAAATACAAAAACACTTGAACTCTTATATTCGTACCTATATTGTTCTAAAGTACACTGTAAACCCTTACTTCCAAAAGATTCAGAAACAGTCTAAACTAACCAATATTGAAGTCGCTAGGAGTGTAAAACTCTGGGTTGTCAGGGTTGGAGCCAGGTTTGGGCAGACACATGGGTTTGAGGAAGCGGCTCGCTACGAAGCCGGAGTTGGGCACCTTGATCTCTTGCACCAGCACTTCTCCATTGGCCAAGTTGTACTCTATCATGAACTGGCGGTCTTTGTCCTCAGGGTGGACCCATTCCAAGACCGCTGTGTAGCGCAGTTTCTGTAGTGAAAACATCAATCCCAATTACATTAGTTTACTTCAGCAAAACTCAAATACTGTATTAAGTACATTAAATAATAGACTACAACATTTATAGTCAATGCTACAACCCAACACATTTTTATATGTGAAAAATAAAGATAGATAAATAAATATTAATTTGAAAACTGAGGGAAATTTAAAGTTTCAGCCGCTTTAAGAATAAATTTATCATTTTTATAAAAATTGAATACACCATTCTGTTTTCTAAATCTGTTTTAATAATACTAGTCTTAACTCAATGATTTTTACCAGCAAAATCCTTATATGACACTCATTTTTGTCACTAAGATCGCTTTTATCATAATTGCATCGCCATATTACAACTGGATTATCGATAAAATATCATATTGGCCCTGGCATATTGTATTGAATAAAATGTCAAAAAGGAAAGCGCAAATAACTAACGCGTAGCAGCGCTTTATGGCACTGGGAGTGCCGAAACATATTTCTCAGAGATGGGAACCTGGGAGGTCAGTGACCAAGCCTCCCAAAAAGTCGTGTGCTCATAATTCGTTACCGGGCATTAGCAACTAATATAAATAAGTACCGTATACTTTTTGGTGAAAAATCTCACTTTTTTATACTAATCTTGCTTGTGTGTTAATTCTTTATTTCAATAATCCCAAATAATCTGCAAACTAATTTTGCAATATTTCTGTTTGCCACTTTACTACATACCGTAATCTACTGATAATCAGCATGTTGCCACATGAATGAATACAATCTATACCTCAATCACAAGGTGCCTGTAGTGAGCGAACTCTGATTGGTCGAGCTTTTTTGGTGCTGGCTGGAGGCAACCTGCTGGTCAAGCGCTATACCGGTTATCTTGCTTGATATCGTGTTTTCCGTTTAATGTTTATTCTTATGAAGTATAAATCCAACATGGCCGCTGACTGCAATGCACGCTTAATGCATGAAAATATCCAGTGGAGACTGGGACATCTGATTACCCCCTCACCTCCCTTTCCCCAGCAATGTTGCCAATTTCCACATGGGTTACAATGTCATGGAAATTGACTAATTTGTTAATGATCTAATCAGCTGTTGCTGTAATCATAACATTGATTTTCAAGTGTTTGAAGATGGTACTAATTGATTTTGTACCAAACCGGTATCTACAATAACTCACCTTCCCAGAGTTGATAATGTATCTGAGGACATCTTTCTTGGGTGGTTTGGGCATGAAGGAGTAGCAGGACTGAGCTGTGTCTTCCGGAGATCCTATCCCGATGTGTGGCGGCAGTGGCTGATGAACATTAAGAATGATATGAAAATATAACTGGGAGATAAATTTTTACTTACCTTTCATAAAAACTATTGTAAAAGATACCCCAAAATATGGTTTTGTGTGATTTGTTTGTAGTTTGTGCAATTAATCATGTTTATATATACAGGGTCATCGAAAAATAATGCCCATATTAGAAAAGTTGACTTCTTCGAGTAGGATCACCATATTGAGTCGAATATAGTCTCAAAATAAAGACGAAAGTTTGGAGTTTTTTTACATATCTTAATAAATTTTGATATGTGCCCCAATAGTAGCAGGGCAGACATCGAAACGATATTCTATTTCTCGCCTTGTATGCTGGAGCAACAGTAGTGATGGCAGCCAATAAGAATGGATTTATTGTAAGGTGCATCACAACAACCATAAGTTTTTTTAAGTTACTTTGAACACACACAATTAATTTTTCAGCTCTGTAAACCAAAGCACAAACTGAGCTTTCTGCTGAGCAGTACATATCGTACTGGCCAGACAGGGACAGCAACGCACAACGCTATTTTTGGCACCAAGGCTGACTGACCCAACATCACAGCGCAACGACTACTAGCAATTGTAAAAAAAACTCCCAAACCTCCTCTTCAATTTGATACCATATTTGCCTCGAAATAAGTCAGTTTTTCAAATATGGGGATTCTTTTTCGATTACCCTGCACATGAAAAGCAGTTTTGAACTAATCGATTGTTTCAAATTTTGTTCATAGTTGGACAGTTGTTAGTCTCAAATTTATTGACTGTCAAATATTAGAACCAATAAAGAATACTTGGAAATAATAGTCATTTTAGTATGTAGTAACAGTAAACTAAACTCGTGGTTTTAGGAACCACACCAAAAACAAATTCCCCGTCGCTGAGTATGCAGGTGATAACCTGCATACTCAGCGAATTTCCAATGGAGATATACATGTCTTAATACTTCATAAAGCCACTTACCAAGTTTCATAAAAATATATTCACAAATAAGCGATATATGCCATTTTATGAGAATAACATTGGGGTTGAGTATGCAGGTTTGCTGCATCAACGAACACAAAAAATGGGTTTTTATGCTAATATCAATATGACTCAACTAGGTGAAGTCATATACCAGTTTTTATCCATTTATGTTCATAATTACGGGAGACATAGCATTTAATTATTATCCATAAGAATAACATGGGGCTGAGTACGCAGGTTTGCTGCTACAGGAGCCTTTGGCAAAAAATGTTTTTTTTTTAGCTAATATCAGTAGACCACAACCAGATGAAGCCATATACCAAGTTTCGTCAGTATACGTTCATAAATAAGCGAGATATAAAATTTGTCTTTTCCTCCATAAGAATAACATTAGACAACGTACTGTGTTTAGCACTTTCAATATCTCGGTAACCAATTGACATAGAGAAATTATCAAAATACCAAATTGTGTGTTTTTTAAAGCTGAATCCAATTGTAAAAACTAAAATTTGACTATTTCAAAAATTATACGTAAAAGTTATTGTGCTCGCGGATGCATATAAATATATGTATGTATATATATATATATATATATATATATATATATATACAGTTTCGAACAAATGGTGTTTTTGGGGCCTGGGGACCTCAATATGAAAAGTTATTATGGTCCCGGGCCTAGGTCTTACCATGCCGACTATGGTAATAGCTTCTTCCCTATAGGTGAAATTCGCTAAAAGAAGATATTTTCCTGTGGGATATTGTATAAAAGTCAGGGGTTAGCAAAAACAAACAAATTACCCTTGTGGCAGCAACCCTGAGTGAATCTTTTCTCTTAGCAACTGCAAGAAAGAGATAAAAACTCTAACATTCAGTTCTCCAGTTTTCAGATTTCAGTTCAGAACCCAAATTTTTCCAATAGTGGGCAAGCAAAAAACCGTTTTCTAAAATACACGTGGGATTCAAGTTATGTAGAAAGACATGTCAGAAATAATTCGATAAGTAATAAAAAATCCTTACTGGGGGAGGAGGTGCTGGTTTCTCTTCTAAGACTGGTATCGCAGGAGGCTGCTCTAGCTGCAGGCAGTGGGAGAAGTACTTGCGGGTGAATGGATCACAGTCGTAAATCAAGAACCTGACAACAAACGATTTACAGAATTTACTTTTTTACACTACAAAACTTTCTGGAAAAACCGGATGATAACAGTACATGTACACTATTATGCTGCAGCAGAACCCCTTTTTACCAACACCCAGGGCAGATAACAAAAACGGTTGGTTCAAACAAATCCTGCCAGAGTGCATAAGGCGCATGTCAGCGTGAAAATAAAGTCGAATCCCTGACAAAGCAGGACTTTTGTCCGGTCCCAAGAAACGTAGGAGTAAAATCCTGGGTGCTATTCGTGATGTATTCGTGTTTTGTGCGTTAGTGCATTATATGTTCATCTTGTGACTTCTGTGTTTTTTCATCACCATCTGACAATTCCCCAGAATTAAACTAAGAAGCCCGAAAAGAATCAATAATACAAATTATTATTATTATTTAGTGTGCATTCATGGTGAATATAGCACTTTTTATAAATTAGCTACTAAAGGTGAATTATTTCTGGGTTACCATAATATGTTTTAAGGATGAGTTGATTCCAATTTTTTCGATTCTGGTTCCGGTTCCGATTCTTACAAATCGATTCTCGATTCCGATTCCATCGATTCCTAATAACAGGTGAAATAGCAAAGTAATGTTTTAAAAATTATTTAAGACAATAAGTTAGTCATTCTAAATTATGTTTAGTGTAACTAGTGTTGTTTTCTACTAATTTGTAAAATTTATTTATTTGTATATAATAAATAGAGACAATCAGTTGGTGATTATTTTTCATTAATCAAATAAAATAACTTACAAAAATAAATAATAAAAAACAGTTGAATTGCATGTTTATTTTTCATATAATTGTTATACTTTAGGTTACATAAATCTCCCATGATATTTTTTGAAATTGATTTGTTGTGTTATAAAACAATTACTTTGGATGTTAACTATTTTTGACCGATAAAAATACATTTGTAATGTTAATTTTAAATCTAGCATTTTAAATTTTGTATATTAATTAGAAAGCAAAATTAGTTTTTAAAATAATTATTTTTAATGATTGTGGATCAACGTTTTAAATATACTGTAATGTTAAATTTTTACTTTAAATAAATTGAATAACAATAAATTTTAGGAAATTCCTGCCTTCCTGAAAAAGTAGGAAAAGTGGGGAATTTGAATAGAAAGAAATAATATGTCGGGAAAGAAGGAAATCAACATAGAAAAGTTTGAATAGTCAGGGAAAATAATAAAGCTGATAAACAGTGATTGTACTATTAATTTCTCTGAACGGAACATTACACAACTTTGATTGACTTTTTTAATTCTGTGGTAATAAAAAAAATCTGCCATCATTTGTCTTTGTACAACAATTAGTTTCGGTTTTAGCATTTTGTAATAGAAAATTTTATCTCTTGTATAAATTACCGGGATCCTTGACCGGATGTTAGACCAGCCATTAAGAATCGGACAAAAACTAAAGGGTCGCTCGGCGACTGACTCGTGCCACTAGCCCTGCTTCCTTATCTGTTTTCTTCATTCACGTACATCCATAATCAGAACTCCCGTCAATTCTTCTTTCGTGTAAGTTGAGAGTTATTTTGGGACTGGAAAGGAAGTGATTAGTTGTCGGGAGGAGTCTTATTTCAACCACTTATTTTGTTAAACGTTGTTTAGTTTATCTCTGTTTGTTTTTCCACGCTAAGTTGATTTTTTGGTACCGACGGCCTGGAATTGATAGGTTCAGAATCGACCTTGGATCATCGATTCTGATTCCTAGCCTGAGAATCGAGAATCGACAATTGGAATCGACTTATCCCTTATATGTTTGTACAAATCAAAATGACAAAACACTAACAAATTTTACATCAATTATGTAAAATGGGGGCCCCACCTCCAGCTTGATTCGCTCGTGTGTTGCGTGAAAGACAAGTGGCAGTTGAGATGCATGTCAGATCAAGGTTGTGGTTTCAATGGTAAAGTTAACCATCTAAACCAAAACTCCATCTGTTTTAAAGTTTGTTTATGTAATAGAGAGGTTTATAATTTTCTAAATTATGTTTAGTGTAACTAGTGTTGTTTTCTACTAATTTGTAAACCTGACAATTCTAACAGATGGTCAGTCTGTGTATGATAACAGTACAAAAACTAAAGAAATTCATAAATTGAAACTCTATAACAACAATTTAGCCAAAACAAAAAGCACACAAAGCAAAGTGTGTTTTGTCTTTTAAGGACATCAAAAAGTCAAATAGATTACATACTTCCTTGCCATTATATGTACAGTGTTGCCAACCATGAAGTCCTTTGGCTGATAATACTCTGTTACCTCTGCATCACTACGTTCCATGAATATAGACGGATAGTCCTCTGAAACAAGCATAATGCCTCCCTTTATTCTTGTCATGTACCAAATACTAAAGGGTTGGGTATTTGTGCAGGAAGAAAAAAACTATATTTGATGTTGGTCTATAAATTCCAAAAGGCCGAACAATTTGCACTTCTGAAACCGACTACCACATTGAAAATCTCACATTTGGAGGATTTTTGAATTATGCCGCCGTTTTGAATCGTTATAGAAACAAAACGTGTGACCACTCAGCAACAACACTCGGCTCACCTTTGGCAGGCAGATAATTGGACTGCCGCACACAACGTCGCGATTGGGGGGGGGGGGCTGTGCTCTTCAGAGTGTGCAAACGTTTTTTACATTCTGGATGACCTTCGTATAATTACTCCAAACACATTTGTATAATTACTTTTTATGGGTTATTTTTCAGTTCATGACTATCTACTAATATATTAATATGTGAGCATTACATACCCGGGTGAATTCATCACAGTTACAAATGTGATAGGTGATACCATAAATGATCAGATCTATGCCGACATTCAGATCTTATTCTTATTATAGCATTTGTTTAGGCAAGTTCATTTGAATTTAACTTATCTCATTAATTTTCACATTAATTACATTTTTTTTTAATATATATTATTACTAGCTGTTTCCCGCAGCTTCGCTCACGAAACATTTAAACATATTTGAAATATTAACCTGACCAGCACTATCAAATCTTTGTTTATGTTTTACCATATGATGACTTGCTTTGCAGTAACTGACAAACATTTGAACATACAGCTGGTAACATTATAAATTATACACTCTGATAAGATTTGCATTGGATCTTTCAGAGCCCGTGTGGGGTGGAGCCCTAATGTTGGATGTAGACCTTATCGCGTCTATAAGTTAATGTGACATGTACGCTATATTCCTGCACAATTTTGGCTTAATAGGTCCAGCAGTTTTTGAGTGATGGAACTCCAAATATCCATACATACATCCAAACTTTCACATTTATAATATTAGTGGGACTAGTAGGATGTAAAAGGAAGTCTAATTGAAGCAAATTGTGCTTTACTCATAAGTTTTCAAACACAGTAATCTAAACTGTATAAATTTGTGTATAGAACACCCAAAAAATATTGGTTTTCTGTCAAAATATAATTTCTATGTGTTCATCCATTTGAAATATCGAAATGAACAATATGATACGATATGCGACTACCCATATCACATTAAAACAGAGTGACAGCCCAGTCACTGTTCAAATCGGCCCAGTACTCTGCTTTAATATGATAGTTCAAAACATATGATATGTTCAAATTTAAAATTCCTTATCTTTTTTAAGAACGCTGTAATATAAGGTAGTGGAGAAAAACATCCGAAGAAAGTTAAATAAAAAAGTGTTCACAATAACCAACTTACGTGGGACATCTTTCCAATTTTTTGGGACTTTCATCTTGTTAAGAAGCTTGGGGAAGGAGTCATGTCCGGAGTTGGGAGTCTTGACTTCCCCTATCTCCACTGTGTCGTCAGCCAGGTAGTAGTAGATGACATACTTCCTCATCTCCCCTCCCTTCTCACTCTCATCCCAAACAGCATAAAACCTGCAGAAAATGACAAATGTTTCTCACTAAATAGAGTTAAGGTTCATAAAGTAAAATCCACCAAATGAATATTTTTGTGGGAACTATATAACCGTAGTCCATCATGCTGAGTCTTTTTTTGAGATTCAGTTTGTATCTTAAGAAAATGTGGGAAAGATAATCGGATCTTATGTTTAATTCTTCTTGATGAGAGTCCAACAGATTTTTTCAGTTTTCAGTTGCCAAGATTGTTGTAATGCTAATAGTACTGGTTCGATTTCTTGTTAGATGTGAGTAACTTGTCTGGTTTCCTAACTTTGCCTTTGCAGAGTTTATTATCTAAGTAAAACCTCTGGACTTCAGATTGTAGGCCATCTAAAAAAGTCTTATCTTAAGTAAAAAGTTACATTATACATATCATCCCACTGTTTTACACTTTCCATCACTCATCGCCATTTAAAAAGTAAAAATTCATTATGTATAATTATTTTTTACGTTTTAATAAATAATAAGAGTATAATTTACATGCGTGGTATCAATTATTTGGCATCCTAACACCCTAATCCCACCGTGGATGTGCGCACCTGAGAACCTTGCCATCGTACTCCAGGAAGCGCCGCAGTTTGTCGTCCACGGGCCCGGGCCGGGGCTGGGGGTGGGGGAAGCCTTGTCGGTTCAGCATGTACGGGTCCTGAGGCACTTCTTCCATTGCGTTCAACTCCACTCCCTGACTCAGCAGGAACTCCTACAAGAGACCAGGGGATTATACAATCAGCAGTTAGGTGTATTATGTGTCATTTATAACTAATCCTAATAGTAGCAGTAGTCTTTGTGTGTAATTTTCTTTCATATCGGGGAAACTATAATGTTTTGTTTCCTTCACACTTGTACTATCAGTAACGTCGTGATAGTTATCTATAGCAATGGCCCAACTACTAAATTCCACTGTTTTCCCACCCTAATCGCTACTACAGGCATTACACTATTTAAAAATTCAAATCTGGTCATAGTTTAAAGGTACTTTTATGTGCGCTTCTAATTTAAAGTTCTTTGTGCAGTGCTATGCCACCCCTTCCATGAGTGATTAGCACATAGCTTGCATCTTGCACTCAATACCTGAGAATACAGTACTTAGAAAGTCAGAGTGATCATGTTAAGTAGCATGGCTGGGTGGCTAGGGAGGCCACATGGGGAAGATCACGGACAGCATACCCATTGTATACTACTACTTCAACGGTATCTAACTCTTACACACAACAACCTTTTACAGAAATCTACCTCTGATTTCATTATTTCTCTGAGGTCAATATTCTTTAAGACTCTCTACTTTTTATGGGTTATTTTTCAGTTCATGACTATCTACTAATATATTAATATGTGAGCATTACATACCCGGGTGAATTCATCACAGTTACAAATGTGATAGGTGATACCATAAATGATCAGATCTATGCCGACATTCAGATCTTTCCAGTGCCAGTCCTGTCCTGACGCTCCCTTTGGTATCTTGGCCCTTTGCACCAACCTGCCTTGGTTGTATCCTGCATTCTGGATTTAAAAAATCATGAGAAGAAAGGGGCTTAGTGTTTGATGTATTGAAATCATAATCGGAAAACATAGTAATCAGAGTCAGATTTTATTTTTTAAGGCTTTGGATTTGTATTATTTGTTAAATAAGATGTACTACAAGGGACACAATAAAACATGTCTCATAACATTACATATTATAAAATACAGATCATAAACATACAGCCAGGGCCGGATTTAGGAGTATGCCACCTGTAAGCTGAATCCATTCCCCCCCCTTTAAAGACTCACAGTTAATAGACTCATATGTTATCATACATAATCAAATCAAATCAAAAATTGTTTATTTGTGAGTACAAAACCTGTACATAAATTGTGACACAATATTCTTATTATAGTCAGCTGAGTCTAAAACTCTAATACAGAGACAAATATATGATTAAAATCAATTTGAATAACAATAATTGCACATTCACAGACCAGCAGAGAGAAATTCAGTTAAGGAGTAATGTAGATTATCTATTAGAAAGTTTTCAATCGGGTCTTAAATTTTACTTGATTGGTTTCATTTTTAATTTTTAGTGGTAATAGTTTAAAAAATTTGGCTCCCATGTTTGTAGGCTTACTGTTGAATAGAGATAGTTTGTGTTTCTGAATTTCAATATAATTTTTATTCCTTGTAAGAATAAATTTCAGAGCGCAATGTAATTTTCTGTGGATTCAAATGTATACTGGTCGTAAATGGTGAATATTGCCAAACTCCTAAAATAATCTCTAACATGATCATCATATTTAAGCTTCAACATAACTCTAATTGCTCTTTTTTGTAGTACTAAAATTCTGTTTAAATTATTATTACTTGTGCTTCCATAAATACTTAAACCATATGCAATGTGAGAGTGTATGTTAGCATGATATATCATTTTCAACACTGGTAAGCTACATAAATTCACCATTCTCTTCAAAACTTAAATCCCGACATTCATTTTGTTTACTACATCTTGTACATGGTTGTTCCATGTTAAGTTATTATCGACTGCTAAACCAAAGAATTTGGTGCTATAAATTTGGTCCAATCGTTCATTTTCAGTACAAACATCCGGTTCAATTCGATTTCTATTTTGTTTGGTTTCAAAACATATGAAATTAGTTTTACTGATATTTAAAAACAAAGAATTAGCTTTAAAAAAGTTTTTCATGTTTGCGAGCTGAGTTTGACTTGCTTTTTCTAGATCATTTACATTGTTAGTTGATAAAATTAAATTTGAATCATCGGCATAGAGGATAAGTTGGCTTTTAATATTGTCGATATTTTCAAGAGTTTCTGGAAGGCCTTGTAGATAATAAAGAAATAACAAGGGTCCAAGATTGACCCTGGGGAACCCCAGTTTTTGTTTTAGCGAATTTCCCCTATAGGGAAGAAGCTATTACCGTAGTCGGCATGGTAAGACCTAGGCCCGGGACCATGATAACTTTTCGTTTTGAGGTCCCCAGACCCCAAAAACACCATTCGTTCGAAACTGTATATATATATATATATATATATATATATATATATATGTGTCCGTGAGCACGATAACTCTCGTAAAAATTATCCGATTTTGATGAAATTTGGTATAAACGTGTAAAGCAACATTTATGACTTTAAGTTCGAAAACCAGACAGATCGCTCCATCCGAAGGGGTATTTTGGGGGGGTTTTGTACCCCAAAAATGGGTTTTTCGAATTTTTTACATATAATTTTGGAAATAGTCCAATTTTATTTTTCCCCATTGGATTCAACTTAAAAAGACACACAATTTGGTATTTTGATCATTTCTCTACGTCAATTGGTTACCGAGATATTGAAAGTGCTAAACACAGTACGTTGTCTAATGTTATTCTTATGGAGAAAAATAAAAATTTTATATCTCGCTTATTTATGAACGTATACTGACGAAACTTGGTATACGGCTTCATCTGGTTGTGGACCATTGATATTTGCTCAAAAAGATAATTTTTTACCCAAGGCTCCCGTAGCAGCAAACCTGCGTACTCAGCCCCATGTTATTCTTATGGAGAATAAGTAACGTGTTATCCGCCTTCATTATGAAAATAAATTAATGAAATTTGGTATGTGGCTTTACCTACATGAGTTATATTGATATTTGTATAAAACCCCATTTTTTGTGCTCCTTGCTTCAGCAAACCTGCATACTCAGCTGCCATGTTATTCTTATGGAGAATAATTAAAATGTCATAAATCGTTTATTTATGAATGTATATTAATGAAACTTGGTATGTGGCTTTATGTGGTATTAAGATACATATATATGCATTGGAAATTCGCTGAGTACGCAGGTTTGCTGCTACGGGGGTATTTAATTTTTTTGATTGAAATTTAGTGATTTTACTACCTAATACATTTGATATTTCTACAAATTGGAACCGATTGAATTGAATTGAATTGAATTGAAAATATCTTAAACTAACTATCATCACTAACACCAGTTTACAATGTCAATAATCTTAAAATAGACATCTAGCTACAATTCAGCAAAATCATATAAAGGATTATCTATCAAATACATTGTTAACCTCTTTTTAAACACCTCAAGATTACCTATGTCCTTCAATTCCACAGGTAACCTAGATAAAAATTTTGCACCAGCACAAGATGTTTTTTTGTTAAAGAATGTGAGCTTGTGGGGATTAATGGCAATTTTATTTCTATTTCTTGTGGAATATGAGTGACTATCGCCTAGCCTGGGAACCAAATTGTTTTTGCACAGTTGTTTTAAGTGGAGAGTTGTATGAAAAACATAAAGACTATAGACAGTCATTATGCCCAAACTTGAAAAATACTGACGAACAGAAACACCAAAATTCAAATTCAAGATTAGAAAGGTAAGAACAAACCCAATTTAAAGCAATGCCTGTAATTCCAAAGGACTCTAATTTTTTAAGTAAAATAGTATGAGAAATAGAGTCAAACGCTTTAGAGAGATCTATAAATATTCCAATTGGTCTCTCTCCCCGGTCTATCGAGTCAATTATACATTCAGAAAATTCAGCTAAAGCAGAGACAACAAATTTTCCTCTTCTGAAACCATGTTGCTCTACATCAACAGTTAGCTTTTTTCCAGAAAATTTACCAATCTATTATGCATAGCTTTTTCATAAATCTTTGATAATGATGGGAGAACTGATACTGGGCGGTAATTATCTGGATCCTGTTTGCTTCCTTTTTTATGAATAGGCACAATTTTAGAAATTTTGAGCTGTGAAGGGAAAATACCAGACACAAAGGAAGAATTTACTAAATGTACTATAGGTTCAAGAAGAGGTTTGATAGCAAACTTAATTAATTTCATAGGAATTTCATCCTAACCACTAGATGATTTGTTTTTAAAATATTTAAAAATTTTAATGATTTCATTTTCATCCACAGCAGTGCACTTAAAATAGTTTTGGAAAAAGTCAAGTTGAATATATTTTTAAGATTTTCACAATCAATGATGTTAAAATTCTTAAAATGTGAATGGGTTATATTTTTTGAAAGGTTTTCAACTGTATTAGTTAATTGTAAGTTTAACAAATTACTTACTTTATAAGGGTCTGAGATTTTATTTTCATTCGAAGTCAAAGTAATGTTTCCTACTACCATAGAAAAATGATTTATTTTTCTATGCTACTACCTTTTCCTTTAAACTGCTGGTCTCAACATTAATGAAATCCCAAGCACATTTCCCTACATTACAAGAATTTCTTATTTTATTGTCATAGTATTTTTTCTTAGACTCTACTAACATAGATTTGTACCTCTTATTTCTTACATTAACTTCTTTAAACAGTTTTTTATCATTAAAAGATCTAGCAAGTTTACTCAGATTAATTATTTCAAATTGTTCTTTCCTTAGATCTTCTGTTACCCATTGGTTTTTCCTAGTGAATTTCTTTTTAATTTTATAAGGAAAAACCAGCAACTAACAAGTAGTAAAAGAGTGAAGTCGCGACGGACAGAACGGATTCCCATGGAGAAAAACGAAAATAGTACAAGGGACATAGTGTATAATAGTTCAAAAATATGTTTTTAGCATTTCTAGCATATATATATTCGTTTGATTCGTTTAGTATATAACCACAGTCACAGAGCACCAAATTAGTCGGATATACTTGAAAACACTTAGATATCATAAATTTATAAAATACCCTAAAAAGATTTTTGAAACCTTGTTTTCGATAAAATCCACCAGGAATACGCCAAGACCAAAAAAAGATACACCAATTCGTAACAATTACGCCAACAACGACAACACTGAAAGACATTGAGTTATATGCAGTCATAATGAGATTGGAAAAATTAATCAATTTGAAGTAACAACAAAAAAATTCAATATTGCTCTCAATCATTTTAGATTGGAGAGTTATTTTCTATTGTGTCGTTCCCATACATCTAGTGAAATGTAACTATTTAATTTTGATGTATTGGCAACACTGCTTGATTGGATTGTCTGTACTCAGTTGACTCGAGTCAGCTGCTGAAACTAACGACTGCTTTAACATGACATTTCTGCTGTCTGTTTCCTCTCCCAGTTATTATAATTATAATAAAAACAAACAAAAACACTTAAAATTTGTCTACTTTTCAAGTTAATTTCAATGTAGCCTATTGAAAACATATAAAAACGTCATTTTATAATGCACAATTCCTCACACTTTCCCCCTTGGAGGAGCGTCATTTTCCTACTGGCACCTCCAAAGATGAAACCCTGCTCACGCCTATGGTTGTCAAACCAAATTACATGAAAAATGTGTTACAACATTATGTGTAGTAAATTCATATTATGCTATGAAAAGAATAAACATATTTCCATTTCCATAAATGAATACGCTACATATCAAAGATACGTCTAAAGAAGTTTCTGTTATTAAAAAAAATTAAAATGTATATTTTCAATTTTTAGTAAATTTCCAAAGTGGCACCGCTTAAATTTTTCCACTAGAAGGCTGTAGCCTTTTCAGCCTATTTAGAAATCTGGCCCTGCATACAGTTAAAATACCCCTGTAGCAACAAACCTGCATACTCAGCGAATTTCCAATGCATCTTTATACCACAAAAGCCACATATCAAGTTTCATCAATATACATTCATAAATAAACGATTTATGACATTCTAATTATTTTTCAAAAGAATAACATGGCGGCTGAGTATGCAGGTTTGCTGAAGCAGAACACAAAAAAATGGGGTTTTATACAAATATCAATATAACTCAAGTAGGTGAAGCCACATACCAAATTTTATTAATTTATGTTCATAATTAAGGGAGATAACACGTTACTTATTCTCCATAAGAATACATGGGGCTGAGTTCACAGGTTTGCTGCTACGGGAACTATCGGCCAAAAAATGTTTTTTAGTGCAAATATCAATAGTTAAAAAATATAACAAGGCAATTGATTTCTATCGATCTACGATCATGAGACCAATCATTTGACCAAGTGAAGTAGGCCTATGAAACAAACATTAATAAATCATACCTAATAATATTCTTGTAAGAATACAAGAATATTAAGTTTCACAAAAAATGAAATGACTCAATACCAAAATATTCAATCTTTATTGTGGTTACTAAGGTGTAGTAAAGATGTTTAGTTAAGTTTAAGAGTTGATTCATTGTAAAACTGCTATTCAGGTCTAGTACAATGTAGTCGTTGAATGTTAACCGGTAGTTGATAAACCTCCAGCTACTTAAACTAATTCGGTCATGTCTACCAATCTTTGCAAAAATTATTTTTTAATAATTTAAAAACTATGATGGCGATCTATAAGGTATCAGCGGTAAGCGGTGATTCAGGCCTCATCTACTCTGTAAGTTTACCACCACTTACATTGAATTGGTCTTACCTCCCATAATAGTTTTACCGGATAATATCCAGTTTTGCGATTAAAGTGAAGTATACAAAGCATGATTCGTGAAGGCCAAAGTGATTTAAGTGTCAAGAAACAATAATACAAATTAATACAACTTTTAAGACCGTTTCTGTGTCTTGGAATACAAACTAGGAATTGCTTTACTATATATTTTGTGTTTAATATTTATATTTATAAAATTTGAAATCAATATTTGAACTTTGCTATGTCTCTGTGGCAAAACTTGGAATTCCTTTTACAATTTGTTTGTAATCTGCATTCAATTTAGCTTCTTTAGAATGTCTCAAAATTGTAAACCGCACAATCTTTCTGATTCAGAAGAGAGACAACCAGAGAGAGGCTCAAGACTGAACTCACAGCCTGGTTGCAAGAGAGACAACCAGAGAGAGGCTCAAGACTGAGCTCACAGCCTGGTTGCAAGAGAGACAACCAGAAAGAGGCTCAAGACTGAGCTCACAGCCTGCTTGCAAGAGAGACAACCAGAGAGAGGCTCAAGACTGAGCTCACAGCCTGGTTGCAAGAGAGACAACCAGAGAGAGGCTCAAGACTGAGCTCACAGCCTGCTTGCAAGAGAGACAACCAGAGAGAGGCTCAAGACTGAGCTCACAGCCTGGTTGCAAGAGAGACAACCAGAGAGAGGCTCAAGACTGAGCTCACAGCCTGCTTGCAAGAGAGACAACCAGAGAGAGGCTCAAGACTGAGCTCACAGCCTGGTTGCAAGAGAGACAACCAGAGAGAGGCTCAAGACTGAGCTCACAGCCTGGTTGCAAGAGAGACAACCAGAGAGAGGCTCAAGACTGAGCTCACAGCCTGGTTGCAAGAGAGACAACCAGAGAGAGGCTCAAGACTGAGCTCACAGCCTGGTTGCAAGAGAGACAACCAGAGAGAGGCTCAAGACTGAGCTCACAGCCTGCTTGCAAGAGAGACAACCAGAGAGAGGCTCAAGACTGAGCTCACAGCCTGGTTGCAAGAGAGACAACCAGAGAGAGGCTCAAGACTGAGCTCACAGCCTGGTTGCAAGAGAGAAAACCAGAGAGAGGCTCAAGACTGAGCTCACAGCCTGGTTGCAAGAGAGACAATTTTACACACTGAAAGAGTTCGTCAATGATCAACTGAACCAATTTTATGCTATGTATTTTAAACTATGTATTCCAAAACAATTATTTTGACGCCATGTACTGTTCTTGAAGAATATGTCAATAAAGATCATTGTCTATTGTCTATTGATTTATGTTGAAATTGAAGTTGCAATTTTTTAATTAATCTTTCAATTGAGGCAGTAATGTGGAAGCATGTAGGAAATGTCTTGTAGTAAATTATACTTTAGTCAGATTATGCTGATTAAAATGAGAGTATGAGGTTGCAAACATGAGTATATAAGTTTGCCATAGGCTGGTTCATTATATATTTTTTATAAATTTAAATACAAATCGTGAAAACGTATAAATGGTTTAGCATTTGGGCAAAAATGGTTTGTGGTTCTAGGTTTAAATTAGTACGATTGTATTTTTGTGCCACTTCTACACAGTGTTTAACATACCTGCACTGGTGGTTCCATGACAGTCATGGTGTCATCCTCCAGGAAGTATATGATGTTCACTTGTCTGATGCGGAAGTGTTCGTCAGGGGATTCGGCAACTGACTGTCTGAAGAATGCTCGGAAAGTCAGACACTTCTTGTCATATTGGACAAAATGAGGGGTGAACGTTGGAAATTTGTAACTTTTAGTTCGGCCATATGTGAGTGAAGGATCAAATCTATAACAGATACAAAAGAAGATTATTAATGTGTTTTAATTATTTATACATAAGTTCAATTACCATCAACTAGATAAATAAACGGTATCAGGAAACTGACACATACTTTCTCCCTTTTAACCCAACTTTGATGGATAAATTACTTTTTTATTTACTAAATACAGAATACAAAGCATGGTCGAATGTACAGAAAATCTTGTAAACAAGTTGTTTTCAAAACTATCTAAACAAATCCCTGTTTAGGAGGCACTACATAATCCATCGCTACACACGTGGTTTTAAGAGGGTAAATTCCCCCTATTCCCCCCTCAGGGTTATTAAGGGGCAACATATTTCAAATTTCCTCTGATGGTCAATGCTAAGTTGACAAACATATGAAGTTTGAACGAAATTGATCAATAAATAAGAGAGAAATAGTAATTTTTGTATTCCCCTTAAGAATAACATTGGACAACGTGCTGTACTGCGTTTACCGCAAAATGAAAATTTAAATTTTCTCTGCAACCAGTAATCGTAGAATAGTAATTCAAGATACTAAATTATTTAGTTTTTTGAGCTCTTTTTAATAGTGAATAGTAATATTTTTTATTTTTATGTTTTTTTATGAAAAATCCAAAAAACTGAATTTTTGATATTTTAAGTCTTGTAATTTCTGAACCCGAATTTTTACAGAAATGCGGGTGGTGTTATTTTGTTGGAAAACTAAATTTCTACAAATGACTAAAGTTTAATCAAAATCGTTAGAGCCGTTTTTGAGAAATCTTGATTTTTCATGTTTTTTGGTGGTTTTGGGGAGATAATTACCCTTGAAAATCAAAAATTCAAAAACACCTAGAGATATCGTGGATTAGTATCTACATACCAAATTTCATAAAAATCGGACCATTGGTTAGGGCTCTAGCTCCTGTACACATCCATACAGACAGACACACAGACATCATGTAAAAATCACTTTTTTGGGTTCAGGGAGCACCAAAACGAATATTTCCACTAACAACTCAAAATCAAAAATTTTGACGAAAACAATACTTTCTCCATAATCTATGTATAAAGGGGAGAAATAAGTAAAAAGAGAACTAGATAGTCTTAGAACAAATTGAAGATCATGGTGAGAAATTTTGGTACAAAATTCCTAGTTCTGCAGATAATATTTTCCTAGAGAGAGAAAACTCTCTATAGGGAACTAATTATGTTTTTGTTTGTACCTCTTTAGTAATATAGTTACCACCTACCCAGTTTGTGACAGGTTAAATAACTAGTCAATAATAAAACAACAACTTCAATTAATTAGTCACGTGCATTTTTATTTTACAGAAACTAATTAATACAAAATATATTTCTTTTTTTTAAACAGTTTAAGTGTACAATCTAATAAATACAATTTGGCTCCCTGTTTTAGAGATGTAAAAGTAAGTTGAGATCTGTAAACTTATTTTGCTGTTTATTACCTGTTACTACTAATATATATTTGTAACCGTAACTCGTGCCTATGGGTCCTAAGAAATCAATAATCAATCTTTCGAAGGGCTTAGTAGGTGGGACTTGAGGCTGCAATTTTCTGTAACCTTTATAAGTTGGAGTTCTTTTTAATTGACATTCTTCACATGTTTTTGTGTACTCTGTTATATCCTTGGCCATTAATGGCCAGTAATATCTAGCTTTAATTTTGTTTGCTGTTTTAAAATTTGAGTAATGACTGCCCGAGTATTTGTTATCGTGAAACGCTTGTAGGATTTCGGGTACTTTCTCCTGTGGCATGGTTAGCAAATAGTTTGTTTCGTTGCCATTACATTTTTTATAAAATAATAGTCCGTCTTTTTCCTTGTATTGTCTTGATAAACGTCTCAGTTTCTTATCTACCCTATCAGGAGCTATTTTTGCTAATTTAATTTGTTTCAGATAGGGGTCTTTCGCCTGTAACTCTTCAAAATTTTCTGTTTTAATTTCCTGCATATGTCCTCCTCCAAACATGTCCTCTTCTAATTGTTCGTCTAATAGGTTTCTTAATGCGCCTCATGTCCCCAATTAACCTGGAAGATCCGTCGGCATTTTTTGTAATGAAAACAGGACTGGCGAATTCACAATAGTCGGGACATGGTTCCAAAATGTCTGTTTCCAATAAGCTGTCTAGTAACTAGTTAAGTTTGTCTCTTCCCTTTTGGCCTACTTTGTAGGAAGGCGAATTAACCGGTTTAGCATTTTGTACAGTTTCTAATGCTACTGGGGGTAGGTTAGCGGGTTCTAGGTCCTCTGTTTTTGTTGTAAACATAATTTTATACCTCTTTAACATATTTACAACCTTTTTATGTTGCTCTGGAGTTAAATAGGGGGATATGTCTAACTCAATATTATCTTTATCCCGTAGGGTTTCTTTTTCCGGGTCCTGATTTTTAATTAATCTTGGTTCTGTAATTACTCTACTTTTTTCCTTATCCTCAATGAGATATCCTATTAAGGTGTTTTTATTTATGTGTTTAGGGAAGTTTGAGACGTTATACAGATTTATGTAACCCTGTCCTTTTTCTCACCATCTATTAAATATGCATGACACTTCTTCTTTTCTTTTAGGGATTTCTCTGCTTCAAAGTGTGTGTTGCCATCTATGTGCTGTTCTACTTTCAATCTTCTGTGCTGCCTCAGGCTTAAAGTTAAATCCTCCTTTTCAATTTGTAGAAGCCATTTTTTTCATCTGGATTTTGTGCTTGTATTGGCCCATATTAAAAATAAATTCCTTTGATTGGAAATTTCGTTCAACTTTGTTTTTATTCAGAAATTTGTTTCCCAATATTATCTGGCTGTTCATGTTCGAAGTTACATAAAATTTATCCCTGAGTACAATGTTATCCACTTTTAACATAATTTCGGTTCACCCCAGAATAGTAATTTGCGTGTTGTTTGCAGATACAATTTTTGGTAGTTGTTTTTGATCTAAGTTTGTGCTATTTATTAACCCGGCGTTAATTAAATTAACATTTGATGCAGTGTCTATAATAGATTCTAGTGTTTCTTTTGGGTTAGTTGCCAGAGCTGCTGATAAGATTAACACAGGTAGTTTTTGGTTTTGTTTCCCTTCTATTTTTTTAATAGCATCTGGTGCAAATCTTTATTTCTTAATTTTTCCTTTTCCTTGGTCTATGCATTCTTCCGTCTGCTATAATATTGTTGTAATTCACAGCTGTGAACTACCTCCTCGTTTTCTTGGTTCTGTGATCAGTACCGGCTCTAGGGCAGTGCGAGCCGTGCTCCAGCACGGGGCGCGGCGCTTTTGGGGGGCGGCACTCAGCGCTCAAGATGGGTCATGTGGTCCGGGGTTGGGGGCGTAGTCCATAGCGCTAAAATAAAGTATTGGTAAATATATATACACCTGACTAGTTTTATAAATTTATTGTATATTAGTATTATAAATTGTTAAAGGCATTATTGGGAAGAATTTTCTGTAGTCACCATGTTGCACCTTCATTATACTTAAAACATTAAATTCACAAATCAGATAACACAACCTCCGCTCCCCTCTATTCCGAATCGAAAAGTTGTTTTGACCTCTAATGTTTTTTGACAACTTCAGGGCATTCTGATTGGTATTGAGAGTGTGAATAAAACTCGCAATACGTGCAAGAAATTTGCAATGTTGAAATATCAAGTTTCACGGTGAAACTAATTGTTTTTATCCGCGATCTTTGATTATTTTAAATGCTTCCTAGATGAGGAAATATATGGTTTGAGGATTAGAGAGTATTGAATCGGGATTTCATCTTTAATTGAAGTTGAAGTAATTTGAGTTTAATATTGCTATTACATGAAATAAGGGGGAAATATGATGCGCCCCCTCCTCAGATTTTAGCGCCCTTTTCGATCGGTACTTGTAAGGTCCACTCTTCTTGTTTACTTTGAAAAATATAGTTAATAGTTCCATTTGTTTAGTATAATTTCAATAAAGTTCTTATTTGTTAACTGAGTCATTTCGGGGCATTGGAGATGGAGTGGGAAATGTTAAGAATGAAAATACTTCTCGTCATTGCCTATTATTTGCGCTTTTGTCGTGGTTAATCGATTAATCATCTGTATTTCTTATAAAGTGGCACTTACCTTAAATGAGTTTTGATTGTATTCACGAAAAAAAATGTTTACAGCTAACATGAGTTTTAGAGTAACTGGTATTAAACTTAAGTGATCCAAATACTATTAGAAGATAAGATTCCATACATAAGAAAAAATTATAAATTAAGAGGACGTGGAGTCAGAAGAAATATCGTCGCTGACCCTAGCGCTACGGGCTATTTCAATGTTAAAACGCACAAAACATATCTTTACTGAAAAGCATATTTTTTTGTTACTGTTTGACCTATTGATTTGGAATAAATTGTGTTTGAATTTTTATAAATTTTTGATTAATGTTTGCTGGGAGTTTTATTTTTTAATGACTAGGAAAAACTACAAAATATGTATAAAAATATAGACTTTAAATTACTATATTTTTGTAAATGGTATTTTATTTAGAAAATAGCGAGCAAACTACCTGCATCTTCAAAATACCTTTAATTTGAGACATATTTCATAATTGTATGTTGATAAATAAGCGAGATATATGGTTTTAAGTTTAGTAATGTTCTTATGGAGGTAAAATCCAACATGGTCGCTCTCCAACGCCCTCTTAAGCTTTATAGTTCCCAAAACCTTAATGACTTTGGTCGAAGATAGAGTCTGTATAACTGGAAAACGTCAATGTATAATTGACAATGCACGTCACAAACATCGTCAGACGCATCGCACCATACAACGATTGTGGTTACCGAGCGTCACGGTATACCGACCATCTTCAACGCATGTCACGCACGTCGTCAGGTCGAATTGCACCATACAACGATTGTGGTTACTGAGCGTCACGGTATACCGACCATCGTCGCCGCACGTCATCATCTTCAGACGCTTGGTAACCGTGATCGATTTAGGCCTGTGGTGTGATCCAATCTAATGAGTAAAGGGGCAGTCTAATCTCATATCGTGCAGTTCTTAACAAAATAGTCAATATAAATCTTAAAACTGTACTCTTCTTGGAAGTAAAAGTTTTAAAACACACCAAATAGCGCTCTTGTCATGGATAATTTGAAAAAAGTCAACAGATTTTTCGTAATGCAAGTTAAAACTGCACATTTGAAGATTATTGTTTTACAAAATAAGTCATTTTTCCTATACATAAGCATACAACTGCAGTTGAATTTGAGGTTCCTAATGAATTTTACGGAATATGAGGTTTGACTTTGGATTTTATGTAAAAAATCGAAGTCGCATATAAATTTTATTTTAAAAATCCCTACACGTGAGTCGATAGCGTTTAGTGCCCTTGACATACCTACCAAATTTCATACAAATCCAGCGATAAATAACCAAACGCGAGGAGCATTTTTGCAAATCGTGCGATTATGATATATAAAATTTTGTTTTTTGGTAAAATACGCTATTTTAATTTATTTTAAGGTAAACTCCTACTATTTGCGCAGAAGTCACCAGCAATTTTGCAAATCCTGTGATTATGATACATGAAATTTTGTTTTTTGGTAAAATACGCGACATTATCACTCTTGAGAAGTAAATTAAATTATATATTGACATTTTTATGTTATAGTTATAAATTAATTTAGAAAGATTGAAAGTTCAAATTTTTATTTGTTCGTTGTCTGCAACAATGGATAACATTGAACAACAATAACATTGACCTATGCCGTCGGTAAACTGATCAGCAGCGCGTGGCGTGGTGCGGGATATCAGTGTTGGCCTCTGACCGTGCGGGATGACAGGCTCTCGGGCTGGTATGTTTAAATTGAGTTATAACTTTAAGTAAACTCCAATTGCTTAGTGGAAAAGTTCTGTTTTAATAATATTATATAATGAAAAACGTATTTTCATAAGCATTTTTTGCAAATCGTGTGATTATGATATATGAAATTTGTTTGGTAAAATACGCTAATATTTATTACATTACAGTGGTAAAATTCAGTTTTACATTATAAAAATCGAATTATCCAAGTCTAAAGCGGCGTTTAAATAAGAATAAAAAGCTGTTTCGGGGTCGTTTTCGCAGTTTGATCTTGGCCCTCGTGACGTCACTCGTACATCACTCGTACATCGCTCATATCCCTCATCGATGAGCTCGTACATCCTCGTAAATCTCGTGCATCCTCGTACATCCTCGTAGCGCTACAATCCACCTTATACTACTACTGGGGAGGTTTTGGTTGATGGAGAGGGGGGCGGCAAGTTTGGTCTTTGCACGGGCACTGAAAACCTGACGGGCCACCCCTGCCTGTAATGCTCTATATATTTTCCTCTTCTCCACTTCTGCTATAAGCGGTTCCTCTTCTAAACTCGTCCTCTTATCTGGCCTCTGTCTGTTCCCTTCTTCCTCTTCCTTCTTCTTATCCTTCTGCTGATTTGGTCCGGTTTTTGCTGAAATATAACTTGGGCTGTTCTTAGGTTTCCTGGGTCTTGATGAACCGTATTTCTGTACAAATTCCTGCATGATATGCACTTTTCCATCCTCCTTGATTTCCTTTTTGATATAGGGATAATGTTTGTAATTTTTTTGATGTACTGTTTCACTCATTGTGGGAAATTCTCTGTCGTAATTGTTTACTTTAAATGGATTTGGTGTGTTCGAAAGCTTAGGTACTATGCTAAAAGGCTGTGGAGTACTCTTTGTGCTGTTAGTATAAAGAGGTCTCCTCCTTATTAGTTTTTTTTGCTTGTGTTGTGCGTTTTTAAGTCTGAAACATTCTCCCCGGTTATGGTTTTACATGTCGTAATAATTGCAATATTTGGATCGTTGCTGGGAATTTGTTTAGGCTTGTGGTGTCTTGTATCTGCAATCTTACGTGCGATGATTATTTTTATGGCAAAAATTGCAATATATATCGCCTCCTCTGTAGCTATGTGTAGATGGGTGTGGTCTTGTAGCGTAGTTCTGGTATCTTGGGTTCCATTGCGGCCTGAAGTGGGACTGGTAGACCCCTCGGTGCGATGTGGTGCGCTCTGGTCTCCACTGCATGGGTGCCGTGCGCTGTTGGTGACTTGGTCGATATGTCGCTCCCCTGAAGCTGCTGCCTCCGTGTTGGTTGTAGTACACCCTGTTAGGATCTTGTGTATGCAGTTGTGGCCTTGGTTGTTGTGCTGATGGCTGTTGTATGTTCATGTTGGAGATTACTTGAGTGAGGTTTTTATCTCTGCTTGTAGGTTGTTGATATCTTGCCTGTTGTTTTCTACTAGTCCCCTTGAATCGTATGGGGGGTTGAGATTGTTTTAATTCGAAGGACCAGGGAATTTTATATAAAAACGCCCAAAAAAATTGAATGTTTATAACTTAATAGAAAGTGGATAATTAATGAGTTGAGCCTACTGCAAACTGGGATATAATGTTTACGCTAATTTTACCCAGAGGACAATGTCACACACAAATTAAAACGGTGAACAGTACCTTTGTCCAATATTTCCAGTGAGATGAAGGTTCCAGTAGGGAAGTCGCCGCCGGCGCCGGTGGGGTCCTGGGGCCGTGGAGCGGAGACGCACGACAGTTCTTTCACAACTTTATTCTTGAGGCTTGACGCGATCACGGAAGAGCGAGTACGAAAAGTTCATCTGCCGCGGAAGCACGCACAAGATGTTCTGGGAGGTCTTGAAGCACTGAATTTAATGGAAGTTAGCAGACACTGACTTTAACGGGAATTTAATTATCAGGACAAAATATATTTGACAAACTAGAGTGTTGAAGAATTTAGAGTTTAAGAGAGTTAATAATAATTGAGGAAAACTAGGCAAATCGCCTATTTAAGAGAAAATATGAGAAACCGGTGCGAGATGCTACTAAGAGCAAGACCGACGCTAGACCGACAGACGCCGGGAATTTTGCGAATCGCCAGGAAATCTACATCCAATCAAAAGTCAAGAAAAATATCGTTGTCAAGGCAACGGACTACGTCATATGGCCTGACTTTTGCAAGCAACGACAGACATCTCTCTCTCTCTGTCGCACAGGTAAACTTATCAAACAACAAAATTTTTGGGGAGATATGCCTCTTGAAATAAAACTACGTCCTTAATATTAAATTGACCACACAATTAATTACATTAGAAAAGCTTAAAATATAAGTACTAAACATTCCGGCCCCCTTGAAGCATTGTAGGCTTCAACAGCATAAAAACAATTGAGTATCACACCACACAAATTTAGAGATTGGGGCACGGAAGAATATAAGAGTTTTATTCAGTAGGCAGGGGGAACACCTTTACCACTGGTCTGGTGAGATGTCCATTTGGAGTGCGTAATTCCACCACGCGCACAACACCATCAGTCCCTGGGTGTACGGCGGTAACACGAGCCAGAGGCCACGAGAGGGGTGGAGAGTTCTGGTGCACTAGCACGAGGTCACCAACTTTGATATTCTCCCGTGATTGGGTCCACTTGTAACGTTGCTGGAGCGTGTGCAAGTACTCCAGCTGCCATCGTTTCCAGATACGCTGGTGAAGAGCTTGAACCAACTGCCAATATCGTAGGCGGTTGTCCGGTACGTCGTGGAGGTCGGTTTCTGGGACTGACGCTAGGGGTGCACCAATCAAGAAGTGCCCCGGAGTGAGGGCAGAGAGATCAGCAGGGTCGCTGGAGAGAGGAATGAGAGGCCGCGAGTTGAGCATGGCCTCTATCTGAGTGACGAGTGTCATAAATTCTGGCAGTGTCAGGACGGTATCTCCCATAACACGGCGCAAGTGGTGTTTGGCGCTTTTCACAGCGCTCTCCCACAATCCGCCTTGGTGGGGAGCAGCAGGAGGGTTAAACTTGATATCAATACCTCGTGGGGTAGCGAAGTGTAGCAGTTTCTTCTGCGAATCGGTTGAGAACAATGTTTCCTTTATGGTCTGTTAAAGAACGTTGTCAGCGCCGACATAGTTTGTACCACAATCGGAGAACAATTGAACACATAGACCTCGTCGAGATACGAAGCGAGTGAGCGCCGCTATAAAGGCGTCGGTGGTCAAGTCGGTTACCACTTCAAGGTGTACAGCCTTTGTGACCATACACACAAATACACAAATATACACCTTTGTGTGTCGAATGGCGCGGAGATTTAACACTTTTGAGTTGAAAGGTCCACAGAAGTCTGTCCCAGTAGACAAAAATGGTCGAGCGGGAGTCACCCGTGACGGAGGGAGATCGCCCATTAATGGGGCTTGATTACGTGGTTTGTTTCTAAAACACTTTAGACATTGGAATATGCGTGAGCGTATGACGCTCCGCGCGCAGATAATCCATACGGATTGGGATAACAGAGATTGTGTCAACTGTGGTCCAGCATGGAGATTTGAGCGGTGGTAATGATCCACAATGAGGTTGACAACATGATGCTTCTTGGGTAAAAGCACGGGATGACGGATGTCATGTGGTAGAGAAGAATGAATGAGACGCCCACCCACACGTAGAATGCCTTGCGTGTCCAGGAACGGCTTCAGGCGTTGAAGTCTTATTGAGCAGGGACGCTCTGAGCGTAATGAGGAGATGTCGTCTGCAAAGGCCGATTTCTGGACGAGGCCGAAGATCTTGAGCTTAGCTGTGGAGATCTCGGATGGGGAGAAATATCCCTTGAGACGATTAGCGCTGCGACAGTTGTGTATGAAGCGCAGAACTAGAGCAAAAATGCGCTGAAGTTTGTCCCACGATGAGAAGTTTGTCAGAATGTCCCATTCCTTCTGCGGGACGGCAGTTAGGACGACTAATGGAGTCTTCTTGAGCTCGTCGGACGATGCGAGATCCATAGGGGCGAACTTCAGAGAGGGCCAGTCCTGTTGAGGGAGGCTGAGCCACGGTGGTCCAGTCCACCAGAGAGGGTGGTTCTTGAGCTGAGAGGCGGAAATACCCCGTGATGCGCAATCAGCAGGGTTGTCATTTCCTGCGATATGACGCCATGAGTCAGGTGATACAAGTTCTTGTATCTGGGAAACCCTGTTTGAGATATATGTCTTAAGCCTATAAGGCGGAGTTCGTAGCCATGTGAGGACTACTGTTGAGTCACACCATTGAAAGGTGGTTTGGGGGGTGATTGTCTCATTAAATATTGACTGACAATGAGTTGTTAGCTTAGCGAGCAGATGCGCTCCACAAAGCTCGAGTCGAGGAAGTGTCACTCGTTTCAGAGGAGCGACGCGAGTCTTCGCCATTATAGGACGAATGATGACTTCACCTGTCGAAAGCTGGCAGCGGAAATACAACACGGCACTATATCCGCTTTCAGACGCATCAGAGAATCCGTGGAGTTCCACGGCGCAAGAGAGTGAGAGCATAAACGCTCGAGGAATTGACACATGCGCTATTTGCTGCACATCAGTTACAAATAAGTGCCATTTGTTGGCGAGTTCAGGTGGCAAAGGTTCATCCCAAGACAGACCTGTAGTCCAGAGAAGTTGCATAAAGCATTTCGCTTGCATTATACAAGGTGAGAGAAACCCACAAGGGTCATATATCTTGGCTATTAGGCTCAAGACAGAGCGTTTGGTAGGGCGCTCGTCAGGGGGTATGTTGAGGGAGTATGTGAAACAATCCGTGGTAGGTGACCAATGTAGACCAAGAATAGAGAACTGCGGAGATTGAGATTCTTGCAGAAACACTGGAGACTCACGATGTCCTTCCGGCAGAGCTTGAAGAAGGCGAGTAGAGTTGGAAACCCATTTCCGGAGTTCGAAACCTCCTTGGCGCAACAGACGGATGAGCTGCTCCTGTAGTTCTAAGGCCGCTTCCTCTGTATCCGCACCGGAGATGATGTCGTCCACGTAGGTCTGGGTCCTCAGCACGTGCGCAGCGGAGGGGAAGTTACCACCGTCGTCGTCCGCAAGTTGGTGCAGAGTCTTTATGGCAAGGTAGGGAGACGTATTCATGCCGTAAGTGACAGTGTTTAGTTGATATGTTGAGAGTGCCTCCTCGGGATGGTCACGCCACAAGATAAGTTGAAACTTCCGGTCATCTGGATGTACTCGGATTTGCCGATACATTTGACGGATGTCACAGCAAAAAACAATATTGTGACTCCGGAAGTGAAGCAGTATGTCACAAATATTTGTTTGGAGTTTGCGCCCAGTCAACAAGATATCGTTAAGAGCAACACCCGTACTGGTTTTGCAGCTCGCATCTAACACAGTACGGAGTTTTGTGGTGGAACTATTTTCCTTTAGCACCCCATGGTGGGGGAGGAAGTAGTGTGGCTTAGTCAAATCAAGATTTTGAACTTTAGCCATGTGGTCGAGTGAGCGGTATTCGTTGATGAAATCGTGATAGAGTTGAGAAAAGTGAGGTTGAGCGTTGAATTTTCGCTCGAGAGAGTGAAGTCGACGCTCAGCAATAGGCTGAGACGATCCTAGGGCAGAGTGATTCTCCTTGAACGGGAGTCGAACGGTGTAGCGTCCGGTTTCGTCCCGAGAGTGGGAAGTGGCAAAATGAGCATCACATTGTTCTTCTTCTTCAGTCTTCTTCGAGGGCACAGGAACTTCCTCTTGAAGCCAGAACCGTTGAAGTGATGAGTGTAGATCTGCGTCACTTGCTGAGTGTAGAGAGACATTGAGGCTCGTAGAGTGGAGAGTGGATGCGGAGGGTGCGCTGGGAGCGGTACCCAGTACAACAAACCCAAAATGTGTGCCAATTACATGTGGCATATTCTGTCCCAAAGAGAACTGCTCATTGGTGAGTATTTTTGGAAATAAACTTCCACCTAGGATAACGTCAATTCGTCCAGGTAAGTGGAATGTGGGATCAGCGAGAATGTAGCGTTGGGTCCTATTGTAGACTTCTGGAGCTAGAGGTGCCCTGGGTAAATCCACAGTCAATTTATCCAAGATTAGCATTGGCTGGTGAGGAGCAATTATGAGACCAGATAGAGTACTGATTGTGAGGTCAGTTTGACCTTTTGGTTTCGCCATGCTTTGGCTGAGGCCAGAGATGTGAGTTTGAGACTTAGTACGACGCACTCCCAGGAGCTGAGCTGCACGTTCGGAAATTAAATCTGTCATACTCCCTGAGTCAAGCAAAGCCCTGAATACATGGGACTTGCCTTCAGGAGTTTTGAGTTGCACCAATAGGGTACCCAACAGCACGGTATAACAGGCTGGCATAGAGGGAGGTGAGTCTTGTGAAACGTGAGTCACCTGAGAATCGCTTTGGTTCCCACTAGAGCGGTGACGCGCATCAGAGGCGTTATGAGTTGTGTCACCGTGGACGGGCTGATTAGCAGCGTTGCCCGAGACAGATTGAAAATGCAACAATGAATGGTGTCTTTTGTTACAAGTGAGACACGTGGCCTTAGATTGGCATTCTTTGAGTTCATGAGAGCTTAAGCATGAGACACATTGCTTATGTCTCTTGACGAGTTGATGTCGCTCTTGAGGAGTTTTGTCACGAAAGACAGTGCATGAGTAGACCTATGTCCAGTCTGATTACAGGCGAAGCATGGAGGAGGAACAGACTTCGTTTGAGCGGAGTTAGAGTGAGTCGTGACCATAGAAACGTCACTGGAGCGAAATTGGACCTTTTTTGGCGCATACGCCTTGTTGCGGGCATGAGGGTGAACATAAGCTGGAGCCTTAGCTTGCGGAACGCTATGAATGTTAGCGTCCTCAGTTTGGCTGCACTCAGTATTTAAAAATGTTATTATTTCTTTGACTTCCGGCAGCGAGTGGTCAGGCTGGTCTTCCGATGAGGATGAACGAGAAGCTTCCAGCTTCTTTCGTAAGTCCGAGTCCATACGTCGGAGAATGAGGGCGGAGAGGAGCGGATTGTGTTCGCCTACGTCACAACTCAAAGCTTTCAATGCTTGAGTGTGTTCAGTGTACTGGTTGACAAAGAGTCTGAGGCCCTTTGTTGAGGAAGAGCTTATTTGAGGTAGGTCCAGTAACTGGTTCAAATGGAGAGTTTGTAACCTCCGGGTATTATGGTAGCGTTCCCGTAAGAGGTCATATGCTATTAGATAATTAGCAGAGGTTAGGTTGAGACCTTTAATTAGGTTTAAAGGTTCGCCGCTCAAAACGCTCAATAAGTATTGAAACTTCATTACCGCGCTTAGACTAGCATTGCGGTGAATGGTTGTATCAAACAGATTGATAAAGGAGGTCCAAATCAAAAGATCGCCCGAGAATTTCTGCAAATCTAATTTTGGCAGACGGACCTGAGAGACACTAGGGACCTGTGGCGTCATGCTGACGTCACTCAAAGCCGAGGGAGTTTTGGGTTCTTCAACTGGAAGTAGTGTTTCAATTACACCCAAAATGAGGGCGTAAAGATCATTAATATAGTCCTGATCTTCCGTTAAGACGTCGTCTTTAATGGCCTCTTCATCCGTTAGATTTAAGGCGCGTTGCAAGTTAGCGTCAAAATCAGCTTTCTTTTTCTTTATTTCATTAGAGAGGGTGGTTAAGCTCTTTAGTTGAGCAGGCGTGAGAAGATCCTTTTGAGTAGCGTATTCTTCAACTTGAGTTTTTATTTTATCAAAGCGCGCTTTAGTTAACGCTGTAAGGCGAGTATATAGAGCCGCCTTGAAATCAGATACTTTAGGTGCCATTTTGAATATTTCAGAGACAGTAAGCAATAAAACAAAGTTAAATATTTCCTAGATATAGAATACAAGACAATATTGTAAGCAGAGCGCTAAATGTATATTTTTGTGGGCCTATTTTACAGTATTAAAATATTGGCAGAGACATCAACAAATTATTTATAATAAGAACAATGAACAAACACCAGAATATCTTTAAAATCAGAGGTAACCTTAATCTGCACTTTAAATTAAAACAATGGTATTCTTAATTAGTCCCACTGAGTAACTTGCTTTGATAGCCAGACTCGTTAATAGCAATGTGTATAAACACTAGAGAGCTAGGAAAATGATTAATTTTATTTTCAAAAAGAAAACAGAGAACTAATTAGTTAAGCTAAATAGCTTCCAATTTGCTTGTTATAACAATACAATAGCGAGAGATATGCTCGACAGCTTATTTTTCTTTATTTCAGAGAGAGAACACAGCTAATTTATGAATAGTTAGTTAACTAATTATTAGTTGAGCAAAAATACAATAGAGACAAAGTAACTTAGGTAAATAGCCAAACAAAAAATAACTACCCTAGCATAAAGATTGAACATACATCTTATCTGCCTTTTCAAAAGAGACACAAATTAGGTATAAGTCAATTAGCCTACACCGTACAATGCAATAGTTTACCTAATGAAAAATGAAATATATTTTAGCAGTGAAAAGTTTTATGCGGCTTTTAAATTTAATTAGCCTTTAAATGTCAATCAGAACAAGAGAATAAAAGATAATAATTCAATTAAAAATTCAATATATATATACTTATACACACATCAATGAATAACTACAATCCTTAGGCCTATATTAAACAATGACTAATATATATAACTGTCAAAAGATATTAGAGTAGCACAATGTCACTGAATAGTGAATGTTTGTTTACATTAGCAGACAACTGTATCAGCTGATGCTTGAGTGAGGCGGACGGATGTACGCCATACGGTAAACGAGAGAGAGAGAGAATGCGAGGGGTAAGCCGCGTGACGTAAGCGGCGATCAAAACTATCAATATTCAATCGATTTAAACTATCGATATTCACTTCGGCACGCATCGGTAATGTTCGTGGTCACCACGCTTGCTATTGGCCGAGGGGCGTGGTCAAGTCAAACTGGAGAAGAAGGGTTTTGCATATGGCCGCAACTGAATAAATCACGCATTTCATTAGTATCCACAAATTAGAGTTTTTGTATTTCCAAAGAACTGAGTCCATAAATCCGGTTCGAATAGGACCAAATGAATCGTATGGGGGGTTGAGATTGTTTTAATTCGAAGGACCAGGGAATTTTATATAAAAACGCCCAAAAAAATTGAATGTTTATAACTTAATAGAAAGTGGATAATTAATGAGTTGAGCCTACTGCAAACTGGGATATAATGTTTACGCTAATTTTACCCAGAGGACAATGTCACACACAAATTAAAACGGTGAACAGTACCTTTGTCCAATATTTCCAGTGAGATGAAGGTTCCAGTAGGGAAGTCGCCGCCGGCGCTGGTGGGGTCCTGGGGCCGTGGAGCGGAGACGCACGACAGTTCTTTCACAACTTTATTCGTGAGGCTTGACGCGATCACGGAAGAGCGAGTACGAAAAGTTCATCTGCCGCGGAAGCACGCACAAGATGTTCTGGGAGGTCTTGAAGCACTGAATTTAATGGAAGTTAGCAGACACTGACTTTAACGGGAATTTAATTATCAGGACAAAATATATTTGACAAACTAGAGTGTTGAAGAATTTAGAGTTTAAGAGAGTTAATAATAATTGAGGAAAACTAGGCAAATCGCCTATTTAAGAGAAAATATGAGAAACCGGTGCGAGATGCTACTAAGAGCAAGACCGACGCTAGACCGACAGACGCCAGGAATTTTGCGAATCGCCAGGAAATCTACATCCAATCAAAAGTCAAGAAAAATATCGTTGTCAAGGCAACGGACTACGTCATATGGCCTGACTTTTGCAAGCAACGACAGACATCTCTCTCTCTCTGTCGCACAGGTAAACTTATCAAACAACAAAATTTTTGGGGAGATATGCCTCTTGAAATAAAACTACGTCCTTAATATTAAATTGACCACACAATTAATTATATTAGAAAAGCTTAAAATATAAGTACTAAACACCCCTATTGCTTCCTGTTTGTTCCGCTCTGTTATATTTTTCCCTGTTCGCAGCCCTTACCTCCATTTCAATTTCAATTTTTTAAAGGTTTTTCTCTAACTGAGCTAAGGTCTCACACGTTTCCGTTATGAGAGAAAACTCTAGGATTGAATATTGAGCAAACATAGATAAAAGATATACACCATTTTATTACACACTTTAAAATCAGAATACATGCTTAAAAATAAAGGCTGCACAGATAAGAGCTAAACAAACTGGATATAGGTAACATACTATAGACAAAGGATATTGTCCCTCTGCAAGGAAAATGGCGCTGTTCGGGAATATGCTTAAAAGTCTCTATTTCCCATAGCATTAACACATATTGAAATCACTGTCCCTGTAAGTCTACCACTGATTTAGTGTCCTTTTTCCATTATATCTCTCTCATACAATAATTACTTCAAGGTCTCAGTAATGCAAATAGACAAAAATGTGCATAATAAAATAAGATACAACGACACACTCCAGTACGTAATTATAAGTATCAAAGTGAACCCTCATAAAACAAATCATCAAGTCTAAAATCTAAATCTAATTTACTCCGTTCCCACAAAATCTACTCTAATACATGACACAGTTAAAAGGGTATCCCTGCTACTAGGGCATATCCTATGACAAGAACTTGGGTCCGCACTCTTTCCCAAAATTGAGTTCTCACACAAGTATTAATTATTTGAACATCCCCAAATCAAAATTATATGCAACACTTATTCGTTGAAAATTCCTTAATTATAATTACACAGGGCCCTAAACATTTTATTCTTTAATTACTTCACGTTTAAGTATTTTAACGCTTATTTTCCCTTACTGCCTATTAAGACTCTTTACTCAACGTTTTACTTTCATTTCAGGCAAACCTTATTTAATGCGATTGCTACAAATAGATTTAATCACGTTTTATTTAGGGCTGTGCGAGTAGTGATTTTTTTAATCGAGTTGAGTCGAGTAGTGCCAATTATTTTTAAGTTTCGAGTATTTTCGAGCGAGTATTTGCCATCAGTTGGTAGTTTAAAATAGAGTAATGGGATTTGAATACCACCCTAGATTTTATAATATAAACATGGTTTCTAACTAATATATATATATAGGGTAGCAATACAAAGTTTTAGCCAGTACAATCAAACTGAATTTCATATTGACAAACAAAACGCTGTTTGACATTCGTTTCCGGCCGATATTAAGTGGCCCGTTCGCCAATTTTGCCGATATTATGTTTTCCGTCGTCTTTTACGGCCGAAATTACGCGGTCCGATTGTTATTTTCGGCTGATTTTTTAAGAGATGCGATCGCCTTTTGCGACCGTTACTTCGCGTTTTGGCCGGTCATAATCGTTGGGGATCGTCATTTTCGGCCGATTTCACGTGATGTGATTGCTTTTTGCGGCCGTTACTACGCGTTTTGGCCGGTCGCAATCGTTATCGATCGTCCGGAAATCGGCGGGAAATACTCGCTCGAACTTTTGAATATTTTTCAATACTTCGAGTCGAGTTCGAGTATTAAAATATACTCGAAGTTTCGAGTACTCGCACACCCCTAGTTTTATTACTCAAGAGGGAGCTTGTATTGTTATTTTTGCTTTTATTCACTTTAATTCAATTTTCGGGAAATGGAGCCTAACTTTCTGTGCACCAATCTGACGTTGTCCCACATACCGTAAGTCCCAAAATGGTCCTGCCCCTAGAGGTTCTCTGCCCTGGCTGCGGTGTTGCTCTCTGGGGTTTCCCAGGGGCCGCTGTCTGTCAGGTTTGCTATCGGGGGTGGCCCTCGCCTCTTCCCACGGGTCTGCGGAGTCCTGGTCCGGGGTAGTGCCGGGGCCCTCGCTTGACCGAAGTTCGGGGTGGCTCGTCCCGCAGGGGTGGCTCCGCTCGAATATCTCGGGAGATCTGTGTCGGTGGTCTTCCGTCAGCTTCCCCGTCCTGGACTCTCTCGGCTGGGATGGTGACACCCTCTTGTGATCAGGAATCTGTGTGCTCGTCTCAAGTGTGAATCTCGGTGACAGTCACTGTGGAACTCCAAGGGCGGCTTATTACTCATCCCCTAGATGTCCCTGCTCCTTTCCTAACTCTCCCAAGCAAGACTTCCTTCCATCGTCTTCCTACCTCCCTCTTTTTCAGTTCCCTCTCTCTGTTCATGTTTTCCCTCAGATTATGTCCATCCCATAATCTATTAACTAATCAGGGTGACGATTAGCCACTCCTCTACTATTTAATTAGCTGATCACCTGTCAGTGGAAATACACCATTTTTGAATGCTGATACTGCCAGTTGGTAAGTTCTTTGATTTCTAGGCATGCATTTTTCCCCCAAAGTTTTTACCCTTCTATTCGATACGTTGTGTTAATGTTTCCCATTGTACATTTTAAACTTTTGCTAATGCAAGCTCCGCTCCCAGGCTCCCTTGTGTTTTCCACACATGCGTTTAGACATGTGCGGTTCTTTATAAATTACTAGTCCCACAAATCAATTTTAATTATATATATATTTTTCAAAGGTTTACAGATTTTATGATTAGTGACAAATCTTATGATTTTCATACCTTAATGGATCTGGCGTCTGATGATAACGGACTGAGTTTACATCCAATGGATTTTTTCCAATGCCAAATTCAGGTTTTCTACTCACAGCATACCCGTTTTTAACATCAAAATGGTGAGGTACATGGAATTTGGATTGCTGAAACAATAACAAATACATACAAGCAATGCTTATACTGATTGCTTTAAAGTACCTGGGGGCCGAGCTTTGCTCGGGGGAAGGCCAGTCAGTTTGTTTATATGACTTGTTTGTTTATATGACTTCCCCCTAATGATAATCAGATTTGTATAACTCATTTGCCTCTTTTCTACAGTTTTAAGGTCACTCCAGTTGTCATTTCTAGCTGAGTGTCCCTTTGATTTATTTTACTACTCTATATATGTAATCTTCACACAAATATTTTAATTCTGCTCTCAGGAAACCAAATGTTAATAATCCTATACTATAATATAAGTAAGGTTTGCTTGCTTTCCACACGGATCTCAAAAACGGCACCAACGATTTCCTTCAAATGTTCGAAATAACTAATTTCTGGGATAAAAATAAGTTCTAGACAGGCCTCATCCCCAGGAAAAATCAAATAGTATAAAAAAACTAAAATGAAAAGTTAAACAATTAACATTGGGCTTATGGAGTTTCAAATCAAAACAAAATAATTGTAACAGCTGTTCATAATCAACCAGGGAACTGTCAAAGTAATACACTCATGTTGTTTATGATTATTAACATGTGGTTTCCTGAGAGCAGAGATTAAAATATTTGAGTGAAGATTACATATATACGGGTAGTAAAATAAATCAAAGGGACATTGACTTATAAATAACAACTGGAGTGACCTTAAAAATTCAGGAAAGAGGCAAATGAGCTATAAAAATATGGTAATCAGTTGGGGGAAGTGGTGAAATATTACTCCCAGTCATCTAAACAAACTGACTGGCCATCCCCGAGCAAAGCTCGGCCCCCAGGTACTCATAAACAACATGAGTATTACTTTGACAGTTCCCTAGTTGATTATGAACAGCTGTTACAGTTCTTTTGTTTTCATTTGAACCTCCTATGCCCAATGTTAATTTTTTAACTTTTCATTTTAGTTTTTACTTTCTCCCCTTATACATAGTATATGGAGAAAGTACCTATTGTTTTCGTCAAAATTTTCAAATTTGAGTTTTTAGTGGAAATATCTGTTTTGGTGCTCCTTGAACCCAAAAAAGCGATTTTTACGTGATGTCTGTGTGTCTGTCTGTCTGTCTGTATGGATGTGTACAGAGCTAGAGCCCTAACCAATGGGCCGATTTTTTTATGAAATTTGGTATGTAGGTACTAATCCACGATATCTCCAGGTGTTTTTTCATTTTTTTGAATTTTTAGCGAATTTCCCCTATAGGGAAGAAGCTATTACCGTAGGTCTCATGGTAAGACTTAAGCCCGAGACCATGATAACTTTTTGTTTTGAGGTCCCCAGATGCCAAAAACACAATTCGTTCAAATTTATATATATATATATATATATATATATATATATGTGTCCGTTAACACGATAACTTGAGTAAAAAAGGTCCGATTTTGATGAAATTTTGTTTAAATGTGTAAAATGACATTCATGACTTTAAGTTCGAAATCCAGAAAAATCAGATCGTGGGAAGGGGGGTTTATGGGGGTTTTAAATTTTCCAAAAATCAGTTTTTTGCATTTTTCACCCTAAAGTTTTTAAATAACTTAATTTTGGTTTTGGCCATGTTATAGAGCTTAAAAAAACAAATAATATAGTTTTTTGAATTATTAACCTAGGTTGAGTGGTTGCGGAGAAAATCCAAAAAAACCTACTCATAAAATCTCCCATGTTAATCTTATGGGAAAACTGTTTTTGGTTTTTCCTCAGTTCATTTTAATGTAAACTTCACATTTGCTTTTACCAATCTGTTCAGCTCCACAAAAAAATCATTTTGATGTTTAAATTGTGATTCTACGCCCAACCGTTGCAGAGATATTCAAAGTACTAAACACAGTACGTTGTCCAATGTTATCCTTATGGAGAATAAATAAAATTTGATATCTCGATTATTTATGGATGTATGTTGATGAAACTTGGTATGTGGCTTCATGTAGTATTGGTATATTGATGTTTGCACAAAAAATTGATTTTTTGTTGATTATTCCTGTAGCAGCAAACCTGCGTACTCAGCCCCCATGTTATTCTTATGGAGAATAACTAGAATGTTATATAGTGCTTATTTATGATTGAATATTGATGCAACTTGGTATGTGGCTTCGCCTGGTTAAGGGTGCGCCCTACCCAGATTGAATTCATTGTTGTTTAGCGCCGCGCCGGCGCCGCCAACAAGCAGGGCCATGCATATTTACGCTTGAAGACCATTTTGTTCTCCTCGATCGCACTGTTATTTTAAAGATTTCTACCAAACTATTTGCAGTTTCACACTTTTCAGATTCCAATCTAGGGATCATACGGTTCCTTTTCTCCAAAATAATTTTTCTCCATACGTTAGGAATCTTTAGAAAATTGCTTAATTTGAGAACATTACTAATGGCCTACCACTTATTTTGAATTAAAATCACGATTTTTAAATCGTATGATCTCTAGATGAACAGTTATTGAATTAAATAACATCAAATTATTTTTAATTGGTTAACAATTTAGCCTACAATGAGGGAGATGCTAACCCCTTTATTTGAGCGTGCGGAAGGGAGGTACGGCGCACCCTTAAATTCTATTTATATTTGCATAAAAAATAATTGTTTGTGTTCCTTGTTTCAGCAAACCTACGTACTCATTACCAATGTTATTCTAATGGAGAATAATTAAAATCGCTTATATGTGAATATATTTTTATGAAACTTGGTATGCGGCTTTATGTGGTATTAAGACATATATTATGTATTGGAAATTCGCTGAGTACGCAGGTTTGCTGCGACGGGGGTATTTATTTTTAAGGGTAATTATACCCCAAAAACCGCCAAAAATCATGAAAAATCAAAATTTCTCAAAAACGGCTCTAACGATTTTGATTAAACTTTGGTCGTTTGTAGAACTTTAGTTTTCCAACAAAATGACACCACCCGCATGACTGTAAAAATTCGGGTTCAGAAATTACAGGACTTAAAACATCAAAAATTCAGTTTTCTTAATTTTTCATAAAAAACATAAACATAAAAAATATTACTATTCACCATTAAAAAGAGCTCAAAAAACTAAATATTTTAGTATTTTGAATTACTATTCTACGACTGCTGGTTGCGGAGAAAATTTAAATTTTTATTTTGCGGTAAACGCAGTACGTTGTCCAATGTTATTCTTATGGGGAATACAAAAATTACTATTTCTCTCTTATTTACTGATCCAATTTCATTCAAACTTGATATGCTTGTCAAGTTAACATTGACCAACAGAGGAAATTCGAAATATGTTGCCCCTTAATAACCCTGGGGGGGGGGAATAGGGGGCATTTCCCCTCTTAAAACCACGAGTGTAGCAATGGATTCTGTAGTGCCTCCAAAGCAGGGATTTGGGGGGATTTTTTAAAAACAAATTGTTTACAAGATTTTCTGTACATTCAACCGTGCTTTGTATTCTATATTTAGTAAATGAAAATTAATTTATTCATTAAAGTTGGGCTAAAAGAGAGAAAGTATGTGCCAGTTTCCTGATACCGTTTATTTTACATTATTTGAATTTTCCTGGGGATGAGGCCTGTCTAGAACTTATTTTTATCCCAGAAATTAGTTATTTCGAACATTTGAAGGAAATCGTTGGAGCCGTTTTTGAGATCAGTGTCGAAACAAGCAAGCAAACCTTACTCAGATTAGAGTATAGGATAACTGACTTAAGTGGATGGTGCTGTCAACATATTTTAATCAAAACTGATTTTAGAAGTACATATAAAATTAAATCTGGTTTATTGCCATTAGCTACCCGCACTAGGCTTGGTACAATATAGACCGAGTCAAATCTTAAGGTCACCTTGCAATAGGTAAAGAATGATTTATCTAACAACAATTTAATTGATTATTATTGAATATTAAAATAAAAACAATAAAAAACAGTAATGGATAAAAAATAGAAACAAATCAGTCAACAACTTGACCAAGATAACAGGCTCAACACAGCTTAGTACAAAATATTAAACAAGTTTGAAATAATGTATAACACATGAGCCTTATTGTCATTTTTACACAAGATAAGTTGACGGCCTTTTGAAATTATCTTATTATCAGTGAAGCCAATATTTTGGCAGCAAATTATTATGAGCCAACCCAGTAGCTAATGTTCCTGCACACGTTTTTCGTCATGCGCCTCTTATATGGCCGACTTCCATATAGCCGATAAACCCCCATAGGAAATTCACTAATAAGTTAATAATTTACATATTAATGAATAATGTAGGTAATGAAATGATTTTATGGTCGCAATTAGTATCGGCGTGATGTCAAACAGTCAGGTATAGACCAGATTTTCTTGCATTTCATGACAGCCATTTTTTTTGCGAATACCACTAAGTTCAAACTATTGTAATGATTTATTTATTGTTATTTATTTTGTTTTTTTATTGTTTTATTACAATATAAGAGTTAGAAACCTAAAAAAAATCTTGTTAGTAACCAATAAGTTTTGTTTGCAATGTTCATAAAATGTTTCTTAGGTTAAAAAAAATAGTATTCTAAACTTTTTATATTATTAACAATGTAAGAATCAATATTTATAGTCACTGATTATGGTTGAACTTCGATATACATACACATAGGCATAATTCGGGGGGTGGCAAGGGGGAACAGTTGCCCCCCCCCTCAATAATTTGGAGAACATTATTATGATATATGAAAAGTCACAATAATCACGGTCACGACTATGTTTGCCCTTCCAATCGAAATACTGAAATTACGCTTATGCAAAAATAGGCCCTGCCATATGAAATTCTCAAAACATATGACATGTAAAGAAAAATAACGTTACGAGTTATAAAAATTTAATTTTTTAAATACAATTACATTACTAAGTAAATTAATATTGTGACAGAAGGTGTAGGATTTATTTGTAAATTAACTAAATTATACATACTGTAACGTCTCGAAATGAATAACCTGGCAGTAAAGGTAGACCCTCCATCGAATGCATTTTGTGAAATAAAGTATTTCATTAAAATCAATATAATACTCGATAGTCTAGTTTTATCATTAATGTGAGTGAAAATAAATTGGATAATTGTTTAACAAAATCATAACCTCAGATTTGTTTCCTAGCAACCGGAAGCCAATATCCCCATTTCAGGTGTGCCAACTCTTTGTATAATACATTCCCTCTCAAAAGCCTTAACTTAATGAGCGATCACACTGGGAAACATCGCCGTAAAGATGATCGAGCATCTTGAGTTGGAATTGGAATTGGTGTATTTAATTGGATGAAGCGAGCGAAGCGAGTGAATCCTCATACTCAGGTTAAAACACACTCTTGTTACGCTAACTCCTTTTTAACGGTTTAATGAATTGCCTTGAAATTTTTAGGGTAGTTCTTAAGTGTAAAAAGGGTGGTAATAAACTATAATTGGATTATTATTTTGGTATATTTCTATTTTTTAATTTTCCGGAAATATTCAGATGTGTCTTGGGCTGAGTAGTTAGTAGGTGGTAAGCAAACAGTCACTCAACTGATTTTGTAGTCAAACAGACTACGGCCGGTCCGCCGGATATTGACAGTAGGTAGGAACTAAACAAAACAAGTGATTATGTCGTCTGTGTCTGTGGTCTCCTGGCTGGTCAGTTCAGTTAATGGCGTTTGCGAATATATGGGTTTTGAATCAAGAATTTGTAATAGAATCATTCCACATCTATTAGTTTTTTAACAATCACAATTATGGATTCAGCATTATTGTGAAAGTACCTATAAGATGTTACGGAAGTTGTAGGTCATATTGAAAGGTTACACAGTCTGTTGGTGTAGTTATAAAAACGATGGTTCCTCTCAGAGGTATGTTTATATGTTGTAAGTTGCTATTTCTCAGGGTGGGTGGATACATTTTTATTATTCACCTTGTATACCAGACTCTACAATGAACTGGAATGTGGTACAACAGTTGGAAGTATTAATATGGGTCTAGGTGAGGTTATGTAAGTTACTTTTAGTAAATAAATCTGCGACACTTAACAATTCAGAGAATTTTTTTTGTCTCAACCAACTTTTACATTCAGCCTAGGTCTTATTGGATACTGTACTAGCTTTTCTCCTATAGAGGAAACCTACTAATATACCAAATTAACATTATACATTGATACACCAGGGACCAACATTGTTTACATGAAAAATTAACCAAACTAGCCTGTTAGTACAAGTAAAAAGTCATTATGAATATACAACACAGTAGAGGCTGTTAGTACAAGTAAAAAGTCATTATGAAAACACACCACAGTAGAGACTGTAATGTGGCACTGACCCAGTTCGGCCCTCCGGTAATCTGGCCCTGTGTAACCCTCAACTTAAGGGAACTAACCTAGCCAATTTACAATAAATTTCCAGCAAAAAAAATCTCTGGGATTCTTTTTTAAATTTAACACCATTATTTCTCAATTTAACGCACAATTGTCACTCGGTAATCTAATTTTGTGATAATTTTAAAGTCTTATAGTGCAAATAAGACTTAACTTATGTGCATATCTATGTCTTCTTCCAGTAATCGGACATTTACACTAATTCAGCACTACCCTGGTCTGATATCTGTTGGATTACTGAGAGTCTACTGTAAGTACTTATGTACATTTGCTCTTTTTCTTTAGCACACTAGACAATGGTACCTACTTTGTGGTGTTGGGTTAATTTACGTAACGTTAGTTTTGGTTATATTGATTTACGAAGACTTCTCTCTGTAATCCGGTACGGCGCCAGTTTGATCCTCCCAATATTTTGGCGCTGTTTAACCTTCAATTTAAGGTAACTAACCTAGCCTATTTACAATAAATGTCAATAATAACTTTCCCCTTTGAAATTTTTGATACAATTTCACACGGATATTTTCCCTATTTAATTCACAATTGTCATATGGTAATATAATTTGGTGGTCGTTTTATTGTCTTTATAGTGCAAATAAGATTTACCTTTTGTGCATTTCTATGTCTTCTTTCAGTTATCTGACTTTTTCACTAACTCGGCACTACCCTACACCACACTCGAACACTCGATATTTTGAACCACATTTTTACAGTAGCTTATATATAGAAAATTATTTACTCTATATTTCTATTAATGTTACAATCTAAAATCAACAAATTGTTTATCGTCAATAATAATATGCAATGCCAGTTACAAACATATTTTAAAAGAACATTTAACAAATAACAAACAAACAAAAACTACAATTTAACAAGTAAATAAATAATAAAGAAACGTTTAACTCTGCTAAAACTTAAGTTAACTTATCTTTGCAAGGGTAGACTTTTTGGGCTGCTTTCATGGGTTGAATAAACTAAGTTAATATAAGTTAGGCCTAAGCAAATACACCTACGTTTTTTCTTGGTTATGCGGTTCTTGATTAGGCCCTATTTGTTGCATTTTAAAATCATAGTTTTCGTTTGTTTTTTGTTTTTTAAATGTTTCATTCATGTAACTTGCATCATCGCTCTTAATCACAGTTTTCAGAGTCCGTTTCAACATACGAAGTGACTACGTAAACGTACGATGTAAGTCGCTACCGCTTATGTTAGGTTAGATTAGGTTAGGTTAGGAGGTTTTCGTTATGTGTCACTGGCTCTCAATCAGTTTTAAAAATCACAGGGAAAGTACCGTACGGTGCATCATTTGGAACGGACGTGACCAATAGCGGCCCACGTCGGACGTGGACGTAGCCTCTGCCTTCAACAAATGCCATGACAACTCAAATTTTTGGGTGTTTGTGTTATTTTGGTTAAAGATCAATTTAAAATGCGATTCGATATATCATTTGTTTAAGATCGATATATAGCATGTAATTAGTTGGTGGCCGCTTATAAAACTGTACCCTGTATCATCGGTGAATATTAAAAGTGGAACCCTACGAATGACCGTTTATGACGGCTGGACTGTGTTTAATCGTGGAAAATATACTAAACGGACCGCGCATTATTGGTAAAAATTACAAACGGAGCGTGATTATCACCCGAACATGACGACTGGACACCGAGGTTTGTCCTTTGTCCTTTTATAGACACTTTTATATGCTAACCATGACCATTACAGACAAGGTTTAATATAGTAAAACACAGTATATATAACGGAAATCCATCTTTTATTTTTTGGGTTGCAGGAATTGGAATCAATATTCCTATAATTATTATTAATAACATAGGTCTTGACAAGGTTTGGCCTATTATGGACTGATTTATCCGCCTTAAAAAAAATTTATGTTTTGGGAACAATGTGCTGAGAAAAGGTTACTTGTTTGTTAAAAAAAATTAAGTTACCTATTAGAGAATTAGGTCACCATGTGTCATGTCAAGGCACTCTCAGAGATTCGGGAACTATGGCACTACCAAATATTTACATTCACAAAGAATTACGTTATGGTTTCAAAATCTTTTTTGTAAGGTCAATACATTGAGACAAAAATGTGTAGTTGTTTACAATTAATAGAATTAAATATTATAATCATTATTGTTATTGGTAATCTTTTATGTACAGAATTCAGTACATTATCGCGGCGCTTCTTTCTAAATGACATCCTGATTCTATTCTAAAAATTGGTTGATTTTGCATTATGTGTAATGGCATGCAGTTCCTATTACTTTTGAACTGGGATTTGCGAGGAAACTGCCTGGAAAACCTAGAATTATCCTTGAATTTTTTTCTGGTTTCATAGACACCCTGAATTATGTTTTTACAATGCTCCGTTTAGGCTTAAAATAAGGATTTAGGTTACTTTATCTTTGGCTAATAGGTTAAACAGAATTATACAGTATGTATAATATTTTATCAATATATTTTACTAAAATTAGACTAATTTTTGGAACTTTGATTGGATTGAACTTTCCTTCATATATGGTAGTTAGATCAGTGATATAAATTTTGTTATCATGGTCTGTTAAAACAGCCTTTACATGTTTCGGACGGTTAAGTTGTACATATTCACTGTCACAATGTTATAAAATTTTGTATTTGTATAAAGCAGCGATGCACATTGTCGTCACATGGTTTCTTCCCATACACATATGACCATTATTTCCATCAGTTATTCATATTTAAATACACTGACTACGGTACGCATATTTATATCAATAGGTATCGTTGCAAAAATATATTTATAAATTACTGGTATATTTTTAGGGACTGGTCTCTTTGTTGTGATCTATAAGAATGTCTGTCGCACATTTGCAGCGGCAAATCACACACACACTTTTGTCAGCTGCTTTTACGATATCAGTTGTCACGTTTTTTCTGTGTTCAATCCACGGTCGGTATCGGGCGAAGGCCTAAAAAATATGCTTGGTTTATGGGTAACCCTAAAATATTTTATCTGTCTCTGAGCCAACCAAGGTGATGGAGACAGGAGACACTTGGAGTGGACTTGTAATGAGGGAATATGCCTATTTAAAGGGCAACAAGGATTAATTGATATATAAATTCTGGGGACTTTCAACTACATGATGGTATAAATTATTGTTTAGTAGTAGGCCTGTCTGTGTAGTCGTTTGGTTGTTTTTACTTCTTGTTGACTATGACAATATGCCGCTACAATGGCATGCTATCATTTTTTACTTGCAGTTGGTGTGCAGGTTTATCGGCACTCTGTAATTTAAAAAAAACCATTGGATACACAGATATATATTGTATCTTGTGGCTCAAGGGGTTAAAATAATACAAATTATTAAGTATAATTTTTTGTTAACTATAAATTGGCTTACGCTTATTGACAAGATATTAAATCATAAAAAATTTTTGAATGTTATAAGGTTATAAGGCTTGCATCAAAGTGTGACAAATTTACTTAATAAATTTACAACTTTAAAAAATACAAAATAAAAACTCATATACTGTTTCCTATTGTGATACATTGGGTTAATGTTTTACACAATATTACAGTACTTACAGTATAGGGCTACATTAGGGTTTGGCTGTTACAATATAAATACCCAATGGTATTGAATTGCATTCAGCATAATTCCCGAGCGGCGTTAGTGTTTTTTAATTTTAATAGTCTTTTATTGGTTTCAGTTTATCAATAAAACTAATATTGTTTTATTACAATTCTTTAATAGTTTATTTACACTTTTCGGTTTTAAGGTTAGCAACTTTTTCTCTTACTTTGCTTTGGTCCATATAGAATATTTATCTGTGCATGGAACCTATTAAGCAAAGTAAGGGGCAAGTTGCTACAGTGCAAGGTGGAGTGTGTACTGATACAAGTTATTGGCAGGGTAGGGATTTGAACCTACGACAGGACTGCTGCCATGGAGCCGAAGTCCGTCACGTTGCCCACTGAACCAGCAACTCAACATTATGGTAACCTGATTACATCTATCTATTTGAAAGGCACCAAAACTTATTTGTCAAACTTATGTTTGGAAATGTAGTATTAATGTCTCACTTTCCTTAACTTCATATACCATACAATGAGTGACCTCAAAATTGTTTTCAGTGTGTTCTTTTTCTCCTTATTTATGCATGAATATTTCAATCATTGTTGAATTTCAACACCAAGTTTACGTATCACAGTTTATACTATGTTTTAAAAAAAATATATTCTTACTTTAATACTAAACACCGCGGGTACCTCATTGAACCCAAAATGGTTTGCATATGTACAACATATGATTTTAGACATTTTCTGCTACAAATAAGCCTACTTTAAAAAAGTTTAAACTACAAACTATAGATAGGCTCTACAAGTAGATATTTTTACTCATACAAATGTTTATGTTTTTCAACGGCAGCGTATCCAGAGAGGAGAGATGTTGGGTTATATATCTTCCAAAATTATTTTAAAAAAATATTACTTGATGGAAAAGAGATAAAATTATTTTCCCCCCCTCCAAACCCCCTCCCCAATCTATCGCAATAATTCCTGCATATGCTACTGTAAGATACCCCTGTCGCAGCAAACCTGCGTACTCCGGTAATTTAAAATGCATAATACATGTCTTAAAACCACATAACGCCGCATACCAAGTTTCATTACAGTATATTCAAAAATAAGTACTATATACAATTTTACTTATTCTTTATAAGAATAACATTGGGGTTTAGTATGTAGGTTTGATGACACAAGGAACACAAACAATTGGTTTTTATGCATTTACAAATCAAATTTAACTAGGGCGGAGCCACATACCAAGTTTCATCAATATTAAATCTTAAATAAGCGGTATATAACATTTCAATTATTCTCTATAAGAATAACATGGCGCTGAGTAAACAGGTTTGCTGCTACAAGGAGCAAAAAATGGGTTTTATGCATATATATCAATAAAACTCAACAAGGTGAAACCGCATACCAAGTTTTATTAATTTATTTTGATAATTAACAGAGTTATTACATTTTACTTATTTCCCATAAGAATAACATGGGGGCCGACAATGCAGGTTTGCTGCTACGGGTATAATTATCAAAAATCTTTTTGGTGCAAATATCAATATACCAGAACTACGTGAAGCCACATACCAAGTTTCATAACATAATTCATAAATAATCGAGATACCAAATTTGATTGATTCTCCATAAGGATAAAATTGAACAACGTACTGTGTTCAGCACTTTGAATATCTCTGTAACAGTTGGACGTAGAATCACAATTTAAACACCAAAAGTATTGTTTTTTGGAGCTGAACTGAAAAGACTATGTGAAGTTTTCATTGGACTAAACTGAGGAAAAACCAAAAACCTTTTTCCCATAAGATTAACATGGGACATTTTATTAGTAGGTTTTTGGGATTTTATCCGAAACCAGCCAACCTAGGTTAATAATTATAGAAACTATTTTATTTTTTCACAATCTATATAACATGGTCAAAACCAAAATTAACTTTAAAAAAATTTAGGTTGGAAAATTCAAAAAAATATTTTTGGAAAATTTAAAACCTGCCATAAACCCCCCTTCCCATGGTCCGATTTTTCTGGTTTTCAAATTTAAAGTCAGGAATATCACTTTACACATTTGTGCAAAATCTCATCAAAATCAGACTTTTTTACTCAAGTTATCGCATTCACAAACACATCTACAGATAATATATACATATATAGATATAGATATATAGATAACTCATATTTATATAAATATTTCTATATTTTAACGAATAGTGTTTTTCACATCTGGGGACCTCAAAACAAAAAGTTATATTGGTCTCAGGCTTAAGTCTTACCATAAGACCTACGGTAATAGCTTCTTCCCTACAGGGAACATTACCTAAAAAGCCATTTGTGGTCACTAACTTAGGCCTAGGCTGGGTGCCTGTAGGTTTTATACATAGGCCTACATTCATTTGTCTAAATTGTGTACATGAGTTTGTTATGCAGTTGTTATTTTTCTTTCCAGGCAGCCTATCTCCTCACCTACATCATTAATGAGATGAGCCTATCTACATCATTAATGAGATTTGCGGTTGCTACCATCATACACAACCTTGTTGGTCTCCTTGCGGTACACAAATCTGTCATGACTTCTTCTCTCCTGGATTGCATCTCCTGCCTAGAATTTAAGAGGGGCTATTAATTATCTGTAGAACTACCTACATAAGTCGAGGCATTTACCCTCATCCTTGCTTTTCTTCGTGATCAAGTAATGCACTAGACTAGCCTACATTTTACAACCATCGATATAAAGTTAGAGGAAGGAATGTTGTGGGGTGCTTGTTTTGAGTGATGTGTACAAATATAATAGCTTTTCCCTATTCAATTACATCAGGGTGATAGTAAGATAACCTAGCCTATTTACTTATAAACTGGCCATGGCTTGAGAGGCAAGTTAGGTCGTGAAGTTTTAATTTGTTATTACTTCTTAAATTTCGCTGCTCATGCTGCAGGATAGACAATTGAGAGGGTTTATGTTAAACAGTTAACTAACTTACTGCGTCTATAATAAAATTATCATTACCTTCTGTAGGTATTAACAGATGCCATATTGTTTAGGCTTCCTTTTATTTTCCCCTGGAAGTTAAAATTAATATTTGACCTTATATTTACAAAGGACTGACCATTATAAAATTTGCTTACAGACTAGGCCTATTGTATACTTTCAAAGATAGAATGATATTTATAATTGGCTTAATTTTGCCTATTTGGTTCGGTTTATCGTTTGATTCAATAACATGTTAATCTATAACTTACAGTACTTTTGGGCTGTCTAGAATCAGCATATAATAATGATTTTTGCCATTTCATTGGTTTAAAATATGTTTGGTTCATTTCTGATATTATTAACGAACAAAACGTGAAACGATTTAACAATAACAATAACAAATCACTTAGCCTTTTACTATAAAAATAAAATTTTGGACTACATTACTCATGACTATATACGCTATATTTCATTCCATTGCTTACTGTCTATACGAAATCCAAATGTCACTTTTGTTCAATGACTTTTTGGGAGTTTACTTTATTGGGAGTTTTCTGTCTGAACACTCAACTTATTCATATTGCAAAAGGTAAAAAAGTTTCTTCATTTTTCACTGCGTTACTTTGAGTAACATATAAAATACACATTAAACAAACACGTTAAGAATGAAACATTAAAGAGCATATGCACAGCTTAAGCGGAATGGTTTGCAGCTTACAATGGTCTGAGGCGTAATTCGAGTACGTGCTCTGAAATGTTTCTTTCATTTTGTGTTTGTTATATGTAATTTACTCTGATGCATGGAATATGTAACAAGGTTTTAAAGTCTAACAATAAATGTTAGTTTAATGTACTACAAAGAGTACCGGTGCTCGTGGATTAAGTACATTTAACTCGGTGATTGTACCAGTACAGGTTTTCTTGATAAGCAGAAAAAATATATAATCATACATCTGCATACTGTCCGCTGCACTTAAAGATGATTTGTCATGACTTTATTGGCATTAGTCTCACCTGTAACCAAGACAAAATCATTCAAAATTATTAATAATTATTCAACCAGTCTTTTTTACCTATTGCAGAATTCTAAAAGTTGACTGATATCATGTTAAGTCTCAATTTTATTATTCATCAATTTTCAATATTTATTTGTTTTGTGTCAATATTATTGTACATTATTTAGAAAATTGGAACCTAAATTTTATAAATATATTTTTTGTTTTTAGAGCCTTGTTTAGAAAACAAGCAGCCTTGTGTTGTTCTTTATTCTCAAATTGTACTTGACACCCTAAATTATATCTTTATAAGAAAATTTTCATTGACACTTCAGTTTGTACTCGTCTACACACATAATTTGAAGTCAGTCCTCTCTAATCTTACTCCTTCAAATAGGCCTATGTATCTTCACACGTAAAAAAAGTTTAACTAACTTACCGAAATATATTAAAAATTTCTAGGCCTGAATAAACAGTAATTATTTTTTTTCAACTATATAGGTTCTTGGTTACCATATATATTTTTAACTTATGTTTTCTTTTTGTTTACAAACCTAGAGTATTTAAGATTAACTAATAAAATATTTCAAATTTTTACTACTTCATTTTGTGTTTTATTCCCATACCTGAATGAAAGTTTATTGATATTAATAAATTTGTTTAAGATCTGTTTCCCTAGACATCATATGTATTCCCCTAGACATCTGTTTATTAATATGTATTTACCATTGCTTTGTAATTTATTTGGATCATTTTTGGCAAGGCTACTTAGGTTAAAAACTTGTATTCTACCTAATAGTGTATACCACCTTCGTTATTTTATCAAAGTTTACAATTTTTCTGTGGGTGTCTCTAACACAGGTAAAAACAATCTGCAAGTCTTGAATTTGGATTGTGGTTACTTCCATAGGTAGCAGGTAGTAAAGGTGTGTAAAATAGTACTGTATCTTAACAAATTTCCTTTGGATGAATAACATTAGAAATCACATCATTCACTGCTGGTCACTTAGTGCAGTTTTAACGCCCTGCCAGCCACCCCTAAACTTTAATAAATTATAATTATACTTTAGCTATAGTATAAAAGCTGGATTTTATATATGTTACATCGTGACGTATAAAAAATGTTACCTCCATTACCATTACCATTGTTTAAATGATTTTTACATCTCGTCAGGCACGTTGGAAGTCTGCTGTAGGTCTGTATAAATATATATATATATATATATATATAAAATAAGAGATTTGTCAGTACAGTACATTGCTCAGATTAACGTGATTTGTTTGTTTTTTTACGTTTCATAAAATAGAAAAGCCGAAATCACACATCTCAATTTCTGTCTGTTTGTTCGCCTGTCTATCCGTAACCCTCAAGGTATGGATTACTCCTTTACGTTAAAAAAGACCCCATTTACGTACCCCTTTTTTTCCTTTTACATGCAGAAACGGTTACACTGAGAGTTCTGGAAGTTGACACTGTTGTTCAATAGAGCGGTGAGATTGTTCTCTGCTACACTAAAAGAGTATGAGACGTTAGGGCTTTGCCCCATAGCCTTCTATGTTAGGCTTTATTACCCTAGATACGTTTAAAATTATCCTGTAAAGATAATTGTTATCTCAGCTTTCAATCCACAAGTATTTAATCACCTGATCAGGTTTTAACAGATTACCGGACAGTACAACAACAAGCGGAAATGCTTGTAAAAGTAACTATTTCAGCTTTCTCTTTAAATTTATTTTTAAATGTAATAATACTTTTTGTACTTGATAATAATAAAACTATATTTTTTACTTTATATGACATGGCTATTAGCATAATTAAACTATTTCTTTCATAGGATTTAAACAGTCGCAATAGGCTAAACGGCCCGTTTCACTCGCACCCGCTTGAACAGTTGTCGTCTCTCGCTCGCACCTACAGTAGACTTTCTACATGTCTGGCAAGATTTAGAAACCATTAAAACTGTCTAGCTATGGAGGTAACAATTTTGTGTATAGGTCACCAAGAAACATTTATAAAATTCAGCTTTTATACTATAACTAAAGTATCATTTATTAAAGTTTAGGGGTGTCTGGTGGGGGTTGCAACTGTACTAAGTTACTGGAACAGTAGAGATTTCTAATGTTATTCTGAAGGAAATATTTAAAAAATAAGCTTTATACTTTGACGTATTTAATATACTATTTTACACACCTTTACTATCTTCTTCCTGCAGAAGTAACCACAACCCAAATGCCATACTTGCTGATCTTCCTACCTGTGTTAAGAGACACCCACAGAAAAACTAAGTTTTTATAAAATAATTAAGGTCTGGTTGTCGTAAGCCCTTTTGGGCTTACAAGGAATGTGTTTTTTTCTTTCACTTATGATATATTTTAATTGGAAATGTATCCTTGGCTCTTTGTGTTTATCTCTGTTAACACATCAAATTTTTACATACATGTCAAAACTTCAAATATGTTTTTTTTATATGGTAAACCTACAACTATTGCTGGGAGAGTAAACATTTGTTGTATTAATATGTACAACAATGTTTAGAAAAACAGTTTATATTGTTACATTTGTTATGGTTGAAAAACTGAACCAAATTACAAATTTTCAAAATTTTAATCAGAAATAACTGCGAAAAATACATATTTTACACGTAATATTAAGGAAAACACACACTTAAAGTAGTACCGTAACATATATAAATTATAATAATTTTATTATTCCAAGATTTAAGAATGTAATTGTTACATTTCACCTACAAATTATGTGCAAAAAAATGGGGGTATTTACTTATTTAACACAGTATTTTAAAAGTTTAGAAGAAATCTTGGTTAAAACATAATTTTTACCCGTTTGTATTTGTTAATTGCCATTTCTTCTTACAAAAAACACACACAAAAATGTTTCAGTTTGTAAAGAAAACCATTTCAGGCATGTTAAAGCTCTGTGATGAAAAAGTTTACAAAAAATTAAAAAAAAAATCGCTACCATAACCAAATGTTACATTCGCATAATTTTTGGAACTTTATTCACTTACAAAATTATTACGCTTGTTTGGAAAACGTGTGGAAAAAAGATGACTACGTTATTTTACATTTACATCATCAATGTCAATAAGAAATGTGATTCCCACGTAATTTTTTTATGCTATCTGGGGTATCTAGATATCTACCACCTTTCCATTGTTCTTTATTTATATAAACACAAGATGCTTAACGGTGGAGCTCACTCCCGGTAACAAGATCAATGGTAGTGTTCAGAGTTCTATTAACAGGTAAGTTTGGGTGCAGAAACATTTCCATGGTGTACAAGTAACGTTAGCACCTTAAATTTAATGGTTTGAATCCTGATGCCCAACAACAGTTTTTTAATGTATTTGTTTTTTGTTCTCTGCTATTTTTTATGGTTAATTTTTTAACTGTGTTTCGTTTATTGAACGCAATTCACTTGTTTACATATTTGGATGCCGTATGGCTGCATAAATGTCCAGGTTTGGATATCCAGAATTTGGATATGTTTGTGCTAATATGGTATGTATATCCATTGGGAATCTACTAAATATCCATGGATCTAATTCACATGTTTGCATATTCTGTGGAATTTTGTTACATCAAACACATATTTGAGGGTATTGTGTGCTGTCAGAGGAAACTACTGGATACACTGTCTTTTATCAATACCGCACCATATATAGATGTTATTACCTCGGTGAATTGTATATGAAAGTACAATGGGAGCGCCGTTTTAACTTTTCCCTTTTAACTAATTTTCGGTACAACAGGTTTTTCAATTATCAGAGTTCAAACAAACGTGTACAATAAAAACAAAAGGAATGTATATGTCAAATTTGAAGAAAACTGTGCATCAAATTAATTGTGGGCGATAGAGGACTTACATATGGGCCCTCCTTCACCAAGATATTAATATAGACAATGCCCATAAGCCAGCGGTTCCCAAACAATGGATCCTGACCCATTAGTGGGTCACGGGAGCAATTTGGGTAAGTCGCAAGAGTGTTTTCTTCGCTGGAATTTAAAAATAGTGTTACATATCTCATGTCATGTTTTATTTTTAATTCTAACAAATGAATTACAAGGTGTTATTCATGTTGATGTGTAACGCATTCACACATTGGTAATAATAACAATAGGTACCGGCAGTAATAATTAATATTATTTAATATACGGGTCATGACAAAAAAAACACAATGATGGTGGGTCCCCAGACAAAAAAGTTTATGAAGCTGCCATAGGCCATAAGTCTATCTAGACTCATACACACTGAAGTGTTAAACAGCTTCCCAAAACGAGTTTAATTGGGTAGTGTCAACACCAGCTAGAAGGAAAAAAAAGAGAATGCCAGAGTGCCTAACAAAAATGTTGCCTTATTATTCGGTTAACATAAACATTAATATCTCTTGCTTTATTAGTGAATTTCCTTTGAAAAGTGAACTACTAGCATGACCCGCACGGTGAAACTTAAGCCCGGGACCACCACAGAAGTTCCTAACTTGACCCCCTGGACACCTTTTGGGGGGTCGTTCAAAACTTTATATGTATATATATATATATATATATATATATATATATATATGTTAGTGATTTTGTACATATATGTATATATGTACATATATATGTGTGTGTGTTTGCACTCTAGCGGTCACATTTGTTGTCCGATTTACTTCAAATTTAATAGGGACGTTCCTTTCTGTAATCAGTTGGACAAGTTCGTTGGGCAAAACAATCGGAAAACTCTAAAATTTTTATTGATTAATCTTTCAAATTTCGGGTTTTTGTGCTCAAAAAGGGTCAGAAAAGCCCCGTATGTACAATTAATGTATGTAAAGAGATGGAAATTTGTGAAGCGGAAGATTTAAGCCATCTCTCGTCATTCTAGCATACATATTTACCGAGTTATTAAAGAAAACATGTTTAGACTAAACACAGAACGTTGTCTTATGGGGGTTTTACACTAGAAAAACCTGTTATTTCTTTTTTATAGTACTTTTGTCATCCTCAGCTACCTCACGCCTACTTTCAAGCCTGTCTGGACCTTCTCCTAACATTATAGTGCACAAAATTGTATTTCCAGCTTTGCAGGTAAATGAAACCTGGAGCATCAGAACAGCCAAAAATTCAATGTTTTCAGATTTCAATACAAATTGGAATACATGTATTTTTTACACATATTTTGAGTTTTAAAAGTTTTTTTGTGGGAATTCACTTCCCTCACGTCAGCTTTCTGCGTGCGAACTCGTCTTTTTTTACATTAAACCAAGATGACGTTGCTATGGGTATGATCTCAGAGCATTCCGGTCTTCTCATTACATTCCGTGGTACTGGTCATGTCCATGTCATATGAATCTCTATCATAGTCCCTGCTATGGTTTTGCGTGTGGGCAATTTGATTAGCATTTCCCCCACAAAATTCACCAACAGATCTGGCATATAATAGGATATGTTGAAAACATTTATATTTCTAATGCGCTACAGCTCAGTCACATAACTACTCACCCCTGATAAACAGGGCCGGATTTAGGAGTATGCCACCTATAGGCTACGTCTATTTGCCCCTCCTTCCCCCTTTTAGAGACTCGCAGTTAATAGACTCATTCATTATTATACATTCGTTTTATACAAGAAGTAATAGATTCTGTTAAAAACAAAATTTGTACTGGAGAGTACAACTAAAACCAAACAAAAAAATAGTTCATTACTGGTTTACTTGTTGACATTAAGCCCTAAATAGATAGATGTTATACAGGCTACCATTATAGAAACATGAATAATTGTACAAACACAATATATAAAGAGTCAACATATAATTAAGTGTATATAAACAAGAGAAGTTATGAAGATTTGTTGTGACAGCGTAGTGGCACTGACTGGGCTTAACGGCTTAAGGCCGTCCCACACTTCTCGCGAACACGCCTGAACTACAAATGTTCGGAGTATTCACGAGAAGTGTGGGACCGCCTTTACAGATCACGTAAAGGCGCCTCACCTTTACAGACCTGTTGCCAGATCGAATCATTGTGCTTGCGGCTTGCAGTGTTGTCAAACAAAATTACACTAGGCGCTTCATGAAAAATGTGCTACAACATTATGTGGAGTACATTCGTAATATGCAATGAAAAGATTAAACATTTTCCAATTTCCATAAATGAATACGCTACATATCAAAGGTACGTCTAAAGAAGTTTTTATTATTAAAATACTCAAAATGTATATTTTAAATTTTTAGGAAGGTTAATTGCAAAAGAACCGCCCTTTAAATTTTGCCACTCTAGGCTGCACCTTTTCAGCCTATATAAAAATCTGGCCCTACTGAAAACACCCTAAAAGGACTTGGGTTTTTTACCCTTCTTCTGTGCCCTTTTAAGGGTTGTTAGATTTAATAAACGTCTTACAGTTGTTGGGTGAACCAAATAAAAGTCAAATGAGCCGAGCGTACCACATACATTTTGTATTTGCTTTACATTGGGCGCATCACTCTGATTTATCCTCTACGTTCGAAACTGTGTATATATATATATATCGTGTGTCCGTGAGCACGATAACTCTCGTAAAAATTATCCGATTTTGATGAAATTTGGTATAAACGTGTAAAGCAACATTTATGACTTTAAATTCGAAAACCAGCCAGATCGCTCTATCCGAAGGGGTATTATGGGGGGGGGGGTTTTGTACCCCAAAAATGGGATTTTCGAATTTTTTACATATAATTTGGGAAATAGTCAAATTTTAGTTTTTCCCATTGGATTCAGCTTAAAAAAACACACAATTTGGTGTTTTTATCATTTCTCTACGTCAATTGGTTACCGAGATATTGAAAGTGCTAAACACAGTACGTTGTCTAATGTTATTCTTATGGGGGAAAAGAAAAATGTTATATCTCACTTATTTATGAACGTATAATGACAAAACTTGGTATACGGCTTCATCTGGTTGTGGTATATTGATATTTACTCAACAAAGTTTTTCCCAAAGGCTCCTGGAGCAGCGAACCTGCGTACTCAGCCCCCATGTTATTCTTATGGAGAATAATTATAATTGTATATATCGCTTATTTATGAATATATTTTTATGAAACTTGGCAAGTGGTATTACGTAGTATTAAGAAATTTATATCTCCAGTGAAAATTCGTTGAGTATGCAAGTTTGCTGCGATGGGGGTATTGTTTTTTAATACCTCCCCTGGATACTTATGATGTAAATATACACTGGATTTAATCATTGTGTATCAAATTACAACGGGACTTGGAAGACCACTGCATAAAGCCCTTAAAAATTTTGGGCGAATGGAAATAAACCTATGGTGGGCCCATGTAGGCTTCACCATTTTTTTGCAAAATTTAAGCTAAATTGCTTTTGAAGTTGGTAGTGATAAAAAGATAGAAAAATGCATAGACACTGTATCATTTTAATAATATTAGTGATTACATTTTCAAAAATATATATACTTCCTAAAAAAGTCGTAATATAAGAAGTATTTTAAACCGGAACTTATCCGTTCACGCTCTTGGTAACTATAAAAGTTTCATAGTTTTCTTACAACTAAAAAGTATAACAAATGGAACTAAAATTTTTGTTCAATTCATTTCAACATTCAAACTGTTAGTAAATGTAAAAATATGTAAAATTCAAAATAAATATACAATTTAAGAACACCTAATTTCTTAAAAATGTGGTACTGTTTTATATGTATATATGTGTGTCAATAATAAATATGACTTTACTGTTAATGTACTTACTAATTTTTATCAGAGTTATGGAGAGCTCAGCTTGCAGATAATATTAGAGCCCACACAGAGATCTGTGATGGCTCAGAAATCTATGACTCAAATTCAAATAATATTGAAAAATTTCTACTCAGACTTGAGACTGGTAACGAATGGGGTGGAACGGAAACCTTGGCAGCAGTGGCTGAGTTGAAAAAAGTCAATATTTTAACTTATTTCCAATACAATGATGGATTCAGAGCCCACCTCACTGTCCCAGAAAACACAAATACTAATAACACCATCAATATTGTTTTCCGAGACAGAAACCACTATGACAGTGTTCTTAGATTACTGTAAAGAACCATCAGGGATCCAGAGCCATATAAAAATATGTTGTTTTCTTATTTTTTTTCTCTTTTATTGGTTTGAGATACTTTCATGGCTACTTTTTAGTTTTCAAAAGGTTAATAGTTAAATGTTAATGAATGTAAGCTCTTTGAATGCCCTCATAACTTTTTATTAATATAATCTTCAAAACATAACTTTGACGTGGGCATCAAAACAAATTTTTGGGAGACGAAATCGGAGTATCTATGTCCCCGTCATGTCTCCTGGCAACATGAAGCATTAATGAAAAAAATTACATTGCCCAATTATAGTTGAATGAATTACTTGATACACTTTTATCTATTAATACTTTCTTTCTCAATATAAACTTTATACAATTAATTACATACCAGTTGTAATTTCCATAAAAAAATATTATCAAATTAAATTGTAAATGTAAAAATTAATGCTTCATGGCTGAAGATACACGTGTGCACGATTAATGATGTACCTTTTATTAGTTCAAGTTCCTCTAACTGTATTTAAATAGTTAGTATTTTATACTATACCACAGTTTAATCTTAACCTTAATTCCCACAGCATTCTAACTTCGACTTCAACTGATCAGAGGAGGGTTGATATTGAGGTAATCTATAACGTTGCCTACAAGTCATTTACAATAATTTATTGCCTATAGGTACTGCCTATGGTGGTATTACAAATCCTCGCTTCATCCTATTACGGGACATAGGAGCGTATACCTAGTTTAAACAATAATTGTATAACTGTACTGACACTATTCAATGTATTTATGTACATAAAAGATGAATAAGGAGATTTTGAATTGAATTGAATAAAAAAGTGAATATCCTTAGCAATTTCGTCGTATACCATATCATATAATATAATGTAATATCATATCATATAGGGTAATCATATATATATCATAGTATAATAATATAATATCACAGATATTGCCGTTTAACAAAACTCTCATCATAACATTTAATATTATTGCAGCAATTTGTTTGCCTAATTTGTATAGTTTTGTCATATTAAGCATATAGCTGGCCTAACTGTTAGCGTATTGGACTTCGATCAAAGGGTCACGGGTTCAAATCCCGGGGTGTCCACACAAATTTGATGAGGGGTTTGGACCGCATTCCCTATTGGTTTGTGTGCTCTAATAACAAAAATAACGTTGACATTGAAATACCTACTAATAAAAAGGACATCTGCCATAAATTACTGCAGAAAATATGTGAAACTTGTTTTTTTCTAACCAGTGATGACAAATATCTGCAATAATTTCTCAGATAACTTTCGATACAGATCGAGGTAAGCCTAGTATAAGTCTGGGTTGAAATCTATAATGGAAGTTGCTTTAGTTGTTTTTTTTTGTTTTTTTTTGTATCTATGCCAGTGGCATTTGTTTACGTTTTGATAAGGAACGGTCCAACCCTGGGGTATTGTTAGTGAATTTCCTATGGAAAAGTGAGCTATTAGCTTGACCCGCACGGTGAGACTTAAGCCCGGGACCACCATAGAAGTAACTAACGTGACCCCCTGAACACGTTTTAGGAGGTCATTACAAATTATATATATGTGTATGTGTGTGTTTGCACCCTAGTGGTCGCATCTTTTGTCTGATTTACTTAAAATTTGGTAGGGAAATTCCTTTCTATAATCAGTTGGACAAGTTCGTTAGGCAAAACAATCGAAAAATTCTAACCCCCTTTTTTGGAGATATTAAGTTTTAAAATTTTGAGTTTTTTGGTTCAAAAAGGGTCATGAAAGCCCCGGATGTACATTTAATGCGTTTAAAAATATTGATAATACTGAGGCGAAACTTTTAAGCCCTCCCCCATCATTCTAGCATAAATATTTTCCGAGTTATTAAAGAAAATGTATATTGATTGAATATAGTACGTTGTCTTATGGGGGTTTTACATTAGAAAAGCCTGTTTTTCATACGTTGGTGTAGTTTTATCATCCCCATTACCCCTACGCCTACTTTTTCAGTCCTGACTGGACCTTCTCGTATAAACTTATAATGTGCAACATTGTTATCCCAGCATTGTAGGTAAATATAACCAGGAACATCAAAACACCCAAAAAAATTTAATGTTTTCAAATTTTCATAAAAATTGGAATAATTCTGTTTTCGCACCGTTAATGATTTGTTAATGTTTTTTATGTGGAAATTAACTTCCCTCACGTCAGCGTACTGCTTGCGAACTCGTTACTATCTAAGGTCGATAGTATTGCTTGTATATATATATAAGGATTGCTGCCTGCTTCTTATATTGCGCAACATGAGTTGCATGACCAAGGTCCATACACTTTGTACAGGTTTGCTGAGTCGCTTTATTTAAGGTTTTCCAGTTAACCGGAAGAGACCTCGTAAACAGCTGTGAGGTCACCAGGTCATGATATCACCAATCCAATCTGCCGTGTTGCTGGAAACACGATATTTATTGTGCGTACCATATTTTCTACATCATTGTGTTTAAAATTAACATTGTTTAACTGCTTACATTCTATGATCAGCTGTTATTTTATGATACTAATATATTTTTTTGATTTATTTATATTATTAGATTAAGAGTTTAAATTTTCTTTCTGCATAGTGACAATTTAAAAATAGCTGTACCATTATTATACCCTTAAGGTTGGCAACACTTTGTAGTATGTTATTGATTTATGTATCAGCTGGACGTCCTCGTATCGTAAGACATATTTGCTGCGAATATTACTCTTATGGAAATAATCATACCTGGTCTGAAAGCTCTACGAACATTGTTGCATGACCACCTCTACCGGTGAAGTTGTATAGTGTATATAGGAGTAAATGCTCTTTTATACCAAGGTTCGTAGAGCTTTCAGCCCAGGTATGACTATTTCCATAAGAGTAATGTTCCAGCAGAGATGTCTAACGAGGGCGTCCAGCTGATGCATAAATCAACAACATACTATAAAATGTTGCCAACCTTACAGTGTTTAATAATGGTACAGCTAATTTAAATTGTCACTGGACATGCAGAAAGAAAAATTAAACCCTTAATCCATTAATCTAATAATACAAATAAATCAAAACAATATATTAGTTTCATAAAACAACAGCTGATCATAGAATGTAAGAAGTTAAACAATGTTAATTTGAATTACAATGATGAGGAAAATATTGTACGCGTACGATAAATATCGTGTTTACAGCAAAACTGCAGATTGGATTGGTGATCATTTTACCTTACAGGTGTTTTTACGAGGTCTCTTCTGGTTAACTAGAAAACCTTAAATAAATCGACTGAGCAAACCTTTATGAAGTACATGTATGGACCTTTCTTTTATACTACTTTATGTTGGTAGTGGTAGTTCCGAAAACAAATGTCATAGCAACAGCAACTGATATGGTGGTGTGGTGATGGTTCACATGTGATTACTTAAACTCTTTCTGTTTCGTTGTCGGTCGGTGTTGCATTACAAGAATTATGTTTGAAATATTAAATAATATTTATTGATACATCCCAGTAACATTTAATTTCATTCCTCTTCCTGAGTAATTTATAATAAATACTCATACCGTACCATAAATATTCTCAGCCTATCTTAGTTCTAAAATAGTTTTATGAAAATGAATGAAGTAAAATTCAACCTTCCAAAGAAACTTCATCTGAAACCTTTTGAATATGAAATGGCAAGAAGGAAAGAAAAGTGGAGAGCTATAAATGATCCTGTAGAGAAACAAATTTCAATCGTAAGTAGACTATTATTCTTGACACTTGATACAGTTAATTAGATTGTTTTTTTTGTGTGGGGCCTAAAATATTATCTCATGGATAAATCTATTTAATAAAATATAAACTGAATTTTGTGACAAGGCTAGACAAAACTTTTATGTCTTAGGCTTTGATCATGGTTTATGTGTTATTTGAAAGCCTTTAATGACACTTGTCTTTTGGGGTTTTGGAAAATATCCACCTTCAGGGCTCTGCCCCCTGGACTTTCAAAGTTCTAATAGTAATCTTAGGAATTAATTAAACATTTAGCACCTGTTGATACAGTCCAAACAAATGTAGGCCTACAGAAGCAAGAAACAGGTGTTTCAAGCCAATTTCTGGAATATGGTGGTATCACCAATATAAACTAATAAATCTGAATATATGAGCTGGGGAATCCCAAATGAACCCATTGTTTTGTAATCTACCCCAATAGTCCTTTTAGTTCTTAGAGCAGCGAGATTGAGGGAGGCAGCGAATTTTTCCATTCTGGCACCCATGCTGAACAGGCACTGCACACCCCTATGGCGTCTACAAGAGACCCCAGAGACAGCTGCAGAGAAGATAAAGATAGTTGGCTAGATCAGAGAGGTGATTCTGTTTATAGACAAAGTTCCAACATAAAGGACCTCCATAGTCATGACATCAGTCAAGCTTCCAGATTCATCCTACCCTCACATCACAGCTCACTGTTTGAGAAAAAACCTTACCACATTGGAAGAAAACTACACAATTTCTTGCCAGGAGACATCAGGAAACTACCTAGACAAAAGCTGAAGACCTACTTTCTGGATGGTTATCAAATGGATGGGTTAACCCTTCTATCCAAAAGAAGAATTCCTATATTGGAGAGACCATAACCATTGGAGAGACTAACAAAAGTGTTGATGCCTTAATAATACTGGGCTGTTATAATTTATTATATTTTTTATTACAATTCTGAATGTATTATAATCGTCTTGACACCATTATTTTTCTGTAAGAAAATGTGAATAAAGAGACTTGATTTATTGATTAATTTATTTTACCAGATGACATAGGCTAAACAGTTGTTTTTTATTCTAAATAGGCAAGTTCAAAAAGTTAACCACACGTTACAGTTTATACACACAACTGTTGTATCCCCGGGTTAAATAAACCAAGCATTATAGCGGCTTGTCTTATGTATTAAAATGTTATAGTGATTTTTGTTAACAGAACTCCTCCGTTATTACCTACTGAACCGATTTTAACGTATCACTGAGGCATGTTTGCCCTGGTTCGTAGTTATGCATAAAGGTTTTATTTTTTTAATATTTTTAATCTGAAGGACATGGACCACCCTCAAAGTTAAATTTTTGACTAAAGATCAAGGGGAATAGATTTAGCAGAATTGCAGCTGTTGATACAGTCTGGACAAAATATCGGCCACAACAGATGTTCCACACAAGGAGTATATCTATATGAATAAAATTATAGTAATGTCTGAACATCACTTATAGGCCTGGAGTGTTGACATTTTTAGTTACTTTGATGTCTTATGCATTGGAGAAATCGGCTGTAATGAATTTGAAAATAATATAATTTTTGAAAATTAATAATAATTTTTGCCATTGCAAAAATAGCTATGAGAAACATTTAGGTCATTGAAATTCATCGTACCGTAAATCATTAGAGCTCTGCCCCAAAAGGCCACTAATGTAACAATATTAACGTTATATGGGCGTACATTTGTAATAAATCATAATATTTTAGTATTTTAAAGAGAATGCACCATGATTTGGTTCTAATGAGCATTTAGTCAGTTGATTTACTTTCAGCACAGCCGGGTGGACTTGCATCTGTTTTACTACTCTTCAGCAGTATTCTAAACCATATAGCAATGCTGTGGTAGTGCCATAGAGGATTATGGCATTGATAGGTATATATTTGTTTAGGTAATCATTGTAATATAATAATAAAGCTGAATTTAGTGTGTTTGTCGTCAGTCCATCATGCATAATGAGCAGATATTAGTTTATCCTAAAATTAGCTGGCTTGAAATCATGGGCCTATTCCCGTTCCTTTTGAGTTCTGCCTCTCTGGCCAACAAAATTCCCATGCTAATCTTATTACTAAACCTACTATGCTGAAATTAGTTAGGAAGCTTTGGTAATGACCCTTAGTAAAATCTGGAAGCTTTGGTAATGATCCTTAGTAAAATCTATGTTTGATCTATTACCTACAGCAGTTTTGTAAATCATCTGAGATTCCGCCCCACTAGCTGGCCATGTTTACCTTCACATGCACCAACATACTGGACCGAATGTGCTAAAATTTGTTAGGAGGATAGGCAATGATTCAGAGTAAAAAATAGGCCCATTCCCATTCTCAAAATCCTTTGGGGCTCCATTGGTCTTCAAATTCCCAATGCTAACCACCATGGGCCAACTATAAACTAATTAATCATAAATGTGTTAGGAAGGTAGATTATAATGTATAATCAAACGATATGCCTACTGCTGTTCTGAAAACAATTGAGGCTCTAACTCAATATCTTTAAAATTTGTTTCTTTAATCATCACACACCAACTAATGGAACTAAAATTATACATCTTAAATAATATATATCCTAAACTAAATTACATGTAAAAACTATAGCAGTATATATGTGTAACAATGAAAAATAAATAACAACCAGTCTTTTAAATGCAACTGATGGCTTGATCTGTTGCCAGCCACCGGAAGCACAGCCGTTGGTATTGCGAGAGCTGGTGTCGAGCGTCTGCTACAACAACCTGATCTCGATGCTGGACCTGCCCCAGATGATCGGGGAGGAGACGGTGACACCTTCCGTCGAGACCATCATCCCGTACATCCCTCCAGACTCCAGCTCGGAGCAAGACGAAGCTCAGGACAGCCTCATGAAAAAACTCGGGGTGAGGATTTCTGGTTGCCCATATCGAATTTAATTTATCTACAGAGAAGCAGTTTCAATCAGGCACCACACATTATTGTACCTGTATGTGAAGAGCTTAAATAAAAATATAAGATAATCTTAAGCACCATAAGTTAATCAGTTTGCTCAGGTTACATTGTGATTGTATATGGGCGACGTACAGAGCTATCAGAATAAACTGGCATCTACGCAGGTTCTTTTCAATAATTTGATATATACATGTTTAAAAGAATGAGAACCATTGCATTGTTGTAGTGAATTCGCATGTACTTTCATCAAAGTAGAAATTTTCTGTCTATAAATATATTTAAATTAAGTATCAAACAAATTATGCAACTGCATTTGTTTCTGAATGTATAACTGGTTCCAGGCTTCCACTCATAGCACAATATCTGGCTCTTCAGCATCCTCACAGTATGAATCTCTGGAGAGTACAGTTTCGTCTAAGAAATCAGAAAGTTTGATTGAAATCAAAAGCACAACTGAACAAGATGTGGATAGTTCTGAAGCATTGTCAGATTTTGTTGAGGTGGAAAAGAAAGCGTAAGTATTGTTATTTCTTAAGGAAAATGTGTAATAAATAAAAGTGAGAAAGCAGAATTTATGAAAATATATTTAACTGTCTGGCTTTTTTATGGTCGTTGGCTTAGCCAATGTTTTATTAGATTGTCTATGATTGTTGTTGATTCAAGCAACTAGAACTGTTTTATACAGTGCTGTACAAGCGCACATCCTCCAGTCAAAAGGTATACAAGGTTTAGTGAAGCGCCTGACAACTGGTTACTGGTTCCTAAGTTGTTTGGAAAATAGTTTGAGTAGCATAATACGTGATGTTACAATTAACAGGATAAAATAAAACTACATCTCACAACACTATAAAGTATATTTACACTTATACTGTGCTTAAATTCAAGACGGTAAATATACAAATACCCCCGTCGCAGCAAACCTGTGTACTCGGCGAATTTCCAATACATGCATATGTTTATCACTACCACATAAAGCAACTTACTAAGTTTCATAAAAATACATAAATAAATAAGTGATCTATAGCATTTTATTTATTCTCCATAAGAATAAAATTAAGGCAGAGTACGCAGGTTTGCTGCAACAAGGAACACAAAATGTGTGTTTTTATGCAATGATCAATATAACTCAACTATGTGAAGCTACATACTAAATTTTATTAATTTATGTTCATAATTAAGGGAGATACAAAACTTTACTTATCCTCCATAAGAATAACATTAGGGCTGAGTATGCAGGTTTGCTGCTCCTGGGATAATCAACAAAAAATCAATTGTTTGTGCAAATATCAATATACCAGTACTATATGAAGCCACATACCAAGTTTCATCAATATACATTCATAAATAATCGAGATATCAAATTTTATTTATTCTCCATAAGGATAACATTGGACAACGTACTGTGTTTAGCACATTGAATATCTCTGCAAAGGTTAGATGTAGAATCACAATTTAAACACCAAAATGATTGTTTTGCAGAGCTGAATTGATTGATAAAAGCAAATGTGAAGTTTACATTAAAATGAACTGAGGAAAAACCAAAAACCTTTTTCCCATAAGATTAACATGGGAGATTTTATGAGCAGGTTTTTTGGATTTTCTCCACAACCACTTAACCTAGGTTAATAATTCAAAATACTATATTATTTGTTTTTTAAGCTCTATAAAATGCTCAAAACCAAAATTGAATGTTTTAAAAAATTTAGGGGGAAAAGTGCAAAAAACTGAATTTTGGAAAATTTAAAACCCCCATAAACCCCCCTTCCCCTGGTCCGATTTTTCTGGTTTTTGAACTTAAAGTCATGAATGTCACTTTACACATTTGAGCCAAATTTCATCGAAATCGGACGTTTTTTACTCAAGTTATCGTGTTAACGGACACACACACACACACACACACACACACACACACACACACACACACACACACACACAACATATATATATATATATATACATATGTATATAAATTTGAATGAATAGTGTTTTTTACATATGGGGACCTCAAAACAAAAAGTTATCATGGTCTCAGGCTTAAGTCTTACCATGAGACCCACGGTAATAGCTTCTTCCCTATAGGGGAAATTCTCTAAAAGGTGGTACAAGGCGATAGATTTCAACCAGTCACACTGGTCATCATCTAGGCCCAATCAGCGAATCTATGATTCACATATGATTCAATAATTGGGCCTGATGATGACCGGTGTGACTGGTTGAAATCGATCGCCGTGTACCACCTTTTTGTATATTTACCGTCTTTTATGTAGTACAGTATAAGTGTAAATATATTTTGTAGTGTTGTGAGACGCAGTTTTATTTCATCCTGTTGTTTAGAAAAAAATTGATCAGGTTTCTCGAAATAATCTTCATATTAACTACTGGTGTTTAATGTAAAATACATTGACAATTTAATAGAGAATTATGTATTAGCGAATTTCCCCTATAGGGAAGAAGCTATTACCATAGGTGGCATGGTAAGACTTAAGCCCGAGACCATGATAACTTTTCGTTTTGAGGTCCCCAGATGCCAAAAACACTATTCGTTCAAATTAATATGTATGTGTATATATATATATATATATATATATATGTGTCCGTTACCGCGATAACTTTTGAAAGAAACACCCGATTTTGATGAAATTTGGCACAAATGGGGAGAGTAGCATTTATGACTTTCAGTTTGAAAACCAGATCGATCGCACTATGGGAAGGGGGTTTTATGGGGGTTTAAAATTTTCCAAAAATCGGTTTATTGCAAATTTGACCCCAAAATGTTAAAAACACTCAATTTTAGTTATAGCCATTTTATAGAGCTTAAAAAAACAAATTTTGAATCATTAACCTAGGTTAAGGGGTTGCGGATAAAATCTAAAAAAATGTGTCCCATGTTAATCTTATGGGAAAAAGGTTTTTAGATTTTTCTCAGATAGTTTTACTAAAAACTTCAAATTTCTGTTTATTAATATGTTTAGCTCAACAACAAAAAAAAACATTTTGGTGTTTTAATCGTTGTTCTACGTCCAACCGTTGCAGAGATATTCAATGTGCTAAACACAGTACATTGTCCAATGTTATTCTTATGGAGAATAAATAAAATTCTATATCTCGATTATTTATGAATGTATATTGATGAAACTTGGTATGTGGCTTCAACTAGTTGTGGTATGTTGATATTAGCACAAAAAACAAGTTTTTTGTTGGTAGTCCCCGTAGCAGCAAACCTGCATACTCGGCCCCCATGTTATTCATAAGTAAAGTTATATATAGTAAATAATAAGTAAAGTAAATTAGTAATAATAAGTAAATAATAAGTAATGTATGATATAATAAGTAAAGTTGCATATCTCCCTTAATTATGAACCTAAATTAAGAGAACTTGGCATGTAGCTTCACCTGGTTCAGTTATATTGATAATTGCAAAAAAAAACACATTACTTATCTTCCTCGTTGCAGCAAAAAATCCTCAACCCTAATGTTATTCTTATGGAGAATAAATAAAATGCTATATATCACTTATTTATGAATGTATTTTTGTGAAATTTGGTAAGTAGCTCTATGTAGTAGTGAGTAAAATATACATGCATTGGAAATTCGCTGAGTACGCAGGTTTGCTGCGACAGGGGTATTTTTAGTGAATTTCCTATGGAAAGTGAACTATTAGCATGACCTGCACGGTGATTCTTAAGCCCGAGACCACCTTAGAAGTTCCTAACGTGACCCCCAGAACACGTTTTGGGGGTTCGTTCAAAATGTTATGTGTATATATATATATATATATATATATATATATATATATATATATATATATACATATATATATATACACAATATATGATAAATGATAAATGATAAATGATAAATGATTTATTTCCTTAAAAAGCAAGACAAAACAAATACAGTGGAGAAGTTGGAAATAAACTGACCACTTTAACCAGTTGTGTGGTCAGTAAAACTAAAATAAAGCTAATGAAAAACAAAATAATACTTCAGTCTAGCTCAACATGTAAAACTGCTCCCTGTGATGTTTGATAAATACGACAAATAAAAATAAAAAGGAGTAACAATGCCAGACTGTAATTAACTTTACACCAACAAAAATATCAAGAATAATATTTAAAACAATACTAATATAACGTTTACCTATAAAGGATACAATCAAAAACAAGATTTACTCATCAACTAGATTAAGCAAAATACTTTTAATTTTGAGATATGAGAGAGGCCAGCTGATACTGTTATCACTCGCACACGCATACACACAGTTGACCCTTGACTCTAGATAGCAATGCTTCTGTCGCCAGCGCTACCTCACACCGATACCATCAGGCGGCTGGTAGCCCGTAGGGCCGTCAAAACTCCGTCCCTGTATGGCCCAGTATGAGACGCTCTTAGTTAGTCGGTAGCCCGCAAAGGCTTCCAAGCTAACCGTTTAACACAATCACAGTTACATTCATACAAAATTCATTCCCTTGAAAACTTATGTTAGAATTAAATACATGTAACTTACGTCTTTTTGTTCCAATAGCCAATTAAATATTTTTTTATAAAAATAATTTTTCGAATTAGTTTTTCTAATATGTTCCGGAATTTGGTTGAAAAGTTTTGGTCCTAGATATAGTAAAGAGCGTCGGAATACTACCTTTCTAATCTTGGGAAGAATAAATAACCCGTGCTCTGCATTCCTTGTATTATAAAACCTATTATCATCACCTCTGTTTCCGCTTCTTACGTAAAAGATCCTTAAAACTTTATAAATGAAAAGGTGTTGAATTGGTAAGATTTTCAGTTCTTTATACAAGGGATATGAGCTTTCTCTAACATTTTTTCTCAGGATAATTCTTAAAAAAAAGTTTTGCGTTACTCTTAATCTGTCAATTAAATGTTTGTAAGTTCCCCCCCAACAAGTTATTCCGTACTGTAGTCTAGAGTTAACTAAAGCAAAATATAATGTTCGAAGAAGTGAGGTGTCACAGAAATTTCTTAAAAAATAAAAAGATCTTATTGATGTTCTAATTTTACTATGTAGTTCGGTAGTATGATTTTCCCAGTCTAATTTTTCGTCTAAAGTTACGCCTAGATATTTAAAGCTTGACACTTGCTCAATAACTTGACAGTCACAGTTAACGGTGTTGCACTTAAGGACATGGTATTTTAAAGGAGAAGGAAGGGTAAAACCCACAAAATCAAAATTAATATATTTCGTCTTACTTACGTTAACTTCCATACAATTTTGCACGCACCACTTCCTTAATAAAACAAGATCATGAGCAATACTATTTTCTATTACATATTCACGTTCATGGGAATAAAATAAAGCTATGTCGTCTGCAAAAGCATTTATTCTACCTCTGAAGGGAAGTTTCAATAAATCATTTATGAATATAAGAAACATGGTTGCTGACGTCACTGATCCTTGTGGCACGCCGGATTTGACAGCGCGAGGATTACTAAGATTATAGCCTATTTTAACTATTTGCTTCCTATCCTTAATAAAACTTCTGAACCAATTTAAAACCACCCCTCTAACACCTACTGCCTCTAGTTTGTTCAGCAAAATGTCATGATTCACAAAATCGAAGGCTTTTTTAAAATCAACAAAAAGACCTGTAGTTCTGAGTTTTAAATTAAAATTACTGTAAATCTGGTCTACTACGGTAATTAAAGCATCTTCTGTGGATTTTCCTTGTATGAAACCAAACTGTCTGTCACTGAAAAAATGTAGTCTGTTTAAATAACTTAATAAGCGGATTTTACTAACTTTCTCAATAATCTTAGAAAAAACTGATAACAGACTTATCGGCCTTAGATTATCGAGTTTTATGTTGTTATTTTGCTTCCAAATTGGCACTACAACACTTAACTTCAAACTGTCAGGAAAAACACCTTCAACAAAACTTAAATTAAATACGTGAACTAAGACTGGAGAAATTTCTTCTGCAATATGCTTTATAAGTTCGACAGTGAAGCTGTCAAAACCGGTTGATTTTTTATTTTTGAGATTGCTAATTACATTTCTAACTTCGTCAATTGTGGTAGGCGCATTAAAAAATGAATTAGGATATTGATAAAGGGTCGGTAATGATAGTGCACTGTCAACGACTGTACCTGTGCCGGTCACCTGGCCAGACTGTACACCGATAAGATAATCATTGATACTTCGTGCTACAACAGTCGGCTCCGAAATAATCGTACCATCGTGTAATTCAACTCTATCTACGCTTTTATTACTTAATCTACCAGTTAGCCTATTGATTATTTTCCACTGTTGCGATGCGTCACCTTTACATTTATCTAGTTTTTCCCTGTAATAATGGTTTTTTACACAATCAATCTCATTACTTAAATTGCTACAGAATCTATTAAAATAGCACGCAAACCTTGTATCATATGGCCTCCTTTTAAAAATTTTATACAGTTTTTTCCTTTTTTTAAATTTGTTTAAAAGTTGCCATGTTATCCATGGGGTAAAATTGTTTGCCTTGATTACTTTATTGCTATGATTATTTTTGTTCTTACAGCTTTCTATTACTTGAGATAATATATCGTGAAACTTATTATAACTTGTATTTACATCACTACATTGAAAAACTTCATTCCATTTAGTATTTTTTAACTTGATTTTTATTAAATTATTATCGTAAGATTTACTAATTCTGTTGTTAGAATTAATTAGGTTCTCACTATCTTGAGATCTGCTACATACAAATTTTAAGCCTAAAACACAATATATGTGTGTATGCAAACTAGCGGTCACATTTTTTGTCCGATTTACTTCAAATTTGATAGGGACGTTCCTTTCTATAATCAGCTGGACAAGTTCGTTGGGCAAAACAATCGGAAAACTCTAAATCCCTTTTTTGGGGATTAATCTTTGAAATTTTGAGTTTTGGGCCCAAGAAGGGTCAGAAAAGCCCCGGATGTGAAATTAACGAATGTAAAAAGGTGGGAATTAGTGTGGCAAAACTTTTAAGCCCTCTCTCGTCATTCTAGCATATATATTTACCGAGTTATTAAAGAAAACGTGTATTGACCAAACACAGTACGTTGTCTTATGGGGCTTTTACATTAGAAAAACCTGTTATTCATTTGTTGGTGTACTTTTATCATCCCCAACAACCTCACGCCTACTTTAAAGCCTTACTGAACCTTCTCCTAACCTTATAATGCGCAAAATTGTATTCCCAGCATTGCAGATAAATAGAACCAGGAACATTAGATCAGCCAAAAAATCAATATCTTCAGATTTGAATAAAAATTGTAATAATTGTATGTTTTTCAATGATTTTGAGTTTTTATAGTTTTATATGTGGAAATTCACTTCCCTCACGTCAGTGTACTGCGTGCGAACTCGTTGTTATTGTCAACATTTCAATTATGAAAGAGAGGATGTCCTCCCTGTGCTAGAGGGTTGAGTATTTGGTAGAATTATGTTGTAAATTAAATAATTGCAATGATTTTAAACACTGTGACTTTTACTTTATACATTCCCAATCAAACATTAGCTGAATAGGAAATTTTTAGCTCAATGAGGAGCTCAAAGAAGCTGCTTTCCTTACTGAGCTGGTGGCAGCACAGTACGAAGATGAAATTAAAATACCCCCGTCGCAACAAACCTGCGTACACAGTGAATTTCCAATATATATGAGTCTCACTACTACCTAGAGCCACTTTCCAAGTTTCACAAAAATACATTCATTAATAAGTGAGGTATATTGCATTTTATTTATTCTCCATAAGAATAACATCAGAGCTGTGTACGCAGGTTTGCTGCAACGAGGAAGATAAGAAATGTGTTTTTTTGCAATTATCAACATAACTCAACCAGGTGAAGCTACATACCAAGTTTTATTAATTTTGGTTCATAACTAAGGGAGATATAAAACTTTACTTATTATCCATATGAATAACATGGGGTGCGAGTAAGCAGGTTTGCTGCTACTGGGAAAAATCAAGAAAAACTTTTTTTGTGCTAATATCAATATACCACAACTAGTTGGAGCCACATACCAAGTTTCATCAATATACATTCATAAATAATCGAGATATAAGTGAATTTCCCCTTTAGGGAAGAAGCTATTACTGTAGGGGGCATGGTAAGACTTAAGCCCGAGACCAAGATAACTTTTTGTTTTGAGATCCCTAGATGCCAAAAAAACTATTCGTTCAAATTATATATATATATATATATATATATATATATATATATATATATATATATATATATATATATATATATATATATATATACTAGCTGTTCCCGCAGGCTTCGCCCCGCAAATAATTTATGACAGTTGTGTGTGCTGCATTCTGGTTACCCCGTGGAACTACTAAGAATCAAGATCAGCTGTTGGTATTTTCATTAGCTCAAACAAAAACGAGTGTATACACACATATATATATATAACATTTTGAATGAACCCCCAAAACTTGTTTAGGGGGTCACGTTAGGAACTTATATGGTGGTCCTGGGCTTAAGTTTCACCGTGCGGGTCATGCTAATAGTTCACTTTCCATCGGAAATTCACTAATAAATGTCTATAAGAAATACATGGGAACTTTGTCGGGATCTCTGGCGGAGCCCTAAGATCAGATCAGGATGAAAACCATTTAGTTTTCCTATTTTATGCCTAAAGAATCAGTGTACAAAATTTCAGCTCTCTACATACAAGGGAAGGTGGAGAATTAGTGATGAGTGAGTCAGTCAGCCAGCGCTTTGCCCTTTTAGCGAATTTCCCCTATAGGGAAGAAGCTATTACCGTAGTCGGCATGGTAAGACCTAGGCCCGGGACCATGATAACTTTTCGTTTTGAGGTCCCCAGGCCCTAAAAACACCATTTGTTCAAAACTATATATATGTATGTATGTATATACATAATATATATGTATCCGTGAGCACGATAACTCTCGTAAAAATAAGCCGATTTTGACAAAATTTGGTATAAACGTGGTACCCAAAATAGACCAATTAGGGTAACATTTGGATAAATTTTTCATTTTATCATGTGGGCGAGACCACGTAATCAAGAAGGAGGCTAGGCTTAGCAGATATTGTGGCCACTTGGATACTTTAAATAAAACCAGCACTTTTGTAGAACATTATATATATTCAGTCTCTCAAAATATCAAATAATTTTATATATTCTTCTATAAATTAAATAATCATCTCTTCAATCATCATAGGATAAATTTCCTAAAATACTGGGTTTTTCCGAGCGATAAACATTTAACTAGGATATTGTTAGCGTCACAGTCAGTCGAGTTCAGGACTTCTGAATGTGCGTGTCGTGTTTATGTCTTAGTCGTGTTTAATGTGTGTCGTGTTTAAATGTTTTCGTGTGTTTCGTGGGTGTACTGAAAATCAAGTGTTGTTAAGTGACGTGCAGTGAAATAGTGTCTTTAAACCTAAATATTCATACAACATTTATCTCTTCCATACTACATTCGCTAATCCCATTTATTCGCAGATTCGATTCAATCTTTCGTTCCCAAATATTCAACCATACATTCACTTATTCCCCAATCGTCGCCAGCATTAAAATATCCTATTAATCCACTTTTAAATATTGCCCTTTAAAAAAAAAAAACAATTAAAACAAATTTTAATAACTTATATAAATATTCCTCAATACAGATGCTCTTTTCGTGTTGATACAATCCCTTTCAATAACCAGTTGTATCCGGTTTGCGGTATATACAATGAACTGAGGAATGCCGGCTGGATACAATGTTTACTTGTTTAACCACTTAAACTCTGTCTACTTTCAGGTCACAAATGTGTAACTTTCTGACATCTAAATAGTTATTTACATTTTGTACAAGCACAGTGACATCCGTTACAAAATAAATTATTCTATACGGTCCCATGTATTTCAACGCTAATTTCTTACTAAAATTATTTATTTTCGAACTCAAAATATGTGTTTTGATGTACACGGTTTGATTCAGCTGAAATGGGTGTTTGTTCCGAGGATCTTGATACTTGTTTCTCCGTCTATTTTGCAATATACTTTTCTTGACATTATTTAGGGCTCTTATTAAATTTTCCTTCTTCTGATCGACATTAATGGCGTTAGAAACAAAGTCTTGAATACTCCATAAATTAGATAGAGCGTTGTTACATTCGTGGCTGAACATTATTTGAAAAGCTGTAGATCCGATTGATGAATTTTTGGCAGTGTTTAGGCTAATTTGTACATATTTTATTTCTTGGTCCCAATTAGCTTGCTGATAGTGATAAAAACAACGAAGGATAGTACTAACTGATTTGATATATCTCTCGCTGCGATTTCCGTTGGCTCGATATGCCGCAATTCTACGATGTTGAACAAAATTCTTGAATAAAAATAACTTAAATTCTTTAGATACGAAGTAGCTTGCGTTATCGGATACTATTATTCTGGGCGTGGAAAAATGCGTAAATACATTTTCAAGCTTTTTAATTATTAGCCTGGAATTACAGTTACGTAATGCGTATAACCAAGTATAACGGCTGAAACCATCTACAATCACAAGTAAATATTTATTTCCTTTTAGCGAATTTCCCCTATAGGGTAGAAGCTATTACCGTAGGTCTTATGGTAAGACTTAAGCCCGAGACCATGATAACTTTTTGTTTTGAGGTCCCCAGATGTCCAAAACACTATTCGTTCAAATTTATATATATGTATATATATATATATATATATATATATATATATATATGTGTGTGTCCGTGAATGCGATAACTTGAGTAAAAAACGTCCGATTTCGATGAAATTTGGCTCAAATGTGTAAACTGACATTTACGACTAAGTTCGAAAACCAGAAAAATCGGACTATGGGAAGGGGGGTTTATGGGGGTTTTAAATTTTCCAAAAAATAGTTTTTTGCATTTTTTACCCTAAAATTTTTAAAACACTTAATTTAGGTTTAGACCATGTTATAGAGCTTAAAAAAACAAATAATATGGTATTTTGAATTATTAACCTAGGTTAAGTGGTTGCGGAAAAAATCCAAAAAACATGCTATGGTATTTTTATGGATCTTACTAGAGCCTTTGATAGCGTATCGCATATAATCTTACTAAAATCCTTAAAAAACCTTGGAATTGTGGGAGTTCCATTAAATTGGTTTGAATCTTATGTTTCTAACAGACAGCAGTATGTGGAATTAAGGTATGTTACCAAACAAAATCAAATTCGTTATACAAAATCTTCACTATCGACATTGAGGCATGGAGTGCCACAGGGGTCAATTTTAGGACCTATTCTTTTTCTCTGTTACCTGAAAGGTTTGCCGTCCATTATACCTGGTAATCAGAGTAAAATGTGTCTTTATGCAGATGATTCCAACTTAATAGTTACAGGTAAAACAGTAGACGAAGTGGAAATATTAGCTAATAATGACCTTTGTTTAATTAATAAATATTTCTCAGGTAAAAACTTGTTACTAAATTCTGATAAGACAAACACTATATCATTTCACACAATTCAGCGCAGAATAAAACCAAGGCCAAATATCACTATAAAAAATCATAAAATCTCTCAGTCTAAAAAAACAGAATTTTTGGGATTGGTATTGGATGAAAACTTAACTTGGAACAACCATATAGGAATGCTGCATAAAAAGATTTCTTCGGGGTTATATGCTCTCACAGCTATGTCCAGATATTGCACAATAGAAACACTGAAAATGATTTATTATGCGCATGTTCACTCACACATTTCTTTTGGAATTGTTTTGTATGGTGCAACAAGTAACAAAACTTTATCAAGTATCTTAAAATTGCAAAAAGAAACAGTGAGAATAATTATGAATTTGAAAAAGAGGGATTCGGTAAAAGAAGTCTTTTCAAGTTTGGGAATACTGACAATTTACAGCTTGTACATCCTTGAGACAATCATGTTTGTAAGGTGCAATGGTGACAGGTTAACTAGTTTAGGGTCAAGCCATAGTTATAATACACGAAATAGAAACCTGTTAGTCATTCAAAAGCATTCTACAGAATTATATTTTAAAAAGCCAAGCTCTGCAGGTATAAAATTCATAAAACATGTCCCCAAAAATCTTCTTTCAATAAAAGATAATTCTAAGTTTAGGAAGCACTTAAAAAATTACTTAACAGAAAAAGCAATATATTCATTTAACGAGTTTACTGAGGTTTTTTAAGTTATTTTGTTGTTTGTTGTAATAGATTTAAGATTTACGTAGTAGATATCATAAATCCTACGTATTATGACGCCATTCTACATTTGTATGACTTTTACTTGACAATTTGTACAAATTTTATGAATAAAGTGAATTTGAATTTGAATTTGAATTTGAATATGCTCATAAAATCTCCCATGTTAATCTTATGGGAAAAAGGTTTTTGGCTTTTCCTCAGTTAATTTTACTTTAAACTTCACATTTTCTTTTACCAATCACTTCAGCTCCACAAAACAATCATTTTGGTGTTTAAATTGTGATTCTACGTCAAACCGTTGCAGAGATATTCAAAGTGCTAAACACAGTACGTTGTCCAATGTTATCCTTATGGAGAATAAATAAAATTTGATATCTTGATTATTTATGAATGTATATTGATGAAATTTGGTATGTGGCTTCATGTTGTACTGGTATATTGATAATTGCACAAAAAATAAATGTTTTGTTGATTGCCCCGTAGCAGCTGCTAACCTGCATACTCAGCCCTAATGTTATTCTTATGGAGAATAAGTAAAGTTTTATATCTCCCTTAATTATGAACATAAATTAATAAAACATGGTAAGTAGCTTCACCTGGTTCAGTTACATTGATAATTGCATAAAAACTCATTTCTTATCTTCCTCGTTGCAGCAAACCTGCGTACTCAGTCCTAATGTTATTCTTATGGGGAATAAATAAAATGTAATAAATCACTTATTTATGAATGTATTTTTGTCAAACTTGCTGAGTGGCTTTATGTACTAGTGAGAAACATATCAATGCATTGGAAATTCGCTGAGTACGCAGGTTTGCTGCGACGGGGGGTATTTTAGATCTCGGGAGTGGTCCCAGTATATCTATAAATATGGTGTTCATGCTTTTTTCGACCGGTATTGATATTAATTTCCCTTCGTACTTTTGTTGACTAGTTTTTGACATGAGACAGATTTTGCATGCATTTACTTTTTCTTTAACTATATTATCGAGCCTTGGGTTGAAAAAATATTCATTTATCTTACTTTGCGTTCTAGCAATGCCTAAATGACCACCAAATGTCGTATTGTGAAAAAATGTGAATACTAAATTTATTAGTTTGTCAGGCAAGTAAATTCGGGCTTTTCCTTTATTATTCTTATACATCAGTAAATCATTCTTCAGGAAATAACATAGCTGATTTTTATCTTCATTTATGCTCTTAATAATTTCTCTACATTTCCCATCCTCCTGCTGGTGCGTTTTCAGGTCCGTAAAAGCCAATGGAATTTCAGTAATTAAATTCCAAAAATAATTTTTCTCAAATTTCTCCTTGTTCTCAGAACTTAAATTCCTATTTACATTATTTACATATAGTTTTGATATATTTGCTTTATGGCTCATGGTTATTTCGGGATTTACCTGAATATTATTTTCTTCAGGTTTCTTTACCTCAGTATTTGCTAGATTATTCTCCTCATTTTGCGGGTTTTCATCGTATAATCGAGATAAGGTATCCGCCAAAATATTTTCGCTTCCACGACGATGTTCAAGTTCAACGGTAAAAGGCAAGCTTAAAAGTCGTTCCGCCCACTTCGACAATCTCCCCCTGCCAAGCTAGCGTTGAGAATTCAAAATGCAACTTAAAGCTAAATTATCTGTAATTAGTGTGAAAGGCTGCACTTCCAGATACTCGTGCCATTTTTCGATACACAGGATCACACTGTAGGCTTCCTTTTCATATACGCTGTATTTTAATTCTGCATCTGTAAACTTTTTAGAGTAATAAGCTATAGTCATCAGATCTTGGTTTTTATTATACTGGAGCAAAATTCCGCCGGCACCTAGCATAGATGCGTCCGTCTGAAGGACAAAGCTTTTCCGGAAATCAGCTAGCTGTAAAATAGGCGGGTTCGAGATGGCTTTTTTTAAATTTTCAAACGCTTCCTGACACTCGTTGGACCATTTAAATTTAACGCCTTTCCGTTTGAGTTGATGTAACGGTGCACATATGTCGGCATAATTAGGTATGTATTTCAACCAATAAGAGCACATCCCTGTAAATTGTCGTACCTGTTTTACTGTTTTAGGAACAGGGAAATTCCAAATACTAACAATGCGCTCGGGGTCTATCGAGATAGTGTTATCTTTGATTATATGGCCTAAGAAACTTATTTCTTGGCAGAAAAACTTAGCTTTTTCCATATTAGTCGTTAATTTATGCTTGCTCAAAAGATCAACAACATTTTTGATATGTTCTAGGTGAGATTTTATATCGGGACTGTAGATCAGAATGTCATCGCAAAAGTTAATAAGATATTTGAACTTTATCTCACGGAAGATCTTATCTAAATAACTTGATAACACAGAGCTACCAACTTGAAGTCCGAAACATACTCTTTTCATGCGGTATTTCCCGAATATAGTACAGAAAGATGTAATATCCCTGGAATTTTCTGCTAGTGGACATTGCAAAAAGGCTTTGTTAAGATCGATTATGGTGAAATATTTCGCCCCTTGTAGATGCTGGTACATGTTTTGGAGATCGCCGAGTTGATGATTCATTTTGATCAATTTTTTATTCAGTTCGGAGTAATTAACTACTAATCTGTCCTTATTAGTTAAAAATGCTGGCGAGCTATATTAACTAGTGGATGGTTCTATAATATCCTGTTCAAGCCAATCATCAATGATCTTCTTCATTTTAATTACCGCTGGAGGGCTTAAATAATATGGTCGGATGTTTACAGGCTTATCATCTGTTAATCGTAACTCAGCTTGTAAATCCAATGCTTCACCAATTTTGTCAGTAAATACCTCTGGGTGGGAATGTATTAACTCTTCGACTTTTTTCCGCGTATCGGGTGTTCCAATTTTAATATTATTAACCATGTTGCCAATCTTCGAGTTAGAGGTTAAGTTGATCTTCACTGATGTTTTAAATTTAAAGTAGCAATTGTTTTGGGCTAAGTTGATATTTAAACCAGTTTTTCTCATGAATGGAGCACCAATTATCATAGGGAAACTGTTTTGTTTAATGACCAAACATTTGTCGCACCACGAATATTCCCCTATTTTTATCTTCAATCTGCATTAGTTTAAAACCTCGATTTCTAAGTCATTAGCTGCTATTATGGTCCCTAACCATTTATTTCCCGGTTTTATTGCTTTAGGCTTTATCAAGTCCTTATATAGCTCTTCGTTTATAAAATTCTTGCTAGCTCCCGTGTCCAATAATGCCTTAACTGTTATATTTTTATGAGTTTGGATTTCTAGGCATGGTAGTGTTTCACGTATTGTTCCTTTGGTTTTATTTAGTCCCGGTTGCTTGAATTTATTCCAGCCTTTTACTATCTGTCGTAATTCCCCTTTAAATTGTGGTGTGTGATTTTTATTTAATTCCAGCGTTGCATGTGGGTTGATTTTGTTTCTCGGGAGAGTGAAAATAAGAAAGTCGACTATTCCTTTCTCCCGTATTCACAAGTTTTTTGGCCCCCTAAAACAATTCCTGGCGATATGGCCTTTTCTATTACACTGATAACATACTTTATCATACTTTTTTTGGTCAGTAACCGGTTTCTCCTTAGGCACAAAGTTACGATTTCCAGATTTAGAAGTTAGTCTGAAGTTCTGTGGACAGCTATAATGTAGTGACGTATGCTCCCTAATATAGTCATTATACTGCACGTTGTTACTGTTTATACATAGCTGATCCAGGTCTTTAAAGGATATCGGATTTTTTTCAAATACCAACCTGTTTCTGTTTTCTGGATTTATCCCGTTTTTTATAAAACAAACTAGCTCTTTTTCGGTGAGGTTAGTTTTGAGGATTTGACTATTAATTTTCACTTCGCTTATGTACATAGCTAGGGGTTCTTGTGGCTGTTGAGGCCTTCTTAAAGACTGAAGTAATCGTCCGATTTCTAAACCATCACAGATTGGAAAGGAATTTAGGTAGGGTTCCAATGGGTTAGGCAGTTTATTGAAGGAACATAGATTCATTGGAGGAGCCGTTGATAAATTTGCAATATCCATAGGCCCATGCAGTTGAATTGCATCTGATTTGGATTGTAAACCTGTCTCGGTTGTTTTGATGTTATGCAAATCAGGTCGGATTGGGGATGAATTTTAGAAGGGTCTGACCCAAGACCTTGGTTGAGGTCATATTGATTTCCTCTTCTTCCATAAGGGATTTATTTACTTGCATTTCAAAATTGGTTAGGTCCTCACTAGGTATAGTACCTTTAATTGTATCAAATGTGGAACATAAATTATCTAGTTTAGAGGAAATGTTCACCAACTGGCCCTTAAGTGTAACATCTAGCCTACATTGTAATAAATTGGTAACCTTTACTTTCAATTGAGTTAGCTTGGCATTTATTTTCACAATCTGCAGATGACTAGAATCATCCTTACATCCTTCCACCAATAATTCTAGGGTAGATATTTTATTTTTAATGGTGTCGAATTCTTCATTCACACTTACTTTACCATTTAAGTAGTTTACTTCACCTGGCGTATCATAACAAGATCTAAGTTGCTTCCTGAGTAGTTCAACACTATCCCCCTTTCGGTCTTGATTTCTTATCATGATTAGTTCTTCTTTGGTTAAATAGTTCAAATTAAAATTGACCATTTTGCCGATTTATTTATTTTAACCCCAAAATGTTGCGTTTCCCTGTAGTTTATCACTACTACCAACACTGTTTTAAAACACCCTATTTATCACAAGTGCCATTTCCCAGAATGCTTGCCCATAGCCAATATTTTTTTTTTCTTGATTTTGGTAAACAGCAGAGTTGCGCATTTTGTATACCCAAAATAGACCAATTAGGGTAACATTTGAATAAATATTGATTTTACCATGTGGGCGAGACCACGTAATCATGGCTAGACTTAGCAGATATTGTGGCCACGTGGATACTTTAAATAAACCCAACACTTTTATAGAACATTATATATATGCAGTCTCCCAAAATATCAAATAATTTTACATATTATTCTATAAATTAAATAATCATCTCTTCAATCATCATAGGATGTATTTCCTAAAGGATAGTTTGCTGTGGCATACACACTGGACAATGTAAATTATTTCAATTTAATATCCTAAATTCCATAATCATAATTATTATTAACAGAAAGTTATTGGAATAGTCTTACTGTTTGACGGGAGCCACCTTGAGGCTTTGGATACGCAGGTACACAGGAACTCGTAATTTCTACGAGACTGCCTAGTTGATGGTGTCGTCCCCAAAAAGATTATAATTTAACGGTCGCGTCACATCTTTAAATTAGGTGGCCTGCCAACACAACAAAACTAAATCTCCAATTACCGGCGACTCATATACAAGTAAGCCTAATACATTATTTATGTTATTTTTTTTATCACTTAATAAAAGAATCGGTATACTATTTGAGTTATATTGATATTTGTATAAAACCCATTTTTTTTGTTCCTTGCTTCAGCAAACCAGCATACTCAGTCGCCATGTTATTCTTCTGGAGAATAATTAATACACCCGTCGCAGCAAACCTGCGTACTCAGCAATTTTCCTATGAATATATAACTTAAAACTAAACACATTAACTCACTTACCAGGATTCAAAGAAATATATTCACAAATACGTGATATTTAAAATATTAATTATTCTCTATAAGAATAACATTGGGGCTGAGTACGCAGGTTTGCTGCAACGAGGAAGATAAAAAATGTGTATTTTTTTCAATTATCAATATAACCAACCAGGTGGACAACCAGGTTGGTTTTCGAACTTAAAGTCATAAATATTACTCTAGACATTTGTGCCAAATTTCATCAAAATCTGGCGTTTCCTTCAAAAGTTATCGCGGTAACGGACACACACACATATATATATGTGAACCATGTAATAAACCGCGTTGCGGTATATGCAAAATTATGTGTAAGGCAGACCGCTTTCGAAGTACAGTAACGGACAAAGTTTACCCGATAGCTGGACACATGGATTGTTCATCCAACCATGCGATTTACCAGCTAACGTGTAAACTTTGTCCTAAGGAGTACATTGGACAAACATCTAACTCCTTACGTGTTCGGATGACAGGACATCGGTTTTCTGTCAACCATAAAGACAAACACAAGCCGGTGGCCTTACACGCTGTTCAACATAATGCTGAGTTTGAAGATTGTTTCCATCTTAAAGCTATACACAAAATCCAAAGTGTTGAAAACAAAGAATTAAATGACATGAATTTGAGAACAGTCGAATTGGCTCACCAGTTAGTTTTAAGAACGAAACAACCACATGGACTCAACATTCGTTAATTTGATAATTTTTAGTTCCTTATTATTTCTACAGTAGCAAAATAGTTTTATTCCACATCATCTGATCTTAACCAAATGTGTAAATAACATATGATCTGTTGTTTTTGTTTGTCATTCATTTTTTGTGCTTGATAAAGAGAATACCTCGAAATATTGCAACAAAATGGTGTTAATTTCTTAAATGTATATATATATATATATATATATATATATATATATATATATATATATAGATAGATATAGATATAGATATAGATATAGATATAAATTTGAACAAATAGTGTTTTTGGCATCTGGGGACCTCAAAACAAAAAGTTATCATGGTTTCAATGAGGTGAAGCTACATACCAAGTTTTATTAATTTAGATTCATAACTAAGGGAGATATATAAAACTTTACTTATTCTCCATATGAATAACATGGGGGCCGAGTATGCAGGTTTGCTGCTGTGGGGGATAATCAACAACGAGTTCGCACGCAGCACGCTGACGTGAGGGAAGTGAATTTCCACTTTAAAACTTTTAAAACTCAAAATCAGCGTAAAAATATACATTTATTCCAATTTTTATTAAAATCTGAAAACAGTGATTTTTTGGCTGTTCTGATGCTCCTGGTTTCATTTACCTGCAAAGCTGGGAATACAATTTTGCGCATTATAATGTTAGGAGAAGGTCCAGACAGGCTTGAAAGTAGGCGTGAGGTTTCTGGGGATGATAAAAGTACTCTAATAAAGGAATAACAGGCTTTTCTAGTGTAAAACCCCCATAAGACAACGTACTGTGTTTAGTCGAAACACATTTTCTTTAATAACTCGGTAAATATTTATGCTAGAATGACGAGAGAGGGCTTAAAACTTTCGCCTCACTAATTCCCATCTTTTTACATGAATTAATTTTACATACGGGGCTTTTCTGACCCTTTTTGGGCCCAAAAACTCAAAATTTGAAAGATTAATCCCCAACAAAGGGGTTTAGAGTTTTCCGATTGTTTTGTTCAATGAACTTGTCCAACTGATTACAGAAAAGAACGTCCCTACCAAATTTGAAGTAAATCGGACAAAAAATGCAACCGCTAGAGTGCAAACACACATATATATATATATATATATATATATATGTCTATATATATATATATACATATATATATATATAAAATTTTGAACGACCCCCCAAAACGTGTTCAGGGGGTCACGTTAGGAACTTCTATGGTGGTCCCGGGCTTAAGTTTCACCGTGCGGGTCATGCTAATAGTTCACTTTCCAAAGGAAATTCACTAATAAATAAGTTTTTTGTGCAAATATCAATATACCACAACAATAAGCCACATACCAAGTTTCATCCAACCATACCATACCAAGAATTTTATTTATTCTCCATAAGGATAACATTGGACAATGTACCGGTACTGTGTTTAGCACTTTGAATATCTCTGCAACGGTTGGACGTAGAACAACAATTAAAACGCCAAAAACACTATTTGTTTAAATTTATATATATATATATATATATATATATATATATATATGTGTGTGTCCGTTACCGCGATAACTTTTGAAAGAAACACCCAATTTTGATGAAATTTGGCACAAATGTGTAGATTAACATTTATGACTTTAAGTTTGAAAACCAGATCGATCGGACTATGGGAAAGGGGTTTTATGGGGGTTTTAAATTTTCCAAAAATTAGTTTTTTGAATTTTTCCTCTTAAAATTGTAAAATCACTTAATTTTGGTTATAGTAATTTTATAGAGCTTAAAAAATCAAATAATTTGGTATTTTGAATTATTAACCTAGGTTAAGTGGTTGTAGAGAAAAGTCAAAGAACGCGTCCATAAAATTTCCCATGTTAACCTTATGGGAAAAAGGTTTTTGGATTTTCCTAATACATTTTTACTAAAAACTTCACATTTATTTTTACAAATCAGTTTAGCTCTACAAAACAATCATTTTGGTGTTTTAATTGTTGTTCTACTTCCAACCGTTGCAGCGATATTCAAAGTGCTAAACACAGTACGTTGTCCAATGTTATCCTTAAGGAGGATAAATAAAGTTTGATATATCGATTATTTATAAATGTATATTGATGAAACTTGGCATGTGGCATCAACTAGTTGTGGTATATTGATATTTGCACAAAAAAAAAGGTTTTTGTTGATTTTTCCCGTAGCAGCAAACCTGCATACTCGGCCCCCTGTTATTCATAATATGGAGAATAAGTAAAGTTTTATATCTACCTTAGTTATGAACCTAAATTAATAAAACTTGGTATCTAGCTTCACCTGGTTGAGTTATATTGATAATTGCAAAAATATACATTTTTATCTTCCTCATTGCAGCAAACCTGCATACTCAGCCCTAATGTTATTCTTATGGGGATTAAATAGAATGCTATATATCACTTATTTATAAATGTATTTTTGTGAAACTTGGTCAGTGGCTCTATGTAGTAGTGAGACACATATATATGCATTGGAAATTCGCTGAGTATGCAGGTTTGCTGCGACGGGGGTATTATTAATTTAGGATCATAACTAAGGGAGAGATAAAATTTGACTTATTCTCCATATTATGAATAACATGGGGGCCGAGTATGCAGGTTTGCTGCTATGGGGAAAATCAACAAAAACATTTTTTGTGCAAATATATACCACAACTAGTTGAAGCTACATATCAAGTTTCATCCATGAATAATCGAGATATCAAATTTTATTTATTCTCCATAAGGATAACATTGGACAACGTACTGTGTTTATCACTTTGAATATCTCTGCAACGGTTGGACATAGAACAACAATTAAAACGCCAAAATGATTGTTTTGTAGAGCTAAACTGATTGGTAAAAATAAATGTGAAGTTTTTAGTAAAATTATCTGAGGAAAATCTTAAAACCTTATTCCCATAAGATTAACATGGGAAATTTTATGGACACGTTTTTTGAATTTTCTCCACAACCACTTAACCTAGCTTAATGATTCAAAATACTAAATTATTTGTTTTTAAGCTCCATAAAATGGCTATAACCAAAATTGAGTATTTTTAAAATGTTGGGTAAAAAGTTCAAAAAACTGATTTTTGGAACATTTTAAACCCTCATAAAACCCCCTTTCCATAGTCTGATCGATCTGGTTTTCAAACTTAAAGTCATAAATCTTACTCTCCACATTTCTGCCAAATTTCGTAAAAATCAGGTTTTTCTTTCAAAAGTTATCGAGGTAACGGACATACATATATATAAATTTGAACGAATAGTGTTTTTGGCATCTGGGGACCTCAAAACAAAAAGTTATGATCTCGGGGTTAAGTCTAACCATGCCACCAACGGTAATAGCTTCTTCCCTATAGGGGAAATTCGCTAAAACATTATTGCCAAAAGGATATACGATTTAAAAATTTGTCTTGGGAATGTAGAAAAAAAGTTTCAACAGTAAATATAAAATGTAAACAAATCAATTGGTCTGTGTTCAATTTAAAATTAAGTATTACTTTCTTAACAATATGTTGGAGCCATTAAGTGAGTTTGTGAGTGGTGTCTCGCAGCCAGCATGATCGTGAGATGATGCTGAGACATAAGGCCATTCTGAGGTTCCTGAGCCTGCCTGAGTCGGAGGCAGCGTCCTGGCGGGTGAAGGATGCCAAGGACGTCAGTGACCTCAGCCAGATGACCTTGGAGGAGAAGGGAGACTACCTCATCAACAAGGTAGGTGCTGCAGTCGCTGCACCCAGGTAACAGATTACTAGGCTGAAGGCATAACTGGTTCATGGACCACTAAGATGTGGGCTAGTAGAAAACGGAGAATAAAATTACAAGTAGACATGGTAGAAATATTTTCAACACCATACAAACAGGATAGTCAAAATGATACTGCCGTTGCAAAAACTCTGCATACTCAGTGAATATCAAATACAACTATATACGCTACACTTAAACTGCCATTATCCTGGTGATGTGCGAGGGGGGATTCATCAGTCTCATCTTCCGCTCAAGGTGACGAACATCATTCATTGGTGAAGGTGTTTGCACCGTCCGTCCTACACACAGCTCTATCAAACACTAGCCGCATCTGTACATTATATGAACCAGACATACCATTTGATCATGCAACTTGTTTAAAGTTTATTGTAGAGCAATTGTTTCTGTGAGAGAGATCTATTGTGTTCTCAGAACTGGTAATTCACAGGTTGGAAATATACACCTCAAGGTTAATTTATAATCAGCCAACCTGACACAACTCTTATTTGACCTGAAATCATCCCTGGTTATTTTGTATTTATAAGTGTTGTTAAAAAACAAAGAGTAAAATGTTTTCCGACATCAGTTAGATTATATTGTCAGCTTTTAAAATACTTTTGGTACTTTTAGGAAATGGCTCTAGGCCTGGTTGGTATTTTAGGTCTGATAGGAAGAACCTAGGTGGATTTAAATAAGGTGTGCTATTGCGCATTGAAGCGTGACGTTATCTGGAGGCGGAAGCGCGTCACCAATGTATTCAGACTATCCTATGAAGGAGTGGGGGACATGGGGTAGTCAGAATGCTTCGGTGGTGCGCTTTTTTAGGAACGAGTTTGCAACAGTGGGAAACTTCAGCGGCGGCTATAGCTTACCCAAAAAATCAGGTCGGGATCAGAACGTCTACCCTCCCTCCATCCCCACCACACCGTTATCGTTGAGAGGGGCGTCATATATTTTGTATATATGAACACTGCTAGCGAATTTCCTCTAGGAAAAAGAAGCTTTGGATTTTGCTGCTGTCTGTCACAACCTTCCTGCGTTTGGCCTTGACGCACCAACATTGAAATTTACGTCAAAGTTTCCTTGTACTGGCCAAACCGAAACTCCGACAAAAAAAACCTTGAAACAAAATATGTAAAATAGATATTTATGTTTCAATTGGCTAGTCTAAAAATGTCCCATTTACAAAAATAAAAAAGTGCCACAGAGGCTCGTATTTTACAATTCACAAGTAAAAGATGGTAATAGTTTACCATCGCTTAAAATAAGCAGTTTTGGTATTTGGAATATAAAACTTATACCGTTATTAAGCCTGTTTCATGGAGACCAGGAATATATAAGGGCTTTTACAATTAAATCAGCATAATTTGGAGTTGTGGCAGTGGGAGCGAAACTCGGCAAGTTTTGTCGCGGCCGCAGTGTTGTGGATGGAGGGAGAGTAGACGTTCCGATCCCGACCTGGGTTTTTGGATAGGCTCTAGCCAAGAGTAACATCAACTGTCACTGTAAACCAGCTGATCACATAAACACCGTGACGTCACCTGGAGGCTGCGCAGAACATGCTCAAATTCGTCCTTCTGAATAGCACACCTTACTTAAATCCACAGGCTTAATTACATTAAAACAGATTAAGTCCGCTCCATAGACACAAAAAGAAAATACACAATAACTTGAACTATTTCATGGACACTGACCACTTTTTCAGTTGTCTATAGATGATAGAACAAGTGGTCAGTGGCCATGAAATATTTTAAGTTATTTTTTTATTTTATTTTTATGTTTATGGAATGAACTTCATCTGTTTTAAACCACCTATAAAACCTGTTTCAAAATACTTTGATATCTTTCTGAACATGGGGAAAGCGAGTGCTGGTTTTAAGATGTAGGTATCAAAGCAGATAATGTCACATGCCATAGTTCTTATTGCACTGTACTGATGTAGTGGTTAATGCACAAAAGTGTGGTCTGAGTTGTTTAAAAATATTTCGAAGGGCTAGTGTGCGCACTGATCCTGGCAACTGCGTTTACAGATTGCTGAGGACTTCTGCAAGTGGATCAGGGAGCTGGGAGGGGACGAGAAGTCGTTCATCAGCGAGGAGATCGTCAAGGAGCTTTTCCAGATCGGCATGGACAACCCGGCGTCGCGCGCCATTTGCATGAAGACGATGGAGAAGCGAGTGCTCTACCATAACCTCGCGACCTTCCTGCAGATGCCTGGGGTAAGCTGGGAAACACAACGATCCTTTACTAAAAGTAATTGATTTCTGCATTTTTATCGTTTGTATTTTTTTTAAGAGGTTAGCAGCCTCTTTTTTCCTTACTTGCCCTTCCACATTAACTACGCATCTGTGTGTGGAATGTATCCAGCAAAGTAAGCTGTGAGCCGTTACAGTACAAGTTGTACAGAACTGATCAAATTGTCATGCTAGGACTGGGATTCGAATCCACGGCAGGGCCGCTGCCATAGCTCCGGAGTCCGTCGCCTTGGTCACCGCATAACTGGCTAGACTGTATTTATCACTGTATAACTAGCTTAGCTAATTAAATTGAATTGAAAGGTATTAATAGACTTTTGGTAATTATTGAGATTGGTTTATCACTTAACTCTAATAACCTTGTGATAATCCTTCATTTTTGTATATAATAATTACATTTAGAATATACAATGTATTTAGTATATAACAACCTAATTTATAATAGCTAGTATAATTATTTTTGAGATTCAAATCATTCCTATGCAATAAATGGTCCATCATAAGAAGTGATGAATCAGTAACATTAACTACCAAAAACTTCTAGGTCTGATACTGAGTAGCAGGATAAGTTTGGCGATACCAAGTATCTAACTTATTCAAATCTGAACTAGAGAACTGCAACATTTTGGTCATTTTATTTATTATGTTAAATAAAATACACAAAATAATTTATATTTTCAAAACATTGTTTGTTTCAGAAATATTTCCACAAAGTACTTTTGAAACACTTGAACTGGGATGCGGAAGTGGAGAAAAAACATTCAAAATTGATGGCATTTGGCAGAAGTTTACCAAAGCAGTTCCGTTTTAAAACTCCGAAGAACAAAACTGCAGAAACTTGGTTAGAGTGGAATAAACTGTCTGAGGAGCAGCTCAGTTTCGCTGATGTTTATAAGGATATTAAAGATTTGAGGTATAGTAAAATCACCAAATAATATTATTCATTCTTTCATAACAAGCGAGTATTCAAGGTATGACACTGTTTGGTATGGAAAGCATTATCCCATATCAAAAACTCTAGATGAATAAAATATAATATTTCAGCAAACATTGGTTTAGACTTTAGAAAATAACAGGGCTGTTTTAAGACTAACCCAAACAGTACGGTACTATATTGCACATTTATGGCCAGTACAATCAAAATAGTTTTATTTTTGACCAATAAATGTATTTTGCTGCTGATTTCTACTAAAAAATGCAGTCCAGTGCCATTTTGTCAACATCACTTGATCCGATATTACAGGGTAAAATCGTTATTTACAGCCAAAATGACATGGTCTGATTATCACTTATGGCTGACATTAGATGTTGCAGTTGTAATTTTTGGACAATTTTTCATAAATTAGTCGTTTTTTATGGTTGATACTAAGCGATTCGGCCATTGTAGGCGATCCTCAGTAGATTGGCGGAAAAAACTTGCTCAACTTTAGAGTATTTAAAAAAAACTAAGAGTCAAGTGTTATAAAACTGTACTGAAATACTGAAAAATTTTCAAGCACTCATACTCCCAATTTACCATTAGCTTATTCCAACATATAAGATGATTAAATGATTTGAAGATGATTACTAGATATTATTATTACTAAGAATAACTAGCCAACAACATTTGATCGATCAGCAGGTTGATGTGTTTGTTTGTGTCGTGACAGGTCAACGAGAGAGTACTGCAGGTGGATGACTGCCCACCAAGAGCACAAGAGACCTCTGTCCTTGGTCGATCAGCAGGTTGATGTGTTTGTTTGTGTCGTGACAGGTCAACGAGAGAGTACTGCAGGTGGATGACTGCCCACCCAGAGCACAAGAGACCTCTGTACTTGATCGATCAGCAGGTTGATGTGTTTGTTTGTGTCGTGACAGGTCAACGAGAGAGTACAGCAGGTGGATGACTGCCCACCCAGAGCACAAGAGACCTCTGTACTTGATCGATCAGCAGGTTGATGTGTTTGTTTGTGTCGTGACAGGTCAACGAGAGAGTACTGCAGGTGGATGACTGCCCACCCAGAGCACAAGAGACCTCTGTACTTGATCGATCAGCAGGTTGATGTGTTTGTTTGTGTCGTGACAGGTCAACGAGAGAGTACTGCAGGTGGATGACTGCCCACCCAGAGCACAAGAGACCTGTGTACTTGATCGATCAGCAGGTTGATGTGTTTGTTTGTGTTGTGACAGGTCAACGAGAGAGTACTGCAGGTGGATGACTGCCCACCCAGAGCACAAGAGACCTCTGTATTTGGTCGATCAGCAGGTTGATGTGTTTGTTTGTGTCGTGACAGGTCAACGAGAGAGTACTGCAGGTGGATGACTGCCCACCAAGAGCACAAGAGACCTCTGTACTTGATCGATCACCAGGTTGATGTGTTTGTTTGTGTTGTGACAGGTCAACGAGAGAGTACTGCAGGTGGATGACTGCCCACCCAGAGCACAAGAGACCTCTGTACTTGATCGATCAGCAGGTTGATGTGTTTGTTTGTGTCGTGACAGGTCAACAAGAGAGTACTGCAGGTGGATGACTGCCCACCCAGAGCACAAGAGACCTCTGTACTTGATCGATCAGCAGGTTGATGTGTTTGTTTGTGTCGTGACAGGTCAACGAGAGAGTACTGCAGGTGGATGACTGCCCACCCAGAGCACAAGAGACCTCTGTACTTGATCGATCAGCAGGTTGATGTGTTTTTTTGTGTCGTGACAGGTCAACGAGAGAGTAGTGCAGGTGGATGACTGCCCACCCAGAGCACAAGAGACCTCTGTACTTGATCGATCAGCAGGTTGATGTGTTTGTTTGTGTCGTGACAGGTCAACGAGAGAGTACTGCAGGTGGATGACTGCCCACCCAGAGCACAAGAGACCTCTGTACTTAGTCGATCAGCAGGTTGATGTGTTTGTTTGTGTCGTGACAGGTCAACGAGAGAGTACTGCAGGTGGATGACTGCCCACCCAGAGCACAAGAGACCTCTGTACTTGATCGATCAGCAGGTTGATGTGTTTGTTTGTGTTGTGACAGGTCAACGAGAGAGTACTGCAGGTGGATGACTGCCCACCCAGAGCACAAGAGACCTCTGTACTTGATCGATCAGCAGGTTGATGTGTTTGTTTGTGTTGTGACAGGTCAACGAGAGAGTACTGCAGGTGGATGACTGCCCACCCAGAGCACAAGAGACCTCTGTACTTGATCAATCAGTAGGTTGATGTGTTTGTTTGTGTTGTGACAAGTCAACGAGAGAGTACTGCAGGTGGATGACTGCCCACCCAGAGCACAAGAGACCTCTGTATTTGGTCGATCAGCAGGTTGATGTGTTTGTTTGTGTCGTGACAGGTCAACGAGAGAGTACTGCAGGTGGATGACTGCCCACCCAGAGATCAAGAGACCTCTGTACTTGATCGATCAGCAGGTTGATGTGTTTTTTTGTGTTGTGACAGGTCAACGAGAGAGTACTGCAGGTGGATGACTGCCCACCCAGAGCACAAGAGACCTCTGTACTTGATCGATCAGCAGGTTGATGGGTTTGTTTGTGTCGTGACAGGTCAACGAGAGAGTACTGCAGGTGGATGACTGCCCACCAAAAGCACAAGAGACCTCTGTACTTGATCGATCAGCAGGTTGATGTGTTTGTTTGTGTTGTGACAGGTCAACGAGAGAGTACTGCAGGTGGATGACTGCCCACCCAGAGCAAAAGAGACCTCTGTACTTGATCGATCAGCAGGTTGATGTGTTTGTTTGTGTTGTGACAGGTCAACGAGAGAGTACTGCAGGTGGATGACTGCCCACCCAGAGCACAAGAGACCTCTGTACTTGATCGATCAGCAGGTTGATGTGTTTGTTTGTGTCGTGACAGGTCAACGAGAGAGTACTGCAGGTGGATGACTGCCCACCCAGAGCACAAGAGACCTCTGTACTTGATCGATCAGCAGGTTGATGTGTTTGTTTGTGTTGTGACAAGTCAACGAGAGAGTACTGCAGGTGGATGAATGCCCACCCAGAGCACAAGAGACCTCTGTATTTGGTCGATCAGCAGGTTGATGTGTTTGTTTGTGTCGTGACAGGTCAACGAGAGAGTACTGCAGGTGGATGACTGCCCACCCAGAGCACAAGAGACCTCTGTACTTGATCGATCAGCAGGTTGATGTGTTTTTTTGTGTCGTGACAGGTCAACGAGAGAGTACTACAGGTGGATGACTGCCCACCCAGAGCACAAGAGACCTCTGTACTTGATCGATCAGCAGGTTGATGTGTTTGTTTGTGTCGTGACAGGTCAACGAGAGAGTACTGCAGGTGGATGACTGCCCACCCAGAGCACAAGAGACCTCTGTACTTGATCGATCAGCAGGTTGATGTGTTTGTTTGTGTCGTGACAGGTCAATGAGAGAGTACTGCAGGTGGATGACTGCCCACCCAGAGCACAAGAGACCTCTGTACTTGATCGATCAGCAGGTTGATGTGTTTGTTTGTGTTGTGACAAGTCAACGAGAGAGTACTGCAGGTGGATGACTGCCCACCCAGAGCACAAGAGACCTCTGTATTTGGTCGATCAGCAGGTTGATGTGTTTGTTTGTGTCGTGACAGGTCAACGAGAGAGTACTGCAGGTGGATGACTGCTCACCCAGAGCACAAGAGACCTCTGTACTTGATCGATCAGCAGGTTGATGTGTTTTTTTGTGTTGTGACAGGTCAACGAGAGAGTACTGCAGGTGGATGACTGCCCACCCAGAGCACAAGAGACCTCTGTACTTGATCGATCAGCAGGTTGATGGGTTTGTTTGTGTCGTGACAGGTCAACGAGAGAGTACTGCAGGTGGATGACTGCCCACCAAGAGCACAAGAGACCTCTGTACTTGATCGATCAGCAGGTTGATGTGTTTGTTTGTGTTGTGACAGGTCAACGAGAGAGTACTGCAGGTGGATGACTGCCCACCCAGAGCACAAGAGACCTCTGTACTTGATCGATCAGCAGGTTGATGTGTTTGTTTGTGTTGTGACAGGTCAACGAGAGAGTACTGCAGGTGGATGACTGCCCACCCAGAGCACAAGAGACCTCTGTACTTGATCAATCAGCAGGTTGATGTGTTTGTTTGTGTTGTGACAGGTCAACGAGAGAGTACTGCAGGTGGATGACTGCCCACCCAGAGCACAAGAGACCTCTGTACTTGATCAATCAGCAGGTTGATGTGTTTGTTTGTGTTGTGACAAGTCAACGAGAGAGTACTGCAGGTGGATGACTGCCCACCCAGAGCACAAGAGACCTCTGTATTTGGTCGATCAGCAGGTTGATGTGTTTGTTTGTGTCGTGACAGGTCAACGAGAGAGTACTGCAGGTGGATGACTGCCCACCCAGAGCACAAGAGACCTCTGTACTTGATCGATCAGCAGGTTGATGTGTTTTTTTGTGTTGTGACAGGTCAACGAGAGAGTACTGCAGGTTGATGACTGCCCACCCAGAGCACAAGAGACCTCTGTACTTGATCGATCAGCAGGTTGATGGGTTTGTTTGTGTCGTGACAGGTCAACGAGAGAGTACTGCAGGTGGATGACTGCCCACCAAAAGCACAAGAGACCTCTGTACTTGATCGATCAGCAGGTTGATGTGTTTGTTTGTGTCGTGACAGGTCAACGAGAGAGTACTGCAGGTGGATGACTGCCCACCCAGAGCACAAGAGACCTCTGTACTTGATCGTTCAGCAGGTTGATGTGTTTGTTTGTGTTGTGACAGGTCAACGAGAGAGTACTGCAGGTGGATGACTGCCCACCCAGAGCACAAGAGACCTCTGTACTTGATCGATCAGCAGGTTGATGTGTTTGTTTGTGTCGTGAAAGGTCAACGAGAGAGTACTGCAGGTGGATGACTGCCCACCCAGAGCACAAGAGACCTCTGTACTTGGTCGATCAGCAGGTTGATGTGTTTGTTTGTGTCGTGACAGGTCAACGAGAGAGTACTGCAGGTGGATGACTGCCCACCCAGAGTACAAGAGACCTCTGTACTTGGTCGATCAGCAGGTTGATGTGTTTGTTTGTGTCGTGACAGGTCAACGAGAGAGTACTGCAGGTGGATGACTGCCCACCCAGAGCACAAGAGACCTCTGTACTTGATCGATCAGCAGGTTGATGTGTTTGTTTGTGTTGTGACAGGTCAACGAGAGAGTACTGCAGGTGGATGACTGCCCACCCAGAGCACAAGAGACCTCTGTACTTGATCGATCAGCAGGTTGATGTGTTTGTTTGTGTTGTGACAGGTCAACGAGAGAGTACTGCAGGTGGATGACTGCCCACCCAGAGCACAAGAGACCTCTGTACTTGATCAATCAGCAGGTTGATGTGTTTGTTTGTGTTGTGACAAGTCAACGAGAGAGTACTGCAGGTGGATGACTGCCCACCCAGAGCACAAGAGACCTCTGTATTTGGTCGATCAGCAGGTTGATGTGTTTGTTTGTGTCGTGACAGGTCAACGAGAGAGTACTGCAGGTGGATGACTGCCCACCCAGAGATCAAGAGACCTCTGTACTTGATCGATCAGCAGGTTGATGTGTTTTTTTGTGTTGTGACAGGTCAACGAGAGAGTACTGCAGGTGGATGACTGCCCACCCAGAGCACAAGAGACCTCTGTACTTGATCGATCAGCAGGTTGATGGGTTTGTTTGTGTCGTGACAGGTCAACGAGAGAGTACTGCAGGTGGATGACTGCCCACCAAAAGCACAAGAGACCTCTGTACTTGATCGATCAGCAGGTTGATGTGTTTGTTTGTGTTGTGACAGGTGAACGAGAGAGTACTGCAGGTGGATGACTGCCCACCCAGAGCACAAGAGACCTCTGTACTTGATCGATCAGCAGGTTGATGTGTTTGTTTGTGTCGTGACAGGTCAACGAGAGAGTACTGCAGGTGGATGACTGCCCACCCAGAGCACAAGAGACCTCTGTACTTGATCGATCAGCAGGTTGATGTGTTTGTTTGTGTTGTGACAAGTCAACGAGAGAGTACTGCAGGTGGATGACTGCCCACCCAGAGCACAAGAGACCTCTGTATTTGGTCGATCAGCAGGTTGATGTGTTTGTTTGTGTCGTGACAGGTCAACGAGAGAGTACTGCAGGTGGATGACTGCCCACCCAGAGCACAAGAGACCTCTGTACTTGATCGATCAGCAGGTTGATGTGTTTTTTTGTGTCGTGACAGGTCAACGAGAGAGTACTACAGGTGGATGACTGCCCACCCAGAGCACAACAGACCTCTGTACTTGATCGATCAGCAGGTTGATGTGTTTGTTTGTGTCGTGACAGGTCAACGAGAGAGTACTGCAGGTGGATGACTGCCCACCCAGAGCACAAGAGACCTCTGTACTTGATCGATCAGCAGGTTGATGTGTTTGTTTGTGTCGTGACAGGTCAATGAGAGAGTACTGCAGGTGGATGACTGCCCACCCAGAGCACAAGAGACCTCTGTACTTGATCAATCAGCAGGTTGATGTGTTTGTTTGTGTTGTGACAAGTCAACGAGAGAGTACTGCAGGTGGATGACTGCCCACCCAGAGCACAAGAGACCTCTGTATTTGGTCGATCAGCAGGTTGATGTGTTTGTTTGTGTCGTGACAGGTCAACGAGAGAGTACTGCAGGTGGATGACTGCCCACCCAGAGCACAAGAGACCTCTGTACTTGATCGATCAGCAGGTTGATGTGTTTTTTTGTGTTGTGACAGGTCAACGAGAGAGTACTGCAGGTGGATGACTGCCCACCCAGAGCACAAGAGACCTCTGTACTTGATCGATCAGCTGGTTGATGGGTTTGTTTGTGTCGTGACAGGTCAACGAGAGAGTACTGCAGGTGGATGACTGCCCACCAAAAGAACAAGAGACCTCTGTACTTGATCGATCAGCAGGTTGATGTGTTTGTTTGTGTTGTGACAGGTCAACGAGAGAGTACTGCAGGTGGATGACTGCCCACCCAGAGCACAAGAGACCTCTGTACTTGATCGATCAGCAGGTTGATGTGTTTGTTTGTGTTGTGACAGGTCAACGAGAGAGTACTGCAGGTGGATGACTGCCCACCCAGAGCACAAGAGACCTCTGTACTTGATCGATCAGCAGGTTGATGTGTTTGTTTGTGTCGTGACAGGTCAACGAGAGAGTACTGCAGGTGGATGACTGCCCACCCAGAGCACAAGAGACCTCTGTACTTGATCGATCAGCAGGTTGATGTGTTTGTTTGTGTTGTGACAAGTCAACGAGAGAGTACTGCAGGTGGATGACTGCCCACCCAGAGCAAGGGAGACCTCTGTATTTGGTCGATCAGCAGGTTGATGTGTTTGTTTGTGTCGTGACAGGTCAACGAGAGAGTACTGCAGGTGGATGACTGCCCACCCAGAGCACAAGAGACCTCTGTACTTGATCGATCAGCAGGTTGATGTGTTTTTTTGAGTCGTGACAGGTCAACGAGAGAGTACTACAGGTGGATGACTGCCCACCCAGAGCACAAGAGACCTCTGTACTTGATCGATCAGCAGGTTGATGTGTTTGTTTGTGTCGTGACAGGTCAACGAGAGAGTACTGCAGGTGGATGACTGCCCACCCAGAGCACAAGAGACCTCTGTACTTGATCGATCAGCAGGTTGATGTGTTTGTTTGTGTCGTGACAGGTCAATGAGAGAGTACTGCAGGTGGATGACTGCCCACCCAGAGCACAAGAGACCTCTGTACTTGATCGATCAGCAGGTTGATGTGTATGTTTGTGTATTGACAAGTCAACGAGAGAGTACTGCAGGTGGATGACTGCCCACCCAGAGCACAAGAGACCTCTGTATTTGGTCGATCAGCAGGTTGATGTGTTTGTTTGTGTCGTGACAGGTCAACGAGAGAGTACTGCAGGTGGATGACTGCCCACCCAGAGCACAAGAGACCTCTGTACTTGATCGATCAGCAGGTTGATGTGTTTTTTTGTGTTGTGACAGGTCAACGAGAGAGTACTGCAGGTGGATGACTGCCCACCCAGAGCACAAGAGACCTCTGTACTTGATCGATCAGCAGGTAGATGGGTTTGTTTGTGTCGTGACAGGTCAACGAGAGAGTACTGCAGGTGGATGACTGCCCACCAAGAGCACAAGAGACCTTTGTACTTGATCGATCAGCAGGTTGATGTGTTTGTTTGTGTTGTGACAGGTCAACGAGAGAGTACTGCAGGTGGATGACTGCCCACCCAGAGCACAAGAGACCTCTGTACTTGATCGATCAGCAGGTTGATGTGTTTGTTTGTGTTGTGACAGGTCAACGAGAGAGTACTGCAGGTGGATGACTGCCCACCCAGAGCACAAGAGACCTCTGTACTTGATCGATCAGCAGGTTGATGTGTTTTTTTGTGTTGTGACAGGTCAACGAGAGAGTACTGCAGGTGGATGACTGCCCACCCAGAGCACAAGAGACCTCTGTACTTGATCGATCAGCAGGTTGATGGGTTTGTTTGTGTCGTGACAGGTCAACGAGAGAGTGCTGCAGGTGGATGACTGCCCACCAAAAGCACAAGAGACCTCTGTACTTGATCGATCAGCAGGTTGATGTGTTTGTTTGTGTTGTGACAGGTCAACGAGAGAGTACTGCAGGTGGATGACTGCCCACCCAGAGCACAAGAGACCTCTGTACTTGATCGATCAGCAGGTTGATGTGTTTGTTTGTGTCATGAAAGGTCAACGAGAGAGTACTGCAGGTGGATGACTGCCCACCCAGAGCACAAGAGACCTCTGTACTTGGTCGATCAGCAGGTTGATGTGTTTGTTTGTGTCGTGACAGGTCAACGAGAGAGTACTGCAGGTGGATGACTGCCCACCCAGAGTACAAGAGACCTCTGTACTTGGTCGATCAGCAGGTTGATGTGTTTGTTTGTGTCGTGACAGGTCAACGAGAGAGTACTGCAGGTGGATGACTGCCCACCCAGAGCACAAGAGACCTCTGTACTTGATCGATCAGCAGGTTGATGTGTTTGTTTGTGTTGTGACAGGTCAACGAGAGAGTACTGCAGGTGGATGACTGCCCACCCAGAGCACAAGAGACCTCTGTACTTGATCGATCAGCAGGTTGATGTGTTTGTTTGTGTTGTGACAGGTCAACGAGAGAGTACTGCAGGTGGATGACTGCCCACCCAGAGCACAAGTGACCTCTGTACTTGATCAATCAGCAGGTTGATGTGTTTGTTTGTGTTGTGACAAGTCAACGAGAGAGTACTGCAGGTGGATGACTGCCCACCCAGAGCACAAGAGACCTCTGTATTTGGTCGATCAGCAGGTTGATGTGTTTGTTTGTGTCGTGACAGGTCAACGAGAGAGTACTGCAGGTGGATGACTGCCCACCCAGAGATCAAGAGACCTCTGTACTTGATCGATCAGCAGGTTGATGTGTTTTTTTGTGTTGTGACAGGTCAACGAGAGAGTACTGCAGGTGGATGACTGCCCACCCAGAGCACAAGAGACCTCTGTACTTGATCGATCAGCAGGTTGATGGGTTTGTTTGTGTCGTGACAGGTCAACGAGAGAGTACTGCAGGTGGATGACTGCCCACCAAAAGCACAAGAGACCTCTGTACTTGATCGATCAGCAGGTTGATGTGTTTGTTTGTGTTGTGACAAGTCAACGAGAGAGTACTGCAGGTGGATGACTGCCCACCCAGAGCACAAGAGACCTCTGTATTTGGTCGATCAGCAGGTTGATGTGTTTGTTTGTGTTGTGACAGGTCAACGAGAGAGTACTGCAGGTGGATGACTGCCCAACCAGAGCACAAGAGACCTCTGTACTTGATCGATCAGCAGGTTGATGTGTTTTTTTGTGTTGTGACAGGTCAACGAGAGAGTACTGCAGGTGGATGACTGCCCACCCAGAGCACAAGAGACCTCTGTACTTGATCGATCAGCAGGTTGATGTGTTTGTTTGTGTTGTGACAAGTCAACGAGAGAGTACTGCAGGTGGATGACTGCCCACCCAGAGCAAGGGAGACCTCTGTATTTGGTCGATCAGCAGGTTGATGTGTTTGTTTGTGTCGTGACAGGTCAACGAGAGAGTACTGCAGGTGGATGACTGCCCACCCAGAGCACAAGAGACCTCTGTACTTGATCGATCAGCAGGTTGATGTGTTTTTTTGTGTCGTGACAGGTCAACGTGAGAGTACTACAGGTGGATGACTGCCCACCCAGAGCACAAGAGACCTCTGTACTTGATCGATCAGCAGGTTGATGTGTTTGTTTGTGTCGTGACAGGTCAACGAGAGAGTACTGCAGGTGGATGACTGCCCACCCAGAGCACAAGAGACCTCTGTACTTGATCGATCAGCAGGTTGATGTGTTTGTTTGTGTCGTGACAGGTCAATGAGAGAGTACTGCAGGTGGATGACTGCCCACCCAGAGCACAAGAGACCTCTGTACTTGATCGATCAGCAGGTTGATGTGTTTTTTTGTGTTGTGACAGGTCAACGAGAGAGTACTGCAGGTGGATGACTGCCCACCCAGAGCACAAGAGACCTCTGTACTTGATCGATCAGCAGGTTGATGGGTTTGTTTGTGTCGTGACAGGTCAACGAGAGAGTACTGAAGGTGGATGACTGCCCACCAAGAGCACAAGAGACCTCTGTACTTGATCGATCAGCAGGTTGATGTGTTTGTTTGTGTTGTGACAGGTCAACGAGAGAGTACTGCAGGTGGATGACTGCCCACCCAGAGCACAAGAGACCTCTGTACTTGATCGATCAGCAGGTTGATGTGTTTGTTTGTGTTGTGACAGGTCAACGAGAGAGTACTGCAGGTGGATGACTGCCCACCCAGAGCACAAGAGACCTCTGTACTTGATCGATCAGCAGGTTGATGTGTTTGTTTGTGTCGTGACAGGTCAACGAGAGAGTACTGCAGGTGGATGACTGCCCACCCAGAGCACAAGAGACCTCTGTACTTGATCGATCAGCAGGTTGATGTGTTTGTTTGTGTTGTGACAAGTAAACGAGAGAGTACTGCAGGTGGATGACTGCCCACCCAGAGCACAAGAGACCTCTGTATTTGGTCGATCAGCAGGGTGATGTGTTTGTTTGTGTCGTGACAGGTCAACGAGAGAGTACTGCAGGTGGATGACTGCCCACCCAGAGCACAAGAGACCTCTGTACTTGATCGATCAGCAGGTTGATGTGTTTGTTTGTGTCGTGACAGGTCAACGAGAGAGTACTGCAGGTGGATGACTGCCCACCCAGAGCACAAGAGACCTCTGTACTTGATCGATCAGCAGGTTGATGTGTTTGTTTGTGTCGTGACAGGTCAACGAGAGAGTACTGCAGGTGGATGACTGCCCACCCAGAGCACAAGAGACCTCTGTACTTGGTCGATCAGCAGGTTGATGTGTTTGTTTGTGTCGTGACAGGTCAACGAGAGAGTACTGCAGGTGGATGACTGCCCACCCAGAGCACAAGAGACCTCTGTACTTGGTCGATCAGCAGGTTGATGTGTTTGTTTGTGTCGTGACAGGTCAACGAGAGAGTACTGCAGGTGGATGACTGCCCACCCAGAGTACAAGAGACCTCTGTACTTGGTCGATCAGCAGGTTGATGTGTATTGTTTGTGTCGTGACAGGTCAACGAGGGAGTACTGCAAGTGGATGACTGCCCACCCAGAGCACAAGAGACCTCTGTACTTGGTCGATCAGCAGGTTGATGTGTTTGTTTGTGTCGTGAAAGGTCAACGAGAGAGTACTGCAGGTGGATGACTGCCCACCCAGAGCACAAGAGACCTCTGTACTTGATCGATCAGCAGGTTGATGTGTTTGTTTGTGTCGTGACAGGTCAACGAGAGAGTACTGCAGGTGGATGACTGCCCACCCAGAGCACAAGAGACCTCTGTACTTGATCGATCAGCAGGTTGATGTGTTTGTTTGTGTTGTGACAGGTCAACGAGAGAGTACTGCAGGTGGATGACTGCCCACCCAGAGCACAAGAGACCTCTGTACTTGATCGATCAGCAGGTTGATGTGTTTGTTTGTGTTGTGACAGGTCAACGAGAGAGTACTGCAGGTGGATGACTGCCCACCCAGAGCACAAGAGACCTCTGTACTTGATCGATCAACAGGTTGATGTGTTTGTTTGTGTCGTGACAGGTCAACGAGAGAGTACTGCAGGTGGATGACTGCCCACCCAGAGCACAAGAGACCTCTGTACTTGATCGATCAGCAGGTTGATGTGTTTGTTTGTGTTGTGACAAGTAAACGAGAGAGTACTGCAGGTGGATGACTGCCCACCCAGAGCACAAGAGACCTCTGTATTTGGTCGATCAGCAGGGTGATGTGTTTGTTTGTGTCGTGACAGGTCTACGAGAGAGTACTGCAGGTGGATGACTGCCCACCCAGAGCACAAGAGACCTCTGTACTTGATCGATCAGCAGGTTGATGTGTTTGTTTGTGTCGTGACAGGTCAACGAGAGAGTACTGCAGGTGGATGACTGCCCACCCAGAGCACAAGAGACCTCTGTACTTGATCGATCAGCAGGTTGATGTGTTTGTTTGTGTCGTGACAGGTCAACGAGAGAGTACTGCAGGTGGATGACTGCCCACCCAGAGCACAAGAGACCTCTGTACTTGGTCGATCAGCAGGTTGATGTGTTTGTTTGTGTCGTGACAGGTCAACGAGAGAGTACTGCAGGTGGATGACTGCCCACCCAGAGCACAAGAGACCTCTGTACTTGGTCGATCAGCAGGTTGATGTGTTTGTTTGTGTCGTGACAGGTCAACGAGAGAGTACTGCAGGTGGATGACTGCCCACCCAGAGTACAAGAGACCTCTGTACTTGGTCGATCAGCAGGTTGATGTGTTTGTTTGTGTCGTGACAGGTTAACGAGGGAGTACTGCAAGTGGATGACTGCCCACCCAGAGCACAAGAGACCTCTGTACTTGATCGATCAGCAGGTTGATGTGTTTGTTTGTGTTGTGACAGGTCAACGAGAGAGTACTGCAGGTGGATGACTGCCCACCCAGAGCACAAGTGACCTCTGTACTTGATCAATCAGCAGGTTGATGTGTTTGTTTGTGTTGTGACAAGTCAACGAGAGAGTACTGCAGGTGGATGACTGCCCACCCAGAGCACAAGAGACCTCTGTATTTGGTCGATCAGCAGGTTGATGTGTTTGTTTGTGTCGTGACAGGTCAACGAGAGAGTACTGCAGGTGGATGACTGCCCACCCAGAGATCAAGAGACCTCTGTACTTGATCGATCAGCAGGTTGATGTGTTTGTTTGTGTTGTGACAGGTCAACGAGAGAGTACTGCAGGTGGATGACTGCCCACCCAGAGCACAAGAGACCTCTGTACTTGATCGATCAGCAGGTTGATGGGTTTGTTTGTGTCGTGACAGGTCAACGAGAGAGTACTGCAGGTGGATGACTGCCCACCAAGAGCACAAGAGACCTCTGTACTTGATCGATCAGCAGGTTGATGTGTTTGTTTGTGTTGTGACTGGTCAACGAGAGAGTACTGCAGGTGGATGGCTGCCCACCCAGAGCACAAGAGACCTCTGTACTTGATCGATCAGCAGGTTGATGTGTTTGTTTGTGTTGTGACAAGTCAACGAGAGAGTACTGCAGGTGGATGACTGCCCACCCAGAGCACAAGAGACCTCTGTATTTGGTCGATCAGCAGGTTGATGTGTTTGTTTGTGTCGTGACAGGTCAACGAGAGAGTACTGCAGGTGGATGACTGCCCACCCAGAGCACAAGAGACCTCTGTACTTGATCGATCAGCAGGTTGATGTGTTTTTTGTGTCGTGACAGGTCAACGAGAGAGTACTGCAGGTGGATGACTGCCCACCCAGAGCACAAGAGACCTCTGTACTTGATCGATCAGCAGGTTGATATGTTTGTTTGTGTCGTGACAGGTCAACGAGAGAGTACTGCAGGTGGATGACTGCCCACCCAGAGCACAAGAGACCTCTGTACTTGGTCGATCAGCAGGTTGATGTGTTTGTTTGTGTCGTGACAGGTCAACGAGAGAGTACTGCAGGTGGATGACTGCCCACCCAGAGCACAAGAGACCTCTGTACTTGGTCGATCAGCAGGTTGATGTGTTTGTTTGTGTCGTGACAGGTCAACGAGAGAGTACTGCAGGTGGATGACTGCCCACCCAGAGTACAAGAGACCTCTGTACTTGGTCGATCAGCAGGTTGATGTGTTTGTTTGTGTCGTGACAGGTCAACGAGAGAGTACTGCAAGTGGATGACTGCCCACCCAGAGCACAAGAGACCTCTGTACTTGGTCGATCAGCAGGTTGATGTGTTTGTTTGTGTCGTGACAGGTCAACGAGAAAGTACTGCAGGTGGATGACTGCCCACCAAGAGCACAAGAGACCTCTGTACTTGGTCGATCAGCAGGTTGGTGTGTTTGTTTGTGTCGTGACAGGTCAACGAGAGAGTACTGCAGGTGGATGACTGCCCACCCAGAGCACAAGAGACCTCTGTACTTGGTCGATCAGCAGGTTGGTGTGTTTGTTTGTGTCGTGACAGGTCAACGAGAGAGTACTGCAGGTGGATGACTGCCCACCCAGAGCACAAGAGACCTCTGTACTTGGTCGATCAGCAGGTTGATGTGTTTGTTTTTGTTATGACAGGTCAACGAGAGAGTACTGCAGGTGGATGACTGCCCACCCAGAGCACAAGAGACCTCTGTACTTGATCGATCAGCAGGTTGATGTGTTTGTTTGTGTCGTGACAGGTCAATGAGAGAGTACTGCAGGTGGATGACTGCCCACCCAGAGCACAAGAGACCTCTGTACTTGATCGATTAGCAGGTTGATGGGTTTGTTTGTGTTGTGACAGGTCAACGAGAGAGTACTGCAGGTGGATGGCTGCCCACCCAGAGCACAAGAGACCTCTGTACTTGATCGATCAGCAGGTTGATGTGTTTGTTTGTGTTGTGACAGGTCAACGAGAGAGTACTGCAGGTGGATGACTGCCCACCCAGAGCACAAGAGACCTCTGTATTTGGTCGATCAGCAGGTTGATGTGTTTGTTCGTGTTGTGACAGGTCAATGAGAGAGTACTGCAGGTGGATGACTGCCCACCCAGAGCACAAGGGACCTCTGTACTTGATCGATCAGCAGGTTGATGTGTTTGTTTGTGTTGTGACAGGTCAACGAGAGAGTACTGCAGGTGGATGACTGCCCACCCAGAGCACAAGAGACCTCTGTACTTGATCGATCAGCAGGTTGATGGGTTTGTTTGTGTCGTGACAGGTCAACGAGAGAGTACTGCAGGTGGATGACTGCCCACCAAGAGCACAAGAGACCTCTGTACTTGATCGATCAGCAGGTTGATGTGTTTGTTTGTGTTGTGACAGGTCAACGAGAGAGTACTGCAGGTTGATGGCTGCCCACCCAGAGCACAAGAGACCTCTGTACTTGATCGATCAGCAGGTTGATGTGTTTGTTTGTGTTGTGACAGGTCAACGAGAGAGTACTGCAGGTGGATGACTGCCCACCCAGAGCACAAGAGACCTCTGTACTTGATCGATCAGCAGGTTGATGTGTTTGTTTGTGTCGTGACAGGTCAACGAGAGAGTACTGCAGGTGGATGACTGCCCACTAAGAGCACAAGAGACCTCTGTACTTGATCGATCAGCAGGTTGATGGGTTTGTTTGTGTCGTGACAGGTCAACGAGAGAGTACTGAAGGTGGATGACTGCCCACCCAGAGCACAAGAGACCTCTGTACTTGATCGATCAGCAGGTTGATGTGTTTGTTTGTGTTGTGACAGGTCAACGAGAGAGTACTGCAGGTGGATGACTGCCCACCCAGAGCACAAGAGACCTCTGTACTTGATCGATCAGCAGGTTGATGTGTTTTTTTGTGTTGTGACAGGTCAACGAGAGAGTACTGCAGGTGGATGACTGCCCACCCAGAGCACAAGAGACCTCTGTACTTGATCGATCAGCAGGTTGATGGGTTTGTTTGTGTCGTGACAGGTCAACGAGAGAGTGCTGCAGGTGGATGACTGCCCACCAAAAGCACAAGAGACCTCTGTACTTGATCGATCAGCAGGTTGATGTGTTTGTTTGTGTTGTGACAGGTCAACGAGAGAGTACTGCAGGTGGATGACTGCCCACCCAGAGCACAAGAGACCTCTGTACTTGATCGATCAGCAGGTTGATGTGTTTGTTTGTGTCGTGAAAGGTCAACGAGAGAGTACTGCAGGTGGATGACTGCCCACCCAGAGCACAAGAGACCTCTGTACTTGGTCGATCAGCAGGTTGATGTGTTTGTTTGTGTCGTGACAGGTCAACGAGAGAGTACTGCAGGTGGATGACTGCCCACCCAGAGTACAAGAGACCTCTGTACTTGGTCGATCAGCAGGTTGATGTGTTTGTTTGTGTCGTGACAGGTCAACGAGAGAGTACTGCAGGTGGATGACTGCCCACCCAGAGCACAAGAGACCTCTGTACTTGATCGATCAGCAGGTTGATGTGTTTGTTTGTGTTGTGACAGGTCAACGAGAGAGTACTGCAGGTGGATGACTGCCCACCCAGAGCACAAGAGACCTCTGTACTTGATCGATCAGCAGGTTGATGTGTTTGTTTGTGTTGTGACAGGTCAACGAGAGAGTACTGCAGGTGGATGACTGCCCACCCAGAGCACAAGTGACCTCTGTACTTGATCAATCAGCAGGTTGATGTGTTTGTTTGTGTTGTGACAAGTCAACGAGAGAGTACTGCAGGTGGATGACTGCCCACCCAGAGCACAAGAGACCTCTGTATTTGGTCGATCAGCAGGTTGATGTGTTTGTTTGTGTCGTGACAGGTCAACGAGAGAGTACTGCAGGTGGATGACTGCCCACCCAGAGATCAAGAGACCTCTGTACTTGATCGATCAGCAGGTTGATGTGTTTTTTTGTGTTGTGACAGGTCAACGAGAGAGTACTGCAGGTGGATGACTGCCCACCCAGAGCACAAGAGACCTCTGTACTTGATCGATCAGCAGGTTGATGGGTTTGTTTGTGTCGTGACAGGTCAACGAGAGAGTACTGCAGGTGGATGACTGCCCACCAAAAGCACAAGAGACCTCTGTACTTGATCGATCAGCAGGTTGATGTGTTTGTTTGTGTTGTGACAAGTCAACGAGAGAGTACTGCAGGTGGATGACTGCCCACCCAGAGCACAAGAGACCTCTGTATTTGGTCGATCAGCAGGTTGATGTGTTTGTTTGTGTTGTGACAGGTCAACGAGAGAGTACTGCAGGTGGATGACTGCCCAACCAGAGCACAAGAGACCTCTGTACTTGATCGATCAGCAGGTTGATGTGTTTGTTTGTGTTGTGACAGGTCAACGAGAGAGTACTGCAGGTGGATGACTGCCCACCCAGAGCACAAGAGACCTCTGTACTTGATCGATCAGCAGGTTGATGTGTTTGTTTGTGTTGTGACAAGTCAACGAGAGAGTACTGCAGGTGGATGACTGCCCACCCAGAGCAAGGGAGACCTCTGTATTTGGTCGATCAGCAGGTTGATGTGTTTGTTTGTGTCGTGACAGGTCAACGAGAGAGTACTGCAGGTGGATGACTGCCCACCCAGAGCACAAGAGACCTCTGTACTTGATCGATCAGCAGGTTGATGTGTTTTTTTGTGTCGTGACAGGTCAACGAGAGAGTACTACAGGTGGATGACTGCCCACCCAGAGCACAAGAGACCTCTGTACTTGATCGATCAGCAGGTTGATGTGTTTGTTTGTGTCGTGACAGGTCAACGAGAGAGTACTGCAGGTGGATGACTGCCCACCCAGAGCACAAGAGACCTCTGTACTTGATCGATCAGCAGGTTGATGTGTTTGTTTGTGTCGTGACAGGTCAATGAGAGAGTACTGCAGGTGGATGACTGCCCACCCAGAGCACAAGAGACCTCTGTACTTGATCGATCAGCAGGTTGATGTGTTTTTTTGTGTTGTGACAGGTCAACGAGAGAGTACTGCAGGTGGATGACTGCCCACCCAGAGCACAAGAGACCTCTGTACTTGATCGATCAGCAGGTTGATGGGTTTGTTTGTGTCGTGACAGGTCAACGAGAGAGTACTGAAGGTGGATGACTGCCCACCAAGAGCACAAGAGACCTCTGTACTTGATCGATCAGCAGGTTGATGTGTTTGTTTGTGTTGTGACAGGTCAACGAGAGAGTACTGCAGGTGGATGACTGCCCACCCAGAGCACAAGAGACCTCTGTACTTGATCGATCAGCAGGTTGATGTGTTTGTTTGTGTTGTGACAGGTCAACGAGAGAGTACTGCAGGTGGATGACTGCCCACCCAGAGCACAAGAGACCTCTGTACTTGATCGATCAGCAGGTTGATGTGTTTGTTTGTGTCGTGACAGGTCAACGAGAGAGTACTGCAGGTGGATGACTGCCCACCCAGAGCACAAGAGACCTCTGTACTTGATCGATCAGCAGGTTGATGTGTTTGTTTGTGTTGTGACAAGTAAACGAGAGAGTACTGCAGGTGGATGACTGCCCACCCAGAGCACAAGAGACCTCTGTATTTGGTCGATCAGCAGGGTGATGTGTTTGTTTGTGTCGTGACAGGTCAACGAGAGAGTACTGCAGGTGGATGACTGCCCACCCAGAGCACAAGAGACCTCTGTACTTGATCGATCAGCAGGTTGATGTGTTTGTTTGTGTCGTGACAGGTCAACGAGAGAGTACTGCAGGTGGATGACTGCCCACCCAGAGCACAAGAGACCTCTGTACTTGATCGATCAGCAGGTTGATGTGTTTGTTTGTGTCGTGACAGGTCAACGAGAGAGTACTGCAGGTGGATGACTGCCCACCCAGAGCACAAGAGACCTCTGTACTTGGTCGATCAGCAGGTTGATGTGTTTGTTTGTGTCGTGACAGGTCAACGAGAGAGTACTGCAGGTGGATGACTGCCCACCCAGAGCACAAGAGACCTCTGTACTTGGTCGATCAGCAGGTTGATGTGTTTGTTTGTGTCGTGACAGGTCAACGAGAGAGTACTGCAGGTGGATGACTGCCCACCCAGAGTACAAGAGACCTCTGTACTTGGTCGATCAGCAGGTTGATGTGTTTGTTTGTGTCGTGACAGGTCAACGAGGGAGTACTGCAAGTGGATGACTGCCCACCCAGAGCACAAGAGACCTCTGTACTTGGTCGATCAGCAGGTTGATGTGTTTGTTTGTGTCGTGACAGGTCAACGAGAGAGTACTGCAGGTGGATGACTGCCCACCCAGAGCACAAGAGACCTCTGTACTTGATCGATCAGCAGGTTGATGTGTTTGTTTGTGTCGTGACAGGTCAACGAGAGAGTACTGCAGGTGGATGACTGCCCACCCAGAGCACAAGAGACCTCTGTACTTGATCGTTCAGCAGGTTGATGTGTTTGTTTGTGTTGTGACAGGTCAACGAGAGAGTACTGCAGGTGGATGACTGCCCACCCAGAGCACAAGAGACCTCTGTACTTGATCGATCAGCAGGTTGATGTGTTTGTTTGTGTTGTGACAGGTCAACGAGAGAGTACTGCAGGTGGATGACTGCCCACCCAGAGCACAAGAGACCTCTGTACTTGATCGATCAGCAGGTTGATGTGTTTGTTTGTGTCGTGACAGGTCAACGAGAGAGTACTGCAGGTGGATGACTGCCCACCCAGAGCACAAGAGACCTCTGTACTTGATCGATCAGCAGGTTGATGTGTTTGTTTGTGTTGTGACAAGTAAACGAGAGAGTACTGCAGGTGGATGACTGCCCACCCAGAGCACAAGAGACCTCTGTATTTGGTCGATCAGCAGGGTGATGTGTTTGTTTGTGTCGTGACAGGTCTACGAGAGAGTACTGCAGGTGGATGACTGCCCACCCAGAGCACAAGAGACCTCTGTACTTGATCGATCAGCAGGTTGATGTGTTTGTTTGTGTCGTGACAGGTCAACGAGAGAGTACTGCAGGTGGATGACTGCCCACCCAGAGCACAAGAGACCTCTGTACTTGATCGATCAGCAGGTTGATATGTTTGTTTGTGTCGTGACAGGTCAACGAGAGAGTACTGCAGGTGGATGACTGCCCACCCAGAGCACAAGAGACCTCTGTACTTGGTCGATCAGCAGGTTGATGTGTTTGTTTGTGTCGTGACAGGTCAACGAGAGAGTACTGCAGGTGGATGACTGCCCACCCAGAGCACAAGAGACCTCTGTACTTGGTCGATCAGCAGGTTGATGTGTTTGTTTGTGTCGTGACAGGTCAACGAGAGAGTACTGCAGGTGGATGACTGCCCACCCAGAGTACAAGAGACCTCTGTACTTGGTCGATCAGCAGGTTGATGTGTTTGTTTGTGTCGTGACAGGTCAACGAGGGAGTACTGCAAGTGGATGACTGCCCACCCAGAGCACAAGAGACCTCTGTACTTGGTCGATCAGCAGGTTGATGTGTTTGTTTTTGTCGTGACAGGTCAACGAGAGAGTACTACAGGTGGATGACTGCCCACCCAGAGCACAAGAGACCTCTGTACTTGATCGATCAGCAGGTTGATGTGTTTGTTTGTGTCGTGACAGGTCAACGAGAGAGTACTGCAGGTGGATGACTGCCCACCCAGAGCACAAGAGACCTCTGTACTTGATCGATCAGCAGGTTGATGTGTTTGTTTGTGTTGTGACAGGTCAACGAGAGAGTACTGCAGGTGGATGACTGCCCACCCAGAGCACAAGAGACCTCTGTACTTGATCGATCAGCAGGTTGATGGGTTTGTTTGTGTCGTGACAGGTCAACGAGAGAGTACTGCAGGTGGATGACTGCCCACCAAGAGCACAAGAGACCTCTGTACTTGATCGATCAGCAGGTTGATGTGTTTGTTTGTGTTGTGACTGGTCAACGAGAGAGTACTGCAGGTGGATGGCTGCCCACCCAGAGCACAAGAGACCTCTGTACTTGATCGATCAGCAGGTTGATGTGTTTGTTTGTGTTGTGACAAGTCAACGAGAGAGTACTGCAGGTGGATGACTGCCCACCCAGAGCACAAGAGACCTCTGTATTTGGTCGATCAGCAGGTTGATGTGTTTGTTTGTGTCGTGACAGGTCAACGAGAGAGTACTGCAGGTGGATGACTGCCCACCCAGAGCACAAGAGACCTCTGTACTTGATCGATCAGCAGGTTGATGTGTTTTTTGTGTCGTGACAGGTCAACGAGAGAGTACTGCAGGTGGATGACTGCCCACCCAGAGCACAAGAGACCTCTGTACTTGATCGATCAGCAGGTTGATGTGTTTGTTTGTGTCGTGACAGGTCAACGAGAGAGTACTGCAGGTGGATGACTGCCCACCCAGAGCACAAGAGACCTCTGTACTTGGTCGATCAGCAGGTTGATGTGTTTGTTTGTGTCGTGACAGGTCAACGAGAGAGTACTGCAGGTGGATGACTGCCCACCCAGAGCACAAGAGACCTCTGTACTTGGTCGATCAGCAGGTTGATGTGTTTGTTTGTGTCGTGACAGGTCAACGAGAGAGTACTGCAGGTGGATGACTGCCCACCCAGAGTACAAGAGACCTCTGTACTTGGTCGATCAGCAGGTTGATGTGTTTGTTTGTGTCGTGACAGGTCAACGAGAGAGTACTGCAAGTGGATGACTGCCCACCCAGAGCACAAGAGACCTCTGTACTTGGTCGATCAGCAGGTTGATGTGTTTGTTTGTGTCGTGACAGGTCAACGAGAAAGTACTGCAGGTGGATGACTGCCCACCAAGAGCACAAGAGACCTCTGTACTTGATCGATCAGCAGGTTGATGTGTTTGTTTGTGTCGTGACAGGTCAACGAGAGAGTACTGCAGGTGGATGACTGCCCACCCAGAGCACAAGAGACCTCTGTCCTTGATCGATCAGCAGGTTGATGTGTTTGTTTGTGCTGTGACAGGTCAACGAGAGAGTACTGCAGGTGGATGACCTCCCACCCAGAGCACAAGAGACCTCTGTACTTGATCGATCAGCAGGTTGATGTGTTTGTTTGTGTCGTGACAGGTCAACGAGAGAGTACTGCAGGTGGATGACTGCCCACCCAGAGCACAAGAGACCTCTGTACTTGATCGATCAGCAGGTTGATGTGTTTGTTTGTGTTGTGACAGGTCAACGAGAGAGTACTGCAGGTGGATGACTGCCCACCCAGAGCACAAGAGACCTCTGTACTTGATCGATCAGCAGGTTGATGTGTTTGTTTGTGTTGTGACAGGTCAACGAGAGAGTACTGCAGGTGGATGACTGCCCACCCAGAGCACAAGAGACCTCTGTACTTGGTCGATCAGCAGGTTGGTGTGTTTGTTTGTGTCGTGACAGGTCAACGAGAGAGTACTGCAGGTGGATGACTGCCCACCCAGAGCACAAGAGACCTCTGTACTTGGTCGATCAGCAGGTTGGTGTGTTTGTTTGTGTCGTGACAGGTCAACGAGAGAGTACTGCAGGTGGATGACTGCCCACCCAGAGCACAAGAGACCTCTGTACTTGGTCGATCAGCAGGTTGATGTGTTTGTTTGTGTTGTGACAGGTCAACGAGAGAGTACTGCAGGTGGATGACTGCCCACCCAGAGCACAAGAGACCTCTGTACTTGATCGATCAGCAGGTTGATGTGTTTGTTTGTGTTGTGACAAGTCAACGAGAGAGTACTGCAGGTGGATGACTGCCCACCCAGAGCAAGGGAGACCTCTGTATTTGGTCGATCAGCAGGTTGATGTGTTTGTTTGTGTCGTGACAGGTCAACGAGAGAGTACTGCAGGTGGATGACTGCCCACCCAGAGCACAAGAGACCTCTGTACTTGATCGATCAGCAGGTTGATGTGTTTTTTTGTGTCGTGACAGGTCAACGAGAGAGTACTACAGGTGGATGACTGCCCACCCAGAGCACAAGAGACCTCTGTACTTGATCGATCAGCAGGTTGATGTGTTTGTTTGTGTCGTGACAGGTCAACGAGAGAGTACTGCAGGTGGATGACTGCCCACCCAGAGCACAAGAGACCTCTGTACTTGATCGATCAGCAGGTTGATGTGTTTGTTTGTGTCGTGACAGGTCAATGAGAGAGTACTGCAGGTGGATGACTGCCCACCCAGAGCACAAGAGACCTCTGTACTTGATCGATCAGCAGGTTGATGTGTTTTTTTGTGTTGTGACAGGTCAACGAGAGAGTACTGCAGGTGGATGACTGCCCACCCAGAGCACAAGAGACCTCTGTACTTGATCGATCAGCAGGTTGATGGGTTTGTTTGTGTCGTGACAGGTCAACGAGAGAGTACTGAAGGTGGATGACTGCCCACCAAGAGCACAAGAGACCTCTGTACTTGATCGATCAGCAGGTTGATGTGTTTGTTTGTGTTGTGACAGGTCAACGAGAGAGTACTGCAGGTGGATGACTGCCCACCCAGAGCACAAGAGACCTCTGTACTTGATCGATCAGCAGGTTGATGTGTTTGTTTGTGTTGTGACAGGTCAACGAGAGAGTACTGCAGGTGGATGACTGCCCACCCAGAGCACAAGAGACCTCTGTACTTGATCGATCAGCAGGTTGATGTGTTTGTTTGTGTCGTGACAGGTCAACGAGAGAGTACTGCAGGTGGATGACTGCCCACCCAGAGCACAAGAGACCTCTGTACTTGATCGATCAGCAGGTTGATGTGTTTGTTTGTGTTGTGACAAGTAAACGAGAGAGTACTGCAGGTGGATGACTGCCCACCCAGAGCACAAGAGACCTCTGTATTTGGTCGATCAGCAGGGTGATGTGTTTGTTTGTGTCGTGACAGGTCAACGAGAGAGTACTGCAGGTGGATGACTGCCCACCCAGAGCACAAGAGACCTCTGTACTTGATCGATCAGCAGGTTGATGTGTTTGTTTGTGTCGTGACAGGTCAACGAGAGAGTACTGCAGGTGGATGACTGCCCACCCAGAGCACAAGAGACCTCTGTACTTGGTCGATCAGCAGGTTGATGTGTTTGTTTGTGTCGTGACAGGTCAACGAGAGAGTACTGCAGGTGGATGACTGCCCACCCAGAGCACAAGAGACCTCTGTACTTGGTCGATCAGCAGGTTGATGTGTTTGTTTGTGTCGTGACAGGTCAACGAGAGAGTACTGCAGGTGGATGACTGCCCACCCAGAGCACAAGAGACCTCTGTACTTGGTCGATCAGCAGGTTGATGTGTTTGTTTGTGTCGTGACAGGTCAACGAGAGAGTACTGCAGGTGGATGACTGCCCACCCAGAGTACAAGAGACCTCTGTACTTGGTCGATCAGCAGGTTGATGTGTTTGTTTGTGTCGTGACAGGTCAACGAGGGAGTACTGCAAGTGGATGACTGCCCACCCAGAGCACAAGAGACCTCTGTACTTGGTCGATCAGCAGGTTGATGTGTTTGTTTGTGTCGTGACAGGTCAACGAGAGAGTACTGCAGGTGGATGACTGCCCACCCAGAGCACAAGAGACCTCTGTACTTGATCGATCAGCAGGTTGATGTGTTTGTTTGTGTCGTGACAGGTCAACGAGAGAGTACTGCAGGTGGATGACTGCCCACCCAGAGCACAAGAGACCTCTGTACTTGATCGTTCAGCAGGTTGATGTGTTTGTTTGTGTTGTGACAGGTCAACGAGAGAGTACTGCAGGTGGATGACTGCCCACCCAGAGCACAAGAGACCTCTGTACTTGATCGATCAGCAGGTTGATGTGTTTGTTTGTGTTGTGACAGGTCAACGAGAGAGTACTGCAGGTGGATGACTGCCCACCCAGAGCACAAGAGACCTCTGTACTTGATCGATCAGCAGGTTGATGTGTTTGTTTGTGTCGTGACAGGTCAACGAGAGAGTACTGCAGGTGGATGACTGCCCACCCAGAGCACAAGAGACCTCTGTACTTGATCGATCAGCAGGTTGATGTGTTTGTTTGTGTTGTGACAAGTAAACGAGAGAGTACTGCAGGTGGATGACTGCCCACCCAGAGCACAAGAGACCTCTGTATTTGGTCGATCAGCAGGGTGATGTGTTTGTTTGTGTCGTGACAGGTCTACGAGAGAGTACTGCAGGTGGATGACTGCCCACCCAGAGCACAAGAGACCTCTGTACTTGATCGATCAGCAGGTTGATGTGTTTGTTTGTGTCGTGACAGGTCAACGAGAGAGTACTGCAGGTGGATGACTGCCCACCCAGAGCACAAGAGACCTCTGTACTTGATCGATCAGCAGGTTGATATGTTTGTTTGTGTCGTGACAGGTCAACGAGAGAGTACTGCAGGTGGATGACTGCCCACCCAGAGCACAAGAGACCTCTGTACTTGGTCGATCAGCAGGTTGATGTGTTTGTTTGTGTCGTGACAGGTCAACGAGAGAGTACTGCAGGTGGATGACTGCCCACCCAGAGCACAAGAGACCTCTGTACTTGGTCGATCAGCAGGTTGATGTGTTTGTTTGTGTCGTGACAGGTCAACGAGAGAGTACTGCAGGTGGATGACTGCCCACCCAGAGTACAAGAGACCTCTGTACTTGGTCGATCAGCAGGTTGATGTGTTTGTTTGTGTCGTGACAGGTCAACGAGGGAGTACTGCAAGTGGATGACTGCCCACCCAGAGCACAAGAGACCTCTGTACTTGGTCGATCAGCAGGTTGATGTGTTTGTTTTTGTCGTGACAGGTCAACGAGAGAGTACTACAGGTGGATGACTGCCCACCCAGAGCACAAGAGACCTCTGTACTTGATCGATCAGCAGGTTGATGTGTTTGTTTGTGTCGTGACAGGTCAACGAGAGAGTACTGCAGGTGGATGACTGCCCACCCAGAGCACAAGAGACCTCTGTACTTGATCGATCAGCAGGTTGATGTGTTTGTTTGTGTTGTGACAGGTCAACGAGAGAGTACTGCAGGTGGATGACTGCCCACCCAGAGCACAAGAGACCTCTGTACTTGATCGATCAGCAGGTTGATGGGTTTGTTTGTGTCGTGACAGGTCAACGAGAGAGTACTGCAGGTGGATGACTGCCCACCAAGAGCACAAGAGACCTCTGTACTTGATCGATCAGCAGGTTGATGTGTTTGTTTGTGTTGTGACTGGTCAACGAGAGAGTACTGCAGGTGGATGGCTGCCCACCCAGAGCACAAGAGACCTCTGTACTTGATCGATCAGCAGGTTGATGTGTTTGTTTGTGTTGTGACAAGTCAACGAGAGAGTACTGCAGGTGGATGACTGCCCACCCAGAGCACAAGAGACCTCTGTATTTGGTCGATCAGCAGGTTGATGTGTTTGTTTGTGTCGTGACAGGTCAACGAGAGAGTACTGCAGGTGGATGACTGCCCACCCAGAGCACAAGAGACCTCTGTACTTGATCGATCAGCAGGTTGATGTGTTTTTTGTGTCGTGACAGGTCAACGAGAGAGTACTGCAGGTGGATGACTGCCCACCCAGAGCACAAGAGACCTCTGTACTTGATCGATCAGCAGGTTGATGTGTTTGTTTGTGTCGTGACAGGTCAACGAGAGAGTACTGCAGGTGGATGACTGCCCACCCAGAGCACAAGAGACCTCTGTACTTGGTCGATCAGCAGGTTGATGTGTTTGTTTGTGTCGTGACAGGTCAACGAGAGAGTACTGCAGGTGGATGACTGCCCACCCAGAGCACAAGAGACCTCTGTACTTGGTCGATCAGCAGGTTGATGTGTTTGTTTGTGTCGTGACAGGTCAACGAGAGAGTACTGCAGGTGGATGACTGCCCACCCAGAGTACAAGAGACCTCTGTACTTGGTCGATCAGCAGGTTGATGTGTTTGTTTGTGTCGTGACAGGTCAACGAGAGAGTACTGCAAGTGGATGACTGCCCACCCAGAGCACAAGAGACCTCTGTACTTGGTCGATCAGCAGGTTGATGTGTTTGTTTGTGTCGTGACAGGTCAACGAGAAAGTACTGCAGGTGGATGACTGCCCACCAAGAGCACAAGAGACCTCTGTACTTGATCGATCAGCAGGTTGATGTGTTTGTTTGTGTCGTGACAGGTCAACGAGAGAGTACTGCAGGTGGATGACTGCCCACCCAGAGCACAAGAGACCTCTGTCCTTGATCGATCAGCAGGTTGATGTGTTTGTTTGTGCTGTGACAGGTCAACGAGAGAGTACTGCAGGTGGATGACCTCCCACCCAGAGCACAAGAGACCTCTGTACTTGATCGATCAGCAGGTTGATGTGTTTGTTTGTGTCGTGACAGGTCAACGAGAGAGTACTGCAGGTGGATGACTGCCCACCCAGAGCACAAGAGACCTCTGTACTTGATCGATCAGCAGGTTGATGTGTTTGTTTGTGTTGTGACAGGTCAACGAGAGAGTACTGCAGGTGGATGACTGCCCACCCAGAGCACAAGAGACCTCTGTACTTGATCGATCAGCAGGTTGATGTGTTTGTTTGTGTTGTGACAGGTCAACGAGAGAGTACTGCAGGTGGATGACTGCCCACCCAGAGCACAAGAGACCTCTGTACTTGGTCGATCAGCAGGTTGGTGTGTTTGTTTGTGTCGTGACAGGTCAACGAGAGAGTACTGCAGGTGGATGACTGCCCACCCAGAGCACAAGAGACCTCTGTACTTGGTCGATCAGCAGGTTGGTGTGTTTGTTTGTGTCGTGACAGGTCAACGAGAGAGTACTGCAGGTGGATGACTGCCCACCCAGAGCACAAGAGACCTCTGTACTTGGTCGATCAGCAGGTTGATGTGTTTGTTTTTGTTATGACAGGTCAACGAGAGAGTACTGCAGGTGGATGACTGCCCACCCAGAGCACAAGAGACCTCTGTACTTGATCGATCAGCAGGTTGATGTGTTTGTTTGTGTCGTGACAGGTCAATGAGAGAGTACTGCAGGTGGATGACTGCCCACCCAGAGCACAAGAGACCTCTGTACTTGATCGATTAGCAGGTTGATGGGTTTGTTTGTGTTGTGACAGGTCAACGAGAGAGTACTGCAGGTGGATGGCTGCCCACCCAGAGCACAAGAGACCTCTGTACTTGATCGATCAGCAGGTTGATGTGTTTGTTTGTGTTGTGACAGGTCAACGAGAGAGTACTGCAGGTGGATGACTGCCCACCCAGAGCACAAGAGACCTCTGTATTTGGTCGATCAGCAGGTTGATGTGTTTGTTCGTGTTGTGACAGGTCAATGAGAGAGTACTGCAGGTGGATGACTGCCCACCCAGAGTACAAGGGACCTCTGTACTTGATCGATCAGCAGGTTGATGTGTTTGTTTGTGTTGTGACAGGTCAACTAGAGAGTACTGCAGGTGGATGACTGCCCACCCAGAGCACAAGAGACCTCTGTACTTGATCGATCAGCAGGTTGATGGGTTTGTTTGTGTCGTGACAGGTCAACGAGAGAGTACTGCAGGTGGATGACTGCCCACCAAGAGCACAAGAGACCTCTGTACTTGATCGATCAGCAGGTTGATGTGTTTGTTTGTGTTGTGACAGGTCAACGAGAGAGTACTGCAGGTGGATGGCTGCCCACCCAGAGCACAAGAGACCTCTGTACTTGATCGATCAGCAGGTTGATGTGTTTGTTTGTGTTGTGACAAGTCAACGAGAGAGTACTGCAGGTGGATGACTGCCCACCCAGAGCACAAGAGACCTCTGTACTTGATCGATCAGCAGGTTGATGTGTTTGTTTGTGTCGTGACAGGTCAACGAGAGAGTACTGCAGGTGGATGACTGCCCACCCAGAGCACAAGAGACCTCTGTACTTGATCGATCAGCAGGTTGATGTGTTTGTTTGTGTTGTGACAGGTCAACGAGAGAGTACTGCAGGTGGATGACTGCCCACCCAGAGCACAAGAGACCTCTGTACTTGGTCGATCAGCAGGTTGGTGTGTTTGTTTGTGTCGTGACAGGTCAACGAGAGAGTACTGCAGGTGGATGACTGCCCACCCAGAGCACAAGAGACCTCTGTACTTGGTCGATCAGCAGGTTGGTGTGTTTGTTTGTGTCGTGACAGGTCAACGAGAGAGTACTGCAGGTGGATGACTGCCCACCCAGAGCACAAGAGACCTCTGTACTTGGTCGATCAGCAGGTTGATGTGTTTGTTTTTGTTATGACAGGTCAACGAGAGAGTACTGCAGGTGGATGACTGCCCACCCAGAGCACAAGAGACCTCTGTACTTGATCGATCAGCAGGTTGATGTGTTTGTTTGTGTCGTGACAGGTCAATGAGAGAGTACTGCAGGTGGATGACTGCCCACCCAGAGCACAAGAGACCTCTGTACTTGATCGATTAGCAGGTTGATGGGTTTGTTTGTGTTGTGACAGGTCAACGAGAGAGTACTGCAGGTGGATGGCTGCCCACCCAGAGCACAAGAGAACTCTGTACTTGATCGATCAGCAGGTTGATGTGTTTGTTTGTGTTGTGACAGGTCAACGAGAGAGTACTGCAGGTGGATGACTGCCCACCCAGAGCACAAGAGACCTCTGTACTTGATCGATCAGCAGGTTGATGTGTTTGTTTGTGTTGTGACAGGTCAACGAGAGAGTACTGCAGGTGGATGACTGCCCACCCAGAGCACAAGAGACCTCTGTATTTGGTCGATCAGCAGGTTGATGTGTTTGTTCGTGTTGTGACAGGTCAATGAGAGAGTACTGCAGGTGGATGACTGCCCACCCAGAGCACAAGAGACCTCTGTACTTGATCGATCAGCAGGTTGATGTGTTTGTTTGTGTTGTGACAGGTCAACGAGAGAGTACTGCAGGTGGATGACTGCCCACCCAGAGCACAAGAGACCTCTGTACTTGATCGATCAGCAGGTTGATGTGTTTGTTTGTGTTGTGACAGGTCAACGAGAGAGTACTGCAGGTGGATGACTGCCCACCCAGAGCACAAGAGACCTCTGTACTTGGTCGATCAGCAGGTTGGTGTGTTTGTTTGTGTCGTGACAGGTCAACGAGAGAGTACTGCAGGTGGATGACTGCCCACCCAGAGCACAAGAGACCTCTGTACTTGGTCGATCAGCAGGTTGGTGTGTTTGTTTGTGTCGTGACAGGTCAACGAGAGAGTACTGCAGGTGGATGACTGCCCACCCAGAGCACAAGAGACCTCTGTACTTGGTCGATCAGCAGGTTGATGTGTTTGTTTTTGTTATGACAGGTCAACGAGAGAGTACTGCAGGTGGATGACTGCCCACCCAGAGCACAAGAGACCTCTGTACTTGATCGATCAGCAGGTTGATGTGTTTGTTTGTGTCGTGACAGGTCAATGAGAGAGTACTGCAGGTGGATGACTGCCCACCCAGAGCACAAGAGACCTCTGTACTTGATCGATTAGCAGGTTGATGGGTTTGTTTGTGTTGTGACAGGTCAACGAGAGAGTACTGCAGGTGGATGGCTGCCCACCCAGAGCACAAGAGACCTCTGTACTTGATCGATCAGCAGGTTGATGTGTTTGTTTGTGTTGTGACAGGTCAACGAGAGAGTACTGCAGGTGGATGACTGCCCACCCAGAGCACAAGAGACCTCTGTATTTGGTCGATCAGCAGGTTGATGTGTTTGTTCGTGTTGTGACAGGTCAATGAGAGAGTACTGCAGGTGGATGACTGCCCACCCAGAGTACAAGGGACCTCTGTACTTGATCGATCAGCAGGTTGATGTGTTTGTTTGTGTTGTGACAGGTCAACTAGAGAGTACTGCAGGTGGATGACTGCCCACCCAGAGCACAAGAGACCTCTGTACTTGATCGATCAGCAGGTTGATGGGTTTGTTTGTGTCGTGACAGGTCAACGAGAGAGTACTGCAGGTGGATGACTGCCCACCAAGAGCACAAGAGACCTCTGTACTTGATCGATCAGCAGGTTGATGTGTTTGTTTGTGTTGTGACAGGTCAACGAGAGAGTACTGCAGGTGGATGGCTGCCCACCCAGAGCACAAGAGACCTCTGTACTTGATCGATCAGCAGGTTGATGTGTTTGTTTGTGTTGTGACAGGTCAACGAGAGAGTACTGCAGGTGGATGACTGCCCACCCAGAGCACAAGAGACCTCTGTACTTGATCGATCAGCAGGTTGATGTGTTTGTTTGTGTCGTGACAGGTCAACGAGAGAGTACTGCAGGTGGATGACTGCCCACCCAGAGCACAAGAGACCTCTGTACTTGATCGATCAGCAGGTTGATGTGTTTGTTTGTGTTGTGACAGGTCAACGAGAGAGTACTGCAGGTGGATGACTGCCCACCCAGAGCACAAGAGACCTCTGTACTTGGTCGATCAGCAGGTTGGTGTGTTTGTTTGTGTCGTGACAGGTCAACGAGAGAGTACTGCAGGTGGATGACTGCCCACCCAGAGCACAAGAGACCTCTGTACTTGGTCGATCAGCAGGTTGGTGTGTTTGTTTGTGTCGTGACAGGTCAACGAGAGAGTACTGCAGGTGGATGACTGCCCACCCAGAGCACAAGAGACCTCTGTACTTGGTCGATCAGCAGGTTGATGTGTTTGTTTTTGTTATGACAGGTCAACGAGAGAGTACTGCAGGTGGATGACTGCCCACCCAGAGCACAAGAGACCTCTGTACTTGATCGATCAGCAGGTTGATGTGTTTGTTTGTGTCGTGACAGGTCAATGAGAGAGTACTGCAGGTGGATGACTGCCCACCCAGAGCACAAGAGACCTCTGTACTTGATCGATTAGCAGGTTGATGGGTTTGTTTGTGTTGTGACAGGTCAACGAGAGAGTACTGCAGGTGGATGGCTGCCCACCCAGAGCACAAGAGAACTCTGTACTTGATCGATCAGCAGGTTGATGTGTTTGTTTGTGTTGTGACAGGTCAACGAGAGAGTACTGCAGGTGGATGACTGCCCACCCAGAGCACAAGAGACCTCTGTATTTGGTCGATCAGCAGGTTGATGTGTTTGTTCGTGTTGTGACAGGTCAATGAGAGAGTACTGCAGGTGGATGACTGCCCACCCAGAGTACAAGGGACCTCTGTACTTGATCGATCAGCAGGTTGATGTGTTTGTTTGTGTTGTGACAGGTCAACGAGAGTGTACTGCAGGTGGATGACTGCCCACCCAGAGCACAAGAGACCTCTGTACTTGATCGATCAGCAGGTTGATGGGTTTGTTTGTGTCGTGACAGGTCAACGAGAGAGTACTGCAGGTGGATGACTGCCCACCAAGAGCACAAGAGACCTCTGTACTTGATCGATCAGCAGGTTGATGTGTTTGTTTGTGTTGTGACAGGTCAACGAGAGAGTACTGCAGGTGGATGGCTGCCCACCCAGAGCACAAGAGACCTCTGTACTTGATCGATCAGCAGGTTGATGTGTTTGTTTGTGTTGTGACAGGTCAACGAGAGAGTACTGCAGGTGGATGACTGCCCACCCAGAGCACAAGAGACCTCTGTACTTGATCGATCAGCAGGTTGATGTGTTTGTTTGTGTCGTGACAGGTCAACGAGAGAGTACTGCAGGTGGATGACTGCCCACCCAGAGCACAAGAGACCTCTGTACTTGATCGATCAGCAGGTGGATGTGTTTGTTTGTGTCGTGACAGGTCAACGAGAGAGTACTGCAAATGGATGACTGCCCACCCAGAGCACAAGAGACCTCTGTACTTGGTCGATCAGCAGGTTGGTGTGTTTGTTTGTGTCGTGACAGGTCAACGAGAGAGTACTGCAGGTGGATGACTGCCCACCCAGAGCACAAGAGACCTCTGTACTTGGTCGATCAGCAGGTTGGTGTGTTTGTTTGTGTCGTGACAGGTCAACGAGAGAGTACTGCAGGTGGATGACTGCCCACCCAGAGCACAAGAGACCTCTGTACTTGGTCGATCAGCAGGTTGATGTGTTTGTTTGTGTTGTGACAGGTCAACGAGAGAGTACTGCAGGTGGATGACTGCCCACCCAGAGCACAAGAGACCTCTGTACTTGATCGATCTGCAGGTTGATGTGTTTTTTGTGTTGTGACAGGTCAACGAGAGAGTACTGCAGGTGGATGACTGCCCACCCAGAGCACAAGAGACCTCTGTACTTGATCGATCAGCAGGTTGATGGGTTTGTTTGTGTCGTGACAGGTCAACGACAGAGTACTGCAGGTGGATGACTGCCCACCAAGAGCACAAGAGACCTCTGTACTTGATCGATCAGCAGGTTGATGTGTTTGTTTGTGTTTTGACAGGTCAACGAGAGAGTAGTGCAGGTGGATGACTGCCCACCCAGAGCACAAGAGACCTCTGTACTTGATCGATCAGCAGGTTGATGTGTTTGTTTGTGTTGTGACAGGTCAACGAGAGAGTACTGCAGGTGGATGACTGCCCACCCAGAGCACAAGAGACCTCTGTCCTTGATCGATCAGCAGGTTGATGTGTTTGTTTGTGTCGTGACAGGTCAACGAGAGAGTACTGCAGGTGGATGACTGCCCACCCAGAGCACAAGAGACCTCTGTACTTGATCGATCAGCAGGTTGATGTGTTTGTTTGTGTTGTGACAAGTCAACGAGAGAGTACTGCAGGTGGATGACTGCCCACCCAGAGCACAAGAGACCTCTGTATTTGGTCGATCAGCAGGTTGATGTGTTTGTTTGTGTCGTGACAGGTCAACGAGAGAGTACTGCAGGTGGATGACTGCCCACCCAGAGCACAAGAGACCTCTGTACTTGATCGATCAGCAGGTTGATGTGTTTTTTGTGTCGTGACAGGTCAACGAGAGAGTACTGCAGGTGGATGACTGCCCACCCAGAGCACAAGAGACCTCTGTACTTGATCGATCAGCAGGTTGATGTGTTTGTTTGTGTCGTGACAGGTCAACGAGAGAGTACTGCAGGTGGATGACTGCCCACCCAGAGCACAAGAGACCTCTGTACTTGGTCGATCAGCAGGTTGATGTGTTTGTTTGTGTCGTGACAGGTCAACGAGAGAGTACTGCATGTGGATGACTGCCCACCCAGAGCACAAGAGACCTCTGTACTTGGTCGATCAGCAGGTTGATGTGTTTGTTTGTGTCGTGACAGGTCAACGAGAGAGTACTGCAGGTGGATGACTGCCCACCCAGAGTACAAGAGACCTCTGTACTTGGTCGATCAGCAGGTTGATGTGTTTGTTTGTGTCGTGACAGGTCAACGAGAGAGTACTGCAAGTGGATGACTGCCCACCCAGAGCACAAGAGACCTCTGTACTTGGTCGATCAGCAGGTTGATGTGTTTGTTTGTGTCGTGACAGGTCAACGAGAGAGTACTGCAGGTGGATGACTGCCCACCAAGAGCACAAGAGACCTCTGTACTTGATCGATCAGCAGGTTGATGTGTTTGTTTGTGTCGTGACAGGTCAACGAGAGAGTACTGCAGGTGGATGACTGCCCACCCAGAGCACAAGAGACCTCTGTACTTGATCGATCAGCAGGTTGATGTGTTTGTTTGTGTTGTGACAGGTCAACGAGAGAGTACTGCAGGTGGATGACCTCCCACCCAGAGCACAAGAGACCTCTGTACTTGATCGATCAGCAGGTTGATGGGTTTGTTTGTGTCGTGACAGGTCAACGAGAGAGTACTGCAGGTGGATGACTGCCCACCAATAGCACAAGAGACCTCTGTACTTGATCGATCAGCAGGTTGATGTGTTTTTTTGTGTTGTGACAGGTCAACGAGAGGGTACTGCAGGTGGATGGCTGCCCACCCAGAGCACAAGAGACCTCTGTACTTGATCGATCAGCAGGTTGATGTGTTTTTTTGTGTTGTGACAGGTCAACGAGAGAGTACTGCAGGTGGATGACTGCCCACCCAGAGCACAAGAGACCTCTGTACTTGATCGATCAGCAGGTTGATGTGTTTGTTTGTTTCGTGACAGGTCAACGAGAGAGTACTGCAGGTGGATGACTGCCCACCCAGAGCACAAGAGACCTCTGTACTTGATCGATCAGCAGGTTGATGTGTTTGTTTGTGTCGTGACAGGTCAACGAGAGAGTACTGCAGGTGGATGACTGCCCACCCAGAGCACAAGAGACCTCTGTACTTGGTCGATCAGCAGGTTGGTGTGTTTGTTTGTGTCGTGACAGGTCAACGAGAGAGTACTGCAGGTGGATGACTGCCCACCCAGAGCACAAGAGACCTCTGTACTTGGTCGATCAGCAGGTTGATGTGTTTGTTTGTGTTGTGACAGGTCAACGAGAGAGTACTGCAGGTGGATGACTGCCCACCCAGAGCACAAGAGACCTCTGTACTTGATCGATCTGCAGGTTGATGTGTTTTTTTGTGTTGTGACAGGTCAACGAGAGAGTACTGCAGGTGGATGACTGCCCACCCAGAGCACAAGAGACCTCTGTACTTGATCGATCAGCAGGTTGATGGGTTTGTTTGTGTCGTGACAGGTCAACGAGAGAGTACTGCAGGTGGATGACTGCCCACCAAGAGCACAAGAGACCTCTGTACTTGATCGATCAGCAGGTTGATGTGTTTGTTTGTGTTTTGACAGGTCAACGAGAGAGTAGTGCAGGTGGATGACTGCCCACCCAGAGCACAAGAGACCTCTGTACTTGATCGATCAGCAGGTTGATGTGTTTGTTTGTGTTGTGACAGGTCAACGAGAGAGTACTGCAGGTGAATGACTGCCCACCCAGAGCACAAGAGACCTCTGTCCTTGATCGATCAGCAGGTTGATGTGTTTGTTTGTGTCGTGACAGGTCAACGAGAGAGTACTGCAGGTGGATGACTGCCCACCCAGAGCACAAGAGACCTCTGTACTTGATCGATCAGCAGGTTGATGTGTTTGTTTGTGTTGTGACAAGTCAACGAGAGAGTACTGCAGGTGGATGACTGCCCACCCAGAGCACAAGAGACCTCTGTATTTGGTCGATCAGCAGGTTGATGTGTTTGTTTGTGTCGTGACAGGTCAACGAGAGAGTACTGCAGGTGGATGACTGCCCACCCAGAGCACAAGAGACCTCTGTACTTGATCGATCAGCAGGTTGATGTGTTTTTTGTGTCGTGACAGGTCAACGAGAGAGTACTGCAGGTGGATGACTGCCCACCCAGAGCACAAGAGACCTCTGTACTTGATCGATCAGCAGGTTGATGTGTTTGTTTGTGTCGTGACAGGTCAACGAGAGAGTACTGCAGGTGGATGACTGCCCACCCAGAGCACAAGAGACCTCTGTACTTGGTCGATCAGCAGGTTGATGTGTTTGTTTGTGTCGTGACAGGTCAACGAGAGAGTACTGCAGGTGGATGACTGCCCACCCAGAGCACAAGAGACCTCTGTACTTGGTCGATCAGCAGGTTGATGTGTTTGTTTGTGTCGTGACAGGTCAACGAGAGAGTACTGCAGGTGGATGACTGCCCACCCAGAGTACAAGAGACCTCTGTACTTGGTCGATCAGCAGGTTGATGTGTTTGTTTGTGTCGTGACAGGTCAACGAGAGAGTACTGCGAGTGGATGACTGCCCACCCAGAGCACAAGAGACCTCTGTACTTGGTCGATCAGCAGGTTGATGTGTTTGTTTGTGTCGTGACAGGTCAACGAGAGAGTACTGCAGGTGGATGACTGCCCACCAAGAGCACAAGAGACCTCTGTACTTGATCGATCAGCAGGTTGATGTGTTTGTTTGTGTCGTGACAGGTCAACGAGAGAGTACTGCAGGTGGATGACTGCCCACCCAGAGCACAAGAGACCTCTGTACTTGATCGATCAGCAGGTTGATGTGTTTGTTTGTGTTGTGACAGGTCAACGAGAGAGTACTGCAGGTGGATGACCTCCCACCCAGAGCACAAGAGACCTCTGTACTTGATCGATCAGCAGGTTGATGGGTTTGTTTGTGTCGTGACAGGTCAACGAGAGAGTACTGCAGGTGGATGACTGCCCACCAATAGCACAAGAGACCTCTGTACTTGATCGATCAGCAGGTTGATGTGTTTTTTTGTGTTGTGACAGGTCAACGAGAGAGTACTGCAGGTGGATGGCTGCCCACCCAGAGCACAAGAGACCTCTGTACTTGATCGATCAGCAGGTTGATGTGTTTGTTTGTTTCGTGACAGGTCAACGAGAGAGTACTGCAGGTGGATGACTGCCCACCCAGAGCACAAGAGACCTCTGTACTTGATCGATCAGCAGGTTGATGTGTTTGTTTGTGTCGTGACAGGTCAACGAGAGAGTACTGCAGGTGGATGACTGCCCACCCAGAGCACAAGAGACCTCTGTACTTGGTCGATCAGCAGGTTGGTGTGTTTGTTTGTGTCGTGACAGGTCAACGAGAGAGTACTGCAGGTGGATGACTGCCCAGCCAGAGCACAAGAGACCTCTGTACTTGGTCGATCAGCAGGTTGGTGTGTTTGTTTGTGTCGTGACAGGTCAACGAGAGAGTACTGCAGGTGGATGACTGCCCACCCAGAGTACAAGAGACCTCTGTACTTGGTCGATCAGCAGGTTGATGTGTTTGTTTTTGTTATGACAGGTCAACGAGAGAGTACTGCAGGTGGATGACTGCCCACCCAGAGCACAAGACACCTCTGTACTTGATCGATCAGCAGGTTGATGTGTTTGTTTGTGTCGTGACAGGTCAATGAGAGAGTACTGCAGGTGGATGACTGCCCACCCAGAGCACAAGAGACCTCTGTACTTGATCGATCAGCAGGTGGATGTGTTTGTTTGTGTCGTGACAGGTCAACGAGAGAGTACTGCAAATGGATGACTGCCCACCCAGAGCACAAGAGACCTCTGTACTTGGTCGATCAGCAGGTTGGTGTGTTTGTTTGTGTCGTGACAGGTCAACGAGAGAGTACTGCAGGTGGATGACTGCCCACCCAGAGCACAAGAGACCTCTGTACTTGGTCGATCAGCAGGTTGGTGTGTTTGTTTGTGTCGTGACAGGTCAACGAGAGAGTACTGCAGGTGGATGACTGCCCACCCAGAGCACAAGAGACCTCTGTACTTGGTCGATCAGCAGGTTGATGTGTTTGTTTGTGTTGTGACAGGTCAACGAGAGAGTACTGCAGGTGGATGACTGCCCACCCAGAGCACAAGAGACCTCTGTACTTGATCGATCTGCAGGTTGATGTGTTTTTTTGTGTTGTGACAGGTCAACGAGAGAGTACTGCAGGTGGATGACTGCCCACCCAGAGCACAAGAGACCTCTGTACTTGATCGATCAGCAGGTTGATGGGTTTGTTTGTGTCGTGACAGGTCAACGAGAGAGTACTGCAGGTGGATGACTGCCCACCAAGAGCACAAGAGACCTCTGTACTTGATCGATCAGCAGGTTGATGTGTTTGTTTGTGTTTTGACAGGTCAACGAGAGAGTAGTGCAGGTGGATGACTGCCCACCCAGAGCACAAGAGACCTCTGTACTTGATCGATCAGCAGGTTGATGTGTTTGTTTGTGTTGTGACAGGTCAACGAGAGAGTACTGCAGGTGGATGACTGCCCACCCAGAGCACAAGAGACCTCTGTCCTTGATCGATCAGCAGGTTGATGTGTTTGTTTGTGTCGTGACAGGTCAACGAGAGAGTACTGCAGGTGGATGACTGCCCACCCAGAGCACAAGAGACCTCTGTACTTGATCGATCAGCAGGTTGATGTGTTTGTTTGTGTTGTGACAAGTCAACGAGAGAGTACTGCAGGTGGATGACTGCCCACCCAGAGCACAAGAGACCTCTGTATTTGGTCGATCAGCAGGTTGATGTGTTTGTTTGTGTCGTGACAGGTCAACGAGAGAGTACTGCAGGTGGATGACTGCCCACCCAGAGCACAAGAGACCTCTGTACTTGATCGATCAGCAGGTTGATGTGTTTTTTGTGTCGTGACAGGTCAACGAGAGAGTACTGCAGGTGGATGACTGCCCACCCAGAGCACAAGAGACCTCTGTACTTGATCGATCAGCAGGTTGATGTGTTTGTTTGTGTCGTGACAGGTCAACGAGAGAGTACTGCAGGTGGATGACTGCCCACCCAGAGCACAAGAGACCTCTGTACTTGGTCGATCAGCAGGTTGATGTGTTTGTTTGTGTCGTGACAGGTCAACGAGAGAGTACTGCAGGTGGATGACTGCCCACCCAGAGCACAAGAGACCTCTGTACTTGGTCGATCAGCAGGTTGATGTGTTTGTTTGTGTCGTGACAGGTCAACGAGAGAGTACTGCAGGTGGATGACTGCCCACCCAGAGTACAAGAGACCTCTGTACTTGGTCGATCAGCAGGTTGATGTGTTTGTTTGTGTCGTGACAGGTCAACGAGAGAGTACTGCGAGTGGATGACTGCCCACCCAGAGCACAAGAGACCTCTGTACTTGGTCGATCAGCAGGTTGATGTGTTTGTTTGTGTCGTGACAGGTCAACGAGAGAGTACTGCAGGTGGATGACTGCCCACCAAGAGCACAAGAGACCTCTGTACTTGATCGATCAGCAGGTTGATGTGTTTGTTTGTGTCGTGACAGGTCAACGAGAGAGTACTGCAGGTGGATGACTGCCCACCCAGAGCACAAGAGACCTCTGTACTTGATCGATCAGCAGGTTGATGTGTTTGTTTGTGTTGTGACAGGTCAACGAGAGAGTACTGCAGGTGGATGACCTCCCACCCAGAGCACAAGAGACCTCTGTACTTGATCGATCAGCAGGTTGATGGGTTTGTTTGTGTCGTGACAGGTCAACGAGAGAGTACTGCAGGTGGATGACTGCCCACCAATAGCACAAGAGACCTCTGTACTTGATCGATCAGCAGGTTGATGTGTTTTTTTGTGTTGTGACAGGTCAACGAGAGAGTACTGCAGGTGGATGGCTGCCCACCCAGAGCACAAGAGACCTCTGTACTTGATCGATCAGCAGGTTGATGTGTTTGTTTGTTTCGTGACAGGTCAACGAGAGAGTACTGCAGGTGGATGACTGCCCACCCAGAGCACAAGAGACCTCTGTACTTGATCGATCAGCAGGTTGATGTGTTTGTTTGTGTCGTGACAGGTCAACGAGAGAGTACTGCAGGTGGATGACTGCCCACCCAGAGCACAAGAGACCTCTGTACTTGGTCGATCAGCAGGTTGGTGTGTTTGTTTGTGTCGTGACAGGTCAACGAGAGAGTACTGCAGGTGGATGACTGCCCAGCCAGAGCACAAGAGACCTCTGTACTTGGTCGATCAGCAGGTTGGTGTGTTTGTTTGTGTCGTGACAGGTCAACGAGAGAGTACTGCAGGTGGATGACTGCCCACCCAGAGTACAAGAGACCTCTGTACTTGGTCGATCAGCAGGTTGATGTGTTTGTTTTTGTTATGACAGGTCAACGAGAGAGTACTGCAGGTGGATGACTGCCCACCCAGAGCACAAGACACCTCTGTACTTGATCGATCAGCAGGTTGATGTGTTTGTTTGTGTCGTGACAGGTCAATGAGAGAGTACTGCAGGTGGATGACTGCCCACCCAGAGCACAAGAGACCTCTGTACTTGATCGATTAGCAGGTTGATGGGTTTGTTTGTGTTGTGACAGGTCAACGAGAGAGTACTGCAGGTGGATGGCTGCCCACCCAGAGCACAAGAGACCTCTGTACTTGATCGATCAGCAGGTTGATGTGTTTGTTTGTGTTGTGACAGGTCAACGAGAGAGTACTGCAGGTGGATGACTGCCCACCCAGAGCACAAGAGACCTCTGTATTTGGTCGATCAGCAGGTTGATGTGTTTGTTCGTGTTGTGACAGGTCAATGAGAGAGTACTGCAGGTGGATGACTGCCCACCCAGAGCACAAGAGACCTCTGTACTTGATCGATCAGCAGGTTGATGGGTTTGTTTGTGTTGTGACAGGTCAACAAGAGAGTACTGCAGGTGGATGGCTGCCCACCCAGAGCACAAGAGACCTCTGTACTTAATCGATCAGCAGGTTGATGTGTTTGTTTGTGTCGTGACAGGTCAACGAGAGAGTACTGCAGGTGGATGACTGCCCACCCAGAGCACAAGAGACCTCTGTATTTGGTCGATCAGCAGGTTGATGTGTTTGTTCGTGTTGTGACAGGTCAACGTGAGAGTACTGCAGGTGGATGACTGCCCACCCAGAGCACAAGAGACCTCTGTACTTGGTCGATCAGCAGGTTGGTGTGTTTGTTTGTGTCGTGACAGGTCAATGAGAGAGTACTGCAGGTGGATGACTGCCCACCCAGAGCACAAGAGACCTCTGTACTTGATCGATTAGCAGGTTGATGGGTTTGTTTGTGTTGTGACAGGTCAACGAGAGAGTACTGCAGGTGGATGGCTGCCCACCCAGAGCACAAGAGACCTCTGTACTTGATCGATCAGCAGGTTGATGTGTTTGTTTGTGTTGTGACAGGTCAACGAGAGAGTACTGCAGGTGGATGACTGCCCACCCAGAGCACAAGAGACCTCTGTATTTGGTCGATCAGCAGGTTGATGTGTTTGTTCGTGTTGTGACAGGTCAATGAGAGAGTACTGCAGGTGGATGACTGCCCACCCAGAGCACAAGAGACCTCTGTACTTGATCGATCAGCAGGTTGATGGGTTTGTTTGTGTTGTGACAGGTCAACAAGAGAGTACTGCAGGTGGATGGCTGCCCACCCAGAGCACAAGAGACCTCTGTACTTGATCGATCAGCAGGTTGATGTGTTTGTTTGTGTCGTGACAGGTCAACGAGAGAGTACTGCAGGTGGATGACTGCCCACCCAGAGCACAAGAGACCTCTGTATTTGGTCGATCAGCAGGTTGATGTGTTTGTTCGTGTTGTGACAGGTCAACGAGAGAGTACTGCAGGTGGATGACTGCCCACCCAGAGCACAAGAGACCTCTGTACTTGGTCGATCAGCATATGTTTTCAGATGAAACTAAACACTTGACCAAAAATGCTGGTAATTAACCTATTTTGTTAAATTAGTAGAATGATTTGCGGTTGTTAGGTCCCAAATTCATTCCTTGCCAATCATAAATGGCTATTGGGGATGTGCAGGGCCGCCACATCTCAAGGTCGGGCCCAGGGCCACATTCTGGCTGCGGGCCCCATCCCCCCACCCCTCCCAAAACAGCATTCAATGACCCCACCCCCAGTTAATGTACATGCCATACCATTGGTTATTTTAACTAGTAAAATTAATTTAACTGAATAAAAATACACCAGTCCAAATCTTGTTCATAAACAGACGGACGGATAAACAATTTTTAACATAAATTTAAATATCTCCGCTTCCGCTACATACAACATTTTACTGCTCAAAGTGATGTAGAAACAAAACCTATTTTATTTTTATAGATATATGCATAGATAACAAATATATTTGTTGCGATATGTTGCAAATAAAAACTAAAAAATGTAACTTTACGTTTTAGCGCCTAATATTTTTCACGCGGATATACCCGCAATACACTAGTGCTGTGCGTTTTGCAATCATAAGGTGTTGCCAAACTATCCCTTTCATCTACTTTATTCTTTTTTTTAAATTTTGTAATTTGGTGACGTTTAGTCTCAGCTTCTCGCTCTGACTTCTCTGTCCTTTTTTTTGACCCAGATTTGTGTTTATAGGACATTCTAACTTTTAAACAATTACTATTCTAACCCATTTAATTTAATTATAAAATACACAAAACAAATAACAGATCGCCACACACGATAAACAAAATCACAACCAAACCGTTCTTTTTAAAATTTACACAATCGACACTATCGCAATAGTGGAAGTAAACAAACTGACAAGTAGTGACAGGACGAGGAGTGGTGTGGAGCCTGCGGAGGGGGTGAGGGGCGACTCTGGCGCATGCGCGATGTAGGGTGCAGGCGACGAGACGCGGCGTCGCTGTCGCTTCGGTTGTATGTTCATCTGCGTGACTCATTGGTGGGACAGGGAGAGGGGATTGGGGCCCTCCGCGACATCGCTTCAGGTGACATCCTGGCCAGTTCAGTCACTGAGTCACTAGTCAGTAGCAGAGTACATTGTTTACTCTGTGATCCAGCAGACAAAAAAGCGGCAAACTTGCTGAATAATCAGTCTTCATATAGATGTTCTAATAATGTTACATGAAACATGGCATTTTTTTTTTCATTGGTCCTACGATAAACGATAAATAGAAAATAACCTGGAAAACCTTTACCATTTAAAGCAATAAAAGTCGGAAATATTTTACCATGTCTGCGGGCCCGGGCCCGGGGACAGTAGTCCCGGTAGCCCCCCCAATGTGGCGGCCCTGGGGATGTGATACAAGCGTCATCCAGAAAGTAAAGAACGTTTGCTTCCTGCACCTAGCACAGCTCCCCCATCACTGCGATTGCATGTGTGGCAGTCCACTCACCTCCCCACCTAAGAATTAGGCGAGTTTCGTTGCTGTGCGATCACGTGGCTTATTTCTACAGCGATTCAAAGTGGCGGCGGCAATCGAAAATCCCACCAACTATGAGATACACAGTGTTATTCGGTTTCTGAGTTAAAAAATGTCCAGACCATACAATTTAAAAAAAAACTCCAACGAAAGTTTGTGATGAAAGTGCAAATAAATCTTAAAATTGATGTAATGTGCTAAGATTTAACAGCTGTTTTCCTCAAATTTTCCCTCAAGTCTTTCTTTCAAATCATCTTTAGCGAGCAATGACCTGCCACTCCGATCCTCATTGTACACAATGGATTTTCTTTCATTAAACCTGTTGCACCAACAGACTTGAAGACTTTTTACACTTTCACCATAAACTTTCTTTGCTGTTTTTCTAAAAAAATTATATGGTCCGGACATTTTGTAATATTACTGGTTATTGGTTCCAAACTCTGCTTAAGCTCAGGTGGCGCACGTCGGGATTTTTGGGAAGTTCAAAAACTGACTATCGTTTTCCATCGGTCTAAACGTGTTAACAACCGGTGGAAAGGAATTGGACTGCATGGAGAAGGGAGTCAAATTATATAGGGCTGTACTGGTAAGGGGCCTTACACATATTATGTAACGCCCTTTTCAATCAGACCCCCTCCCACCCCCACATAACGCACCTTAACACCTGAGAATACCCCCACCCACCCTCATATGTTACATAATATAATGTATAGTGAAAGTTAAATGTTAAAAAGCTGTAATTGTGTAACAATCATTATTTTGAAAAGATTTTAATGAGATACTGATATAATTTTTCAAACAAATCTGAATGTGTTATTTAAAGCCTGGATTTTGAACAGTTACCACCAAAACTTTAATTTTTCCAAGAAAGGTTTCTTTTAGTTTGCAAACATTAGCATATATAAATATGTAAATAAAAAATGTATCGTTAAAAGTATATTGAGCCTTTTATACCCTCCATGCATTCAGGTTCACTTATTTGTAATATTTCAAACCACATCTAAGGAAATAGGATACAAAGGGGCGGTTCAGGAGTTTGGGTTTATCTTTAGTCCAAGCTTAAATACCGGTGAAAACCGGTATTTGAGCAGCAGCTTAAAAATTGACTTCAGGAGCTCGTGTTTAACGTTAGACTCGGCCTAGAGATAGTCCTGGCTTAAATATGGGAGGGATAAACCCGCGCTCAAAAATTCCGCCCATGAGTCCCGGCCTAGATAAACTCAGGCTTAAAACTGTTGGTTCACGAGTCCAAGTTTGAGCGTAAATTGCATAGTCTGCGGCTAGAAATCAGCGAATTTGCGCTCCAACTTAGACCTGGCAGGGGGCAGGTTTAAGTCAAAGCCTAATGAAAGATCGTCAATTACTTGTTACTTAATTATTTGTTGTTCAAAATAACACCATATTCGTGTTCCGTGTTAAATTCCGCACAATTTCACTACCCATAAGTCATATTTGAGAAATACTTTTTTCTCTGTTCAATTGGTTTTCTTGACTTGTGAAGAATAACAATAATGGTGAAAAGTATTGTACTTTTTTTTACAAATGCAACTGTCAGCATTTATTTAATAAATAATATATAAAAAAGTAAAATATAACCGTATTTATAACTGTGAAATATATATTTTCTAATTTGCATAAGTATAAATATTGTAAAACTGCAAACCAGATAAAGTAGACCTAATTTTTAATCATGGAGTTTGGTTGTAAAAATCAGCGAGTGAAGCTCGGCCTTAATCCATTTATCTCATGTCAATGTCTAAGTATGCTGTAAACCTGCTCATTTGCAAATGTGTTCAAACAACTTTTTAATTCGCTTATTACGTGTTGTTATTACTTACGGGATGTAAATATGTACATCCCGTAAATATGTACAGTTAACTATTGACAATATACCACGATAAAGCCTAAAAGTTTCCTGCCCCACACGCAAATGGGCAAAACGTTTTATTTCATTCGGTTCAGTCTTTTTTTTTTTTTGAGAAATGCGGAACAAACATAGTTAGTAAACAAACAGACAGATACACAAAGTTTAGATATCTCCACTGCATTCAACATTTCACTCCTCAAAGGGATGTACAGTAAAACCTCGATCAACCGTCACTCTTTAAACCATCACTCTGTTATCCGTCGTCTGTCTATGAGAATATTACTATTTATTAGACTCAGGATTTGCGCCATACGGCAGTGTCCGAGCATCTGTATGAGCTATTATATTATTTCAAACAACATAAATATGTATGTAGTGGGAAGTATTATCCTTTTGTACACAATTCATTTTCATTTCTCTGCCAAAGATTTTAAAATTTAGTTACTGAACATGTTTATAATATGGTGTTTCTATCCGTCTATTCAGTTATCCGTCACAGTCCCGGTCCCGAAGGTGACGGTTAATAGAGGTTCCACTGTAGAAACAAAAGTGTTTTATTTATATATTCCTTACTAAAATCTGGTATCATCTGGCTAATATCCTGTCCATAATGTGTTAACAGCTGCAATTCAAATACAATTATTCCCATGTTAATCTTATGGCCAACCTTATGATATGAATTCCCCGCGATTCTTTGCCCATTAGGCTGTGGACTAAGTTAGACTCGGCTTAAAGTAAACTCGAGCTTAAGTAATTTAGGCCCGGACTAATGAAGTCAGTTTTTAAGCCGCGGACTAGCTAAACCCGAACTCCTGAACCGCCCCTTAACCTCTATTGAGTTTGTTTCAGCTGTTTATTTTTCATAACCTACAACTTGAGCAAGTTTCCAGAGTTTTCCAAAAGTTGTTAATAATTACTGTAAAACCTAAATTGAGATGTTGGCTACAACATTCCCTTCAACTCAATATTTTTCTTTATAAAAACATTATTCAAAGCCATTGTATAGTAGTTTGGGAGCAGTACCAATAAGCAGCCTATTTTTATACAGTGTATACTACATGATTCTCTATACGATTGAAAGTTGCCTCAACTTTTCTTTCCATTTTTTTCAATCCATTGGAGGTCCTGCACATCCCAAAAAGGGATTAAAATACCGATTGTAAATGGGTCAACTTCGTGCAGACAAATCCCACTGACAGTACACCAGTCTTATACGAGTACTTATGTCTTGCGTGTGCAGTATGAGTCTTATGTCTTGCAGCCTCCAAGCCTTTCCTTTCCCAGCGGGCAATAGTCCAGTCAATAAAGGGGTTGTAGAGGACATGGAGGGGGGAGTTTTTTCTTGTGCGGGAATGTGTTGAGGGGTGTTAGAAGATAAAAATAATAAAATTCCCCGCCCCTAGCCTAGCTGCTTCAGTGGGGAGAGGGGGCGAAATACTCCCTTTTTTAGTTTTTTAGTTCTGCACTGAAAATCGTGCATCGTGCGGGAAAAACTGCTCTTATACAAAATAAAGAAAATAAAATTCTCTACAAAAATGTTTATGTTAATTTTTCTGTGTATGTCTTGGTTTCCAAGATATTTTCAAATAAATATAAAAGACCTTCATTCTATGGAAATATTCATAGTTATCACGGTTTTACTCATACAAATTGTAATTTCTCAACTATGGGTCAAGTGATCTTTATAATCTTTATACCATCCTTTTTGGATTAAAATTTAACATTTTTTAAATGCATAGGTCAAACACTCAATAGTTGCCGTTTTCAAGATATTAAGCTTTAAATCATTAAAATGGCCACCATTTTGAAACGGTTGAAGATAGAAACGCCAAATGTAATACCTAATATGCCCTAAACTAGTATAATACACATGCCAAGTTTCAAGTCCGTAACTCATGTGGTTCCTAATATATGTTGCATTGACTTAAAATCACATATAGACAGACAGACGGACGGAAAACGAAGCGATTTACAAAAAACTTTACAAGATGTTTTTTGCTCCGTTTGATAAGTTCTACCAAATCCTGTATTTGTGTCACACTCTCGTGGGACACTCTGACTAAAAACCCGAGAAAAAATCAATTTATAAAAGATATTTTATATTTATTTGAAAATATCTTGAAACTAAGACATACAGAAAAAAATAATGTAACCATTTTTGTAAAGAATTTTATCTTCTTTATTTTGTATAAGAGCAGTTTTTTTTCGTACGATGCACGGTTTTTCAGTGGAGAAGTAAAATATTCCCGTTGCATACTCAGCGAATTTCAAATGGTCATGAAGCCACTTACCAACTGTCATCAAAGCATATTCATAAATAGGCGAGATATGACATTTTATTTACTCTGTACTAGCTGTTACCCCCAGGCTTCGCCCCGCGAATTATTTATAAAAACTATGATTGTGCACTGCATTTTGTGGCTAAGCCAAGTTTACACTATGTATCAAAACGTGCTATATGTTACATATAGTAAAATTTATATAACATTTTCAAAAAGTTTGAAAAATACTTTTAGCTAAATCTGCTACATCTAACATTTAGCAAAAGTTATATAACATTTGTTATAAGTAGAAAATTTCAGTTTTTAAACTGCTACATATAACAATGCTATAATATCTAGCAGATTCTGCTACATTTAGCAAAAATCGTGCTATACATTTGGAGGCGGTAAAGATCAAAGAAAACCGTGCTAGATATAGCATTTGCTATATCTAGCAATGTTATACGCGGATTTTTCATCTAGCATTTGCTACATGAAGCATTTTCTGTCAGTTCGTCAGTTGAGTGCAGTTGAGTGGAAATCACGTGGTGTGGCAGTCGAGTGCGGAGGACTAAGTTTGTGATTTGTTGTTTTGGTTAATTGTTTCATAATGGAAGGTTGTGATGGTGAGTGGGATAGAGATAAAATTATAAATTGAATAGAGCTTTTTCGCGAATAGCCGGCATTGTGGGACCCAACGTGCCCGGATTATAAAATCGGTAATAAAAAACATGACGCCTGGGGAAGCATCGCCTGACCCAAAACCTCCTTTCCCTCCTCTGACAGGCCAATATCACAGTTATCACAGCCGTGAGCGCTACATCTCGTCTCCGCGACATTTTTGCCAATGGAGAAAGGTTTTGCTGCATGTAGCATGTAGCATTAAAAAAATCAGTGATTTTAAATGCTATATAACATTTGCTATATGTAACATAAAGCATTTGATATATGTAACATCTAGCAGGAGTAAAAGGTTCCGAGTTAAAATGTTATATAACATTTGCTACATATAGCAAATGTTATATAGCATGTTTTGCTACAAAGTGTAAACCCGGCTTTAGCCTGTGGAACTACTATGAATCAAGATCAGCTGTTTGTATTTTCATCAGCTCAAACAAAAATGAATGTCTATAAGGAATACAAGGGAACTTTGAACCCCCGTGGGGCATAGCCCTATAGGATTTTCACAACTTAAATATGCCTATATGTTACTCAGGACTATCAAGTACCTCTTTGAAAAATTTCAGTTCAATCGGTCCAGTTTTTTTTTGTTTTTTTTAACGTGATGGAACTTCAGAGTTACGCACAAACATCCATACTTTCACATTTATAATATCATAGTATGATTTATTCTCCATAAGAAAAACATTAGGGCTGAGTATGCAGGTTTGCTGCATCAGGGACCATACAAATCTGTTTTTTATGCAAATACCAATGAATCACCACTAGATAAAGCAACATACCAATTTTTACCAATTTATGTTCATAAATAAGCAAGATATCACATGTTTCTTATTCTCCATAAGAATAACATTATAGCTGCTGAGTACGTAGGTTTGCTGCCATGACGACCACAAAAAATGGGTTTTGTATGAAAATATCATGAAAGACCAACCATATGAAGCCACATACCAAGTTTCATTAATATATGTTCATTAATAAGCAAGATATAAAATTGTGCTTACTCTCCATAAGATTAACATTGGACAACGTACTTTCGATATTTCGGTAACTAATTGACGTAAAGTGATAATCAAAATACCAAATTGTTTGTTTCTTTAAGATGGATCCAAGTTTGGCTTTAAAATAATTATATGTAAAAAGTTCAAAAAAAATTGTTTGGGTACAAAACCCCCCTTATAATGGTCCAATCTATCTGGTTTTCGAACTCATGAAAATAGTTGCTGCCTTACACGTTTATACCAAATTTCATCAAGATCGGACCATTTTTACAAAAGTTATCGTGCCTACGAACACATATATATATATATATATATATATATATATATATATATATATAAATACATTTATATGAATTTGAACGAATGGTGTTTTTGGAATCTGGGGGCCTCAAAACGAAAAGTTATCATGGTCCTGGGCCATGAATCTATGAATCAAGACCAACCATAAAGAAAATTTCAGCATGACGCCTGAAAACCATAAAATATAACATTAGAAGAAAACATGATATATAAGATTCATGTTATAACAGAATCTTACATAGCTGTTTGTATTAAATACGAAAAAAATACATATTAAATACATATTAAATTAAATACATAATTAATTAAATACATATTTTGTATAATTGTATTTGGATTCAGACTAATTATATTTTGGACGTCTGTAGTTAAGGTCTTACCATGCCGACTACGGTAATAGCTCCTTCCCTACAGGGGAAATTCGCTAATATAGGGAAAATTCGCTAAAACTAAAAAAGGAGGTATTTCCCCCCCTCTCCCCACCGAAGCAGCTAGGGGCGGGGACTTTTAGTATTTTTATCTTCTAATTACCCCCAACAAATTCCCGCACAGGAAAAAACTCCCCCTTCCATGTCCTCTACACCCCCCTTTTGAGCATTCATTGAGTGGACTACAAGGGAAGAAAGTGTTTCCTGGATATATGTTGAGAGTAAATGTTTAAAGTGGCAAGAGGTCTAGTATAAACATCGGTGTTTAGGATTTTCAGAATTCCCTTTGTCCCATTTACAGGCACTTTTAGCGAATTTCCCCTGTAGGGACTACGGCTATTACCGTAGTCGGCATGGTAAGACCTAGGCCCGGGACCATGATAACTTTTCGTTTTGAGGTCCCCAGACCCCAAAAACACCATTCGTTCGAAACTGTATATATATATATATGTGTCCGTGAGCACGATAACTCTCGTAAAAATTATCCGATTTTGATGAAATTTGGTATAAACCTGTAAAGCAACATTTATGACTTTAAGTTCGAAAACCAGCGAGATCGCTTTATCCGAAGGGGTGTTTTGGGGGGTTTTGTCCCCCAAAAATGGGTTTTTTGAATTTGTTATGTATATTTTTGGAAATAGTCAAATTTTAGTTTTTACCATTGGATTCAGCTTAAAAAAACACACAATTTGGTATTTTGATCATTTCTCTACGTCAACTGGTTACCGAGATATTGAAAGTGCTATACACAGTACGTTGTCTAATGTTATTCTTATGGAGGAAAGGAAAAATTTTATATCTCGCTTATTTATGAACGTATACTGACGAAACTTGGTGTACGGCTTTTATCTGGTTGTGGACCATTGATATTTTCTCAAAAAAAAATTTTTGACAAAGGCTCCCGTAGCAGCAAACCTGCGTACTCAGCCCCATGATATTCTTATGGAGAGTAAGTAACGTGTTATCTCCCTTAATTATGAAAATAAATTAATGAAATTTGGTATGTGGTTTTACCTAAATGAGTTATATTGATATTTGTATAATACCCCATTTTTTGTTTTCCTTCCTTCAGCAAACCTGCATACTCAGCCGCTATTCTTATGGAGAATAATTAAAATGTCATAAATCGTTTATTTATGAATGTATATTGATAAAACTTGGTATGTGGCTTTAAGTGGTATTAAGATACATATGTATGCATTGGAAATTCGCTGAGTACGCAGGTTTGCTGCTACGGGGTATTTAGTTTTTAATGTTCTCCTTACATTTTTACTCTTCCCCTATTACTATAGTATTGTTTAGGTTTCTCTTACAACTTCAGGACTTTAAATTAATTTTTTATAACATCATCTCTATTCTTTATGCAGGAATCATTAAATATTTAATTTTGTGTAAAATCCTAAATTTCATAATTGTTCTAGCTAATATTACAAAATGCAAATGTCAAGATAAATTAATACAGTTACTAATAAATAAGGGATCATAATATAGCACAAGTACAAATAGATACAATAAGTATTCAAGAAAAGACTAATTCTAGTCCAGTCAAATATGACTTGACCTCAGACAAATTGCTTCAGAAGCGTTTTTGATGGAATTTACATCCAAAAATTGTGTATTTTAATATATCCAAATCTGACAAAATCCAGCCATGGGAAATCCCCTAAATCTTGGACTGAAAATGGCAGCTCTTTCCTATACATTTTGTATAAAAAGTCGACAAATAAGTCGCTCCATGGTTTTATAAATATCACTGATGGACACTAAAATTTTATAGACCTTAATCCAATTTGAATAACCATATTTTACTTCAGGTTTCAACCAATTGATTATTTTTCAGGGACGTTCCCCATAGGAAGTCGTGAAAATTTTAGTGTAAGCATAGGTAAAAATATAGCTCATTTTAAACGTCTCGGTTAGATGAACTCATTGCCACAAACCTGACCTTGAACGGAAAGTTTCAATTTTTTTTTTTTATTTTGTGAGTGGTAGTTTATTTTGATATGACAAAACCTTTGACTCGATTTTGATCATACTGTTAATATTAACTGTAAACTATATGCTTATTCGATATTATAATAACTACTAAGAATAATATTTTATATATTTTGTTTGTTATTATTAACTGGTTCTTTTCCAACATTTTTAACCACATTAAATTGGTATTTCCTAAGCAAGATTTACAGAGTCACACCACCCTTCTGCAAAAACAAGACAGAAATTGGACTTTTGCAAAAGGAGGACGAGATTTGTCTAGATTTTGCATTAAGAAATACAAATGTAATGTTCTAAAAACGTTGGCCAACAGCCAACTAATAATGACACATCAAATTACCCATAATGTAAATTACTTTAATGATCGTGGCTACTGTTGTGAAAACCGTCTTCATACGAATAATCGCTAGGTTGTAGTTAAAAAAGTGAGTTTATATTATTTACTTGCTTAATTTAATTTAATTATTTTCTAATATTAATTTAAAAGTAAACCTAGAAAAAACTAATTATATTAATTTCAATGCAGGTTCAAAATTTGACTGTGGTCCGAATGTGATGATAGGAGAAACTCCAGTTAATGAGGTTGACTGTATTAAGTTCCTCAGAATACACCTTTATAGAGGGTTGACTTGGAACTATCACATTGACTATGTTTGTTCCAAAGTGTCATCCAACATTTATGATCTTAGACACCTGGCAATGTCCTGTAATGAGAAAATGTTAGTAAAAGTGTAGGCCTACTATGGTCTAGTATTTTCTCACTTGTCATATGGCATCTATAGTTTGGGGACAATGTACGGAAACAGAATTTAAAAGGTTAATTATTTTACAAAAGAAGGCTTTGTGGGTAATATTTAAATTAAAAGGACTCAATCTTGCAGAGACTCTTCAAAAGGATGGATTTACTTACTCTTCCTTCTATTTCCATTTTAGAAACCACGATTTTTGCACGTTATAAATGTAAATTAAAAATAAACGGTATCAGGAAACTGACATACTTCCTCCCTTTTAGCCCAACTTTAATGAATAAATTACTTTTTATTTACTAAATATAGAATACAAAGCACGGTCGAATGTACAGAAAATATTGTAATCAAGTTGTTTTCAAATATATCCACCCAAATCCCTGTTTAGGAGGCACTAATTACCCTTGGTTTTGGGGGATGATTACCCTTAAAAATAAAAAATTCCAACAAGTGAAAAAACACCTGGAGATTCGTGGATTCGTACCTATATACCAAATTTCATAAAAATCGGACCATTGGTTAGGGCTCTAGCTCTGTACACATCCATACACACAGATAGACATCACGTAAAAATAACGTTTTGGGTTCAGGGAGCACCAAAATAAATATTTCCACCAACTCAAATTCGACAATTTTGACGAAAACAATACTTTCTCCATATACTATGTAAAAGGGGAGAAAGTAAAAGGATATGACATAATTATAATACAAGGTACGATCAATATTTCAGGCCAACTCAACATAGACTAGATATATTTCAAAATTTACTGTCCGAATCTGGGTCTATATTCCTCAACAAATACCGCTAATTTTTAAAACTGAAACAAATTTACAACCTTTCAAAAATAAATTAAGGCAATTTTTAACATCAAATGCTTTTTACAGTGTTGATGATGAACTTATCGACCTTTGTCAAAATTGTAGTGAAATAAATAGTTCTGTTTATATTAATTAAAAATTTACTAACAAAAATAAACAATACTAAAAATTTACTAACAATAAAACACAAAATAAACAGTACACTATACAATAAATAAAACAAAAATAAACAATACTAAAAATTTACTAACAATAAAATAACAATAGAAGTTAAACTAGGTTGTCATTATCCTTATTATTCTTTTAATTATTTATAATTAATTTAGTTGCTACCGACTGTAAACAGTTGTAATGGCAATAAAATGAATTTGAACGTATAGGTTTGAACGCACAAGGACCTAATTATAAAGCTACTCATTTGTATCATCTTAGTAAATGTCTTAAATAACTGAGACGTTATCACACAAACCCACTGATCTAACACTCCCATGGAGGTAATACTACCTCCATGAACACTCCCCACAAAATGCTGCAAACGACAAGCCATTTTGTTTACATCCGCATCACTTTGTTGTGCACTTCAACTTACAGGGACAATGAATCATTTTCTACAGCCATTCTGGCGCTAGTGGCATATCGGATATTGTGGGGTAATAGGAATTATCTTCAATGAACCAATGCCATTCTGTAGCATATAGATACGTTTTTTCTACCTCCTAACACTTACCTGATAATTGGTACGGTTTAATATTTATTAATTTCATCAATGTTGTAATTCGATTTATTACAAATTCTCTGAAGACATTTTAATTAAAACTTTGATGGGTTGCCATTTTTGGCTGGATTGTCTGTTTAAGGTCAGGTTTGTGGCAATGAGTTCATCTAACCAAGACATTTAAAATGAGCTATATGTTGGCCTATGCTTACACTAAAACTTTCACGACTTCCTTTGGGGGATGTCACTGAAAATAATAAAATGGCTAAAACCTGTAGTAAAATATAGTTATTCAAATAGGATTAAGGTCTACCAAGTTTTTAGTGTTTGTCAGTAATATATATAAAACTACGGAGCGATTTATTTATCGACTTTTTATACATATTGTATAGGAAAGAGCCACCATTTTCAATCCAAAATTTAAGGGTTTTCCATGGTTGGATTTTGGATATGTTAAAATACATAATTTTTGGATATAAATTCCATCAAAAACGCTACTGAAGCAATTTGTCTGAGGTTGACGATTTTTTGTTGTGGTTTGACTGGATTATTCTTGTTTTTAATCAACATAACACAAAGTTATAATCTATTTATATATTGTAGTTTTTGTGTGTAGATCAAAATGTTGTAAGCAGAATAATAACTAATATCATCCTGTTAACCTATAATTAAGCTTAAACATAAGTTTTACAATTTTGTTTTTATAACAATGAAATGCAGTTCTTGCCCTTCTGAGCACTAATTTTAAATCAATGTTATAATCATTTTTAATCAATCACAGTTATTTGGGTTGAAGTAGGACCTGGCTCCCCCAGAAGGGTGTGTAGTAAATTGAACTGCTGCGTGTTTGTACATACAACTTTACATATCCAGTCTTTTAATCCTAACAGTTTAAAGATGAATGAGAGAGGTTTTAAAATTTTAGAACTATTTGGCCTCAGATTGTGTAAAGTTGTTTTGTATATGAATTTAGTTTAGTTTTAGCTGTGGAGGATGATGTTTATTACTAATTAGCTAAACCAAAAGTAGAATTATCTGTTTGCGCTTAGTTTGAAATTCGCAAGATATGTTCACTATTTTAAATGGCTCTCTAATAGTAAGTTTGAATGTAGTAAGAAAACACAAAGCTAAAATTATTATCTAATTACAGATGAGGAAATGCAAGCTTTTACACAATCCATAATATTTACCTCAAAATTGACTGGAAAATCAACCCATGAAATGACAGGCTTACCTAGTAGGACAATCAGTTATGAGGCTTATATGGGTAATAAGTCCCAATACTCATTGTTGAGTTCACCTCATTTAACATTCAAAATGCCCTCTCGAGATGTCGCCTAGTTGTCCCTGGCTTCTATGCTCCAAATGCAGCGATTTCCACAGCTCAAGATGTCACTATTTCATCATAAAAGGGACTACTTAGTCAACAGTTTCCTTGTAAATAGTGTAAATCAATTAATAATCCTTGTGGCAGTTTGTTATGAATAAAGAATTTTGTTGTTAATTTTTTACTTCAAATGTTTGGGGAATTGCTCATTGTGAGGAAAAATATAAGATTTTCTATTGTATTACATATTTTATTTTTAAATGTTGCTAGATTATTATTTCCTTTGGATTTGGTAAGTAGGTGGAATCAAATCCAAGACAATGCTTGGATATTTAGTCATTTTTGAAATGAATCGAATATTGGTAAAACCCACTTTTCCAGTAAAACTTGTGGTTACTTTTTAAGAACCCTATATGCTTAAATATGGCTAAGGGAAAGTATTTTTAATATTTGGTCTTTTTGTTTAAAAAATAATTTCTTAGAATACATTTCACTCTCGATTATCCAAAGTCATCGCAAAGTCATTTACTATAGCACATTTAACATGTATGTTTAAATTCATATCATTTATACATATAACAATATTGTATAGCCTATATCAAACACAAACGTTATAAAAAATATGTACACTTGTGAACAATTAGTCATAAGGATGGCAACGATACTGTTATCAAAATGATGTAATTTGCAGTCTTTATAAGCTTTAAAATAAACATTAAATGGGTCAGTAATTAACTTGGATAGTAAAAATTTGTTATTGATTATTTATTTGCATCATGAAAAAACATAAATGTACAGTTTGAGATTTACAAACAAAAAATGTATGAAGCCTAACTTACGAAATTAAGAAAAAACTTAGTCCTAGTCAAATCAGAAAACATTGATCAAAATTAGCATATTATGCTGAATTAAAAGCCATCAACGCTTTCCGCTTGAATGTCAGGGCAGCCCCACCCACCGCATTTTGCTATGTTGTCGCATGCCGGGCCTGACCCGCACATTCGTTTTTTTTTATTTATTATTTTGGTCCCCAATCGTTTCAAAATAAAAACAAAAAGTCAGCTTTAAAAAAAAAATTAAGTGACCAGCTGTGATTTTAAATGCAGCTGGATATGAATAGGCAAATAAAAAATGAGAGTGGAAAGGGGTAAGGTTAATGAAAAGTTTGTTTAACTTGCACATAAGAAAAGCTTACAAAATTCGTTGAAAAAAACCTTGTGATTGAGGTATGTTTTCTTTCTCAATTCGGCATCTGGCAGCTTGATCACGAAGTCGCCGTAGGAACGAAATTTCCATTCCAGTTGCATTTTGCTGCTCCAAGTACCGCAATGTACCTTCAATCAATTTCATAGCCTCGCTGTGGCTAAATTTTTCTTCTTGTCTACAGCACTCTGCGTCTTCTTCATCTGAGTTGTTCACTTCCATGCCACGCCCTTTGACAGCAGCAATGATTTCATCTTCTCCTAGAGGATCTGACTCTACACATTCTAGGATTTTCTTCATAATTTCAATCAACTTGCTGTTTTCAAATCCTCCCGTGACAAATCATTCCCTGCGTGGTCTAAAATATTCCTCCACGAACGAATGAGGGTTATGGTCTCAAGCTCGCTCCAAGATTCAGCGACGCATCCAAAGGCGTCCAATAAATCAATCTGCTTTAGTTTGGGGTTGTTAGCTCTTAGCTTGATTCCAAAGATGACAAAAGCTTGCGCCTGTACCTTCTCTTTAATGCTGCCAAAGCTCCTTGGTCCATCGTTTGACAGAGAAACGTGATGTTCGGCGGTAGAAACATTGCTTTAATGTCTTTATCCTGCAAATACTGAACAGTGGGATGAGTTGTGGCGTTATCCAGAATTAATAGAGCTTTCCTGGGAAGATTTTACCTCAGAAACTTCTCAGTTTCTAGTACGAACTGTTGAAAAAACCATTCCTTAAAAATTGATTCGCTCGTCCATACATTAGGCTGGTTTCTATACCAACTGGAAGTTCAAAGTTACTTTATTTTTTGATATTTTGGACTTTACCTATCGTTTCTAGTGTTTGGAACATGACACGGAAACCAAAGCATTCTAGGAGGAATCGTGCAGTTTTTGGTTTCCGTGTCATGTTCCCGTTGACAAAGACGTGTGGGTAGCCACAGCTGTGTCGTCACGTGCCCCTGTCGGTAGGTGGGGGTAACGGCTCTCCCCCCCCACTACCGCTAGCCACTAGTCGAGTGCGCGGTTTGGTTGTGGATGGACGTGAGATTTAAGTTTCCTGTGTTTGCCGTCAGCTTGGAGGCTACGATGCAGAACAGGTAATGTATTGTCAGTTTTCCATTTGTTCGTATATATAAATGTTGTGTTAGTGTATTGTATTTGATTTATTGTATATATATTTGTTATCTTTGTGTTAGTGTAAATTAAAATGTAAAATAAAAATCCTGGTACAGCTTTTCATTTCTCAGAGCTAAACTTTTACTAGGAAGCATTCAAAAGTTGAGACCTGACTCAACAGCATTATATATTTGATCACCTGGCAGCCCCTTATCAATTAACCTGTGTAATTTAGTCTTAATCACTTACATTGTTAGGGTCAGCCGATAGTTTTCCCCACAGATACTGTGCTGTTTGATTCCATATTACTCTTTCCACCTACCCAACCAACCATTGCTTGCCGTAAACTCAGGCTCATCTTTATCTGTAAATTGTTCATAAAACTGAAGAGCTTTCTCCTGCAGGATGGGTCCAGATATAGGCATTCACTGCTCCCTTTGCTCACAAAATCATTGATAAAGGGTTTCACCAACCTTTCCGAATTCTGCACATCTAATTTTTTTTCGTTCCGCGATGGATTCTGTACACTGTCTTTTTAAGCACCACGATTTAATTTCAGACTTGTTATTTCTCCAACCGAGTACGGTACTGTAGACCTCCCAACGTTTAAGTTTACTCTATTTTATTACACACTTTCACCATGTTCAAGTCTTTTTAGAGCATCAAACTTTACTTCCATTGACACTTGACACTTGATTCCTCTTCTTCTCCGCCATATTTGAAAAGCACAACTCTCATTGAAATAACAACTCACGACAACCAACTGACCACAACTGTATCTCGACAAACACTAAACTGACACTGGAATGATAAACCTGAGAAAGTGGAAATGACATCAAAAGTAGGGAAAATAACACCGGAAGCAACCCTCTTGGGAAACCGATGGCAGGCTTAAGCAACCCTCTTGGGAAACCGATGGCAGGCCTGAGTTCAGCGAAAACAATGTAGTGAAAGTATAAATAACATTCTTGGGAATCCCAGTCTAAAGCCTTGCGATAAGGAAAGAGGAAACACAAATTTCAGAAGCAACCCTCAGGTGCGTAAACAATAGCAGACGCCCGAGCAGTGAAAACAATGCGGGAATGACTTTGGGAAACCCCGTAACCTAGTCTAAAGTCTCTGGCGCACTAGGCCGGTTTGACACTGACGAATGGTACTTCATGGGCGACATTTTTAAATAAATATATCAGGTCACTAGTCCTGTCGAGTTAAAGAAATTCTACTGTATTAAAATAGTATGACTGATGTATTTTTGATATTATAACTAACTGTAACCTTGATTAAGATACAAATTTTAATATTTTTTAATTTTAAAAGTTTTATAACTTTATCAACAGATACGGAAGTGGGCCAGATCTTAGGGTTAAAATGCGTGAGTTACATAACGTTCATCAGACTCCCCCCTCCCCCACATAACGGTTCGCCATACCCCTAACCCCCTTAAGGGAGTTACGTAACATGTGTATAGGTTTGTGGGCTTAGGTCATGTACTAAGACCTAAGCCTGGGACCATGATAACTTTTTGTTTTGAAGCCCACAGATGTCAAAAACACAATTCGTTCAAATTTGTAGATACATTCATGAGTTAATGTAACTACAGGTAGGAAATTAAGTACAAATCCAGAATCATTCTCGAGCTAGAAGAGGACGTAGAGTTATAGGAAACCGGAAACTACTTAAGCAAGAGAAATCGGGGGAGCAGCTAGGCATGCGTGACAAGTACTCAACCTGTAGTTACAATGTACGGGGTTCATCTAGAAAATAAAGAAGATTTGCACACTTTGCCGAGCACAGCTCCCCCACCACCGCAGCTGGTTGAGGCAGTCAACTCACCTCCTTGCCAAAGTGTGAGTCGAGTATTGTTCCTGAGTTGTCAAGAGTCTTGTTTCTACAGCGATTCAAAATGGCGACATCAATCGAACAACCCCCCAAATGTAAAATCTGCACAATGCAAAATGGTTTCTGAATGCGCAAAATGCCTATTGGAATTTATAGACAAACACAAAATAAAATTTAAACTTGTCCCCACTCCGCAGGGTCCGATTAGTGGCGCACTCACCCGGGGATGGGATGGCACCATTGCACCGCGCTAGGTGTCTAGCTAAAGCGGCGTCAAATAAAAACGTCTAATGATTTTTTGTCTGTTTCATGTACCGCCTCCGTCGATGATGGAGTTCCGTGCTGACCACGAGCCAAACTGGAAGGAGGAACATTGGTTAAAAACAAATCGGAGACCCCTGGTTTCTTACAACGCTGAGTATAATTAGGTTAAGAAAGGGAAACGGTGGAGGGATCAATCTTGTAACCCAGGTGAGAACCCCAAAAGTTCCTCCATTCCAGGAGTGTGTGGACGGTGCGGAGCTAGCATCAGGTAATGGAATGCAATTAGGTAATGAACGGTAACAATTTTCAAACATTTCAGGTGTAACCCCCCTTCCTATCCCCAAGGTGTTTGAAGCTTCTAGGTTTCAACCAGCAAAGCACCTCCCTTTCCCATGATACAGTAGCTGGGTTCGCCCAGGGGTCTGTCTGATTGATTGATATTGATACATCAATATCAATCAATCATATCAAACACAAAAGAAAATTTAAACCAAATTACTACCAAACTGGGATTAAATCAGAGAATAAATGTGATCACTAGGGTGCAAACACATATATACATAGCTTAAAGTTTCAAACGACCCCCAAAATGTATTCAACTTCTAACGTGGTCCCAGGCTTAAGTCTTACAGTGTGGGTTACGCTAATAACTCACTATTCCAAAAGAAATTCATTATTAATTCAGTAATATTACACAACTCAATAAACAACTGTGTACAGAGACGTCGTTAGCGTAAACAGTTCCTGAGGTTCATAAGAATGATAAATGATCCTGGTTTTTAATGATACTTAACTCTGTACATGCTAAATTAAAATTTACTTATCAAAAAAGTCCATTTCCAAGTTTATTTGAAGTAATTTCACTTTGTCGAATTAATAGCAGAACATCACGTTTATTCAGTTCTCATGGCTGGTCAACAGACGTCTTTAACAATGGCTAAATACAGTAGACTCTCAACAATCCGGACCACACTTATTCGGACTCCCAGTTATATAGACTGGTGATCTTGAATTTGTTTAAATTTTTCTATTGCAAATAAAAACGAATAAACGGAACTTCACGGTTTAACGCCTCTAGTTTTCACGCAATTTCACAAATGTCATGCAGTTTGATCGTCAGGCGAGCCCTTGCTTAGCCCAACCGTGCCGTTATAGGTGTCTGTTATTGTTTACGTATCCGGAGCACTGCTCCGATCTTTTTTGTGTTCCGACCATGCTCTCGGTTCCATTGGTGATGGATTAACGAGGTTTTACTGTATTACGGAGTGTTTATACTCTTGAATAAGCACATACATGTAACACATTTGGCATAATTGCTCACTATAAAGGCAGAATAGATGATTCATATGGGAAATTCAGACTGGCCATCCGTCACAATAGTCCAGATTTCTGAGAGTCTACTGTACTTGCTTATCTTCAATAAAACGTAATATTAAACTTAATTTTTTTATACATATTTACCTAATTAACAAATGTAATTAATATTGAATCCAGTTTTGCAGAATGTTATGTTTGTTTCTGTCTTTTTACTCACCCTTATAAATTAATGCTGTCACAGGCAGTAGAACATAATTTTCATAAGCTGGAAAGATGGTCTGAGGTTGATGTGCTTTTGTTAAATCAAAATAAGCCTAAGTCAGTTTTTTAAACTTAAAAAATAACCAGAATCAACATTTATCATGCCACTATATTGTTAACCAACCGTGCAACTGTACTAACTCAACCAAATTTCTGGGAGTAGCAACTGACCATAAATTAACCTGGAAAATGAGTATTACAAAGTATTATAAATTGAATAAAGCTCATTTTGTAGAGAGCCATGCATTGCTCCGAAAATGTGTAGCTCTGAAAGGCAATACTCCGAAAATATTAAGAAGAAATAAATTATCCTTGATCCAAGCTACAGTGGAACCTCGATAACTCAATCCTCAGGGGGAACGGAAAAAATTTGAGTTATCGAATATTTCAAAATCTCGAGGTTTGACTTATTAAGGTGATTTTCCACAGACTTCAACATATTGAGGGTCACGGTAACGCAATAGATGGATCATGGAAGCATAGAATCCTTACAACATTTTGTGCTTTATATCATAAATAATCATACCGTATAATAATCATTATTAAAATTAAAAATGATTTGAACAATTTTAAATGTCTAAAATAAGCCCGGAAGTATTTAGTAAAGCATCTTTGGTTAACGTAGTAGAGGATGAAATACTTCCTTCAGTGAAAATGTTGTAGAGTAGAAAAGTAAACAAATAATGACTCACAGTTCAGTATTTTGGTGATTGCTTGCCCGTTCGACTACTTCCTGTCTATTTTCTAGACATTTTTTGCTCACTTCTTACCTGCCCCAAACAAATCCCTCTCCTCTGAAGTCAGTTCTGACGATACGCATCAATTTTAATTTAGTTGAACATCAATGTTCTGTTTGTTATTAAAGTAATTTGAAAAAGTAAAATGAAATAAAACATGATAACAATTAAAACTGCAGAGCATTGTTGGATTTAGGGTGAAGCAGTATGACACTTATTTTTGTTTTAAAATTGTCTGAGTGTTTACTGGTGTTTCAAACTGCTTCCCGAACTCATTTTTTTTTTCTCTGTCAACTTCAACTCAAATAATCTTCAATTTCTCCTCATAGGGTAGAGTTTTGCCAAACTTCAAAACTTAATAAAAACACAACCTAAAAACTACGTTTCACGCACTACTTCCAGAACCTCTAAACTCGCACTAACGACACTGGACACAAATATAATGAAATCAAAACCATTTTGCTTATAAAAAATACTTAATTTACAACGAGACTGTTCCTTATTTATGAAATTAAATCCTCACATAGAAGTGAAACCTGTGCGTCACATTAGTGTGTTTGATATGCGTGTTGCTCATCAACATAAATTTTTCAGTTGTTTTACCGACACCAGGAGCACCCGGAAAAGAGTAGATATAGGGTGGAGGGAGGGTTGGAATTTCCGGCTGCAAAGTCACTGGAGGTTTGGTGAATGAACTTTGAGTTATAGATGTTCTCTAGTCAATAATTCGACTTAGAGAGGTACGGCGATTGTACAGATTCGAGTTATAGAGCTAAATCTTTGAGATATAGAGGTGTGGCTACAGGCTAAGAATACTGCAAAAATTGGAGTTATCGAGGTGTTACCTGCTAACCCTTTGACTTATAGAGGTAAAATAACATAGCATTAGGTAGGCAAATTCAAGGGGAATGACAACAATTTGAGTTATCAAGGAATTTGAGTTATTGAGGCTCCACTGTAGATATTTTTGACATTTTTCTCAGTGCTTAAAGCTCAGATCCATGTATAAAATGTGTACAATGAATAAAGGATGTTCTGATTCTTGGTGTAGTACATTGTTTATTCAATGCTTAGGGATGAGTCGATTCTCGATACCACCGATTCTTGGACATTGGTATCGGTATTGAGATTCATTTGTTCAAGGTCAACACCGATACCATCGATACCCCCGCCATTTACTCGCGCTACGAAGTGCACGGGAAGCGATGCTCCCGCCGCTTACCCGCGCTCCAAAAGGCACGGGGAGTGTTTGGGTCGGCGGCAAGATAACAAGTTTTTCCCCATTATGAATTTATAATAAATCATTTTATTTTTCTATATTACTGTAGCATACTAGTGAAATTAACATTCAATTATGTAAAAAATTGCATTAAACAATTTGTTTGATAATTAACTACAAAATACTACTAAATAATTTTAAATGGTAACATACATTTGTAATGGATTTAACACGTTCAATGCTGACAAACATGTTTAAGTATGAAAATCACATAAATTTCAATGTTAATTAGAGGGCGGGAATTATCGTCCTCCGCATCCAACGTGTTAACAATAGTTTTAACAACTATAGGTACTGAAAAATCATCCCTATTCAATGGTTATAAAATTTTAAAAATTGTTCATTAGTTTAAATTCAGGTCTTAGGGTGGGCGTTTCATGTCCAATTGAACATTAAACTTTATGTTTAACCTAGAAATAAAAACAAACATTTAAAACTGGATTAACTCCTCAGATAATCTGGAGTTTCGGATAATCGGTGCTCAGTTAATTACGAATTTTCAGTACAAATTGTTTTATTCCAAAAACTACTGTGTCTTATAAAGTTAATTTAATGGAGTTTTGAGTTTTGAAAAGAGAAAATATTATTAATATATATCATAATAATGTTAGGTTTTAAGGATAACTATAATTCATACTTTTGGAAGATAACAGTGTTTAGTTGTTTTTTTTTCATGGTCTCATTAAATTATCTGAATGTGTCTAAAACTAGGTATCATGCTTAAAATTGTTTTGATTTATTTAACTGCTAAATCCTAATTTTATCTCATGTTATTATACAATATTTTCACTTATAAGAAAGTAAGAGTGTAATAGCAGAGATACATTTGAGCCATAGTAGCATTTGCTCAGTTTACCGTAAAAAGTATTAAGTAGTATAAATCGGCTGTAACTAATGCTGTAAAGGTGACTTTGCCGAATTTATTTAGCTTTCTTATATTAAATTACGTTGGTTAACTCGTGATATTTTGAATACGGATGATTGGTTTCAGAACCGCAGGACGATTCACCTCGGTACACAACTTCTTGGTGACTTTGGCCAGTGACAGTTTAGTGAAGAAATTAGAACAGGACTAATTTTGTTAATGGTTAAAAACTATGTACAATATCTTGTAATGCAACACTAATTTATAAATTACTGTAATAAATCTGAAATAGATAGTTATTTTCTAATAATAAATACCCATTTAATCCAAAATGCAGTAAAATTACTGTACTTTACAAGAGTTGTTAGTGCATCACGTTTTTTTTATCAGTTTTAGCAAATTTCCCCTATAGGGAAGAAGTAATTACTGTTGGTGGCATGGGTGGACGTAAGCCCGAGGCTATGAAAACTTTTTATTTTCAGGTTATCAGGTGCCAAAAAATGCTATTCGTTCAAATTTATATGTACATTAGTGATGGTCAAAACGTCAAAACCAGAAATTTCAAATCTCGAAACCGAAACCAAAACTTAAAAAATCGAATCTCGAAACTCGAAAGTCAAATTCCAAAATCCTATTTACTTGCCTGGTTATGGTTATGAAAAATAAATCCAGTTACTCCAAATAAACCAGTTAACTTGCTGCCATTCTCGAAGTATCCTAGAAAAATATTAGTTTCAGAACTACTAGTGAACCAATTATTTATTTGTAGCTTAATTATAAACTTTGGTTAGAGTTGTTCTTCCACAAATAAAAAATCAATAATCCACAAAAGGTGAAGGTAGACGACCGATGGGCTTTTGACCTTCACATTATTAATCAGCAATTGGGCGTGATTTCTGTTAAAAAAACAACAATGACACAAAAAATCTCGGCAGTTTTGAGTTTTGATTCTCGAAACTCGCCGATCGAATCTCGAAACCGAAACTTTTCCAAAGTTTTGGTGGTTTTGAGATTCGAGTTTTGGTTTTGACACATCACTAATGTACATCTATCAGTCTGTTAACATTTGGTACAGATGTGAAAAGTAACGTTCATTTGTGCCAAATGTTATCAAAATCGGGTGTTTCTTTCAAAAGTTATTGTGTTAATGAACATTTATATAGGCCTATATAAATTTGAACAAATTTCGGATGCCTGGGGGCAAAATAAAAGTTATCTAGGTCTCGGCTTAAGTCTTACTATGACATCTACGGTAATAGTTTCTAGTTTCGGTAATAGTATGCAGGTTTGCTGCAGCGGGGGTATTTAGATATTAGTTGTTGATAATGCTGAATAATACTTCCACAACACTCTCCAGTGTAGCTGTAGTTAGGGCCAGAGTTTATTATCAATAGAAGCTGCGATTTATGATGTGATGACTAAACTTAAAATTCTGAACTTTTAAGCTGTTTCCAAAAATTAGTTTTGATGTTTCATGTGTTAAAAATGCTCCATTTAAAAAGACCAAATCTGTAAAATCAATGAAAATAGTTTACACTACGGCTCTGAACATCATCAAACTGAAGAAAAAGTAAGTAGATTCCGAAAAATTGCACCTGGACACCAAATTTCATAAAGATCGGGCCACTGATGCAAGATCGGTACACATCCAAACAAACCAACAGGAACACAAAAATCACCGCAAAAACATTTTTTTCAGTTCAGGGACACCAAAACTTATTCCTAAACATTTCTTCAAAGGCATATCTAACAAGTTTGAAAATACGTTAAATTTCTCATATTTTTTAGATTATTTTTATGAAATGTAAGGATTAAAAAATAACATTAAAACATTACCAAGAAATGAACAATTTATTTTACTACAATAAGTTGGAAATGAAAAATAAATACAGTTTATAAAGCAATACGGACAAAAAATACATCTTGTAGTCAACAAAACATCACTTGACAACGATAAATATTTTTTACAAGTCTTTTACAAAACAAAAACACAAGATGGGTTAGTTATACGATTTAAGTAAAAATTAAAGCTGTTAATATAATAAACTAAGGTCATCATAACACAGTATTGAGTTGAACTCGACTTAGTTACGTTGAGAACACTTGTCACATCAACAGTTAGAAAATATCGTTACCACGAAAAAGAATCTCATGGCTCATATGACTTGGATATATATATTTTAGAAACATTGAAACAATATAATAGAAACCAAACTAATTCAACCATTTAGGAATGAAAATATTGTTTAACATAAACTAATATTTTATCAACTAAGCTTCTACAAGAAATTAACAGCATAACTAGAAATTGCAAGATACTGATAGGATGCAGAAGTATGGAGTAGACAAGATTTTTGTGACAGATATACTGTAAGTTCAGGAAACCCACAGTATTTCCATCGAAGATTATAGTTATAAAGATACATTTTTATGGACAGGAACAGCAGTCATTTTCAAGCTTTTAGTAATTACTCCTTCTTTTATCTTTGGGTCGGGCAATCATGAGTTATGGTGCTTTTGGGCAGTACCAAGATCAGCGCTTGAACTGCTTCCTTAAAATGTTGATCAAGCTGTGTCACTCCACTATCCATCAACTATTGACATAACAAAACAGTTAATTAGTAAAATTTACAAATATATAGTCATAAAGATTAAAGAGTTTCAAATCCTACAATTAAAACAAATCCTGTTAATGCTTTTTTCACTTTTGTAAAAGTTTTTCCAAGCATTTGTTTATATTTATTTCCTAATCCTAAAACACACAACTAACTTCATAGCTGTTGTAATGCTATTTATCCAATGCCCAATATAGTCGGAACATTTTTTTGTCAGGTTGCATTACTTCGTTAATGTGAAATACAAAACTTCACTCACATTGATGGTATAATAATCATCATATGATATATATTTTTTTAATTATCTTAGCCAAACATAATCTTTAATAATATTATATAGAGTTAACTTCAAAATAAATATTTTACGAGAATTTGAAATAAAAGGTTACAACGACCAAATGACTCCTGTTGATGTGACTTATCTCGTGTGTCGTAACATAATGTATCGTACAGCGAGACTATGTACATTAGTCTTTACGTTGTGCGGGAGGAACGTACATCGGCTGTGAATTCCGTTGGGCCTTGCGATGGCCGCTGTCCGCTGACTTGATGTATGGCCGCGTCCCACCTCGCCGGAACTCTAGGATACCTGCACAAGTCACAGTTGTCCATTAGGCGATCCCAACAACACCGGCTGGGAACGTCTTCCTTCATGTTCACTGCAGCGAGCAATAGTTAATGCACAGATGCATGTCGCCAGGAGCAGTGTGGTTATCTTTATTTATACTACAATTCTTTTCACATCTTTTACACATTTAGTCTTTCTATAGAAGTGTTTCTTTCCTTCCCCTACCGATCCAGCTGAGGTACACCAAGTAATTAAGTGTCCTAAAACTTAACTGGATGGAATGAAATTCCAACATCTGCCATCAAAGAATTTGCCTCTTTCATAGCAAACTCTATGTCAAATTTAATAAATTAGTCTTTTGAAAGTAGGATATTTCCAGAATTTTTGAAAACAGTTTAGTTTCTGCCATTTTTGGTGAATTTCCCCTATAGGAAAGAAGCTATTACAGTAGGTACAGTACATGGTAAGACTTAAGCCCATGACCATGATAACTTTTCATTTCGAGATCCCCAGATGCCAAAAACACCATTCGTTCAAATTTGTATATATGTATATATATATATATATATATATGTGTCTGTAAGTACGATAACTCTCGAAAAAAAGGTCTAATCTTAATTAAATTTGGCACAAATGTGTAAAGTACCATTTATTTGAAAGAGTTCGAAAACCAGACGAATCACACCATCCGAAGGGGTTTTTTTAGGGGGGGGGGGGTGTTTGTACCCCAAAAATAGTTTTGTTTGGGTTTTCACATGTAATTTTTATTTGAATCAAATTTAAATTTTACCATTGAATTCAGCTTAAAAAACAAACAATTTGGTATTGTGATCATTGCTCTATGTCAATTGGTTACTGAGATATTGTAAGTGCTAAACACAGAACGTTGTCTAATGTTATTCTTATGGAGAAAAAGAACAATTTTATATCTCGCTAATTTATGAACATAAACTGACGAAACTTGGTATATGGCTTCATCTGGTTGTGGTTTATTGTTTGCACAAAAAAAATTGTTCGCCTATGGTTCCCAAAGCAGCAAACCTAGGTACTCAGTCCCCATGTTATTCTTATGAAGAATATTTAAAATGTTATATATTGCTTATTTGTGAATGTATATGGATGAAACTTGGTGTGGGACTTCACTTAGATCAGCTCTATTGATATTTCCATAAAAACCCATTATTTTGTGTTCCTTGTTGCAGTAAACCTGCTTACCATCCCCCATGTTATTCTTATGGAGAATAATAAAAATGGTATATATCGCTAATTTATGAATATATAGTGATGAAACTTGGTATGTGGCTTCACCTAGTTGAGTTATATAATGATATTTACATGAAAACCCAAATGTTGTGTTCCTTGTTGCAGCATTCCTGCTTACTCAGCCCCCATGTTATTCTTATGTAGAATAATTAAAATGTTATATATTTTTTTATCTATGAATGAATATTGATGAAACTTGGTATGTGGCTTCACCTAGTTTAATTCTATTTATATTTGCATAAACACCAATTGTTTGTGTTCCTTGTTTCAGCAAACCTACATATTCATCCCCAATGTTATTCTTATGGAGAATAATTAAAATTGTATATATCGCTTATTTCCTTATTTGTGAATATATTTTAATGAAACTTGGTATGCGGCTTTATGTGGTATTAAGTCATATATGCATTGGAAATTCGCTGAGTACGCAGGTTTGCTGCGACAGCGGTATTTAATCTATAGAGTTGTTTTGGAAAGCTTTAAACGGGAAAGAACGCATCTGTGCTATCCTATCCTATACTCTAATATGAGTAAGGTTTACTTGATTGCAACTCTGTTCTCAAAAACGGCTTCAACGATTTATTTCAAAAGTTGTAATTAACTAATTACTTCATTAAAAATAAGTCACATCCCTAACAGGTCTCATCCCTAAACAAATCTAAATATGTAAAAAAATTTAAAATTTAAAAAGTGAACATTGGGCTTATGGAGTTTCAAATCTAAAGAATCATAATAATTCCTTATAATAATCAGTGTCACCTGTCGCAGTGTAGTTTAAGTATTAACATGTGGTTCCCTGAGAGCAGTGACCAAAACCATTGGATATCATATCTAAAATGAATCAACGGGACATTGAGCTATAATAACAGGGTTCCCACTCAAACTTAATAATTAAATTCACGGGGATTTCACGGTTTTCAAGGTCTAAAAATGTCAATTTCACGGTCAAAATATTAAAAAAAATCCTATACCGGTCGCAAAACAACAACGCAGACGAGGCGCAAAGTCAAAAACTAGTTAACACTTTCCCACATTCCAATTGCGATTTCACAGTATCATAAAACCATACCATACAAGTGAAATTTAAAAAAAATAAGAACTCTTTTAGAGTTTCTTATTGTTTTATTGTCATCGTGAGTCATGTCATCAGTCTATCGGTTATCGGTTGCTGGTAGTTTCTACTTCGGTCAGTGTTGCCAATCATTTTTCCCAAATTACCCTCGATCCTTGTCAAAATTACCCTCAAATACGCTCGAAATCTAAATTCCTGTATTTGAGAAAAGAGTGCTAATGAAATAATTGTGCTTGAAATTTGATAGGTTTGAGGGAGCCGCCTATAGATGTCACTGATGTCTAATTAATGTTAACCCTAGCCGTGGCCAATGGTCGCCCGGCGACCATTTCAATGCTTACCCTAAAAATGGCCATGGTCGCCGGGCGACCATTAATGTCCAAACATTTTCCGATGCTAAAAAGTAATTTATAATTAACTCGAAAGTAGACAAGTTATATACCATTTGAAAGATGACATTCTGAACTTTCATTTTATTATATAAATGAACTGTATAGCAGTTGTATTAGAATGTAACGACTATATAAAGTGAATGGTTTTTTAGTGCAAATCAATACCTGCAACTGACTCGTAGAAATTCGTCAAACATGGCCTGGGACAAAATAACAGAACTGGGGTAAATGTCGTCTTATGGAGTTGCGGTTGGTACCACTGCACAGCACAGCAGAAGAGTGATCGTATTGATTATTTGAACATTGATAACATTGATAACAAAGAGCAAATGATTTTTATAAAACAGCTGTTTTTGCCAAAACTGACAAATGGCCAATGGTCGCCTGGCGACCATTATGAAACGCTGTAAATATATATATAGGAAGTTTTATAACTAGTCAATAGTTGTGTCAAATTGTAGCAGAAGAAACATAGAATAATTTTGTTTTGACAAATAGCAGCACTGGTCACTCTTGCAACGCAAGTAAATATCAGTTAGGCAGGTGTTTAGCCGATTTTTGCTGTTGTCAGATGAACCTCAAGTAACCTACATCTTTGTAAGTGAATTTTTATCCGCGATTATTTCAGAAATTCTTCTAAATTCGGAGTTTATAGTGACAGTGTAGTGGTTGTGTGTTTATAACAGTAATCTTTATGCATAAATATTACTGGAAAGGGATAAATTAGTCAATTGGTGAAGTGAAAGTGAGCCTAATGTTTTTGTGTGTTTTAGCATAATGTTAGACGATTGTTAGGCCTATCATTCATAGTATCGCGTGTATATTTGTTTATATACATTAGACATGTAAATAAAAATGTTTTTCCCATGTGTTATACATTACTGTGTAGGGAATTGAATTTACTACAACATGTTTATAATATTTTTGGCCTAAGAAAATCTGTACAAGATTTTTGTACTTCAGTGTGTCGGAAATGTTTTTACGTAAATGCTAATTTTCTAGTTATTTGTATAGTAAACGGGTAATAATAATTTTTTTACTCCCCACAATATTACATATTTGATTTCCTTAGTTCATAATCTACAAGAATATATGTACAATATTATTATAAAAATTACCTTACATGAGTTATCTCCGATTCACTAATTATTCGTCTTACTCGACAAAAGTTGCGATTTTTCGTATTTTATTACATAACACATGTACAAAAAAATATTTTCCCCATGTGTTATACATTTATATGTAGGGAATTGAATTTACTACAACATGTTTACAATATATTTGGCCTAACAAAATCTGTACAATATTTTTGTACTTCAATGTGTCGGAAATTGTTTTTACGTCAATGCTAATTTTCTAGTTATTCGTATAATAAACGGGTAATAATAATTTTTTTACTCCCTAAAATATAGCATATATTTTTTCCTTGGTTCAAAACCTACAAAAATTGATGTACAATATTATTATTATAAATAATTACCTTACATGAGTTATCTCCGATTCACTAATTATTCGTCTTACTCGACAAAAGTTGCGATTTTTCGTATTTTATTACATAACACATGTACAAATACCCCCGTAGCAGCAAACCTGCGTACTTAGCGAATTTCCAATGCATATATATTTATCTTAATACCACATAAAGCTACATACCAAGTTTCATCAATATACACTCATAAATAAACAATTTATGACATTTTAATTATTCCCCATGAGAATAACATGGCGGCTGAGTATGCAGGTTTGCTGAAGCAAGGAACACAAAAAATGGGGTTTTATGCTAATATCAATATAACTCAGCTAGGTGAAGTCACATACCAAATTTCATTAATTTATTTTCATAATTAAGGGAGATAAGACATTACTTATTCTCCATAAGAATAACATGGGGCTGAGTACTTATTCTCCATAAGAATAACATGGGGCTGAGTACGCAGGTTTGCTACTACGGGTGCCATTGGCAAAAAATTGTTTTTTTGAGCAAATATCAATGGTCCACAACCAGATGAAGCCGTATACCAAGTTTCGTCAGTATATGTTCATAAATAAGCGAGATATAAAATTTTTATTTTCCTCCATAAGAATAACATTAGACAACGTACTGTGTTTAGCACTTTCAATATCTCAGTAACCAATTGACGTAGAGAAATGATCAAAATACCAAATTGTGTGTTTTTTAAATCTGAATCCAATGGAAAAAACTAAAATTTGACTATTTCCAAAATTATATGTAAAAAATTCAAAAAACCCATTTTTGGGGTACAAAACCCCCCCCAAAATACCCCTTCGGATAGAGCGATCTGGCTGGTTTTCGAAATTAAAGTCATAAATGTTGCTTTACACGTTTATACTAAATTTCATCAAAATCAGATAAATTTTACGAGTGTTATCGTGCTCACGGACACACACACACATATATATATATATATATATATACAGTTTCGAACGAATGGTGTTTTTGGGGTCTGGGGACCTCAAAACGAAAAGTTATCATGGTCCCGGGCCTAGGTCTTACCATGCCGACTACGGTAATAGCTTCTTCCCTATAGGGGAAATTCGCTAAAAACATTTTTGAAATTGTTTTTACGTCAATGCTAATTTTCTAGTTATTCGTATAATAAACGGGTAATAATAATTTTTTTACTCCCTACAATATGACATATCTTTTTCCCTTAGTTCATAACCTACAAAAATATATGTACAATATTATTATAAAAAATTACCTTACATGAGTTATCTCCAATTCACTAATTATTCGTCTTACTCAACAAAAGTTGCGATTTTTCGTACATTATTACATAACACATGTACAAAAAAATATTTTCCCCATGTGTTATACATTTATATGTAGGGAATCAAATTTACTACAAATTGTATATAATGGTTTTTGCCTAAAAAATCTAATGTAGAAATTACAAAACTTTACTTTTGAAATTACAATCGGAAATTTTAAAATTTTTTTGTATTTTGTAAAAAAAAAATACCTTTCCGGATTCATTTCTTTTATATATATTCAGATTCCCCTGGTATTTCTGAATAAAATGGGTATAAATATTGATAGGTTTACCCCAAAATTGTAATTTATACATGTTTTTAAAAAAAGGTCTGCAAAATCGCCAAAATTGGTTGGCCATTCCCCACTTCTAACATTGGCTACTGCTAGGGTTAAAGTTTAGAATAAAGAATGAAAATAGAAGTTACACGCGCCAGCCAGTTTTTTGCCTCAATTTTGTTATGCGAGATATAACGGGTTTTTCTCAGAATTTATTTTGCTGCTTAACAAATCACAGTATATAAATGACTAACAGCTGATGAAATTTTGTTTACAGCCATAAACACAAATTATAAAACAGCTAACGCTGTCTATCTTTCAGTCTATCAACTGCTAGGATTAGGTAGGCAGGGACAGAAAACAATAATCTTCATTTTATATTTTCGTTATTTATTGTCTGGTTGACGTTAAAACTTGCAGACATTACTGCAACTTAGCGGACTTCTTGTCGTCCTGGCACTCGTGGCTCTTACACATTTTTAACATGAGACGATCACTCTACATGTAATCCTTACTCAAGTTTCATTTCTGTCTTGGAGTTCGTGAGGATTCGTCAGAGTAACGAAAATCGGGAGGGTCGATAAAGTAGAGAAATGTAGTAATTTAATCATAAATAAACAACAATGATTGTAATAATAAGTATATAGCAGAGAATAATATAAATTTGTATATTTTAAAGGCTTTAGTAAAATTACCCCTTTCAAAATTATCACCGACAAGGGTAATTTCCCTCAAATTGGTAACGCTGACTACGCACCGTGTAAAGCGGAATGCGCGAGTTACTGACGCGTCAGTTGTATAGTTACAGTAGCTGTCTACTGTCGCTTGTTTACACCGACTAATACAAAACAATAGGCAACTGACATACGGTAAAGAAGACGTATAAACAGTCTACACTAGTACCAGTCAGCAGTCAGTTGACAGTGAAAAAAACACCAGCAACTTAACAACTGTCACCCGATTTCCTTTGCACCGTGGAAACCAGAACCAGGCCTAAATCATCTGAACAGCTGCAATCTGCGGTATTCATCGTATTAACAACGTACTAAATAATTCTGTTGTACATTTCCCCATCTGAAAACAAATGTGATATCTTCTGATAACATATTATTTTATTGTTTTTCAAGTTTGATATATTTTTAAGGTTTGATATCGAAATTCATGGCTTATTCCAGGTTTTTTCACGGTTCATGGCTTATTCAAGGTTTCCACGGTGGGGACCCTGAATAACAACTGGAGTGACCTTAAACTTGCAGAAAAGAGGCAAATGAGGTAAACAAATCTGCTCGTCAGAAGGGAGACGTGGTGACAAATTATTCGAAGTCATCTAAACAAACTGGCTGACCTTCCTGATACTGTGACCTGATCTGTCAAAATCATCTGACTCAACTATGAGTTGCTGTTGAAAAAGCTGAAATTCTATGGAATAAGTACAAACCTTTTAGCGAATTTCCCCTATTCTGTGGTTATCATCATATTTGAGGGACTAGAAGCAAAGAGTCAAACACTGGCTTGGATACAACAATTTTGAAAACACTAATTATTTTTTTAAGTTTCTTGGGCCAAGATTTACCAATTGTCTACAATGTATCTTTGAACATTTCGTTTAGAGAATTACACAAGGACATTTCAACTTAGAGAGTAAATTTTTATAAAGTTTTGACTAAATTTTACGCTTTAGGTGTAGGGTAATGATAAAAAATAAAATAACTAAACAAACTATAAATTCTTACCAGAAAAGTGATTATTATTACTATTGAGAGTTGAGGTGGCATTGCTGTGTTGGTTAGAATGGCTCAAGGGTTCCTGCAACAGAAAAATTAAACTACATTACTTAGAAGGTTTAAACTCTTATGTAAAATTAAAACTAAAAAATGACACTACCGTATCGCTTTTTTATGTAATACCCTAGAAAAGCAGATATTTTCACTGGAAAGATATGACAACAAATATAATTGATCTTATACAGTACACCTCAGATTATCCGGTCCCGAACCACAATGTTAAAAAAAATCGTAACCACAGACTGCCGCCACCATTTTGCGGCGGGCGTGGCGTACTCATAGCCCAACGCCGCAGAACTGCGGCGTTGGTTTCTTGATACTAAATGGGAAATTTCTTCGCAACGGTCTATTTTAAAGGTTAGATGGTTTAGGCACGGTCTACAGGATAATCCGCCTTATATATGCGGCGCTTGGTCTGTAGCTAGGACTAGGACCAGTCTACAGGGAAGTTTATGATTTTTTTCGTGGGCTGTCAGTGACCCGGCCGCCGCATATATGCGGCGGCTGGTAGCGAACTTGTTAACCAGACAAGGTTGTCCAAAATAAAAATGAATTGTAAATTATAGTAAATGTCGCACTGCATCGATTATAATTGAAATTATTCAAATCGCATCGTTGAATCGAATCAAAATAAAATCGCTGCATCCCCTATAGGTTTGTATTATTATTTGTTTACAAAATTGATTAAATGTTGCAGAGAAACATTAGATAAAACAAATTATAATTATAATTATTATTCACCATTCCTAGCTGCTAACGTAGTGTTGACCTCTCATTTTTGCTAGAACTAGCAACAGCTTATGTAGCCATATCTGTTTTGTCACTTTTTACTAGCAGCTGTTAACCAGCCCAGTGTAACCAGTGCTTAAGTAAATATGCTACAAATATTGCTTTTTAAAAACATTGTTGATTATTAACAAGCTTAAAGTGGTTACTTTGAATTGATCTTAACAATTTATGCTGTACTCTAACAAAGACACCCTGTCCAACTAAACCGTTAAACTTGCCTCAGTTGCAGGTATACAGTCTGCTTGTAAGACTTCCTCGAAATTTCCATACTCTAAGAATTTCACCACACACGTCTTCTTGGACAACCCAGTCACCTCCGCATTATAGTACTGGAATAAACATAGACATTACTAATAATTTCTTTTTCACGAGGGTTAGTTTGCAAGCTAAGACATGAAATTACTCATATACAACAACTAATAAATTACAAACTATGGCAGAAACTGATAATTGTTGCAGCCATGAGTCTTATACTGTAAATATATGGACTTATCCTACTTGTATCTTTATAATACTTGGATGTAGAAGTACAGACAAAAACAGGTCTTCATGTTAGTAATTTACAATTCATTTTTTTGTTAATATTTTTGGTTAGTTCAATTATAAATTATCAGCAGTAATTAGTCTTAGTTAGTCTTCCAGTCTTTAAGTAAAACTAAAAAAGATCAACGGTTTAACAGATACCATAACATGACTTAATCGTGTGACAATAATAATTTGCAATTACTTTCTCTTTAAATTTCACAATTTACCTCCAAGTTGGTAATTATTTAAGTTTGATAGGGAGGGCAGCCCTACCTTAACCCCTTCGCTTACAATGACGGCGTCCCGCCGTCGCAGTCTCGTCGGCCATTACGTGAAGCGACGGCGGATCGCCGTCCGTAGCCAATGATATTTATTAACTGTTCGCGCCAAGTTAGTTCCTTAAATATCCGATAGACCGCATATGTTTCTTGTTCTGCAAGCTTCAGGCTTTATTTTGGTTATAATTTCATCCTCCATGGCCAGTCGTATCGCTGGAAACAGACTATCGAATATTACGGTTCGTCAGCTGACATCGTCTGCATTGTTGTGTTTACGTATTCGTTGTAAACATTAGTTATAAAAGTAATTTGTAAGATGTTTATGCGTGATATTTTAGCATGTTTTGTTTTAAAATAATTTTAAAATGAGTGGAAATAAGATTATTTTTGTTGATGAGTGTGGGAAGGTGTTAAATGAAGGTGAAATTAAAAGAATTATCGGTGAATGTGATAGTGACAGTGATGATGGCTTGTTTGGTGGTGGGTATGGTAATGAGTTTGGTGACGGTTTTGAGAGTGAAAATGATGAATATTTGCATGTAAAAAGTATTAGTTATAGTAGTGAAAAGGTAAATAGTCCAATAAGTAACTGTAAGACCATTGTTTCAAATCAACCAAGTAGGCCTAAGCTTACAGATGCATGTGATGAACTGCAGCATGAGCAGCCTTCCTGTAGTTATTCTAGGCCTAAGTCCCCACTTGATTTTAATAATGTAGGCATACTTTCTGACTCAAATATTGATAATATACCTATTGTATTTGACCAACAAGCATCGTTGGTAGTATTTGAGTAGTTAGACAGAATTTTGCATGTTCTATTTTAAAAGTTATGTTCAATAAACAAAATTTTTTTATACAAATTTTATTTTTTTCATATTTTAAAGGTATAATTAAAATGAAAAAATTGGGTTTTTAATTACTAGAAACATTCATTTTGATTATACAATTCTTTCTGAACAAGAAAATAACAATACATTATTAGAAATGGTTAGTAAGATAAACAGATTAACAAAATTCAAAATTTCCCCCAAAAAATCATATTTTTTGGCCAGACGGGTGTTAAAAAAAAGGTAAGTGAAAGGGTTAAACAAGTTTATGTGCACTCCAAAGATTAAAAAAAGCACAATAAGTTGATATATCTCATGGTCAGTAGCCACTTTTTCAATCACTTAAAACATCACTGAGGTGTCAGGAAGCAGTGTATCACAACATTTTCCAAAAGAGGTTATCCTAAAAACCTAATCCAAAATAAAATCCTTCTGACACAAATAGATGATTGCTAGTTTTTAAATTTTGTGCCAAACTGTAATTTATGAAGACTGCTCTGAAACAACTTATTTTAAGGAATACATACAACACATATGACACCATACTAACCATGTTATCCTCCCAATACTTGGCCATACACTTGTCCCCTACCTTCCACACCCAGGCTGGACTCTCCCCATTGGTCCCCAGACCCGGGGGTGGGGGCGGTACCGATGGCGGAGTATTGTGGAAGTAATCTGTGAACCACAACATCCTGATGACTCGCATATTTAATTAGTGGTACAATTTAGTTACTAGCAATGTTCCTTCTTTTTGTTGGATTCTTCTTTAAACTAAACACTTATCTCTCCCCAATTATTCAGAAGACACCCTCTTAACCGCCCTCTATGGGATCGAACCCTGGGTCGGATAACTGGTGCCCTGGGTGGGTTAAAATTAATAACACCTGGGTATTGTCCTATTAAGCACTAAAAATGTTAAAACTTATTCAACAGTTCAAAAATAAGTACCAAGATACAATGCTTGATTACCCAAAGAACATTTGATTGACTTGTTGTGGCCTGAACACTTTTTATGGTACAGTATCGGGTCGTCGTCGGACGTGAGTCGTTTCCTGGAAAGAGGGCAGTTAATACGATGGGCGGTTAAGAGAGCATCTACTGTGCTACTGTTAAAATTTGTTAAAATAGTCGTTGGAGTAATGAAATGACAATGCACATAAAAGATTAACATCAACTCTTTTGATGGAGTAAATTCACAAGGTAATAATGTATGGTATCACCTACATCCTTGGTGTTCTTTGACCCTCATTATAAGTTCAGAAATGTTTGACCTCTTAAATCCTCTTATAAATCAATTGTAAAACTTAATCTGTCAAGTATTGAGACTTATTTATAATTTTCAATGATGAGAAAAACAAACACAATACACTGGTCTCAACTCTAAACTTTTTCATAAAATTTGCTTCAATCTGTTACCTTTGCAAGAATGGCATATATAAAAAATAAAAAGTTTTGATACTTGAGAAAATGTAAAACAAAATAAAATAGAATTAGAAACTTACTCGGCGTATTGTTAGAGAGCAGAGGTGGCAAGGAGGACGCATCTTTAAAAGGGAACTCTGGGATCTCCGGCATGCCTGCCTCCATCATCTGCCGAGCCTGGGAACCCTTGTACGCCGGCCCGTTGCTGGCTGCGTACATAGATCACACACACATCTATATGAATTGCTTAAGAAATCAATTTAAAATCAAAATAACCAATTCAAAAACATTTTTCAGATTTAAAGGACAGTTTTCAAATAACAGTAAAAGTTAATTATGATTTTTGTAATGTTTAATATCTAACCACAAATAATGTTTTTACCACTTTACATAGCATAAGTGATGAGTGAATATGATATTGAACTGAGGATAAAATTATGTTCAAGAGTTGAGAGTAGTGAAAAGAACATCCCACACTGCCACTCACAGGAAAATGGAGGTTGGTGGTTTATTTCACAACCGATATCAACTAAAAATGCAGATTCAAATAAATAAATAAAAAAATAAATAAATAAATAAATTCAGATTCAATATTCTTTACTATCTCCTTTGAAGTATGTTAAAGTACCTATACAAAATATACATGAAAAAACATTTTTGTTATGCAATTTATACTCTCTTAACACTTTTGCTGCCTTTGACATGATTAAATGAAAATCTCATATATTTCAATGTTGAGCAATCGATACAAATCTCGGTTCTCGGTACAAAATGGTATGGTACGCGGGAATAAAATTGCCACAATTCATCAAAAGTGTCTTCGGGAAAGCAAACAGAACAAATACAGAAAATCGATACAAACCTCGGTTCTCGGTACAAAATCGGTATGGTACGCGGGAATAAAATTGCCACAATTCATCAAAATTGTCTTCGGGAAAGCAAACAGAACAAATACAGATAAAGGATTTTAAAAGAAAAACATACTGGCAGAAAAAAATGTATTTAGGTAAGCTTTTTATTATAATTAAATACAAATTTTATGAATTGTAAATTATAGCCTCTAACAGCTAGTAAATCTTGTAACCAAGCAACGCAACAGAATAAGAATTTGTACTGCAATCAGTTGACAAATAGTCAGCAGACGTCAAAGTTGTAGCCTACCCGTCGCACCAGAAGTCGACGGCGACGGCAGGCAGTTCATCACAATCACTCATTGTTTGTTTTAAATAGTTAAACTATAAAGGCTATTACAAAATTTGTTCAAAACATTTTATCAACAAAGATGTCGCGCGAATACATACTCAGCAGACGTCGAAGTTGTAGCCTACTCGCAACAGAAGTCGACGGCGACGGCGGATCATCACAATCATTTTATGTCGGTTTTAAATATTTAAACTATATAAACACAAAACTTGTTAAAAAAATTTGATCAACAAAGACGACGCGCAATTGCTTTAAGTGGAAGTGGTGATTACGTCCAAACGTCATCATTACATAAAGAGTATGCCTAGAAAGTGAATACCAGAGAGAAAGAAATATACAGTTTCCGAAATTATGAAATGGGACATAAAATGATGGACCAATGTAGGCTAACCTTTTTTATATGTTTGTAAATATACATAAATACTTTACGTTTTACTACTTTTATTTATTTTGATTTGAATTACTCTTATTTGATAATAATTTTTTTTACATTTAACTGTCTCTCTTTTCAACTTAACCTAATCGATTGCTTATAAATAGACACAGGAGATCTTGCCTTCTGCTAGCTCATACAAGCGTTTATGGGTAGGGATACACTAGTGGTCTATGGTTCTTCTTTCTTACTGTAACTAAACTAAAATAATAGCGTCCTAGCCTAACAATAAAAACTCAGAGGTACAGGAACAAACCTACATTTATTTTGAAACATACAATAACGATATTCTTGAAAATAAAAAGGCGACTAACAAAATATTTTACAAAATCGGAGAAACTCTATTATTTACTTTTATATTCAATTAATATGTAATTGTCTTTGAAAATGTCTCAGGGTTCACAAGAGCTCTTATTCTATCTCAGGTGGGGATTTCGTGCGGTGGATAGACTGTATTGTTATGATCTTTTATACAGCTTAATAGATTGATTCTTGGTAATCGAACATAGTATGAAATAAAGTTATTCATAAATTAGGACTTGGAATATGGATAGTTAAATATTGCTCAATAGCAGGTGAAAAGTTATTGTTCACTGGAAAACTTATAAAATCCAGAGGCTAGATGACGCTCTCAACAAATAGCTAGTAGGCTATTATTTCAACTTGATATTAAAGGTTTCAAAATTAAACTGGATGCTATAAAATTGATTTAAAATTCTTCTTGATATATGATTGAAAGTTTTTGATTGATAATATAGTTGACTTTTGACTTTAATAGTTCTATAAAAGTTTGTGGCCTAAAGCTGGAATTCAAATGGCTTCCTCTTACAAAACAAGGATCGATCTCACCATAACTCAAAATTCTTCGCTACAGGTTTAAAAAACTCTTCTCGGCCTTTACAAAGGGTAAAATAAGGCCTGTAGCTCTTCTTCCTATTTAAAATATGGACTTTTAGTACCCAGATACTAAATTAAGGGGAATTATTATGTTGAGAAAATGTCCCACTTATTTAATTTAACACTCGGCTATTTTAAATGAGAAGGGAGATGCTGGTATTGTTGCAAGAATTCGCGCATGTCTTGGTTCACTGAATCACTTTTGGTTCTTGATGCCCACTGTCACATATACACTATATAAAAACTGCTAAAGAGCTAAATTTGGAATTTAGAAAAATTATTAAAATAGATTAATATTAATTATGAAGCAATTTTGTTACATGGTAATAAAGGCTATTATATATTTATTTACTGGGCTATTTGGTATTTTTCTCTCTTTAAAATAATAACTAAATTAACTAATAGGCCCATCTATATAATTCCTAAAGACGTATTAACAATCAAAGTAATATTTAACCTAAACACACTTCTAAATTGTTCACGGTATATTTCAAATTTAATTCAAACATTTTCTTTTGGCTGGTTTAATTTCCATCCATAAAACGTAGGAAGCGTCATAATGCCTATTAGGAAAATGTTATGATAATCCTGATTTGTGTTTTTCAATTGATGTACATGTTATTACATTTGCATATTATCAAAATAAGTGTCAACCTAGACCTTCTGCAAGTTATTACTCTCTGTAACACCATCGCAAGATGTTTGGCGATTTTAAGTATCAAGTACTCTTTTGAGGTTAGGGGGCCGTTATAAAACTGGCAGTACAACACAAAACAGTGTTATCATTTCGTTAACATTTTTAAAAAAATCAGAGATTTATGTGTTTATCTCTCAGTTTAATTTAAAAATGATTAAATGTCATACAAATTCGGTTGTAGGTTTTGTTTACGTTTATACCGCCTCCACACACTGGCCAACTCTAGGCGAGCAAAGACGAGCGTGGCAGTGTGTAAATGCGTAGTAGTTTGATATTAACCTCTGTTATTCTCGATGTATATGTACTGGTACGTAATAAAATTACTTGCCGAGTTGTACGACTCAAGATTCATGATCTTTATTTATCATTAAGTAATACATAATTAAAATAGACTTCGAAAAATAAACATAAATGTATGACAATATTATACTTAATTACAAATCAGTAAAATATTATTTTACAACTAAAAAACTAAATGAATTCAAATAAAAACCAAGACATAGAACAGGAGCAGGACACTATATTTCCTAGTTGAACAGGAGCAGTACACATAAGAATCACAAAACAACAAAATACCCCCGTCGCAGCAAACCTGCATACTCAGCAAAAAATTTCCAATGCATTTATATCTGGGTCTGACTACTACCTAGGGCCACTTACCAAGTTTCACAAAAATACATTCATTAATAAGTGATATATAGCATTTTATTCTCCATAAGAATAACATTAGAATTGAGTAAGCAAGTCTGCTGCAACAAGGAAGATAAGAAATGTGTTTTTTTGCAATTATCAATATAACTCAACCAGGTGAAGCTACATACCAAGTTTTATTAATTCAGGTTCATAACCAAGGGAGATAGAAAACTTTACTTATTCTCCATATAATGAATAACATGGGGGCCGAGTATGCAGGTTTGCTGATACCGGGAAAAATCAACAAAAACAAGTTTTTTGTGCAAATATCAACCACAACTAGTTGAAGCTACATACCAAGTTTCATTAATATACTTACACAAATAATCGAGTTATAGAATTTTATTTATTCTCTATAAGGATAACATTGGAAAACGTACTGTGTTTAGCACTTTGAATATCACTGCAACGGTTGGACGTAAAACAACAATTAAACACCAAAATGATTGTTTTGTAGAGCTAAACTTATAGGTAGAAAGAAATGTGGAGTTTTTAGTGGTACTTTCTAAATAAACCACTTAACCTAGCTTATGATTCAAAATACTAAATTGTTTGTTTTTTAAGCTCTATAAAATGGCTATAACCAAAATCTAGTGCTTTAAAAATTTTAGGGTAAAAAGTTCAAAAAACTGATTTTTGAAACATTTTAAACCCCCTTCCTATAGACCGATCGATCTGGTTTTCGAACTAAAGTCATAAATGTTACTCTCTACATTTGTGCCAAGTTTCATTAAAAGCGTTTCTTTCAAAAGTTATAGTGGTAATGGATATATCTGAACGAATAGTCAGATTATTTATCTGGGGACCTCAAAACAAAAAGTTATCATGGTCTCAGGCTTAAGTCTTACCATGCCACCTACAGTAATAGTTTCTTCCCTATAGGGGAAATTTAACATAGAAAACATTTTCAATAAAGTTAAAGCATTCAATCATAGAAAACATTTTCAGTAAATTTAAAGCATTCAATCAAACTTCAAATAAGTCATTTTATTCACCAAGAAATAATTTATTTGTAAAAGGACTTTGAGAAAAAAACATTTTTTAAGAACTGTTTTAAATTTATTTAATGATACTTTTGTGGCAGAGTCTGGTAATTTATTAAACAATTTAATTTGCATATAAAGCTGACTATCTATTGATTTGCTTGATTTAAAGCATGGTAGGCCCAATTTTGTTTTGATTTCTTGTAGAATGAGTATGAATATTACACCGATTCCTATACTTTTCCAGATTTTCTTTTACATAAATCAAGTTACAATAAATATATAAACTAGGCAAAGTCAAAATGTTTAGGGATTTAAAGAGGTTAACACAACTATCTGTACTCCCCATTCCCATGATAATTCTTATAGCCTTTTTTTGGCAAACAAAAACCTTTGCTGCTCCTGGGCTATTTCCCCATAGCCTAATACCATAAAGGAGGTGGGGGTGAAAAAGGCATAATATGCTGTAACCAACACTATATGACTCGCACACGACTTTAACTTTCGTAAAAGAAAGAGAACCCTAGAGAGTTTGGTCATTATTTTTTTTTTCTGTGTATCCCAGGATTATCCAGATATAATCCTAATAATTTAACTGATTTATTTTCAAAAGGAATGTGTTTGAGGCTGAAGATAATCTCTTCAGACTTATCTACATTAATCCTGAGATTGTTTGATCCAAACCATAAATTCGATTTTAGCAGCATGTCATTTACTTTAGCAAGAGCAGTTTTTATGTCATGATCAATTTCAAAAAAGGTTGTGTCATCTGCGTATAAAATGGTGTTTTTTTTGTAATAAAGGATGGGAGGTCATTAATAGTAATCACAAATAAAAGAGGGCCTAATATGGAACCCTGAGAACTCCTAACATTACCTGTCTTAGATCCGATTTTTCACTACCAGCAACTACCATTTGCTTCCTGTTTTCCAGATAAGATTTGAATAAAAGGTGTTCAGTATTTTTAATGTAACGGGTGGTTCAGTTCATTGCTAAATTAAATACATTTTAATAACAATAAATGACAAAATGACATGTCACAAACTTTTGAGTTAGTAAAAATGAAATATCTTAAAAATTATGAGTCCAACTGAAATAAAAATCATACAGGAACAAACTATATGAAATTCTCAAACTTGTGTGAAAAAACTATAAAATTCTATCAAGAAATAAAAAAGTCAATTTTTAACAGTTGAGATCAACAGTTTAACTATTGTGCAATAATTAACTTCTTAGTAAAACGGGAATATCTTTGAAACTAAGCGTCCAATTAAAATTAAACCTACATAGGAATAAACCATATGAGATTCCCTAGCAGGCCTGAGAAAATTATCAAATTCGGTTAGAAAATAGCAAAGTCGATTTGTTAATGAGTAAATATGTCAAAATTAATAAAGAGGGAAACCGGCCATGTTGAGCTACGTCATATCAGTAAAATTCCGTTTTAAGGAAACTAGAAAACTGAAACTTCGCTTAGAATCTGATGGCGTGATCTCGACAGCCAATCAGATTGCTTGGCGCGAGTGAGTCATCCTCTCGCATAAATAGGGCGAGAACGCGCAATTCTTAGTCTTTTGTCATTTTCATCGGTGCGTGAAGTTGCTGGAAGATGTACTCTGAATCTAGCTGATAGACGCTAAGATGGCGTCTCCGGAGTGTTGTGTAATCCATTAAAAAGGGCATTTGTGAACGGTGTATTATCTGTGACAGTGTAACTAGTGACTAGGCCTTGTGGAAAAAACATCGAATTGATAAGTATTTAACTTAATCAAAATGATTTATTGTTGATACTTCTGATAAATTTACTTAAATTATTTGAAACCTAGGGCAGAGGATAACCTATTTTGGGTTATAAAAAGACATAGCCTATCTCGTTGTGTTAACTGAAACTATTTGGAACTTAAAATAGGTATAACCTATTCTGAACACTGAAATTATCAGAGGCTAGGGCTCGGTCAGGACCATGCTAGGGCTGATTAATACAGAGAGGCATAGCCTATCCCTACTAAAAGAAGGACTATAATCAAAATCCAGTTAGTCAATATCTAACTGAAAACAAATATTATCTAGACAACGGCATAATATTTAATGGAACTTAAACAACAGTAAAAAACATAAACAAAACTCTACAAGAACTTTTATAAATAAATTGTTTTATTCTCAGTGACATTATTTTGTTTCACAAATAAATTCACAGGTACAAGATAGTTATTAATTTGTCTGATGTGATTAGGGTGTATTAGTTTTATCTGTATTTAAGGACTAATTGAACTTTTTTACAACCTTTGTTAACCCATTGAGGTAGTAATTTTATTCTATTTGTAGTAGCCTATAACGGGAATTGATTGGTGCTGCACTCTAGTAGCAAAATATGTAACTAATGACCGCGGGCGTCTACGGTTCTATCCGCTAGGGGCGCGGACTGACTGAAAACCCTTAATATCGCCGCCAGGCCTTTGGTCGTGTTAGCTGAGTTGGCTACGTCGTGGAAACACCTTGGCCAGGTGGCGATACGATGTTCGTGGGTTCGATTCCCGCACACGACCAAAACTGACCAGTTGTGCAACTCTCAATGAGTTAACCGGTCTGTGGCAACGTTGGTGGGAGGGCCCAAGTAAAATTAACGGTGGCAGGCTTGCTTGGAAGTTGACGGGATCGGTTAATTCTTTGAGACTTGCACATGGTCAACACTGATTTTGCTAATTTTTACTTATGTCTACTGTGTGTGTGCCAATGCGACTCTCTAAACTGAAAGAAAACAATATTTTAATTAAAATATGCCATTAATCCATTTAAAAACACCAATTTTATACTCCAATTCACACGTTAATAAAATTACAAGTAAGGAACGAGACCTGCTCGTATGTCTACGCCAATGGGTTAAGTTAAGATGTTTATAAATAAATAGATGTATGTTCAGAATCATATACTTTTTTATTATCAAGGCCTAATTTCCAACAAGCTCCACACGAACTCACAGGATTTCACATGTGGATAAGATTCAACATGGGTCCACCCTGTCGTTAAGAATATTATGTTTTGCCGGCTGAGTTAGTAATTAATAAATCAATGAACCCTGAGATAAATTAAATGGAACCCTGAGATAGCTTAATTGAATATCATTGATTTTTGTTGTTTGAGATATTAATTAAAATTAAAAAATAATAATTAATTAAAGAAAAAAGAGATTAATTAACGAAATAATAAGTAAAATAAAAAGGTATAAAGGTTACATTAACACCATAAAATTCTAGTTTTTGAATGATAATGTGATGAGATGTACTGTCAAAAGCCTTACTTATGTCCACTAGTACAGAACACATTACCTTATTACTCTCAAAAGCTAATAGGATTTCATCTACGATTGTTTCTACAGCTTTGACAGTAATCTCCCAGGAATAAACCCAAACTGGGATGGACTAAACAAGTTATTTGTATTAAAGTATTGGAATGTTTGATTTTTTATAACTGCCTCAACAACTTTACAAAAAATTGGTACCAACGAGATAGGTATATAACTTGAAGGATTATCTTTGTCAGTTTTAGCGAATTTCCCCTATAGGGAAGAAGCTATTACCGTAGGTGGCATGGTAAGACTTAAGCCCAAGACCATGATAACTTTTTGTTTTGAGGTCCCCAGATGCCAAAAACACTATTCTTTCAAATTTATATACATGTATATCTATCTATCTATATATATATATATATATATATATATATATATATATATATAGATATATATATATATATATATATGTATGTCCGTTACCGCGATAACTTTTGAAAGAAACGCCCGATTTTGATGAAATTTGGCACAAATGTGTAGAGTAACATTTATGACTCGAAAACCAGATTGATCGAACTATGGGAAGGGGGTTTTATGGGGGTTTTAAATTTTTCAAAAATCAGTTTTTTGAATTTTCCCCCCTACAATTTAAAAAAACACTCAATTTTAGTTATAGCCATTTTATAGAGCTTAAAAAAACAAATAATTTGGTATTTTGAATCATTAACCTAGGTTAAGTGGTTGCGGAGAAAATCCAAAAAACGTGTTCATAAAATCTCCCATGTTAATGTTATGGGAAAATGGTTTTTAGCTTTTCCTCAATTAATTTTACTGTAAACTTCACATTTCATTTTATCAATCAGTTTAGCTCTACAAAACAATCATTTTGGTGTTAAAACTGTGATTCGACGTCCAACTGTTGCCGAGTAATTCAAAGTGCTAAACACAGTACGTTGTCCAATGTTATCCTTATGGAGAATATTTAAAATTTGATATCTCTATTATTAATAAATGAATATTGATGAAACTTGGTATGTGGCTTCACCTAGTACTGGTATATTGATATTTGCACAAAAGATTCATTTTTTGTTGATTATCCTCTTAGCAGCAAATCTGCATACTCATTCTTATGGAGAATACGTAAAGCTTTATATCTCCCTTAATTATGAACATAAATCATTAAAACTTGGTATGTAGCTTCACCTGGTTGAGTTATATTGACAACTGCAAAAAAAACATATTTTCATCTTCCTTGCTGCAGCAAACCTGCGTTCTCAGCCCTAATGTTATTCTTATGGAGAATAAATAAAATGCTATATATCACTTAGTTATTTATGTATTTTTATGAAACTTGGTAAGTGGCTTTATGTGGTAGTAAGAAATATATTCATGCATAGGAAATTCGCTGAGTACGCAGGTTTGCTGCAACGGGGGTATTTTTTTTATATAGATGTACAATTTTTGAAATTTTCCAGATTCTATGAAATACACCTGAAGCCAAGGGAAATGCAATTTCATGTATAAACACTTTTAAGGACAACATTTTACATGCCAAGATAATCTTCACGTTTTGAGTTACTAAAATTGTTAACAATATGTACATGTGGCCCTACAAGTGAGAAAGAAAATAATTTATCAGTATGCTTGCTGTTTGAAGCTGAAAGCAATGGGTGGGCACTAGCTTGATTATTGTGTGGTAGATCATTTTGAGCATTGCTTAGAAAAAAGTCATTGAACACAATTTCGACGAAACATTCACCCAGTGTTTGGAGGCGGCTTTATCAATGCTGTAGAGGCATCTCGACATCATTCGTGATCGTGATGCCATAAACTCGCGAATGTCAGTCGAAGTTAAAAGTTTCCATTGAGCAAAGTAACGTCACGTTGTGTAAATAGAATATGAACGGACGAAAAAAATATTAAGAATAAAACTGAAGGAAAAACGTGATTAATAAACAGAGAATACTGATTTTTTATGGTTGTAGACTGTGCTGTACCGACTTAGTACCGGCACCGTTAGTGGTACCGAACCAAATACGGTAATTTGTTTTGTTCCGTACCAGTACCGATTTTTCGGTGCACCGCAGACCCCTAGTGATTTTTATAAAATTAGCTCCTTTATTTTTCAAATTCATCAAAGTTATATATAACCTGTCTATCAAATATACCTTTAACCTTTTTATAAATTTTGTTAAGTTAATTTAATTTTCTTTACAAATCTTTTACCATCATTTATAGTTTTCTTTTTCAATATTTATAAATTATGGTGGGGGAGAAGTTCAGTTTTTGTCTAGTAAAATAGGGATGCACAGTGTTATAATTAAAACCTTTAACATCCACAATGGTATCAAATATGTAAAATCCGTTAACTACCATAATCCTTAGCTGTATAAAGTGTTCTCTAGCTGATTCTCATATCAGTAGTATCAGAACGTCCCTCATAATTTTAGTAGTTTTTTCAACTTTCAATAAGTATACCATGTTTTATTCAAAATAGTTTTAGTTTCCCATTCAACAAACGTAGTATACACAATTAAATAAGACATGTATTTATTATTGAATACTATCTATCCTAAAGTAACAATGTGCCACCACTTCACAATTATCTTCCTTCTCAGTCAATTGTGATTAAATTTAGAATTATTTGTTTCATCTATCATATGTTTAGCTTTAGTATCTACAGTTTGTACCACAACAAATGTATTTTTTCTGCCTTTAGTCTGTATACTTTGTTTTTGTAACTGTCACTATTCTGACTGTACATGTATGCAGCAATAAATAAAGCTATTTCTGATTTCTAAATAATACGGCTGAACGGCAGTATTTTAAAGGTCACCTAATGTGTCACATAAACATGGATTTAGTTTCACTACATATTTAATTTAGCCCTCCAAGTTTCTTTAATAATGGTCTTAATGTTTGCCTATTTTTGGTGATTTTGCAGTGTTTTATTCAAATAAACGTAAAAAACTCAAAAACACTCCAAACTGCATTATTGTATAATTATTCTTGTTCAGAAAATTAAGGGCTTCAATATTATGTATATAACATCTCATAAAAATTATAATAGAAAAATTATATGACGTTAAAATAAATAAAAACATTTTTAAGTTTGCGCTCCATCAAATTATAAACGTTTCTAGAATATACAATTTTAAAAATAGCCAATTTGTTTTAAATTTTATAAGGATACTAAATATATAAACAAATAATCAGGTAAAGCAGCATATAAAAAGTTTTAGATAATAATCTGTTGCGTGCTATAGCAAATGAGCAAAATGGCCTTGGCGACGTTACAGTTGGAAGGATAATTCACCTCGATATCACTGCCACCTATTTCTCCAGGAACATCAACCAACCATTCATCATCACTTAACTTTTCTTCTAAAGCCCCACGTATGTCAATAATGTCCATTTTTACAAATAAAAACAACGAAAAACATCACAAAACAACACCATTCCCGAAGTTAGGTTAACGAAACATAACAAACCTTCACACTTCAGCTGTCTGCTGAAGTACGATTGGCACGAACGTAAAAAGCGTCTGCAGACAGACATTGGGAGAAAGCTTAGAATCTGCCGTAAACAGCGATACCAATTTCGATCCGGTTCATTAAGATTCAATGCGCCCCAGAGCCTATTGCGTAAACGCTGTTTGACTATCGATGCAGCGACAGTAAACACCCCAGCGGATGTGTTTTGTGTCGCTATAGCGACACATAACACCTAGAGGGTTAAAGTATTTTAGAGCTCATCACCTGATCACAGAGACACACCGTTACTGTATCAAACGGCCACCTATTGGAACGATGACTCACTGTGCATATCGTAGCGGCGACCACCGGCCCGCCCGAAGTCGTGGGAAGGCTCGAACGCTGGGTTCATCGATGGCGCGCGCCTGCTGTAGCCGTCACCATAGTCCTCGTAGCCCCGCCCCAGCCTATTGTTGCTGAAGCTGTTCCTGTCGTCGTATCCGTACTCGCCGTAGCTCCAGCTCTGGTACGCCTCGTTGTGCCTCTGCTGTTGGTTTTGAAACCTAAAAATAATGTTGTTAGCGAACTCCCTGTGGAAATCTGAGCTATTAGCATGGCCCACACGGTAAAACTTAAGCTCAGGACCATCATAGAAGTTCCTGACCCCCTGAACACATTTTGGGGCGGGGGGGTCACTAAAATTTACACATACACCGTGTCCCAAAAAGAAGTATACAACTTTGTAACTTTATAAATCACTTATCAACCGCTTTAGGCCTTTTAGCGAATTTCCCCTATAGGGAAGAAGCTATTACCGTAGGTCTCATGGTAAGACTTAAACCCGAGACCATGATAACTTTTCATTTTGAGGTCCCCAGATGCCAAAAACACCATTCGTTCAAATTTTTATATATATTTATATATCTATATGTGTCCGTAAGCACGATAACTCTCGTAAAAAAGGTCCGATCTTAATGAAATTTGGTACAAATGTGTAAAGTACCATTTATTTGAACGAGTTCGAAAACCAGATGAATTGCACCATCCGAAGGGGGGTTTTGTACCCCAAACATGTGTTTTTTGGTGTTTTCACATGTAATTTTAATTTAAATCAAATTTTAATTCATACCATTGAATTCAGCTTAAAAAACAAACAATTTGGTATTTTGATCATTGCTCTACGTCAATTGGTTACCGAGATATTGAAAGTGCTAAACACAGTACGTTGTCTACTGTTATTCTTATGGAGAAAAAGAAAAATTGTATATCTCGCTTATTTATGAACATAAACTGGCGAAATTTGGTATATGGCTTGATCTGGTATGGTTTATTGTTGTTTGCACAAAAAAACTTTTTCGCCTATGGTTCCTGTAGCAGCAAACCTAGGTACTTGGTCCCCATGTTATTCTTATGGAAAATACTTAAAATGTTATATATCGCTTATTTATGAATGTATATGGATGAAACTTGATATGTGACTTCACTAAGATGAGTTCTATTGACATTTGCATAAAAGACCATTATTTTGTGTGCCTTGTTGCAGCAAACCTGCATACTCATCCCCAATGTTATTCTTATGGAGAATAATTAATATTTTAAATATCACTTGTTTGTGAGTACATTTCTTATGAATCCTGTTAAGTGTTTTTAATGTGTTATGTTATATATTCATTGGAAATTCGCTGAGTATGCAGGTTTGCTGCGACGGGGGTATTTATATTTACTTCGGAGTGGCAATACTAAAGTTTTTTTTTCAATACAATCAAAACATTGCTGATTGATTGTTGTCGCATGATCTTGAATTTTCAAAACATAACCTTCAGTTGCATTATGGACGTAAGGTTGAAAACACAGTGTGTTTAACTCTAGCCGTGGACAATCTTCCGATTCGGACAGTTTGATCTGTCGCCTTAGAGTGGCAGCCGTCCGAATCGGACAGTTTTGACCAACAATTTTGCAACGTTAAAAAACCACTAATAATCATTTCAAAAGTAAACAATATATATCATTCGAAAGATCATATTCTGAACTTTAATTTATTACATAAACGAACCCTGTAGCAGCTATATAACAATGTCACGACGATTAGAAATCGAATGAATTTTTGGTGCAACGCGATTCCTGCAGCCAACGCTAGGAAAACGGGAAAACGCCAAAACATGACTTTATTGAAATTACCCAGCTCGGGTAATTTTTGTCGCAGGAAGGTGCGGTTGGTACCAATGCACTGCTAAACAGTTGTGCTTCATTTAGTCATTTTGGTATTGATTTTTAGAACAAAATATTTATTGACAGATAATATGATTTTATGAAAACAGGTGTTTTTTTTTTTAGCGAATGGCCAACTATCCGGATCGGATTGTTGGGAAAATCTTATTTATATGGGGTGTAAGTTAAGGTTCAAGATCTTTATTTGTCATTAAGTAATACAAGTATCACAATAGACATCGTCAAACATATTATGATTAGAAATTTTAAAAATATTAATTATAGTCACAAATCATAAAATATAGAGTATTTTCAGTCAAAATAAGGTATAAAAACTAAAATTAATTTTAACATAACCAAGGATGTGTAGCCAAATTTACTCAATTAGCCTAAAAAATAGTGATGTTCACAACAAAAATTATTCACATGGATAAATCAAACATAGAAAAAACGAATAAAAATAATCCACTAAAAACATTGTACAAAGCAAAAAGATTCTGAATACTCTAATTAAATTTCAAATCAGACATGTTATGCTTCAAGAAATCATTTACTAAGTAAAAGGGTCTTAAGGAAAACCATTCTCTAAGTACTTTTTAAAATTTGTTATAGTTACTAGTCAAATAATATGTAATTTTGTAGAGGAAGAAATGTGGAGTAATTTAGTTTTTCCGTTGGCGGCACTTCTTGCGAGGCGTCATCACCATGGATGCCAGTATTATGTCAAATCTTTTCCTTAGTTGTCTGCTTAGCCATCTTCAGTATTTCTTGGTACTTGGACATGTTTTATCCGTGAATTATTACTCAATATGTTATTATTTCGGAGTTTTAGTGTTAGTGTGTATATAACAGTTATCTTTATGCATTATATTATGGATAAATATTACTGAAGTGTGATAAATAGTGTTTATAAAAGTGTTGTGTTTTAGCGAATTTCCCCTATAGGGAAGAAGCTATTACCGTAGGTCTCATGGTAAGACTTAAGCCCGAGACCATGATAACTTTTCATTTTGAGGTCCCCAGACGCCAAAAACACCATTCGTTCAAATTTTTATATATGTGTCCGTAAGCACGATAACTCTCGTAAAAAAGGTCCGATCTTAATGAAATTTGGTACAAATGTGTAAAGTACCATTTATTTGAACGAGTTCGAAAACCAGATGAATCGCACCATCCGAAGGGGGGTTTTTGGGGGGTTTTGTACCCCAAAAATGTGTTTTTTGGGGTTTCCACATGTAATTTTAATTTAAATCAAATTTTAATTTATACCATTGAATTCAGCTTTAAAAAACAAACAATTTAGTATTTTGATCATTGCTCTACGTCAATTGGTTACCGAGATATTGAAAGTGCTAAACACAGTACGTTGTCTAATGTTATTCTTATGGAGAAAAAGAAAAATTGTATATCTCGCTTATTTATAAACATAAACTGGCAAAATTTGGTATATGGCTTGATCTGGTTGTGGTTTATTGTTGTTTGCACAAAAAAACAATTTTTCGCCTATAGTTCCTGTAGCAGCAAACCTAGGTACTTGGTCCCCATGTTATTCTTATGGAAAATACTTAAAATGTTATATATCGCTTATTTATGAATTTATATGGATGAAACTTGGTATGTGACTTCACTAAGATGAGTTCTATTGACATTTGCATAAAAACCCATTATTTTGTGTGCCTTGTTGCAGCAAACCTGCGTATTCATCCCCAATGTTATTCTTATGGGGAATAATTAATATTTTAAATATCGCTTGTTCGTGAATACATTTCTTATGAGTCCTGTTAAGTGTTTTAATGTGTTATGTTATATATTCATTGGAAATTCGCTGAGTATGCAGGTTTGCTGCGACGGGGGTATTGTTTACCTAACATTGTTTACATACCACATTGTTTACTTTGTTACATAACACATATAAACAAAATAATTTACCCTAGGTTTTATACATTTTTATGCAGGGTGATTTTATATGATGTTTATTTTGGTTTGGTATAAAAAAATTTGGTAAAAAAGTTATATACTAAATACTGTGCAATTTATTTCTTCATAAATACGCAAAAATATCAAAATATTCTTTTATTTACAAATATTTATACGTAATAATAATTTTTACCATAAACTTTTGACTTTTTTAGATTCCTTACTTCATTAGCTTTACAAATATGTATATAACACTAGCAGTTACCCGCGGGCTTCGCCCCGTTTGAATTTACTGTGAGTCTGTTTGTCCAAATAGTGTTAATTTTGTATCCATATAAAAAATTCAAAAAATATATAAAAAAAAGAAACCAATAAAAATAAAAATTTACTAAAATTGTGTATTCATGACAAAAACGAAAAAACTAAAATATCATAAAATTCAAAAAATAGCTTTTAACCTGTCACACCACAACACAAAATAAAGATTATAAATATAAACAAACCAATGAATAATAACAGCTGTTTGTAAACAATTTTAAAGAAACAGGTGGTAATGTAGAGTTTGCAAGACACTCGCCCATTTTTAACATTATTGGCTTACTCCAGTTCAAAAGAATTATAAATCAACGTTCTACCGTGGTTTTACTGTTTGTGTAGAATAGCAACAGCTGTTAAATCTTCTCTAGGGGTCTGCAATATACCGGTAGTGATTTTCTGACTCGAGCCAAGCCGGGCTGAATTTTTCAAAGCTTTGATTAGGCCTATATATATTCTCTATTTAAATTATGTTTAAAAGAACAAACATTTGATCCATTATGGTAATGAAAAATAACTTATATCTTTCAATTTTTGTCATCTTTCATTCGCTTCTTCTTTATTCATTAGGCCTACGTTCAATAAATAAAGGCCTATAGTGGGAAAATAAGTACTAAAAAGGAAAATTGATTGAGACCACTTGTTTACAGTAACCAACAATTTTTCGTTCAATATAAAGTAGGTACATAGGAAATTAATAATAACGTAAAGGAAGAGAACTACAACATTTTAACTAGACTGATAAGCCCACATGGTTAACTACTGCAGTTATTACCGTATTTATTAACAACCATAATAAACAGACTTTATGTCAATATGTACTCTCCATGTAACTTGTTGTAAATACACTCTAAATATATTTTTAAATCTGTATCTATAATCTTTCTTTCTTACTTAAACTAATAAACAATAAATAAATAAATCTCTGTCTTTCTATTATTTTGCTCTGGCAACTATTTGCTCAATATGGGTACCTAACTGCTGATTGACTGCAACATGTTACAAACTCGTATCGTCATTACCTCTGAATGAATCAAACACAATGTACAAATCTAGACTTAACTTTATTGTGTTAAATACAAATAATAATCTTGAAAAATTAAAAAGGGATTTACAATAAATGTTAACAAAGATGGGGAGATGTTTTATTTCCTAGAGTTATTTGATTATTTCTAATGATAGTCTTTAAAGCTCAGGGTTACAAGATTCTTTCTCAGGCAAGGGGTGATCGTGCTGGCGTTGAATATATTCTTACAATTGGGATCATCAATTATACTCATATTCTACTAATATACTGTAAGATAATTCCGTTAAAGTCTCTGAAAAGTGGTAAAATATTAAAGGTTTGCTCAATAACAGTTGGAAGGTAAGTAATGTTCAGTTCAAAATCACAGTCCTCCAACAATGCTGCTTGACAAGGTGATTTTTAGGCAATTATTGATTGATTTTAAAAACTGTTCAAATGAATTTAAATCTTGAAAATAGTCCTTGAATATGTAATTTAGAAGATTGAAAAGGTTCTCTTTATTAATTTATTGAACTGCACACAATTTATTGGCTGCAATTTATTGATTTATCGGCTGCACACCAAAATGCCGTAATGATTTGGCACTCATCACTACAACCTTGTCCCTGGTCATTGGTCACGCTAAATCATTATTACCTACATTATAACCATCTTCACTCAACGTCTTAAGACAGTTCGCAATTAACAGTGTTGCCAGACGTAGTTTTTGACTCCAGGGAATTATTATTGTGTAATGTACGAAATTGTAAGTTGCAGTAAAAACTTTACTGCTGCAACGGTTAGAAAATGTGTTTTCATGGATTTTAGTTTTTTGCTGGGTTACTCTTTCTGGAGCAGTATAATTGTTGTATTAATTAATTATTATTAACCGTGAAATATTGCACAGCTCAACTAGGCAACAGCAACACTGTACTGCAAACAGGATTTTATAGATGTCTCCCCTTGATGTGATTGATGAGCGTAGGGGAAAGTAGATCAGGTTGAATGATTAAAATATTTGTACTTTTATATTTCATAATTTTTTAAACAAAGGACCAAAAGCATTGACATTGCTGAGTTATATCTATTATGCAACTCTACCGGAGCAAACTACGAGAGTTCTAACATTGATTCTGGAAATTTTTTGCTTTAAATTTATTTTAGGAATCGACTCTTTTCACTAGTCGGCGTTTTAAATTTTCGGCTCGAACTTCGAGCTTTTTTGCAAATCTCGAGCCGAGCCGAATACTGCAATATTCGGCTCGAAAAAGCTCGAAGCTCAAATACTCGCACACCCCTACTTTCGATAATCAGTTGGACAAGTTTGTTGGGAAAACAATCGGACAACCAAAATCCCCTTTTTAGGGAGGTTTAAAAATTTAAATTTGGTGTTTTTGGGCCCAAAAAGGTTAAAAATGAGCCCTGGATGTAATATTAAATGACAGGACATAAAAAATTAAAAATTGTAGGCCCTTATTACTGCACATAAATTAATAATAAAACTTAGTACATGGCTTTTTCTGGTTGAGGTTTATTGATACGGTATGCATAAAACTAATATGTTGTGGTCCTTACAAACCTGTTTACTCAGCCCTAATGTTATTTTTATTGAGAATAAATAAAGTGTTTGTTAAATATCGCTTATTTATGAATATATTTTTATGAAACTTAGTAACTGACTTTATGCGGTAATTTAGGCCATACATATGTATGTATGTGAAATTTACTGAGTAAGCAGGTTTGCTGTGAAAGGGTTTTTTGGACAAACCTTTAGCAGGGTTCCCACCCAAACTTAATTATAAACTCCCTGTTGGACAAAATTATTTGTCTGGTTTTTGAACTTGAGTGTCATAAAATATTGCTTTACATGTTTTTACAACATTTCATTACAATCAGACTTTTTTTAAGAAAATTATCATGCTCACAGTTTTAAGAAAATTATCATGCTCACAGACACATATAAAGTTTGAACAAATGGTGTTTTTGGAATATTGAGATTTAAAAACAAAAACCTCTCATGGTCCCAAGTCTAGTTCTTATCATGCTGACTACAGTAATAAGCTTCTTCCCTCAGTGAATTTAAACAAAAACCAACTAAACTCAGTTAATACCATGAAGAAAATGAATACTGAAACCCCCAGTAAAAAGCAAATAGAATGATAATATTGTGTGAATTATATAAATTGACAGGACTCACCTAGGAGGTTTCTGATTCTGCATGGGAGGATTGTTGGGTCTGCTGCGCTCGTCTCGGTTCCTAGACTCCGAGGGCCCGTTGTAATTCCCCCGCCCTTTCGACCCTCGCTCCGGCCGTCCCTTCTGGTTCATATTGTTGTTGTATCTTTGGTTATTGGAAGAATGATTGTACCCTCCAGACACTGTGTGATTCTCATTCTCCTTCTCCTCTTTTTCTGTAAAAAATCAATATACGTCATTATTCAGAAGTGTAAGTACAAAATAGATTTACGTAAACGGAATCTTACTCCACGAGGATCAATAAGCAAATTGACAAAAAATAAAGTAATCAGTTTTACCCCCCGATATAAAAAAAGGTTAACACCACATATCTTCAAAGAGAACCCACTAACCATCTTACTACTTATGTTCTTCAATAGTTTTATAATATATTTTACAATATTACAATTGTTATTATAATTACCAGTAGTGGTGGGGAGTTTATCCTCCAGGAAGGCAAACAGGGACACTTGACCTGAGGGCTTAGGTCCGGAGCCCCCCTCCTCATCCCTGTCACCCCTACGTCTGCCACCCCGCTCCCCTCGCCTCTCCTCCCTCCCCTCCTCTCGACCCCCTCCAGCGCCCCTACCTCCACCTCCTCCTCCGCCTCCAGACTTCCTCTGAAACATATCATAAAAATTCAATAAATACCTAATAAATATCCATGATTATTAAAATGGATTCAATGTTAGAGAAGGTGGATGAATTTCCAATAATCAAATAACATCAGTCAAATGTAGAACAGCAAAATACATGTGGTTCTTCAGAATGATTTTATTGGCTAGGTTAGAATTCGTACAATAATGTGGTCTGAAATCAGCCAGACAGTAAAATCAGTTAAGTCAGTCAGACCAAGTAGGTAGTTTTTGATTTTAGTAGTTAGGATTATATAATTATTTGACTGTTCATTCCCCAAGAAACAGCATAACGGTCACATTTAAAAACTTCATAATGGAGTTTAAACAGGATTAATAAACTATGTCTCACAACACTAAATAGTATATTTACACTTATACTGTAATTAAATACAAGACGGTAAATACACACAAAAGATGGTACAAGACCTGGTATTGATCACCTTATACCATCTTTTGTGTATATTTAGTATCTTGTGTAATTTTGCTATAACAAGGTGTCTACAAAATAAGAATTATGAAAATGTGTGAATTTTTGGTGACTTTTGGTGACCTTAACTAACAAAAATGTATGACTTTTTTACTCGCGAAAACCTGAAGCCAATATAAAGTTAACTTCAACATAGCAGCTCATTTAAGGCTACAGACATGGCATTTTACTGTCAGATAAATTGAAAAAATCAGTGAATTCCCCAAATAAGTTTTAAACTCTTATGCATACACAGGATTACTGTAACCATTATAATTATCTACAAAGAAAATTATTTTGTAGGTAGTGAAAACTTCAGTGAACTTAAACACTGCAGGCTAGGCCTTAGGAAATTTAATATTAAGAATTAAAGGAGTTAATACAAACCTCCCATGTTTAAAAATTAAGTCACTAACTGTAGTAGGCCTACATCAAAGTTGCTAGCGCCACATAAAAAAACACACATAAACGTCACTGTTGTTGTTTGCAGATGAGTTTCTGTAGTCCGCCATAATTTTTTTGGCGATAACCAACAATGACAACCCTCCTAAAAATTACAAGTTAACTTTTGCTTACTTTTACTTTAAAATTATAGTAGGCCTTCATAAAAGTTGTTAGTGCCACATAAAAAACAAACAAAAAACACACACGTAAACATACAAATTTTACTGTTTTAGTTTAAGAATGTTAATTTTCTTGTTTATATCTTACAACAAGTCATTTTTTCCTCTATTAGTTTTTTTTTTAAGTTAAGTTCTTTGATCTCTTTTGCAGCTCTCTTTTTGGCTTTGGATTCTGTTTCTTCAATTTCTTTTTAGCGAATTTCCCCTATAGGGAAGAAGCTATTACTGTAGGTCTCATGGAAGACTTAAGTCCGAGACCGTGATAATTTTTTGTTTTGATGTCCCCAGATGACAAAAACACTATTCGTTCAAATTTATATATATGTATATATGAAAATATGTATATGTATATTTAAACTAAATGAAAATAAAAAAGGGTACTTTGTTTCAATCATTTTTACAATGTTAATAAAAGTAATATATATATATATATATATATATATATATATATATATATATATATCTATATATGTGTCCGTGAATGCGATAACTTGAGTAAAAAACGTCCGATTTCGATGAAATTTGGCTCAAATGTGTAAAATGACATTCATGACTTTAAGTTTGAAAACCAGAAAAATCGGACCATGGGAAGGGGGGTTTATGGGGGTTTTAAATTTTCCAAAAATCAGTTTTTTGCATTTTTCACCCTACAATTTTTTAAAAACTTAATTTTGGTTTTGACCATGTTATAGAGCTTAAAAAACAAATAACTTAATATCTTGAATTATTATCCTAGGTTAAGTGGTTGCGGAGAAAATCCAAAAAAACCTACTCATAAAATCTCCCATGTTAATCTTATGGGAATAAGGTTTTTGGCATTTACTCAGTTTATTTTAATTTAAACTTCACATTTGCTTTTAGAAATCTGTTCAGTTCCATAAAACAATCATTTTGGTGTTTAAATTGGGATTCTACGCCCAACCGTTGCTGAGATATTCAAAGTGCTAAACACAGTACGTTGTCCAATGTTATCCTTATGGAGAATAAATAAAATTTGATATCTCGATTATTTATGAATGTATGTTGATGAAACTTGGTATGTGGCTTCAAATAGTACTGGTATATTGATATTTGCACAAAAAATTGATATTTTGTTGGTTATTCCTGTAGCAGCATACCTGCGTACTCAGCCCCCATGTTATTCTTATGGAGAATAACTAAAATGTTATATACCGCTTATTTATGATTGAATATTGATAAAACTTGGTATGTGGCTTCGCCTAGTTAAATTATATTTATATTAGCATAAAAAACAATTGTTTGTGTTCCTTGTTTCAGCAAACCTACGTACTCATTACCAATGTTATTCTTATGGAGAATAATTAAAATCGCTTATATGTGAATATATTTTTATGAAACTTGGTACGCGGCTTTATGTGGAATTCAGACAAATATTATGCATTGGAAATTCGCTGAGTACGCAGGTTTGCTGCGACGGGGGTATTTTCTTTAAAGATCATCCACCCTTTTTGCAGATGAGTTTCTGTAGTCCGCCATCGTTTTTTTGGTGATGACCAAAGATGACAACCCTCCTCAAAATTAAAAGTTACATGCAGTCTTTAACTAACTTATTACCTTAGAGCACTATGAAATATTAGGATCAAATAACAATATATTATAGTTTGCGCCTGTAATAATAATCATTTAAAATGGGTTATACATTTTAGAATTCATAACTTAAGTTTGATTAAGGTTAAGAATCTACTAACGTAGAAACTTTTAACAAAACGTTGTCTCTAGTTAATTTAAGTTAATTTAAGGAACCAAACATGATATCTAATCTGTCCTTTTTCCATTTAAAGTTTGTCAGCACGTTTTTAACCTTTTCATTTTTACAGAATTTTAGGTATTCACGCATTATGACATCTCCTTGAGAAGGAGTGATTTGTGAATGGGCTATTAGTTCCTCAACTGCAATTTTAATTCTTGACGCCCGCAATTCACCATAATAGTTGGGTTTAAGCAAGGCGCTCCCAAAAGAATTATTTTGATAAGGGGGCTGTTTTTCATTAATTTTTTGAACATTAGAATCGAAAATCTTTTACAGTCAGCTTTGAATTTTTTTGAATCAATTTCTGACATTTTTTAATGCGGACCTGCCCCAAAGCCAATTTCTACATTGTCCATACTTTTAAGATTTTCATCCTTATCTAAGTCAATCCGCTTCAACTTGGCAGATGTATTTACTGAATTCATCACATTTTTTAATGAATTTGCTTAATATGTTTTTCATACGATTGAAAATTTGCTGATGTAAAAAAGGCAACAGAGCATAATTTCTTTGGAAATGTAATAAAAACTCTTCCAATTCTTCTGCTACCATAGCTGAAAAGTGGGGCTTTGCCTCCAAAGTTTTATCTTCAACAATAAAACGTTTAACAATTGAAAATTTATCGGTTTCAGTTGGATTTGTAATCTTTTCAAAATAGACTCTTAAATGGGTAAGCACTTCTCCCATTAGTAACATCTACGTATTACTTCTGAATTTTCTGTCCACCTCACAGCGCAAAATTTTTTTGGGAATACTTTTGAACCAGTTATTTGGCAGTAAATTGCTCGCCTTGATGGATAGTTCTTAAATAATCTATAGAGAGATCGCAGAAATGTGTTAAGCTTCCAATCCAATTTGGCGTGAGCAGTCTTATACGATCCATTAACAATATGCAATGAGCAAGTTCCAATATCTAAAACTACATTTTCATCATTTAAAGTATCCTTCATATGACTTTTTAAGTCATTAATGAGTTTTAGATTAACATTGGGGTCCATCAGTTGACAACTGTATTAATTTTGTAAGTGAGCGATCCGAATCTTTAATTACAGTTAAGGCCTTACCAAGTAAATCTACAGCAGAAGTTTTTTCTATAAAGGCCAAAGTTAGGTACCTGGTTTTGACACAATTTTTATTTACATCCCAATACCTGATCATAAAATCCATTTGTTGCTTCTGACTAATATCATTCAGACTTTCATCTACTGAAAGTGAGTAAAATGGGCTACTTCTAGCTTCAGCTAACACTAAGCTCGTAAAATGTGGTCCAAGACCGTAAGTGACACTGTAGGCAATTTTGTCTTTGCAGCTTGAGTTTGCTTGCAGTTGGACTATCAGGAAACATCAACAGGAATAAATCAACTGCTTGGCCCCTGAACGTGTTGATATGTTGCCACTAACACAATAAACTGACCAGAGGATTTCCGCTTTAGTCACACTGATGGTAAAAAAAGCTGCTTAGGCCAAAATTAGGCCTACTTTCACTAACAGTGTTAGGCCTACTAGCAAGTTCACTAGACGTAGGCCTAACTTCATTTCCTGAAGATATGTTTTGCAAAACAGCACTAGGCCTAGTACTTGGCTTTTCATTGTCAACAGCTAGGGGCTCAGCACTAGTACTTGGCCGTTTATTGTCTACAGCTAGGGGAATAGACCTAGGCCCAGACCGTGATTCAAATGAGTGTAAGGTCAACTGCTTCCCACTTTTTAAGTTTTCTTCAAAAGCTAAGTGCTTTTTACCCCTTTGGTGTATTTTAATGGCATTGACACCTGAATGGGGAAACATCGATTTCTTTTTTACAAAAACTACAAAATTCTGTGAAAATATATTTGCTACTTTTTTGTAGCCAAAGCATCCATTTTTCTTCTCCTAGCCAAATGTCTTGAAAATGACACTTACCCGGCATCTTGAGACACATTCACAAACACAAACAAAAATGTATTGTAAACTTGCTTTAAAACATTAGGGATTGATTGTTATAAACAATAACTTTATGGCACTTCACAATAATTAAAACTGTAATAATGTGTCAACTGTAATAATATCAACTCTTAACTTGACCACTATTAATTTGCAACACCAACATACGACAAAGAAAGGACAGGGCAACATAAATTAATACGAAGACGAAATGGTTAGCGAGGTGCGTACACGCGAAACTATCGCCTTATTTCTTATAGCACAGCTGTTCGTTGACGTACAACGCAGTACCTGATTGGCAAGTTGCTATGACGACACGCTGTCACTATGACAAGCAACAGTGCCGCATCGGGCACTGAGCATTGCGTGGACGGAGAGAAAGGCAGGTAGGAAGGAAGGAAGAGAGAGAGGGCAAGAGGGGGAGGGGGGAGGGGGGAGAGGGGGGAGAGAGAGAGAAAGAGAGGGGGGGTTCACACAGACAAGCGAAGTCGATGAGTCATCGCCCCTGCTTACTGGACCCCACGCGTAACTATCTCTCTCCCTCTTTCCCCCAAAAATCTTGGCGCGAGTTATTGTCTATCCTTTTACTTTCTCCCCCTATACGTAGTATATGGAGAAAGTATTGTTTTCGTCAGAATTTTAGAATTTGAGTTGTTAGTGGAAATCTTCGTTTTGGTGCTCCCTGAACCCAAAAAAGTGGTTTTTACGTGATGTCTGTCTGTGTGTGTGTGTGTGTGTGTGTGTGTGTGTGTGTGTGTGTGTGTGTGTGTGTGTGTGTGTGTGTGTGTGTGTGTGTCTGTCTGTCTGTGTGGATGTGTACAGAGCTAGAGCCCTAACCAATAGACCGATTTTTATGAAATTTGGTATATAGATACTAATCCTTGATATCTCCAGGCGTTTTTTTCATTTTTTGAATTTTTGATTTTTAAGGGTAATTGTCCCCCAAAAATCGCCAAAAAACATGAAAAATCCAAATTTCTCAAAAACGGCTCTAACGATTTTGATTAAACTTTAGTGATTTGTAGAGATTTAGGTTTCCAACAAAATGAAAGCACCCGCATTTCTGGAAAAATTCGGGTTCAGATATTACAGGACTTAAAACATCCAAAATTCAGTTTTTTGGATTTTTCATAAAAAATCATAAATGTTAAAAAAGATTACTATTCACCATTAAAAAGAGCTCAAAAAACTAAATAATTTAGTATTTTGAATTACTATTCTACGATTGCTGGTTTCGGAGAAAATTGAAATTTTCATTTAGCGGTAAACGCAGTACGTTGTCCAATGTTATTCTTATGGGGAATACAAAAATTACTATTTCTCCCTTATTTACTGATCAGTTTCATTCAAACTTGATATGCTTGTCAATCTAGCATTGACCAACAGAGTTAATTCGAAATATGTTGCCCCTTACTAACCCTGGGGGGGAATAGGGGGCATTTCCCCTCTTAAAACCACGAGTGTAGCAATGGATTCTGTAGTGCCTCCAAAGCAGGGATTTGGGTGGATGTTTTTTAAAACAACTTGTTTACAAGATTTTCTGTACTTTCGACCGTGCTTTGTATTCTATATTTAGTAAATAAAAAGTAATTTATTCATTAAAGTTGGGCTAAAAGGGAGAAAGTATATGTCAGTTTCCTGATAATGTTTATTATGTTTCCGCACGTAATTCTTTCGCCCATTTTGCATTTTCCGTTTTTGACGTAGGCTTTTGAGCAAAAAACCTTTGATTTGTTTGTCTTGTCTTTGTATGTTATCAGTCGTTTTACCATGCAAATAAACAACTTAAGGTATTTTTACGTACATATTGTGTATTATTTTCCTGATTCGGATTAACCGTTTTTTTTTAGGAAGAACGTAAAATTTAAACTAACCTAACGGTATGCTGACTATTCAAATTTTAAAATATCAGGTGCAAGCTATCAAGAAATTCAAAATATAGCAGAAATGGAGCTGAAAAATATTTTAAAGTTTTGTAGTTCTCTCAATCTGGAACTCAATTTTCATAAGACCAATTATATTAGCTTTAACGCAAAGAGAGATAAAAACAGATGTACATCACAACTGCCATTAACTAATCAAAATATAGCTGAAGTCAATAAAACAACATTTTTAGGTTTAATAATAGATTTTAATTTTAGTTGGGATCTTCATATAAACAAAATTATTAGCAAAATCAATTCAGGAATTTTTGTACTTAGAAGATTGTCCAAATTATCTGACTTGGCTACTATAACAATAATTTACTTTGGGCTGATTCATCCCCACATAGCTTATAATATCTGTGTTTATGGAGCCAAAACACACTATAACTTAGAAAGGATATTAAAGATTCAAAACAAGTATATAAGAATAATGCTCAATCTAGATTATAAAGCACACATAAAAAATCAATTTTGTGAACTAGAAATTTTAAGTCTTCAGTTTGTATATTTATGATTGTATATTATATGTAAAAGAAAACATGTCTGATGAAATTTTATTAGGCTATAGCCATCAATATAATACTAGGCATGGGAAAAATATTAAATTTGAAATACATAACTTGGAATTTTTTAAAAAAAGCTACATACATTGGCGCAAAGTTTTTTAACTACTTGCCCTTAGATATAAAAAATGAAAACAATCCCAAAAAATTCAAAGCAAAGTTAAACAAATTAATGATTAATAACCCATGTTATTCTTTAAATGAATATTATGATAAGTTTGCATGAGACTGTGTTAAACTAGGTGGTTGTGTTATTTTTTATGCGATTATTATGTTTAGTTTGTAAGTAATTAACTTGAAACCATTCATGTATCATGTATACTATTATGAATTAATATATCTTGACTATTGACTAATTGATAAACTATGTGACTATTTCGTGACTTCCGTGACCGTCTAATGAAATCCGTGATATTCCGTGACTTTTCGTGACTTGAGTGACCTGTAGAAAAACCTTGTATAAATGTAAAGTAGGGGTGTGCGAGTACTCGAAACTTTGAGTTTTCGGCCAAGTATTTTAATACTCGAACTCGATTCAAAGTTTTGAAAATACTCAAAAGTTCAAGCGAGTATTTCCCGCCGATTTCAAGATCGCTAACGACTGCGACCGGCGAAACGCGTAGTAACGGCAGCAAAAGGCGATCGCATCACGTAAAATTGGCCGAAAATGACGATCGCTAACGATTGCGACATGTCAAAACGCGTAGTAACGGCCGCAAAAGGCGATCGCATCACGTAAAATCGGCCGAAAATGCTGCGATCGGTTTACATAATATCGGCAAAAGTGGCGACCAGGCCACTTAATATCGGCCTTAATTAACGATTTTGCCACCTAATATTGATTATAAACGATGTCTGGACCAGATGATATTGGCCAAATGACAACCGGACCGTGGTTTATCGGCCAGAAATGAAAGTCAAACCTTGCTTTGTTTGTCAATACATAATCCAGTTTGATTTTACTGACCAAAACGTTGTATTGCTACTCATGTATTAGATAGAAACAATTTTTAGATTATCAAATCTAGGGTGGTATCCAAATCCCATTTCACTATTTTAAACTACCAACTGATGGCAAATACTCGCTCAAAAATACTCGAAACTCAAAAATAATTGGCAATACTCGACTCGACTGGATTTAAAAAAATTTAAAAAAATCACTACTCACATACCCCTCGTGTAAAGATACTTTGTAGTGTTGTGAGACGTAGTTTATTTATCCTGTTTAATTGTAACAAAACGTAACATGCTACTAAAGAAATTATTTAATGGAGTGTATTCAAATACTACATTTAGAGAATAAAAAAGGCCAACATTTACTTAAAAATCATTACTATTATTGATCATTTGTACCAACAACTTAAACACATTCAGAACAGTCAAAACGCTTGATTTTTCTCAGCAACTAGAAATCTGCATGAAACCCTTTTGCTTTCAAATAGCTGTGAGTGAGATGATCTTTCAGCTGTTGTTGACCTGTTACCTGGAGGTTCTGCAAGGCGCGGTCGACGTTGTTCCTCGTCTGTCGGAGCGCCTGCTCTGCCTGGTCCTGGGAATACCCAAAGTCCATGATGGTCCGCACATTGCGGTCCACTATGGGCTTGGTGCCGCCACCAAACACCTTGCGAGCGCCGCCGCGGGCCGCCTCAGCGATGGCCCCTTGCCTCTGCGCCTCAAACTCCGCGTTCTCTTTTCCTCCGGCATCCACCAACGACTGTGAAACAAAGAAACCGGTTAGTACGAGCAAATAGGAAATAGTAGGAAGTGCTGCTTTTAATAGGAACAATTAAGTATTTTTTAAGGCTCTATAGTGTGAAGATGTACTAATAAAAGAAATGCAATAAAACATGTCAAAATAAAAGCTCGTAAACAGATTCAAAAAGATTATTAATAATAGCAAAATACATTAGAAAACAGTGTAACCTTTAAGGTATTTTACAACATGGATGTTTAATAGGAGGTCACAGATAGCTTATTTTCTTTCCTAAAGGTAAATAAAACTTGGAGTTTTAGCCTGTAATTTGTGAAGTCACAGATAGCTTATTTTCTTTCCTAAAGATAAATAAAACTTGAAGTTTAGCCATTAATTTGTGAATAGTAAATTTGAAAGTTGAGTGAAAAGTACGTGGAATACCACCATGAATAATATAACTGATTTTTTTAGGATTAAATTAATTAAATACCCCCGTCGCAGAAAACTCAGCGAATTTCCAATGGAGATATAAAAGTCTTAATACTACATAAAGCCACTTACCAAGTTTCATAAAAATGTATTCACAAATAAGCGATACAGTGGAACCTCTAAAATCCGAACCCCGGAAATCCGAAATCCCGGCAAATCCGAACACGTTCTCAGGAAAACAAAAAATAAATAAACTAGGTGGGAAATGAACAAAATAGATTCAATTTACTAGCTGGAAAATGAAAAAAAACCAGATTTAATCACACAAATTTATTTTTTAAGGTTATAACACTTTAAGACTTAGTGTTTACATATTTAGAACGTTATAAATTCAGTTAAATATACATCAAATAGGGAAAAAAGTACGTCTACTTACGTATTACAAAGGTTATAATCCAAAACAGTGAGATTACGATTACGATTCACACGAAAAATAACAAAACAAGAATAAACAATCACTCATTTTCAGTTGAAGTCAGTTATCTTTAACTGTCGAAGAGAAGAAAATCTTCCTGCGGAGGCAATTCCAAGCCAGCTTCGCATAAACATCACGTCATTCGGAGCGGCAGACGGGTGTTGTTCCACAAAGCGTAGTGCGACGTCAAGAGCAGAAGTAGCTTCTGTGTACGTCACGACGTCCGTAGGAGCTTCCTCTCCCTCACTGTCACTGCCACCTACATCGCCGTCACGCTGTCCCTGGACCATGTTTACTAAATCCTGGTCACTATATTCTTCGTTCACATCAGCTGATGCACACTCTTGTAAGCAACTTTCTCCTTCATTCTCACAGCCTGGGACTTGCTGCACAAGATTAAGGAGCTCTTGTTGTGTGACAGGGGTAGGGTCAGGTGTGTCTTCAAACTGGAGATCGGGCCAAAGCTTCTTCCAACTTTTACGCAGAAAATCCTTGCTTGTGTTTTCCCATGATTCAGCTACCCAGTAAATAACGTCTTTAATTGTTATTTTTTTCAAGTTTTCACGAATAGAAAGAGAGTCATTTTCAATTAAAAAGCGAAGGAGCTTCTTCCTGTTTTACGTGGTTGAGAATCCCTTGGTCCATTGGCTGCAGAAGTGCTGTAACATTCGGAGGCAGGAAAATTGCTTTTATGTCCCCGCACACCAAATGAATGTCGGACGGATGGCAAGAGGCATTGTCGATGAGAAGAAGTGCTCTTTGTGGCAGATCATTTTCTTCATTGAACTTCTTCACTGACGGAACGAATTGCTTCTCGAACCACTCCTTGAAAAGAGTACTTGACATCCATGAGTTGCTCTGATTTCTATAAAATACAGGAAGTGAATTTAAATTTAATATTTATAAATTCATATTTAAATTTAATATTTATAAATTCATATTTAAATTCTTCAAAGCCCTAGGTTTGGCAGCTTTTCCTATCACCATCAATGGCAGCTTGTTTGTTCCTGTGACATTACTGCAAGCTAAAACGGTAAGCCGCTGTTTGTTCATTTTGAAGCCTGGTGCAGAGGATTCCTCTTGAGAAGCGAGACTTTTTGTAGGGAGAGCTTTGAAATTTAAGCCTGTCTCGTCTGCATTATAAATTTGCTGAGGCGAATAATTTTGCGATGACACTATTTCAGCAAATTCTGTAATGTAATTTTCAGGTGAAGCTGTGTCAGCTGACAGCTTTTCTCCACAAATCGATAGTTGTCTGATGCCATGCCGTTTTTTCCATCGATCCAACCATCCGTTGCTTGCTGAGAAGGACGAATCATCGTTCATCAATCTTTTCAGATGCTACGCTTTTTCTTGAATCAATGGAACACTAATTGACACGCCTTTCTGTCGTTCTTGCGAAAACCATAAAAAAACTGCTTTATCGATTTTTCATTGACAGACACTGCAGCGTGATGGCGTTGTTTTAATGCCTTTTCACTTGTAGTTGCAGAAAACTGTTCGATTTTGGCACGGTTTTTTTTCCAGTCACTTATTGTTGCTTTTCCAACTCCATACTCCGCCGCTAACTTTGTTAGACTTTCGCTGTCGTCTAAACGTTTTAAGGCTTTTAACTTTTGTTCAACAGTACATGAACTATGTTTCCGCTTACTCGACTCAGCCATTACTTTTAAAACGTCAATCAACGAAGTAAAGCACAAAAATCAGTTTATTAGAGTAAATAAATATTAAATTAACCGCAAAAACGCTTTAATACTTCACACTTAACTACCACATTTTTTTATGTACACATATATTACAAGTACATCTGCCAACGATACGCACTATTCAGCAGGTGAACGCTCACTAGATAGACAAAATAAAATAAATACAGTATCTCTTTAGAGGAAGTGGTAGGGGTGGAGTGATATATTTTTAGCACACGCTCGCCTAGTAACAATGACAGTACACCTGCGAGTCAAGGTCACTGCCCTTCGTGGTACCACTGGGCCACCCTGTATAACCTCAGCCGTTGTTTACCGCCAATACAGTGACGAAATATGTACGTAAGATTATTTCCCGGGTAATCCGAACACCCCGAAATCCGAACAGGCTTCAGCCCCAATTAGTTCGGATTTGAGGGGTTCCACTGTATGTGCAATTTTAATTATTCTCTATAAGAATAACATTGGGGCTGAGTACGCAGGTTTGCTGCAACAAGGAACACAATAAATGGGTTTTTACGCTAATATCAATAGAACTTAACTAGGTGAAGTCGTATATCAGTTTTTATTCATTTATGTTCATAATTAAGAGAGACATAGCACTTGATTATTCTCAATAAGAATAACATGGGGGTGAGTACGCAGGTTTGCTGCTATGGGATGAAGCCGTATACCAAGTTTCGTTAGTATACGTTCATAAATAAGCGAGATATAAAATTTGTCTTTTCCTCCATAAGAATAACATTAGACAACATACTGTGTTTAGCACTTTCAATGTCTCGGTAACCAATTGACGTAGAGGAATGATCAAAATACCAAATTGTGTGTTTTTTAAGCTGAATTCAATTGTAAAAACTAATATTTGACTATTTCCAAAATTATAGATAACAAATGCAAAAAACCCATTTTTGGGGTACAAAACCCCCCCAAAATACCCCTTCGGATAGAGCGATCTGGCTGGTTTTCGAACTTAAAGTCATAAATGTTGCTTTACATGTTTATACCATATTTAATCAAAATCGGATCATTTTTACGAGAGTTATCGTGCTCACGGATATACACACACACACACACACACACTCACTTGTAGGACGTAGCAAACGGGCCTGTGCACATTAAAAGCACCAAACGGGGTTTTGGTTATTTCTTGGTTAAATTTTGAAAGTTTTAGAAAACAGTAAATAGCAAATAGTATTTAAAGTTTACATGGCTTTTTTGTTTAAAAAAATAAATATTTTTAACACAAACATTAACACTACAAATCGGGGTGGTGGTAATGTGGGGAACTTAACACCGTTTAACGTAAGGGGCAAATTTACACTTGTCTATACGGGGAGACTTACACTTGTCTATACGGGGAGACTTACACTTGTCTATATGGGGAGACTTACACTTGTCTATATGGGGAGACTTACACTTGTCTATACAGGGAGACTAGCACTTATCTTTAAGGAAGCTCTTTCACTTATCTTTATGGAGACACTTACTATTACTCCACTATATATTACACCTACTATAATACTATTAGTATTATATTATAACTTACTATGGTGAGGACATTGCCCTCATTTGCTGTGATATTTTTTCATTAATGATGATTAAAATACGCTTAAATTTGGAAAATGCAACGAACAAATTTTAAACAAAAATCAAACATATGATAAGTAAGTAATATTATACAAATATTTGTACTTGTGAAACCCTCTTTTATAACGATTAAACAATAATTTAATGCGCCAAATATAAAATAATTATATCTCAGACATATAGTTAAACCCCCTTCCGAAGAAAGAGGGATATCAGATGGTTTCAAATCACACCAAACAGTAATTGCTATTATTATTTACATATCCATAACCAAATAACTTCTTACTAAAATCGACTTATAAAAATATAACTATATTATTAGTAGTACCTACTATGAAATGTTTGCGGGAAAGTTTGGAATATTTCAAGGGACATGTTACAAGAAAGTGTGGGATGAAATGGGATAATTTTTACAAATGCGTGGTATTTTTATTTTTGCTAAGTGGAAACACTGTGCACAATGCGTTCTTATCAGTGCGTGGGAAGCATCAGCGATTGGACAGTCGTTTAGTGGGCTGCGGTAATAACGCCGTCGTGTGTTGTGTGCGCTGTGAGTAGTGAATATATGGAATATCTTGATTATTTGGGCTACCACCTCGCATGCGGCCAGCTAGTGATAATGGTTAATAACCCTTTAATTTATTTTAAATATTCGACTTTCCAAAGAGGCCGTAAAGTAAATATTTGAGACAAGGATTTCTCGCAACAGAGCCTATCATAGTATTCCAAATTGGAATTAAGTGTTGGTTGCACTTAGCCTAGATATTTTGCTGATTACACTGTTCATAGAGAAACTGGCAATTTATTGGATGTTTGTGAAGCTGTTCCCAGTCACCTTTTAACCCTTTCAGTGCTATGGTCCGATATATCGGATTTTGAATCTGTTATCAATAAACACTGTTACTGCTTCATAAGCGATTGTACCGTTAGGCGCTCAGTCTGCAGTCTGAGTCTGACATGTGGTGAAACCTGGTTGACACGAATTGAACTACCTCGTCCAGCGCCTAGTCTCTATAATACCAACTGATCCACTGCAGCTGCTAGCCTGACCAGTGGCTGTGCGGTCTAAGGCGTTACCTTCCCGGCCGGGGGTAACACTTGGATCGAGGGTTCGAATCCCGTCACAGTCGGTGGTTTTTATGTGCAACTCATGGAGAGTTCACCTGTCTGTGGCAGAGTTGAAGGGGAGGGCGGACCTTAAGCAAACGGTGGACGGCTCGGGTCCAAGCTGACGGGATGGGTGGATTCTTTGTGAGTTGCACATCTGATCAGGTGTTTTGCTACATTTTACCTATCCTTTACTGTGTGTGTCCAGCGGAAGCACGTTTTTATTAATTTTAACTGTTCAGGCGTTCAATATATTAAAAAAATCAACAAAACATCACATATTCAACTACTCCTTTCAGAAGCTTAGCACTGAAAGGGTTAACTGGTCTACATTCCCTTGAATGATTAACCCTAATTACAAAATAAAAAGAAGAGTCTGTCTAAGCAAGTATAATTTAAATTAATAACACAACTAACACACTACAATATACTACGTTAATAAACAACGAAATACTTGCACAACTTAACTAACGCCCTTCTAAACTTAAAAAACACGACCACCTACAACTAATTCTCGAACCAAAATCAATGATTGAGGATGAGGATTAAAGATGTAACTTGTACCTTTTTTTATTAATTAATATTTTTTAATTCATCTCTTATTTTACAACTAAAAATTTGCTAGGCTTATTTTCTTCTTATCTTACACAGCCCCAGGTTGCTGGCCACCAATTTGTAACCTTTGCCTTATTTATTTAATTTTTTAATTATAATTTTTCTCAAACAAAAAAAAATCAATGTATTCAATTAATCTATCTCAGGGTTTTAATTAATCTATCTCAGGGTTCAGATTAATTTATTACTAATTCAGCCGGCAGAACATGATAAAATGACAGGGTAGACCCATATTGAATTTTATCAACATGTTAAGTCTTATGGGTTCGTGTGAGACTTGGTGGAAAATAGGCCTTGATAATAAAAAAGTAGATAATTCTGAAAATACATCTATTTATTTCTAAACAACATCTTAACTTAACAAAGGTTGTGAAAATGTTCAACTAGTCCTTAAATCCAGATAAAACTAATACACCCTAATCACATCAGACAATTTAATAACTATCTTGTACCTGTGAATTTATATGTGAAACAAAAGAATGTCACTGAGAATAAACTAAGTTTGTTATGTAGTACTGTATTTATAAAAGTTCTTGTAGAATATTATTTATTTTTACTGTTGTTTAAGTTCCATTAAATATTATGCCGTTGTCTAGATGAAATTTGTTTTTTAGTTAGATATTTACTAACTAGATTTTAATTATAGTCCTTCTTCTAGTAGAGATAGGCTATGCCTCCTGTATTACTCAGGCCTAGCATAGTCCTGACCGAGCCCTAGCCTTTGATGATTTCAGTGTTCAGAATAGGTTATACCTATTTTAAGTTCCAAATGATTTCAGTTAATACGATAAGTTAGGCTTGGCTATGTCTTTTTACAACCTAGCATAGGTTATCCCTAGCCCTAGGTTTCAAATGATTTCATTAAATTTATAAGAAATATCAGCGATAAATAACTTGGATTAAGTTAAATACTCATCGTTTGGATGTTTTTTCCATAAGGCCTAGTCACTATTTACACTGTCACAATAAAATATTTAGTTCACAAATGCCCTTTTTAATGGATTGCACAACACTCTTGAGACGCCATTTGGCATCTAACGGCGTCACCTGGACAAAAACTTGTAATAGGACCGACTCGCACAGTGGAAAGTAACGAAAGAATAATAATTGCGCGTTCCTTCTCTATTTATGTGAGTCGATGACTCATTTTCACCAAGCGTTTCTATTGGCTCTCAAGATCACGCCACCAGATTTTGGACAACCTTCGTCGTTTCGATGCGCGGTGGCATCGTCCAAAATGGCTAAAATCCCGTTTATTAAATTCACATATTTACTTATTAAAAGATCGTCTTTTCTCTTTTCTAACCGAATTTGATAATTTTCTCAGGCCTACTAGGGAATCTCATATGGTTTATTCCTATATAGGTTTAATTTCGATCTGACGTTTAGTTTCAAGGATATTCCCTTTTTACTAAACAGTTAGTTATTGCACAATAGTCAAACTGTTAAAAAATCGACTTTTTTATTTCTTGATAGAATTTTATAGTTTTTTCACACAAGTTAGAGAATTTCACATAGTTTATTCCTGTATGATTTTTATTTCAGTTGGACCCATAATTTTTAAGATATTCCATTTTTACTAACTCAAAAGTTTGTGACATGACATTTTATTATTATTGTTATTTAAAATGTATTTAATTTAGTAATGAACTGGGTCACCTGTCACAAAACCCCCTTGAGTTTTGCTACCCGATTGCATCGTGTTGCAAAACTCACCACCTAATGGCACAGTGAATGCTATTGTATACTATTTACATTTGTGACTTTTATGAAATAAAACTTTTAATACCCTAATTTGTTCAAATTATCATAAAATCTTATGTTTTAAATGTGTTCAGAGTTATTACAAAATCTTAAATCTAACAATTCTTATACATATCATCACTGAAATAAAAGAAACACTTTTGTTCTTTATAGTTCATATATCACTGATGAGTCCACATACCTTTCAAGCTGTTTGTAGTTACCTCTGAAAATTACTGGATTCCTTTGTTTTATTCCTCTTCTTAAACATCTTTTTTGAATATGGTATTTTTAACTCCTTCCTTCTCATCTTAGGTACATTGTTGGATTCCGGTTCGTTTATTACTGTGTTGTACTATGTTGTTCTTTCATCCATGCACACACACGTTTCACTAACACCATTTAAACCACAGGTACAAGATATACTGTTCGAAGGGGGACTAATGTTTTTCATGATGTGATATTAAGACATTTTTAGACATTATTACAATTAATTAATATTTAAACACCACTAAAAAATTTTAACACAATCAATATTCCTACTTACATTTTTTACAATACAATGCACTAATTATTCAATATTATCAAACCATAAATCTTAAATTACCACAAATTTAGAATGCATTCACTTGATGTCTGTTGGAACAGTCGTTTTGGCTGATTACAACATAAGACTTGTATGTCAAGCCAGTCGTTTTGACCGACTATAACAACAAGACCCACGTTATATCAGATGTGAATTGTGATGAGACTTCTTATTGACTTTTGATAAAGGAGAGCAGCTGAGCAAGAAGCCGCAACATTACCCCATATTCATAACACCTTTTATTTATAACATTTTATTTTTATTTATTATTTTGTATTACTTTGTATTTTTTTATATATTTTATTATTATTTTTATTTTTTATCAAACATACTGTGTCAAATGTGATACCTAGTTTCTTATGTACACCTACCTTAAAACGTGTGGTACAACCGCATTAATGCCTTTAGATTCTAACAAACAAATACCTACCTTGAAATGAGTGGTACAACCGCATTGATATCTTTATATTCTAACATAAACAACTTATTTATTTTGAACACACTTAAAATATAAATATATGATAATGAATAGATGATAATTAATATTAGTGGCTAGAACCTTAACATGTGCTACCACACAAGCACAGAGGTAGTGGAAAGAATGAAGAGTTTCCTATGGCTGAAAATTATTAACATGTGCACCATAGACACAGAGGTTATATTGGTGAATTTAATTGTTAGTCAGTTTTTAAACTGACTACTATGCTCCATTTTTAGAAAAAGTTTGGGATGGGTTACAGAGCATATTTTATTTTTAGGGACTAACTGATCACTCCACGCCGTAGGCAATAGGTTACCTTTTCTTCAAAGGCCCTACGCCAATCGTTACCTATCGGCACATTCGCTTCACTATTCAAAATGGTCGAAAAAAGTTCAATAATATCATCGTCGATTCAACTAGGTACTCTGCCTAGACTGAACCAACCCACCGTTACATCATCCTTAATCCTTAAATATAAAAACACATACATACTCGGCCTTCCGTTGAGTGATCAGCGCATTCTTCTTTTCTCATTCATCAACTTTCAGGTATACATACTTTTATCGATAAATCCAGGTAATTTATTATAAATTATGTTTTTCCAATTTTCATATTTGAATAATAAATTCCTCTATTAAATTTAACAGTTACTTATACTTGATGAGAGATAATCAAACAACATTATTATTCTGTTACAAGGCAGAATTTAAATTAACTTACAACAAAATTGTATGGTTTTAGATGATTTTACTATATGACTCCTTGAACAATTATCTATAATATTATAAAGAAGAGGTGGTGTCTGTCTGTCTGTCTGTCTGTCTGTCTGATGTTCCGGGTGAACGCAAAAACTACTGAACCGACTGGGCTGAAACTTTACACAAAGGTAGATCTTGAACCCATGCAACACATAGGCCTATTCACTTCCTTAAAATCCCCTCGGGCTACGCCCCGTGAACGTCCTAAGTTTCAATGTTTACATTACAGAAGAAAGTAAACATTCAGAAACTGTAATGCGAACAGCTGAGGACACTTCCATTTGACAGTTTCAAGAGCAGAAGCAAGAACAGCTGTTTCAAGCTAACTTACCTTTCTAACCCGTGCGAAGAACGGGTACATTCAACTAGTTTTTTATATAATTTGTATTGGGATAACATACTTTACATTTTGTCCTATTATTTTGATCATATTTGACCAAAATAATATTTGTATCTTTTCTTGATTTTTGTATTATTAGGGCCCAAAAACAGAAATTGTAACATAAACACAAACGGCCCATACTATAGTAATATCAATTTTTTACTTTGTACCAGAAAAAAGCATGACAGATATATCACTAACCCATTGTATTTTCAAAACTATTCAAAAAATTTCTTAAGCTGTGTTACATTGTAAGTTCCTACGATTTCATTTGTTTTTGTATCTTTTACCACATAGGCATTGTCCATTTTGATTTGTATTATTTCAAACGGACCCACAAACAATAAAAAGAACTTTTTAATTTTCTTTTTTAGCTTACTTGACAAAGGATGCGTTTTTACTAATACCTTATCTCCAACTTCAAACTTTACTGGATTGATTTTATTATCAAACTTAATTTTCCTCTTTTCAGCTTTGCTTTTAAGTTTATCTTTAACTAATTTGATACACTCAGGGTAATCCAACTGTCTATTATAAGGAAACTCAATCACACTTTCTAAGAAATGTTTATTTACTCTACCTAACATAACCTCTGACGGTAAATGTTCTGTTACTCCATGAACTTAATTATTCAAACATTCCTCAACAAACTCCAATGCTGCTGGCCAATTTGTGTGTTTTTTATGACAATATATTCTAATCATTTTATTTATTTCCTTATTGACTCTTTCTGTTGGATTTGACTGTGGGTGATACACCGAGGTGTGAACTGCCCTTATATTTGCATCTTCTAATTTACTATACCACATGTCACTGGTAAATTGTGTACCATGATCACTTAAAATAGCTTCTATTGGGCCTACATCCGGAATATACCTATCAAATATTTTATTTAACAATGTTTTCGTACATGCTCTCTTGATTGCATACAGTTTTACATATTTTGAAAAAAACATCAACTAGTACAAAGATATATTTTACTCCTCCTACTCCTGTGGGTAACTCGCCTATGAGATCAACTGACACTAGCTGCCTTACTCTTTCTGGAACTATAGGCCTTAATTTCCTAATCTGTTTAACAGTGACTTGTTTTGCTTTTTGACATAATATGCATTTTTTCAGCTGGTCCTTAATAGTTTTTTCCATAACAGGAAATACACAAAATTCTTTCAAGCATAGGTATATCTTGTTTCCCCCCATATGCCCATACTTTAAATGTGACAACTCAATTAATTTACTTTTAATCCCTTCTGGTATGAAAATTCTAAACTGTTCATCATTCCCTCTCTTTTTTTGAAATAATATATCGTTATGCATCATGAAGTTATTCTTTACCTTGTGATCTTCCTCTCTGTTTAATCTAAATAAAATTTCCCTTAATCTCTCATCCTGCCTCTGTTGTTCCCCTACTTTTTTCAACAATTTATCAAACTCCCTTTTTTCTACCCCCCACTTTATATTAGCCTTTAGTACTTGAATTGTATTCATATCCCTGCTAGTTTGGAATTCATTATCTGTTACTCGCGACAATACATCTGCTGGTACGTTCTCTTTACCTTTCACATACTCGATATCTAGATTATACTCCTGCAATACAAGATTCCAACGAAGCAAGCGTCCATTCGAAAGAAGACAGGACCTTAGGAAGGTCAAACTTCTGTGATCTGATCTAACTATTACTTTGAAATGTCCTATAATATATGACCTAAATTTTTTACAAGCAAACACAACAGCCAGTAACTCTTTTTCAGTAGTTGAATATCCTTTTTCTGCATTTATTAGGGTCCTGCTAGCAAAGCAAACTACTTTTTCCTCGCCTATTTCATTATACTGATATAAAATAGCCGCTACGCTAATATCTGATGCATCCGTATTGATAAAAAATGGTTTGTTCCAGTCAGGGTGACTTAAAAGTACTGATTTCAAGAATTTATCCTTTATTTCCTTAAAAATATTCTGTTCCCTCTCTCCCCAAGTCCATTTATTTTTACTACTTAATAGATGATTAAACTGTGCTGTTAAGTATGAATAGTTCTTCTGAAAAACTCGGTAGTAATTACATAAGCCTAGACAGCCCTGTAATTTTTTTAAATTGTCTGGTTCTGGAAAATTCTGAATTTTGCTGACTTTCTCTGGGTCCATAGATATTCCCTTATCACTCAAAATATATCCTAGGAACTTCAGTTCCTTTTTCAGAAACTCGGTTTTTTCGATTTTCACAGTAGCTCCACATTCCTGTAGCCTACTCAATACTTTATCTAAATGTTCTAAGTGTTCATCAAATGATTTTGAGGTTATCAGAATGTCATCAACATAGCATGTTACGAACTCTGAAAACTCTGGACCAAAAATTGTATCCATCGCCTTGGTAAAATGAGCGGTACTTACATTTAGGCCAAACGGTAATCTCTTATATTGATAATTTTTACCTCCAAACGTAAAAGCGACATATTTTCTGGAATCTTTATCTAATAATACTTGATGGAAACCCATTGCTAGGTCAAGAGCAGTAAAATATTTTACATTCATGAACTTTTGTAAAATCTCCTCTGTTGTTTGAGTTGATTGTCTGTCTGGCGTTAAAAATGTATTTAGTTTTCTTGAGTCGAGACAGGTTCTTATTGATAAATCTTTTTTAACTACACACACCAAGGGATTTGAAAAACTACTAATAGAAACCTCAATAACATCCATCTGTTGTAATTTATTTAGCTCATCTTCATCTGCTTTCCGTTTATGATAGGGTACCGGGTAAGATTTACCTATATATGGTTTATCAACTTTCAAGTTTAACTTTGCAACATAATTTTTTATACAACCTGGTTTGTCTGAGAATACCTCCTTATTTTTATTCAACACATCTTTTAATTTTTTCAAATTATCATCTGAAATGATGTTACTACTACTTTCAATATCATGAATTTTATTATTTATGATCTCATCAATATTAACCATTGACTTATGATTAGGTTCAATTTCATAGCCTGTCATTAGAGTTTTAATTTCATTTAATTTACTACTCATTTCATCATCTTTCTCATAAATCAAATTATTTATGTAATTTACATAGACTACATTGATACTACCAATTGTGTTTTCCTTGTCACTATGATCTATAGGTATACTATAATACTTATTTAAATGTACTAAGTTAAGCTTCTTTTCTCTGAAATCTATTATTGCATTATGTTTTGTTAAGAAATCACACCCTAACAACAGGTCAATATGAATTCCCTTTACTACTAAACATTCAATGTTAACTGTCAATGGACCGACGGCTATTTCAATTTGTATCTGCTTTTCAACCCTTTTACTCCTAGCTCCAGTTACTCCTACTATAGTGGTATTTGATACTGGTAATTCAGGTATCCTATAATCAACACTGTTTTTGATTTTGCTATAAAACTCCTCTGACACTATGGTCGCTTGTGACCCAGAATCCACAATACATTTATTCTTTATACTCCCTATAGAAACTTCTACTACAGGCAAGAAATTATTTACTGTCTCTATCGGTCTTTCATTATAATTACTTTCATTTAAAAGTTCATTGCTCAGATCATCATAACAAAAAATGTCATTAACTTTCTTTAGGCCTATCAAACTACCAATTAACTTTTCATTCCCCATTACTTTGTCTACTTGACCTTTAGGCCTATCTGATTGTGTCTGATCTGTCTTATTAACTTGGGTATGACTATCTATAACTTTCTTAATTTCAAAAAATCCCTTCTTATTCAAATGTACCATGTCTAAAACTTGTTTATTGCCTAGAAAAATCACTTCCTCATATAGGCTTCTCTTACACTTGGATTCATCTCTACTATCAATCAGTTGGTTTGTTACATCTATGACTTTGATTTTGTTTATATAGGCTAGGCTATGAATAAAAGCATTCACTTGTTCTAATTTTCTAAAATGATCCACATCACTCAAAGCTAACTTAGGAATAGGCGGGATAGTTAACACTACTATGTTTCTGTTTGCCTTCACTAATGTTTCAATGAGTAATTTATAATCACTTATTATTTCATTTGTTGACCTACATTTCAAAAAATCATTTGTCCCTATTAATACCATTACCTGTTCATTTATTTTCTTAATATTTTGGTTTACTAGTCCATTTAATTCCTTAATCGTTTGCCCACCCCTACATAAGCCTGCTGTCCATTTTCCACATATTAACTGAGATTGAAAATTCATACATTGCTTTGAAAATCTAACTAATTGAGAATCCCCCAATAGTTCATAACCATTACAGACTGGTTTTGTTATTACTTCTGGCTTATCCAAAGTAATACAGTTAACATGTGGTTCAACTAGTCAATCTTTATTTACTCCACCCCTATAGTTACCTCTGCTATTACCTCTGTAATTTCCCCTATAGTTACCTCTATTGTTCTCAAAATACCTAACAGACCCTCCATTACTACTATCATTGTTGTCATCTAGCCTAGCTCCACCCCCCACATTATCTACATTGTTTCTTACCTCACTGTTTCTAACCTCCGAGTGCTGATTGTTTGGCCTATATTTGCCCTAGGACTATTTTGTCTGAATCCCAAGTTGTCTCTGTTCCTGTTATTGTAGTTACCGTAGCTTATCGGTAAACTTTCCCTATCATGTATCGTTCCCAGGTTTCTACACATATTTTCTAGCTCACCCTCTGTCTTAATCTCTTTTACCGTCATAATCATTTGTACAGCTGCGGCTGAACTTTCTGGTAAGTGCCTACAAATATGTTTTAAGAACATTTCCATACTGATGGGTTTGTCTAATACTTTATTGATTTCATAGTAATTCATTACATAGGTCTGCAGATCCATCTTACCAATTTTAAAATTACCACTGCTCATTAAGTCACATTCAAATTCCCGCTGTCTAGTGTTACCCCAGTATTTCCTCTTAAACTCATTTTCAAAATATTGAAAATTATCAAATTTATCTACCTGTTGTCTAGCCCAAGTCTCTGGTTCACCCTTCAAGTATTTAATCAAATGTAATAACTGTACTTCCCAGTTATCACCTGATACTTGTACAAACTTCCTTGCAAACTTTAAATAAATCATAGGATGTACCGAGTTAGGCTCATTACTAAACTTTGTTAAAAACAACTCTGCATTAGCACTTATGCACTTAGGTGATTTGACTTCCTGGCTTACTACATATGTAGGCTGAGTTTTTTGTCTAAGGTCATTTACCTCACATTCCATGTCATTCAACTTAACCTCAACTGACTTTATTCTATTTGTTACCACAACAGCTTCATTACCATACCTTTCTTCAAATCTGTCTTGATTTTTTACGCACTCCTCAACTCTGATTTTACTATCTGACTCGCCTTCTTTACATTGTGGTTCAATTTTCCTTAACTCTCCATCACTATTGTTAACTCTATGTTCCAACGCTAGAGTGCTTTCACTTACCTGTGTTAATGTGCCATCAGATTCTAGGATTTTGGACTGCATTTTATTAACCCTATTCTCTATTTCACCTAACTCTTTACTCATTTTACAATCAAGATTTTTACATTCCGCACCTATTCTAATGTCAATCTCGTCCAGTCTGTTACTATGTTCGTTTAGTTTTACATCAATGCTCTCAAACTTACGGTCCTTATTGTCAAACCCAGCACTAAACTTCTTATCCATACTGTCAAACCTAGCATTAAAATTAGCCTCAACTTTTTCGAACCTAGCATTTATATCATCACTCATTGTTTGTAGTTTAGTATTCATATTGTCACTCATTGATTGCAACATTTTAATTAACTGGCTTTGAAATTCCTTATTTTGGTCTGGGATAGGGTCTACATTACTTTGGCTTGATATAGGTCCTACCTCATTTTGTTTTGTTACAGGGCCTACATCATTTTTATCATTTAATTCCCAACCAGGCCAATCTTCTCCAGACAGTGAAGACACATTAGATGGGCTCTGATTATTATTTTCTAGTACATTGTGATCTGCTACTTCCTCCATTTTACTCAAATCTTCAGATGACATTTTGTAATCAAGTTATAAGCTAACACCCGACTAATAATAAAATTCACAATAACCAGCTCATACTCTTTCAATCATCATAAACCACTCATTGATTGCAACATTTTAATTAACTGGCTTTGAAATTCCTTATTTTGGTCTGGGATAGGGTCTACATTACTTTGGCTTGATATAGGTCCTACCTCATTTTGTTTTGTTACAGGGCCTACATCATTTTTATCATTTAATTCCCAACCAGGCCAATCTTCTCCAGACAGTGAAGACACATTAGATGGGCTCTGATTATTATTTTCTAGTACATTGTGATCTGCTACTTCCTCCATTTTACTCAAATCTTCAGATGACATTTTGTAATCAAGTTATAAGCTAACACCCGACTAATAATAAAATTCACAATAACCAGCTCATACTCTTTCAATCATCATAAACCATATTCCACAATAAGCCTCACTACTTGGCGCGCCAATTTGTAACTTCTACCTTTTTTTATTAACCCTTTCGCCGCCACATATTTTTATTGGTTGCATGTGGAAACCGCCAAGGCCATTTTTCACTCGAATTCAAGGTTTTGATTAACATGCTCTATCTCATGTTTCTTTTGGCACAAAGTAATAAATTTTTTTTTCTTTGATTAGTCATGAATTTTCCTTCAAATTAATATACAATTTATTAAGTTAAAAATTTTTTTTTATTTCCATACTTATAAAAAACATGTATCGCAATAGTAAAAAAAAACATTAAAATTAAATTCCTAAGTCAGCAACCATACCATAAAAAATTATTTCTTATGAGTAAGTGTTAGATTTGTATTCTACATATATTTGTTAGTAAACTGGCAAAATTAGAAAGTCCTACCTTCAAAAATAAGCTCTCAGTGGTGCTTTTTTGAAAATTACTTCGAATCGTCCTTTCAGCGAGCACTTGCAAGTTCGCACACTCTTATCACCTTATCATTGTTTTTTCACATAACTAAGTTCTATTACTTTATACTTTATACCAAACAAAATAGAAATATATATCATAACACACATGGGATAAAACTTCATATTTACACACATATATATACACTTGAAAAGACACTTTTAACATTTGTGTTGTCCAAAACATACGGGATGCACCCCCTTCAGGCATCGAATGCAGATTGTCCTGGACTTCTTTCTCTTGCCTCCTGCAGCAATGCTTACAGGGCTGCATACACAACAGTTCCTTTCCTTCCTATCTGGAAGGGTTTCCATTCCAAAATTTCTTACTGGTACGCAATGCTGACCATCACCTCCTGCCAAATGAGCCGGAACGTCCCTCTGATCCAACCATTCTTTAGATAAACTTTGGATTATGGACAAAGTAAATTTCAATCTATTGAGATCTTGACCAGTATTATTTTCTTTATAAATTATGTAGAGGTTCAGTATCATCCTGGAAATAATGTTGAACACTACTTTTTTCCAGTACTTAACTGACCGTCGCTCATCCAGATAACAATAAAGCATTTGGTCTGAGTGGTCGATCCCCCCCATATAGGAATTATATTGGTCAATAACTTCAGGTTTTTCCTTCATTAGTTGTTCATTATTTCTAATTTTGATTTTTTCAACAGAACTAGCAACAAATTTAGTTGATAATAAGAGTACAGGTTTCTTTTGTGATGCTTTTTCCCTGTAGGCAAGCATTAGCTTGTAATCTTTACGGTTGTAGACTTTTTGGCCAACCTCAAATTTTTCCTTCATTGCATCCGGAATTCCTTTTCTATTCCTCCTCAAAGTACCTGTAATGAATGTATTTTGACTATAAAGGTAGTCAGCAAGAGGGATCGACATGAAGAAATTATCGACAAACAGCGAGTAGCCTTTGTTTAGGTACGGCCCTAATTGAAGAAGATGTGTAACAACTTTATAGGCGAGTCCGTGCTCAGGTCTCCCATCATCACTTTTACCCTTGTAACAAGTAAAACCTAAACAGTATTTAGTAACGCTGTCGCATAACATCCAGAGCTTGATTCCCCACCGATGATGGTGCTTATTCGGTAGATATTGGGTAAGCTTCGAACGACTTTTTGTACCAATCAGGCTCTCATCGATAGATATCTCTCTATGAGGAGTATAATGCCTTCTGAAAACTCTGTTGGCATGATTCACCAGAGGCTGAAATTTGGCTGTGGGGTCATAGTTAGGCTCTCCTGGTTTTGGTACATTGCGGTTATCAACGATGTGAAAAAACTGGAGCAACGCTTCAAATCGGTTGCGGCTGAACATTTTACGGAACCAAGGAGATGATAATGCCTCATCGGTAGACCAATATGACTCTATTGTTGGTTTCTTGGTAATGCCCATGTTAAGTATAGTAGCTATAAAAGCCTTCATTTCGACAACAGTTACTGGAGTCCATTTCCTGCACCTCGCATTTGGGGAGAGATTCTGACTGTGTGTCCTGAGATAGTTACACGCATAACGATTTGTCATCTCAACAAATGTTGTCAGTATATTCAGTGTAAAGAACATGTTGAAGTAGTCTATGGGGCTTGCATTAGAATCAGGGCAATGTTTAGGACCTGGTTCCTCAGCATAAATAAATGTATGCTCATAACCAGGATCTGAACCTTCCTCAACTGTATCCCAAATTATAGGCTCGGGAGGAGGCTGTTCTGGAGCTGCATTTGCCTCATTTACAGCTAGGCCTACCTCTAAGTTATTTTCATTATTTACAAGGGGCATAGGCCTATCATTTTCTGCATTATTAGTAACAGAATAACTGTTTTTCTTAGGCCTACCTCTGGGTCGCTTTGGAGGAAGAACAGTAGGCATAGGCTCTCTACTTGAAGTACTTGGTAGGTTAGCAAATTCTTCATCTGATGTGTGAACATCTGTAGAGGGAATGTAGTCGGGGTCATCATCGGTATTGTCTCCAAATAAAGAATAAAGAGAATCATCAGATTCGTTTTCATCAAAAGATGAAGGAGGTTCTGGGGACGACGATTCAATTTCATTGATGAAACCATCACTCAACTCGCCATCGTCTACTGCTATACCATCAGCAGTCAAACACTCCAAAAGTGTATTTTCACTCACTGGTGATTTGTTTGGAAGACGTTTACTCATATTCAAACACAAAAACACCCGTAAAACACATTAAAAACTGTAGAGATACACTACGGATAACCTCGAACGACACTCGTATGTTTGTAAACACAGACGACGCGATGTCACTTTTTTCCAACAAACACCTACAAAAGTCGTAACTCAAAGTAAGGCAAAATGCGTTTCTACATGTAGCCCTATCCATGACGATTCGTCTAATATGTTGTTTGTGGCATTTGGACCTTCTACTAGCCAGTAAATACATATATGTCAAGCGTCCGATATATCGGACAATGGCGTGTTTCGCAAAACTGCCGCGGTCCGATATATCGGACCGTGGCGGCGAAAGGGTTAATTAATATTTTTTAATTCATCTCTTATTTTACAACTAAAAATTTGCTAGGCTTATTTTCTTCTTATCTTACACAGCCCCAGGTTGCTGGCCGCCAATTTGTAACCTTTGCCTTATTTATTTAATTTTTTAATTATAATTTTTATCTCAAACAAAAAAAATCAATGTATTCAATTAATCTATCTCAGGGTTTTAATTAATCTATCTCAGGGTTCAGATTAATTTATTACTAATTCAGCCGGCAGAACATGATACTTTAATGACAGGGTAGACCCATATTGAATTTTATCAACATGTTAAGTCTTATGGGTTCGTGTGAGACTTGGTGGAAAATAGGCCTTGATAATAAAAAAGTAGATAATTCTGAAAATACATCTATTTATTTCTAAACAACATCTTAACTTAACAAAGGTTGTGAAAATGTTCAACTAGTCCTTAAATCCAGATAAAACTAATACACCCTAATCACATCAGACAATTTAATAACTATCTTGTACCTGTGAATTTATATGTGAAACAAAAGAATGTCACTGAGAATAAACTAAGTTTGTTATGTAGTACTGTATTTATAAAAGTTCTTGTAGAATATTATTTATTTTTACTGTTGTTTAAGTTCCATTAAATATTATGCCGTTGTCTAGATGAAATTTGTTTTTTAGTTAGATATTTACTAACTAGATTTTAATTATAGTCCTTCTTTTAGTAGAGATAGGCTATGCCTCCTGTATTACTCAGGCCTAGCATAGTCCTGACCGAGCCCTAGCCTTTGATGATTTTAGTGTTCAGAATAGGTTATACCTATTTTAAGTTCCAAATGATTTCAGTTAATACGATAAATTAGGCTTGGCTATGTCTTTTTACAACCTAGCATAGGTTATCCCTAGCCCTAGGTTTCAAATGATTTCATTAAATTTATAAGAAATATCAGCGATAAATAACTTGGATTAAGTTAAATACTCATCGTTTGGATGTTTTTTCCTTAAGGCCTAGTCACTATTTACACTGTCACAATAAAATATTTAGTTCACAAATGCCCTTTTTAATGGATTGCACAACACTCTTGAGACGCCATTTGGCATCTAACGGCGTCACCTGGACAAAAACTTGTAATAGGACCGACTCGCACAGTGGAAAGTAACGAAAGAATAATAATTACGCGTTCCTTCTCTATTTATGTGAGTCGATGACTCATTTTCGCCAAGCGTTTCTATTGGCTCTCAAGATCACGCCACCATATTTTGGACAACCTGCGTCGTTTCGATGCGCGGTGGCATCGTCCAAAATGGCTAAAATCCCGTTTATTAAATTCACATATTTACTTATTAAAAGATCGACTTTTCTCTTTTCTAACCGAATTTGATAATTTTCTCAGGCCTGCTAGGGAATCTCATATGGTTTATTCCAATATAGGTTTAATTTCGATCTGACGTTTAGTTTCAAGGATATTCCCTTTTTACTAAACAGTTAGTTATTGCACAATAGTCAAACTGTTAAAAAATCGACTTTTTTATTTCTTGATAGAATTTTATAGTTTTTTCACACAAGTTAGAGAATTTCATATAGTTTATTCCTGTATGATTTTTATTTCAGTTGGACTCATAATTTTTAAGATATTCCATTTTTACTAACTCAAAAGTTTGTGACATGACATTTTATTATTTATTGTTATTTAAAATGTATTTAATATAGTAATGAACTGGGTCACCCGTCACAAAGACAGTGATTGTCGACAGGGTTGTAAAACCCCCTCCCCCACAAGCATACTGAGATCCTATTGTTTTGGGGCGCTTCGGCCAGGAGCAGTAGCATGACATCTGGTGTTTTCAGCAGCTGTTGCCAGCCTCCCAACGAAGATTCCCTGCGAATCCCTGCAGGTAACGCGTCCGCACCGGTAAACTGGGCAGCAAAAACACGGCAGAAATGACGCGAGTCGTTATACGGGCAGCTTCGACGCGGCAGATCCGTTCCTCACTCCACCCCACCCCCGGCCATAGGGTATTCGCGTGGAAAAGTTCACAAGTTTCAGTACTACTAATTTTCTGTACTACTACTATTGTTGTGATCTTCACCGAGTTTTGGGTTATAAGTTAATTATGTTGGAGACGTTAATGTTAGAGGTTGAAACCCGTCCAACACTTTACAATACTACATTGAAGGACTATTCTAACGAGTTCATCGTATAATTTTGTTATCAAAAGCTTAGTTGTTTTCAAATTTGTACAGTAGTTTCATCTATTAGTCATATTGGTATTTTTATGTTTATTGTATTATGAGATCAACTAATGTAAATTTTAAAGAGTGAATAAGAAATGAAATCGTTAATTGAAACTATATATATTTTTTAAGTCAACTAACATCCTTATGTTTTACATGAAAAGTTAATAAAACACATGTTGGTAAATAAAATGTACATAAGTTTGCCACATTAATACAACACTATATGCACTACAACAGTAAAAAAACAAACCACTAAATCAGGTGTTCCAGTATAATCAGTTACTGAAATCAATGTTTATACTAAAATGTAATAGATGCAGTGATAACATTTAGAACAATAGTAATGTATCGTTTACAGTTTTATATGAATAACAATATTTTAAATAAATTATTGGTTTCGAGTAAAGATTTAGAAATGAATGCAGATGTATTGAACAAAGCATGGGGCAGGTGTTCAAAAGTTTGTGAGTAACCATTGTGGGAAGAACTGGGTAACTGTTTCACTAACTAATGGTGGAATAATACTTTACCCCGAGCAAAGCTCGGCCACCAGGTACTTGATATAATGCAGTAAGTAATCTTAGCAAGAAAATCCCCCACTCCTCAGTAGAAACCTATTTGTAATGTAGTTGTATATATGACATGAATATTATTATACTATACATATATACATGTAATATGCATAAAGTAATTAATGATACTAAATATGTGTTTTATTGATTGAGGTTAATTTAATTATTTACAAATTCAATTATATACTATCACAATATTTCTTCTTTGAGTTTAGAAATTCGTGTCCACCGAGATCGTCATGTCCGAGTTCGTCACATCTATGAAAATCAATGAGCCGTACTAATTAGGGTCGGCCGTCTACCTGCCCCGCCGGGTATGTCATGCCTCCTCCGCCCGAACGGGAACAACTTATCCTAGTCACAGATCACAAGAGAACGGTCAAATACCGTTCTGAATCTTTACGCTCAGAGTTTACACGCTCAGTTATTTTTTAGTTGGTTCTTCATGTAGCTGAAAATTACAACTAGCCTGTACATTTCGCCGAGCAATATGAAAAGTGTTAAATATAAGTTCAATTAAACACTTTTACACAGTTCTATTTCTAGTTTCAATTAACGATTTCATTTCTTATTCACTCTTTAAAATTTACATTAGTTGATCTCATAATACAATAAACATAAAAATACCAATATGACTAATAGATGAAACTACTGTACAAATTTGAAAACAACTAAGCTTTTGATAACAAAATTATACGATGAACTCGTTAGAATAGTCCTTCAATGTAGTATTGTAAAGTGTTGGACGGGTTTCAACCTCTAACATTAACGTCTCCAACATAATTAACTTATAACCCGAAACTCGGTGAAGATCACAACAATAGTAGTAGTACAGAAAATTAGTAGTACTGAAACTTGTGAACTTTTCCACACGAATACCCTATGGCCGGGGGTGGGGTGGAGTGAGGAACGGATCTGCCGCGTCGAAGCTGCCCGTATAACGACTCGCGTCATTTCTGCCGTGTTTTTGCTGCCCAGTTTACCGGTGCGGACGCGTTACCTGCAGGGATTCGCAGGGAATCTTCGTTGGGAGGCTGGCAACAGCTGCTGAAAACACCAGATGTCATGCTACTGCTCCTGGCCGAAGCGCCCCAAAACAATAGGATCTCAGTATGCTTGTGGGGGAGGGGGTTTTACAACCCTGTCGACAATCACTGTCTTTGTGACGGGTGACCCAGTTCATTACTATATTAAATACATTTTAAATAACAATAAATAATAAAATGTCATGTCACAAACTTTTGAGTTAGTAAAAATGGAATATCTTAAAAATTATGAGTCCAACTGAAATAAAAATCATACAGGAATAAACTATATGAAATTCTCTAACTTGTGTGAAAAAACTATAAAATTCTATCAAGAAATAAAAAAGTCGATTTTTTAACAGTTTGACTATTGTGCAATAACTAACTGTTTAGTAAAAAGGGAATATCCTTGAAACTAAACGTCAGATCGAAATTAAACCTATATTGGAATAAACCATATGAGATTCCCTAGCAGGCCTGAGAAAATTATCAAATTCGGTTAGAAAAGAGAAAAGTCGATCTTTTAATAAGTAAATATGTGAATTTAATAAACGGGATTTTAGCCATTTTGGACGATGCCACCGCGCATCGAAACGACGCAGGTTGTCCAAAATATGGTGGCGTGATCTTGAGAGCCAATAGAAACGCTTGGCGAAAATGAGTCATCGACTCACATAAATAGAGAAGGAACGCGTAATTATTATTCTTTCGTTACTTTCCACTGTGCGAGTCGGTCCTATTACAAGTTTTTGTCCAGGTGACGCCGTTAGATGCCAAATGGCGTCTCAAGAGTGTTGTGCAATCCATTAAAAAGGGCATTTGTGAACTAAATATTTTATTGTGACAGTGTAAATAGTGACTAGGCCTTATGGAAAAAACATCCAAACGATGAGTATTTAACTTAATCCAAGTTATTTATCGCTGATATTTCTTATAAATTTAATGAAATCATTTGAAACCTAGGGCTAGGGATAACCTATGCTAGGTTGTAAAAAGACATAGCCAAGCCTAACTTATCGTATTAACTGAAATCATTTGGAACTTAAAATAGGTATAACCTATTCTGAACACTGAAATCATCAAAGGCTAGGGCTCGGTCAGGACTATGCTAGGCCTGAGTAGTACAGGAGGCATAGCCTATCTCTACTAGAAGAAGGACTATAATTAAAATCTAGTTAGTAAATATCTAACTAAAAGACAAATTTCATCTAGACAACGGCATAATATTTAATGGAACTTAAACAACAGCAAAAATAAATAATATTCTACAAGAACTTTTATAAATACAGTACTACATAACAAACTTAGTTTATTCTCAGTGACATTCTTTTGTTTCACATATAAATTCACAGGTACAAGATAGTTATTAAATTGTCTGATGTGATTAGGGTGTATTAGTTTTATCTGGATTTAAGGACTAGTTGAACATTTTCACAACCTTTGTTAAGTTAAGATGTTGTTTAGAAATAAATAGATGTATTTTCAGAATTATCTACTTTTTTATTATCAAGGCCTATTTTCCACCAAGTCTCACACGAACCCATAAGACTTAACATGTTGATAAAATTCAATAACATGTTGATAAAATTCAATATGGGTCTACCCTGTCATTAAAGTATCATGTTCTGCCGGCTGAATTAGTAATAAATTAATCTGAACCCTGAGATAGATTAATTAAAACCCTGAGATAGATTAATTGAATACATTGATTTTTTTTGTTTGAGATAAAAATTATAATTAAAAAATTAAATAAATAAGGCAAAGGTTACAAATTGGCGGCCAGCAACCTGGGGCTGTGTAAGATAAGAAGAAAATAAGCCTAGCAAATTTTTAGTTGTAAAATAAGAGATGAATTAAAAAATATTAATTAATAAAAAAAGGTACAAGTTACAAATTGGCGCGCCAAGTAGTGAGGCTTATTGTGGAATATGGTTTATGATGATTGAAAGAGTATGAGCTGGTTATTGTGAATTTTATTATTAGTCGGGTGTTAGCTTATAACTTGATTACAAAATGTCATCTGAAGATTTGAGTAAAATGGAGGAAGTAGCAGATCACAATGTACTAGAAAATAATAATCAGAGCCCATCTAATGTGTCTTCACTGTCTGGAGAAGATTGGCCTGGTTGGGAATTAAATGATAAAAATGATGTAGGCCCTGTAACAAAACAAAATGAGGTAGGACCTATATCAAGCCAAAGTAATGTAGACCCTATCCCAGACCAAAATAAGGAATTTCAAAGCCAGTTAATTAAAATGTTGCAATCAATGAGTGACAATATGAATACTAAACTACAAACAATGAGTGATGATATAAATGCTAGGTTCGAAAAAGTTGAGGCTAATTTTAATGCTAGGTTTGACAGTATGGATAAGAAGTTTAGTGCTAGGTTTGACAATATGGACCGTAAGTTTGAGAGCATTGATGTAAAACTAAACGAACATAGTAACAGACTGGACGAGATTGACATTAGAATAGGTGCGGAATGTAAAAATCTTGATTGTAAAATGAGTAAAGAGTTAGGTGAAATAGAGAATAGGGTTAATAAAATGCAGTCCAAAATCCTAGAATCTGATGGCACATTAACACAGGTAAGGGAAAGCACTCTAGCGTTGGAACATAGAGTTAACAATAGTGATGGAGAGTTAAGGAAAATTGAACCACAATGTAAAGAAGGTGAGTCAGATAGTAAAATCAGAGTTGAGGAGTGCGTAAAAAATCAAGACAGATTTGAAGAAAGGTATGGTAATGAAGCTGTTGTGGTAACAAATAGAATAAAGTCAGTTGAGGTTAAGTTGAATGAAATGGAATGTGAGGTAAATGACCTTAGACAAAAAACTCAGCCTACATATGTAGTAAGCCAGGAAGTCAAATCACCTAAGCCTAGCACCATAAGTGCTAATGCAGAGTTGTTTTTAACAAAGTTTAGTAATGAGCCTAACTCGGTACATCCTATGATTTATTTAAAGTTTGCAAGGAAGTTTGTACAAGTATCAGGTGATAACTGGGAAGTACAGTTATTACATTTGATTAAATACTTGAAGGGTGAACCAGAGACTTGGGCTAGACAACAGGTAGATAAATTTGATAATTTTCAATATTTTGAAAATGAGTTTAAGAGGAAATACTGGGGTAACACTAGACAGCGGGAATTTGAATGTGACTTAATGAGCAGTGGTAATTTTAAAATTGGTAAGATGGATCTGCAGACCTATGTAATGAATTAGTTGATTCCTTTTATCATACTGCAAGTAAAGAAGCTGGTTTTAGGTCTGTAATTAATCCGTAAAATCATATTTTTCTGGTATCTTAAAATAATTCATACCCATGCCTAAGATAATACATTATTTTATTTCCAACAACACAAAAATAAAGCACGGATGAAAAGAAGACGGATTGACGATTCCCCAGTCTCTAAGGACTGCGGCTGAAGACGTCGCGCGTCGTCGCGACGATGATAATTAATAAATGGTAATTTGTTTCCAACTGTTCAACAATCAAAGTTGCTTGTATGGGCAGTATGATAAAAAACGTTGTTCATCACATGGGGCAAACGTGTTTTTTTTGTCCTTGTGATGAAAACTACTATTATTAATACATTTATATAATGTATTTCTTATAATATAATAATTTACGTTTATCCTCCATAAATGTTTCAATAGTTCACACTCTCATAGTTTCATTTCAATCTAGATAATAAAGAGTTTCCAGTGAGGGGTTGAATATAAAAATCCGTCTGGCGAAACTCAAGATTACGTTGTACAAAGATACCCTTACACTATATGTAACCGTAGAATTAGAGGCATTTTAGTTTTTTTTATCTGCAACTCAAAAACTGTGGGGTAAATTGACCATAGTGGATGGTGATTTTCTTAAAGTTTGGAAAGTATACTACCAACAGTTGTTATGCAAATCTTAAAAAGTGAGAAAAATTCATGTTGGTGACTTTTAGTGCTTTTACCTACATAACTAATGCCAAAAACCCTTCAAAACACATAGCGGATACCAAGTAACCTTATACCTCGTTAACATACTTTTTATTCGGATTCTTTGGATAAAAAACAACGCACCATTTGTTTCTTTTAGCCGCTACTTCGCGAGAGAAATACTCGCCGCAATCTCGCCGGTGAACATCGGCCGTGTGAACAAGCCCGGTGACGCCGCCCTTCATGACAGGCAAAGACGAATAAACAACTTAAATACTTTGATCTCCTGCCTTCGGCATAACATATTAACTAAATAGTTATTTTTACTCGATTAAAGATGATTTAGAAAGTTTAAAAAAGTAAAACTATTATTGCAAGTAGGCTTACAATATTTTCAATCCATCTTATCTGTAGACAAATTTATATTTAAAAAAATGCCCCCAAAAATTTTCCACCCCCAAAAATTTGCCGCCCTAGGCCGCGGCCTACTTGGCCTATTTAGAAAATGGGCCCTGTGTACAGTACACTGAGCTAAAATTATAACTGGTGCATCATACCATTGCACTTGTCGTTAAAAAGCGTGCCGCTGTGATTGTGTTATGTTGGTACTGCGGTGAGGATTACGATTAAAAATATTTAATTTCTGGGTCACCACCGAGATCGTCATGTCCGAGTTCGTCACATCTATGAAAATCAATGAGCCGTACTAATTAGGGTCGGCTGTCTACCTGCCCCGCCGGGTATGTCATGCCTCTTCCGCCCGAACAGGAACAACTTATCCTTAACAACTTATCTGTGACTGATCACAAGAGAACGGTCAAATACAGTTCTGAATCTTTACGCTCAAAGTTTACTGATGTTGGTTCTTCATGTAGCATGTAGCTAAAAATTATACAAACTAACTCATGACAAAATTGATGACAAAATTGAAGTCATACAACCCCAGTAGACCCAACAAGAAACAACCCATCTACCATACCAATCCAGTGTAGTGTGGAATTTTAGTAGTGTGTGTGTGTTTATAGGTGTGTGTGTGTGTGTGTGTGTGTGTGTGTGTGTGTGTGTGTGTGTGTGTGTGTGTGTGTGTGTGTGTACTTTAACATATCGCACTGAAAGGATGAATAAGGCCGATTGATGTTTGTTCGTGAGTCCGAAAAACAGCCTTAAAAATACAATAGTACAGCTGTCAGTTTAAATTTACCAAAGTTGTAGTAGTTTTGATATGATATTTTCGCAATTACTTACTTAAAAATATGTTAAATACATTCTTACAATTTAAGAATTTAATAAATATAACAACCAAATCCTATCATGGATAATAATAAAAAATAGTAAACACTTTTTTACCCCACAGTTTTTGAGTTGCAGATAAAAAAAACTAAAATGCCTCTAATTCTACGGTTACATATAGTGTAAGGGTATCTTTGTACAACGTAATCTTGAGTTTCGCCAGACGGATTTTTATATTCAACCCCTCACTGGAAACTCTTTATTATCTAGATTGAAATGAAACTATGAGAGTGTGAACTATTGAAACATTTATGGAGGATAAACGTAAATTATTATATTATAAGAAATACATTATATAAATGTATTAATAATAGTAGTTTTCATCACAAGGACAAAAAAAACACGTTTGCCCCATGTGATGAACAACGTTTTTTATCATACTGCCCATACAAGCAACTTTGATTGTTGAACAGTTGGAAACAAATTACTATTTATTAATTATCATCGTCGCGACGACGCGCGACGTCTTCAGCCGCAGTCCTTAGAGACTGGGGAATCGTCAATCCGTCTTCTTTTCATCCGTGCTTTATTTTTGTGTTGTTGGAAATAAAATAATGTATTATCTTAGGCATGGGTATGAATTATTTTAAGATACCAGAAAAATATGATTTTACGGATTAATTACAGACCTAAAACCAGCTTCTTTACTTGCAGTATGATAAAAGGAATCAACTGAACTGAAACAATTTCTACACATTAATGTGTTGTTTATCTTAATGTGAGGTAGGGCTATTAATAATAATATTTTATTTATATAAAACAACTACTACTACAAAGATGTGGATCATTGTAATAAATACATACATTATCATATTAACTAATGATTATAACAATGTAATATTTACAACTGTTTCAACCTAACACATCCTAGATGTATAAAAAAATTATAAAACGTTAAAAACAAACCCAATTATTATGGTTTTAAAAATAATTGGATTATTTCCTAAGTGGTCCTTAAACTCATCTACGTTATAAAATGCACTATGTAATAAGAAGATTCTTAAAAATTTTGATTTGAATAAATTATGATTGGTTTCGACTTTAATATAATTTGTTAGTATATTTGTTTAATATCTCTGCGCTTGCTGCGATCTCGCCAAGAATGAATCGTCTGTACTGTGTGAAGATTGAATGCAACACATCTTGTCAATGTCTACAGAAGCGATCTTGATGACAATTTTGTTGATGAGTTTAGCAATTTTTAAACATACTGTGAAGTTACAGTTGAGAAATTCGAAAGACTGTTCGTTGATAGGCATTTTAAATTACCTGAGGTATCATTAGCTTCAGGGTGTGTATATCCAAATATATACATAGCACTGAATTTTTTGTATCAATTCCATCTAGTGATGTGGGCCGGGCATATGCCCAGTGGGCTTGTCGTTAAAAAATGGGCATATGCCCGGGCATTTGCCCAAAGCGATCTTAAGCGCCCAAAAACTGGGCGTTTATAAAAAATTTAGTTTAAGGCGGTTTTAACTATTATATTTCATGTTTTAATTACCGGTATTATGTTCATGCTTTAATCTTTAACTGCCTTCAGTGCTTAGTTGTGTTCTTAAAATTAACATTTTAAGGGAGGGGGAGGGGGTCATTATCAAGAGATAAGTTGACAAACAACTTAAACCATTAAAATAAACCCCTAAAACTTGTAATATTTTCAATGTGGTGTTTTGAATAAACATTGTATTGCAAAATTGTTAAATAATATCTAATTTACTAACTGATACTTAAGCAGGTTTCTACTCTGGAAGTCATAAATGTGTGCATAAGGTAAATTTATAATGAATCAATGAATAATTGAATTTATAGTTAAGTATTAAGGTTTTGTTAATAAAAAAGTGCTTTTTAACAGCTTTGTATTTCAATAAAATGAAAAGGCACTTATAAAATAATTATTTTCATTTTGATTTTATTTGGTCCAACACTGGTTAAAAAAAAAATATAATTATGTTTGTTGTACAATCATTTATGTTTTTACTTAGGCCTACCAATTTTTACCAAAAAACAACCAAAACAACTAACTTTTCACTTGAGGTAGGATAGACTGATTCCTCTTGTGTAATATACATATGTATAATTCTATATTTACATTAGCCAGATATTGTTAATAAAAACAAACCTATAAAGCTTATTTTCAGTCTAAATTATTTCTCCTTGTTAACAAGTGAGAGTCAACACTTCCTACCAATAAAATAACATATTATACAATTATTTATTTTAATATAGGCTTTTATGTTAATATGTATAATAAGAGGTTTAAAAACTTAATTAGGAGAGTGGTCTTCAAATTAATTTCCATTAATTAGGTTTATTAGCCTTTAACTGGATAAACGCCCGGGCGCTTATGGATTTTGGGCGTTTATTTGGGCATATGCCCTGGGCATTTGCCCCGACATTTAAACGCCCGGGCGTTTTACATCACTAATTCCATCTGGTAATTGCTCTGGTGAAAGGAGTTTCCTGCCTGAAGTGGGTGAAAAAATACGTTCAATCGACGCTAAGAGAAGATAAATAGCACTTATTGCGGGCCTAGAACACTCTCTCGGCTACCACCGACGCGGTCCCTTTGCGACACCTGTACTAGTGTACTTCGACTTCTTTACTTATACCTTATATAGTTGGGTGGGAGGGGGCGGCACGAAGCTAAAATGGGCCCTGACTGTACATATGTGATTGTAAAAAAATACTTGCTTTTATTTGGCAATATGATATTTTGAAGCTGGATAATTGTTAGTTTACATTTGAACAGGTCTCCAACTTCAGCCTAATTCTTTGTTTAAACAAATATTGTTTAATACGGTCAAGAAACTGATTGAATATTGCATTATCATCCAGTTCTCACCTATATTTAAATTTCAAGTCTCTAGCTCATTGGGAAGTTAGTTTAAACTCGATTGCAAAGTTCCACCTGGACAGACAGACAGACAGAGATAATAAACACGTGGTAAAATGAAAAGTCGTCACGAGTTTGTCTACGCACGTACAATATCCGTAACACGGTCATTTTCCGGTTCCGGCCCATCTATGGTGGGGGGGGGTCTCCTTGCTGTCAAGTTGTTTACCAGCTCTTATCAGCGCTCCGGTAATTTTTGTTGGTTTACGTTTCAACAAGGAAATAATTGAGTATTTTGTAGTTTCTGAAGATCTGTTTTTGTTTTGATGATTCATTTGTGGTGCGTGTTTTCTATAAGCGGTTGGCACTAAATGAGTGCTTACGATTAGGTATTCAGACGGTGCTAGTATATCTGCTGCACTACGACTTTTGGTGATGGACTTAAAACTTTTAAAGGTCTCTTGGGAAATGGAAAATTTACATAGACTTGTTAAAAGACATTTTACACAAAATATTTAGTATCAGGTCTAAGCCACATAGTAAGTACCGTTCTTTAACTGTCCACACGGCAAACATACGGATTCCGTCGGTTTAATATAAGGTCTAGTGCCAACCGACAGATGCTGTCGGTATGCGTCCGAACATTTTACAATAGTAAGTAAAACGTCAATAACTTCTAAGTGAACAATTTGTAAATCATTCGAACTAGATATTTTTAGTGTTAACTGTATTTTATAGATTACCCTTATAATAGCTCTCAACACCATACTAACTTAATTACAAGTAAACGTAACTTTTGCAAACAAATAACTGCAGCAGCCGATTTGGAAACGTGAAAACTCGGCTCAGATATCTATTTACAACTCGGGTTTTGAATTTTGACCTTACTTGTGGTAGCAATGGATTCTAGAAGAGTTAGTTGTTTTTTTGTTGCACTTTTAGTTTGACTTTCTTTTGATCGTATTTCTCATAAGCGGACAAAATATAGGAACTTTTTAAAACATATGTAGTTATGACAAATTGGAGAAGAACCAACCGACGGATTCTGTTGGTATTGGAAACTAGTACCTATTTGACCTCGTATAAGTTATAATAATGTATTGCTTATGCCAAAGAAATGTAGATTATTGTAGTTGCGTGGTTGGCACTATCGATGGGTTGGCAGTCCGATCGACTATTGGTATTTGTTTATTCCTTAGTATACATTATTAACTTCAAAGATATATAGGTACATTTGTGTTATATACATACATTACATTACTTATGTACAAGATAAACTAATACAGAGTAGTTTCAAAGTGTGCGAGTTTTTGTTATTTCGACCTAACACATGCAAAAAACAATGTAACAAGGATGTATTGTACATTTCTATTTAGGGATTGAATTTGCTACAAAATTTCTGTACTGAATTTAGCCTGAAAAGGTTAATAAACAAATATCAAGCCTTTAAATTTTGTTATGTTAATCTAAGATTTTTTCACCATTACGAAAAATAAAATATATTTAGATTATACTGGACTTTATAAATGTATATCTATATTGATATGTTTCCTCCATAATTGGAAGTTCGGAAATTCTTTTAACAAAGGTCTGCGAAACACCAAAAGTGTCTGCTTCTAACATTTTTTTTACAATGGACGCATAACCATAATAATTAATAGTGATTGTAGTTCTTGTTAATGCCCGTTTTATATATATATATATATAAAACTACGCGTGTGTCTCTCCGTTATCCCTAGCCGATAAAACAATTAATAGCTGCCGTGTTATACTCCCCGTTAAGTCTCCCCACTTCTTCAGAGGAACGCTTATAACGTGCATCTCCCCAAATGGTTGAATTGCTTGAAGTGTGTGTCACAGTGTGCGAAAGCGATCGCAGCACAACGTGGTGGCGAGTGCTTGAACTAAGAGTGTAAGTTGTGTATATCTTCGACAGTTACAAACGGGGAGATTCGCAAAAAAATAATTATTTTGCTTTAGAACTACTTTAATATCCTCGTTATGTTGAAAATTTCATGAAAACCAAACGGGGTCTCCCCGTTTGGAAGCGCCTCCCCATTTTGTGTTGTGCGTACTGACAAAACTCCCCGTTTCCAACGCCTTACAAACACACACACACACACACACACACACACACACACACACACACACACACACACACACACACACACACACACACACACGCACACACACACGCACACACACACACACACACACACACACACACATACAGTTTCGAACGAATGATGTTTTTGTGGTCTGGGGACCTCAAAACGAAAAGTTATGGTCTGGGGACCTCAAAACGAAAAGTTATCATGGTCACGGGCCTAGATCTTACCATGCCGACTACGGTAATAGCTTCTTCCCTATTGGGGAAATTCGTTAAAAAGAAAAGAAAGTTGAATGAAGAAATTCTGTAAAGACTTGCGTTACTTTTCTGCCTTTATTGATATGGTTCTATGGTGCGGAAATTCATGGAACCCTTTTACTTTCTCTCCCTATACATAGTATATGGAGAAAGTATTGTTTTCGTAAAAATTTTCGAATTTGAGTTGTTAGTGGAAATATTCGTTTTGGTGCTCCCTGAACCCAAAAAAGTGGTTTTTACGTGATGTCTGTCTGTGTGTGTGTGTGTGTGTCCGTGTGTGTGTGTGTGTGTGTGTGTGTCTGTGTGGATGTGTACAGAGCTAGAGCCCTGACCTATGGGCCGATTTTTATGAAATTTGGTATGTAGGTACTAATCCACGATATCTCCAGGCGTTTTTTTCATTTTTTTGAATTTTTGATTTTTAAGGGTAATTATCCCCCAAAAACCGCCAAAAAACATGAAAAATCCAAATTTCTCAAAAACGGCTCTAACGATTTTGATTAAACTTTCGTGGTTTGTAGAACTTTAGGTTTCCAACAAAATGACACCACCCGCATTTCTGGAAAAATGCGGGTTCAGAAATTACAGGACTTAAAACATCAAAAATTCAGTTTTTTGGATTTTTCATAAAAAATCATAAATGTTAAAAAAGATTACTATTCACCATTAAAAAGAGCTCAAAAAACTAAATAAATTAGTATTTTAAATTACTATTCTACGATTGCTAGTTGCGGAGAAAATTGAAATTTTCATTTAGCGGTAAACACAGAACGTTGTCCAATGTTATTCTTATGGGGAATACAAAAATAACTATTTCTCTCTTATTTACTGATCAATTTCATTTGATATGCAGGTCAAGTTAGCATTGACCAACAGATGATGTTCGAAATGTGTTACTATTTAACCCTGGGGGGGCAAGGGGGCATTTCCCCTCTCAAAACTACTGTGTGTAGCAACGGACTCTATAGTGCCTCCAAAAAAGCAATTTGGGTGGATATTTCTGAAAACAACTATTTTAGACAATTTTCTGTACATTTATCTATACTTCATATTCTATATTTAATAAATAACAAATATTTTTGTCATTAAAGTTTGGCTAAAAGGGAGAAAGTATGTGTCAGTTTCCTGATACCCTTTATTTAAAACACAGATTGCTCACACATCACGAACCGGGATTTCCACAATGAGTACAAAGTTTTGTATGGAATTAGCGGTCGCCCACATGCAGCGATATAAGGATCAGTCACCAGTTAAAGGTAATTAACCTCTTAAATTTCATTTAAAAAGATAATCAATTTTGGCCTTCTTTGTAATTGTATCATAAAGGAAAAATAAGGATAAAATTTGAAAACCCAAGTGTATTGCTTTACCTTGAAATTCTTGTCCTGCAGGTTCGGCCGCAATATCTTCTGGCCGAACGGGATCCACGGAGGAGGTCCTCCCTCTTCCCCTATCCGCCCTCTTGTGTGCTTGGCCAAACTCTGGAAGAACATACAAATTATCTTGATAGATGACAGACTAGTGCTTGCTTTTAATCAAAACACCTAATTCAAGAATCATTAAGTAATCAATTTAAGTGGTACAAAAATACAGAAGACAGAATTAGTAGATGCAGATATTTCATTACGCACTTATACTTAACCAAATAATATAAATATTTATAGTAATCCTTAGAAAACAATATCACTTTTAATTTGATCTAAAATAAGTTTTTTTTCTTACAGATTGAATATTAATGAGTGTAATGGTAAGTATAAGGCTTTTATGTTTAAAAAATACATCTTTTATTGTGCAAATGACAAATGCAAATATCTGATTGCTTGATTTCAACACCAAAATAAGATTTTCTTTGCTTTAAAGTGCTTAAGTGTTATCTAAAAACTCAAGGATTACACACCATACTATTATTCCTGACACACATTTTATTTTGTAGCAGACGTTATTCGTAGTGTTCTGTTGGGTTTGTGTTTAAGTCCAATTCTCTAGGAGCATCTCAGAAGTGGGTGGGGTGAAGGAAGAAGGAATTTTGAACATAACGTCTGGGGCTCCTCCAAAAATTTGTTCTATTATAGTTTTAGTGGTGATAGTTAAACAGCTGTTACAATAACACACATCACTGCAGGGGAAGATTCATTATGATCATAAGTGAGATCGGTAAAAATCAAATGCCTTATACCATATTAGTTATATATTTTTCATCTCGTATATGAGTACAGTAGTGTAAATATATTTTAAAGAGTTGTAAGATGTCTTTATTTTGCACTCTATAACGTATAATACAAATATAGAACCCCACTAATCCGACCTCGGATGGCCCAACTCCTCGCTTAGTCTGACGTGCCCGTGCCGTTATCAGTGTTTGTTATTGTTAACGTATCTGGTGCATCTCTCCGATCAGGTCTTCTCCTGTCAATGACTTATCATTGACGAAGTAAATCATTACACCGATGATAGAGGATTTATATGCTTTAGATGAACTGTAGTCTAGTTGAAATAGCGTATGACCTTGATGTAACTAAACTTGTATTAAAAACAGAAACACTTGAATTGGAATACTGTAAGTGACTAAATGACGTGCATAATTTGATACCATTCTTGTATATTCTTGAAATGTACACAATTGAATAAAGATGTTTTGAGTTTGAAAGGTTGATACATTATTTATGATTTATAAATCTGTAAAACTGTTCATCTGTTTAAATTTGTTCAGTTTTAACTACAGTTTAATCACATTTTCATATGAATAAATGTGTTCCTCTGATAACCCAACCCTTTTTGTGTTCTGACCATGCTCTCTACCACATTAGTGATGGATTAGCGGGGTCCTACTGAACTTATAAGACAAGGCTAAATAAAGCATTCTTAAAACAAATTAATTTTTTGTAATAGGATAAAATAACTTTATCTTCAATTGAAGAAAAAAAATTTGGTATAACAATTTTTTCCAAGCAAGATGTATACAGACCCTGTTGAGCTCCCACTTGTCGATGAGTGCGGTGACTCGGCCTCCCAACACTGACAAGACCGAGGGCCTCAGCAGTAGCAGCCCGTGCGACAGACACAGAGACTCGCCCTTGAGCAGCACCTTGGTGCCCGGCACTGTGTTGAGGCTGCAACAAACAACCAGTCAGCCGGGCGATCGTGTAACAACGGTTAGGAAAGAGGGCCGTAGGACGGTCTGGGTTGATAGGAAAAAGTTCAGAGACATTGGAGTTCTCCTCTTCAGGGTGCTCAAGAAGTTGATGGACTCACAAACTACTTGATTTCAGTGTGTGCCGCCCTGAAGATGTAACTGCAGATGCAACGTCTCTAAAACGATGGCAGAATGCAACAATTTTACTTTGACTATGCGGTCAAACCCAGAGGATATAAACATTACAAATGGTGAAAATTACTAAACAAATATTTACTGGCATTGGTGTTTTAACCATTAGGAAGAAGAAGTAGGCCTAGTTAGAGATTCTTTCATAGCATATTCAAAGTATTCCATTGAGCGTTATAATTATACCAGAAGTAACTTGTAAAGACCTCTTCAAATCAACAACGCCTACAAACAAATCAAAAACATTTTCAGCACAAACAAATCAACACTTCTTCAGTTAAATAATGGTTTTCACTCTTAATAGTTTTCTTATTATTAAATTAGCAAGAGAAAAAGTTGACTAACAACAAATCATAAAGTTCTCTATTTTCTTACTTTCCAGCCAACAGGACTGTTAGTGATATTCACGTACCGGTAATATTTTTCTATTTATCTGTTTGTAATACAATGTACAGATACGTGTTTGCATGTGTTATTTGTATAGACCATGGGTGCTTTCCCTGATTTAACCACTTGGAAATAGAACAAAAATATCACACACACAATGTGAATTCAAATTCAAAAGTTACTAATAAAAACGAATTCGCACGCAGCACGCTGACGTGAGGAAAGTGAATTTCCACATAAAAACTTTTAAAACTCAAAATCAGTGTAAAAACATACATTTGTCCAATTTTTATTGAAATCTGAAAACATTGATTTTTTGGCTGTTCTGATACTCCTGGTTTTATTTATTTGCAAAGCTGGGAATACAATTTTGCGCATTATAAGGTTAGGAGAGGGTCCAGACAGGCTTGAAAGTAGGCGTGAGGTTGCTGGGGGGACAATAAAAGTACTCTAACAAAGGAATAACAGGCTTTTCTAGTGTAAAACCCCCATAAGACAACGTACTGTGTTTAGCCAATACACATTTTCTTTAATAACTCGGTAAATATTTATGCTAGAATGACGAGAGAGGGCTTAAAAGTTTCGCCTCACTAATTCCAATCTTTTTACATGAATTAATTTTACATCTGGGGCTTTTATGACCTTTTTGGGGCCCAAAAACTCGAAATTTGAAAGATTAATCCCCAAAAAATGGGTTTAGAGTTTTCCGATTGTTTTGCCCAACAAACTTGTCCAACAGATTATAGAAAGGAACGTTCCTACCGATTTTGAAGTAAATCGGACAAAAAATGCGACCGCTAGAGTGCATACACATATATATATATATATATATATATATGTCTATATATATATATATATACATATATATATATATATAAAATTTTGAACGACCCCCCAAAACGTGTTCAGGGGGTCACGTTAGGAACTTCTATGGTGGTCCCGGGCTTAAGTTTCACCGTGCGGGTCATGCTAATAGTTCACTTTCCAAAGGAAATTCACTAATAAACTGTAAATAAACAAATGCATATTTTCAACAGATCAGCCATTAACTAGTATCAACATTTAAAGAATGTGATATTAAAAATGATCAAACAAAGAAAATATTCCGTTTAATTGGATTGTTAATACTACTCATGATTCCTATCGATGATGACTAATGACACTGTTTATAGATCAATGAATTATATTTGTAACACCTAAACTCAAATTGTTTATATTGCCTGAGATCCAAACCACTAAAAATTTCACTCTACCAACCTAAGAGAGCCAATATTCTCTACTTCGATGCCGTAGCAGGTCGTATGTCCGTCCGTGAGCAGAACCTTCAACATGCGTGGAGCAGCTTGGGAATCCTCGTTGGCCTTCGGTGCGGAAATATTCCTCACTTTCTGTACTTGCACAATCACATTTCCTGGAACCTTCAAAATACATACATAAGATTATGTTTTGTTTATTCTGTGTGAAAAAAATATATGGAAAATATGCCAAAATTTACCCTCTTTATCTAATCTATTTCATGTTTGATGGGTACAGTTTAGATTAACTTGTGTCTTTTGCCATTTATGGTGTGAATCTCAAGCAAATTTATAGTAGGTATGCTCTTAAGTAAATTGTGGTGAACTCAAAAAAATCAACAAACACTTTAAATGATTATTTGTTTGGGTAAAAAACATTTTATTTGGTAATTTGAAAAACATTGTACTGCGGGGGCAAAGTTTAATAAAAAAACTCATAGGTATCTCAAAAAGAAAAATAACAACCAAGCCAATTAGATTTAAAAAATGCAAATAAATTAGTAAATTAGTTGATTAAAAATCACAACATTTTATTGCTGGAGATGATACAAATTTATCTACTTCTAATTTACTGGTTTTATGTAGATATTTGACCAAATGAGATAAAACACTGAAATTAACTCTTTATTATGATTTTTAAAGGTTGCTATAGACTTATCCGTCTTGTCTCAAACATCTATTTATTTGCCTTGTGTCAATATCATTATGTTAAACGGCACCAGCTTTTGAGGAATTATAGAGGCGCCCACACTGAAAGCGTTCTAATAGCATAACAAGCAGTAATAGCCATTGTCAAAGTAAGTCCTGTATTCAAGTAACGGAGGTTTCCAGACATTTCAGTCTCCTGACCTTGCCGATTATCTTAATGCTGAAAACTGGCAGTATTCTGGAACGAGCATACTGCACGTCTCCAACAATGATTACTGCAGTATCTATAACGTATTACGATTTTTAGATTAATAGCTACTTATACATTAAGTTTCTGACAATGCTAACAGGGCACAAATCTGAGATGGCATGATGATTAAGAGACAAGATTTTTAAACCACTCGGAACATCACTGAAAATGTTTTTGAGAGCAAAACCTGCCACTCAAGCTGAAATTAAATTATGAAACGCACAATTAATAATTGTTCAGCCATACTACCAAACTTCAATAACATTCAAACTACTTAATATCAATTAGTACTTAAAATAATCAAAATCATTAGTTGCTACTTACTGAATCGAGTTTTCCTTTTGCTATTTCATCAGGAAAAAATGGCACAGATATCTCTCTCAAGTCCAGCTAAAAATTCAAAAGTATTGGTTAAGCACTTTAATGTAAAAAATACCCCCGTCACAGCAAACCTGCGTACTCAGCGAATTTCCAATGCATATATATGGGTATCACTACTACCTTGAGCCACTTACCAAGTTTCACAAAAATACAGTTATTAATAAGTGATATATAGCATTTCATTTATTCTCCATAAGAATAACATTACAATTGAGTAAGCAGGTTTGCTGCAACAAGGAAGATAAGAAATGTGTTTTCTGGCAATTATCAATATAACTCTACCAGGTGAAGCTACATACCAAGTTTTATTAATTTAGGTTCATAACTAAGGGAGATATAAAACTTTACTCCATACGAATAACATGGGGGCCGAGTATGCAGGTTTGCTGCTACCGGGAAAAATCAACAAAAACCATTTTTTTTGTACTAATATCAATATACCACAACTAGTTGAAGCGACATACCAATTTTCATCAATATACATACATAAATAATCTAAATATAAAATTTTATTTATTCTCCATAAGGATAACATTGAACAACGTACTGTGTTTAGCACTTTGAATATCAGTGCAACGTTTGGACGTAAAACAACAATTAAAACGCCAAAATGATTGTTTTGTAGAGCTAAACTGATTGGTAGAAAGAAATGTGGAGTTTTTAATGAAATTATCTGAGGAAAATCTAAAAACCGTATTCCCATAAGATTAACATGGGAAATTTTATGGACACATTTTTTTACTTTTCTCCACAACCACTAAACCTAGCTTAATGATTAAAAATACTAAATTGTTTGTTTTTTAAGCTCTATAAAATGGCTGTAACCAAAATCTAGTGTTTTTGAAATTTTAGGGTAAAAAGTTCAAAAAACTGATTTTTGAAAAATTTTAACCCCCATAAAACCCCCTTCCCATAGACCGATCGACCTGGTTTTCGAACTTAAAGTCATGAATGTTATTCTCCACATTTGTGCCAAATTTCATCAAAATGGGGCGCTTCTTTCAATAGTTATCGTGGTAATGGACACATATTTATTTATATATACAGTAGAAGTCCGATTATCCGAGGTCCGATTATCCGAGCCGCCGGGTTAACCGAGGCAAATACAGTACTGTATATAGCCTTGGAAATAAATCGTAAATAAATAAATAAATAATCGTAAATCGGTTGAAAAATGTAGCGGCTGTGGTTTTTAGGTCGAGTATTACAAGCTACTCCTATTGGTTGTTGCTAGGACCAATAGTCTTATCGGTCGACTGTGTTCGCGCTAGAGATGGGAATTATCGTTGTTTTCCGGCAACGGTTGTAACGACAACGCAGCTATTCAATAACGTGTTGCGGCAACCTGTTATTTAAATAACGATTGATTGCCAACTCTAATAACGGGTGTAGAAACGTTATTAGAATAACAGGGAGTTCTCCGCAACGTGTTTCCGCGATAACGTTGCCACGGCCGCAACACTGTTATTCATCCTGTTATGTTAAATAACACCCATCTTTAGTTCGCAGTTTGCGCCATTGTCTCAGTCTACGCCGAACTGATTAACCGTGCGCTTCAGTCCCGTTTTCAATCAGTATGTTGTTTCACAAATATGAGTGGTAAACGTAAAAGAGTTGTGGTTTCTTTGGAAACAAAATATAATGCAATTAAGAGATTGGATAAAGGGGAGAGTATTAAAAAGGTTTATTTAATCATAAATCACTTATTAATGTATTAATAAACCGTATTCTCCAGTTTCAATACGATTTTTGTCTAATTATAACCTATAATTTTTACCGCCGTGTTATCCGAGTTTTTGATTATCCGAGGTAGTCTCGGTCCCGTTTAGCTCGGATAATCGGACTTCTACTGTATATATCTTCCCTATAGGGGAAATTCGCTAACAGTAATTTTAAATTAGCCAAGCATTAATAATTTATAAAATCAGACAAAAGTTGTTTAAAAATAATATAGAAATTTCAGTTTGAAAGCTCTATAAACTACTGTGCACAACCAAAGAACTTAATGAAACATTTTAAATCAATTTCCAGATTATCTGACAGTCACAAAGATTGTTTCTGATAACATATAGACAGTAAAATATTTAGGCTACTGCTAAACTGAAATTAAAAAAAGACTAAAAATACTTTACAATTTAAAAAAAAAAAAACTTAAGGCCAATAAACATTACTCACAAAATAAAAAACCTAAAATAACTTTGAGCACACTTAATAAGTGTCACACTCTGAATGGCTCATAGTATAATTATTTATGTAACGGAAAATCATTTGACTGAATAAAACTAGCATACTTACATCTAAAGCCTTGCTATGTAGGGTGCGAGTATTGGTGATTGCTGCATTCTCTGATATTCGCTGGATAGCATCGTTGGACAGATGCCTACGACAAAGAGTATATAGTTAGTTAAACCCAGTCTATTCTGAAGATACTATATAGAATACATAGAGTAATTAAATATGTCTAACATCAATTACAAATATATAATCATACTTAGGCCTATATAATAAAAGACAAATATAATCAGTCAAACTAATCATCATCAGGACCAGTGAGAAAAGATAGAATTAAAGAGTCCCTTCTTAAATCCTTTTAACTGGAAGTCCCTGAAACAAGCTCTTAGATGCCTCATCGTGGGAGTCAAAATTAAAAAGCTCATTTATCAATTTACAATATTTTCCTAAAATTAATTGCATCCCATAGTCTCATAACAACATGAGCCATGCTGACAAAAATTTTCTTAAATATAAAATATTTTACTATCCCTTCGCCATTACAGTTAGCATATAAACATGCAATGTTAAAATGTAATGAATGTAAAATGTATTATCAGTATGTAAACCTCTATTTTTTTATACCCATGAATACACTACACCTAAGGTCAACCCTGTCTTTCGGGTTCTCTCCCGGATTTCTTCCAATCTTATCTCCAGGGGCGAACGCTAAGGGTGAGGTGTGGTGTAGCAGTTTCTCATCCCATCAGTGCAGAGTTTAGAATTCCTCAGGGGTCGCACCTTGGACCTTTCCTTTTCAACATATTCGGTGATGCTCTAACTCTTGATTATTTCCTGTTTGCTGATGATACAAAACTTTTATGGAAGTTTCCTCGGATCATGATGTCGGCCGTCTCCGGTCATCCCTCAGATCGGTGGAAGATTGGTGCTTGGTGAACTCAATGGACCTTAACATATTTAAATGTGTACTGACCTTTTCTAGGAATCAGAGTATTTTTTTCTCACAACTACTACATCGGCAATGAGCTCCTCAGCAGAGTTTGGAAGATGAAGGACCTTGGAGTTATAACTACGTCAACCCTCCATCCGGGAAAGCACGTTCAGTATATTTGCAAGAGAGCCAACTCCACACTCGGCTTTTTTCTCCAGTTCACTAGAGGCCTGTCTATTGCCTCTCTTGTGACATTGTATAAGGCATTGGTGCATCCACTCCTGGAGTACAACTCTTCTGTCTGGGCTACCTATCAATCTCGGCTTATCTCTGATATCGAGAAAGTGCAAGCCCGCTTCTTAAGAGTCGCCGGCTGCAGAATGGGATACAACTACCTGGAAGTCCCAATACCATTGCTCGAAACTGACTTCTGTCTTCATGACTTAGAGACTCGCAGAAGATTCTTGGATTTGGTCTTCCTCGTGAAGATGTTGAACGGTGCTGTGAGCTGCCTTGAGCTGTTAATAGAGATTCCTCTTCACATACCAGGCCGTACAAGATCCCAAGACACATTCGTGAGGCTTCACTACTCCAATTCGTACCAACAGCAAGCATTATTCTCTGCCTGCTACAACTCGGCAACGAGGTGGGAAAATCTATGGATTTTTCTCATCCAATGTGGCACGTTTTCGAAACCAGGTCTTGCTTGTGTTCACGGCAAATGAGCATTGAACTCTTTTGAACCCTAGTTTATTTTGCGCATGTAACAGGCTTTGGAGATTTTTTTAGATGTTTATTGTGTCTCACTATCATAATTTATTTTCTTGATTCTACTTAGCATGTTCTGGATTGTTATTATATTCTAGTGATTCTTGTCTTAAAGTAGTTAAATTGTTAAGTTTCAAATATTTATTCATGTTGATTCAATGCACAAATTATTAGTGTCACAAGTTTCTTAGAGAGCGGCTGCTGTGCAGAATTTTCAAATGTTAAGTAAATTGTCATTACTAATTCTTTAATGTCACAATGCAAGTTTTTCAATGCTTGGTAATATTCTCTCCCACTCGTGCTTATGGATAATGATTATACTATTTGTAAAATGGTGTTTGCCATATATGAATAAAAGAATTCTGCAAGAGAGGAAAAATGAAAGGTGGAAAAGAGAAAGATGCTTACTGTCCCCCACCACCCACTGTACGCTGTCTCTATCATGTTTATCATTATGTTCACTACTACTAAAACTAACTATAAGTTAGTTATCAGTTAGGAGGCTGATATGTCAAAAGGCCTTTTACTGTCATCTTTTGAAAATATAACAATTTAAGGTTATAGATTTCCTAAACTTTTCATACTTCTAAAAACAACACTTTTAATTTTATTCAGGACTAGGTACTTTTGAGACAGGAATATTTGTGACATACCGGTATTAAAATTAAGGTTTTGAAGTGGGATATAATTTACGCAATACAATTTACAATGGGAAGATAGTCAGTGAGTACACAAGCAAAGTGTTTCAATGATTTATATTCACAAAAACTCAAGAGGTAGGCTGGGTTATTTGCAATAGACCTTTAACGTTTTCGCTTCAACTGCCCATCGGATTACCCGCACTCTTTCCAGGAAGTGAGTCACGTCTGCTGCCGTAGCCGATATCCTGATACTGTACCATAAAAACTGTTCAGGTCATAACAAGTCGATCATATGTTTCCGTAGTTAATAAAATATAGCATCTTGGTGCGGCACCTAACTGTCGTGTAAGTTTGATTAATTTGTTAAACTTAATATGACAATACCCAGGTTTTATTCGTTTTAACCGCCCTTTAAGTTATCCGACCCAGGGTCCGGTCCCATAGAGGACGTCTGGTTAATAGGGTGTCTACTGAATGGCCCTATATTCAGGAACGAATATAAGGTGTATAAGGGTAGTGGTTCCGAGGGGGTGTTAGGGAAGCTGCATTTTGAAGAGCCTGGCTTCTGGTCTATCCAAATTATATGACTGTCCCTGACGCTGTTCTGCAGTAACTAATGAACTGTGATTCCTTCCTTGCAAAATAAGTTAAAATTTTCTACTTTTAAGTAGGCTCTAAACTAATCTACAAATTATGACTAGATGTATTTTTTTATTAGCCTATTTATCTTCTTTTGTTATGGTTGAACATTTCCTCTTTTATTCATTGCAACTTTAACAGTCTCACTTGGAAATTTAATAACAACACATGAAAATGTATGTACATTTTTGACGTAGGTAGGTCTAAAAAAACAATGTTGGAAAAGGAGTATGCAGAAAATTGTGCACTGGGTCGGCACAATTTGAGCATAATGAGGAAGTTTTTCCAACCCTTTGTAAATAAGTATTATGAATTTCATTCAATGCTATCTAATTGACTTTGAATATGTCCTGTCGACAGATATATTTGATTGCCACTAGATGTCATGGGAAAGCATCTAGCGGAAAAATGGTGAAACATTGTTGAAGCTTATGTGCCAGTCCACCTGCGCCGGCAGCATATTCTACTTAAACATGTTATGCCAACCTGAAAAGGTCAGCAGAAGTTAATATTTAAGAGTTGTTTAACGTTTTCACTGTGTTAATCATGTTTAATTACACAATAACTGCATTTGTTTCTTGGATAAACAACTGCCGGAATTCCCGCGCGCCACACTGAATGCGTTCAGTATAAGTTAACATTTTGCTGCACACAGGATGTTTTTATAGTTTCAACATGTTTTAAGTTAAAGTGTCCAAATAAAAACTGTTATTTTTGTAATTTAATGAAACTCAAAATTGTAACAATTGCTACTAATATTATGATATTATTATAATAGATTATAATATTATTATTACTTATTTAGGCCTTTGTATTATAAGATGAAATAAAAATGTAAAAGGTCTGGTAACTATTAACATGTTAAACTTACCCTAAATAGTGTTTAAAAATATATAAAAAGTATCTAGAAGTCTATAGGTTAGCCTATATAAATAGGGTATATGGGATATAACAGGATATTATGCTTTATTATGGCAGAACAAGTTTAACTGAAAAACTATCAATTTACCGTACTGAAAATAATGATGAATTTACTGAACAAATGTACCTCGTCACAGATTTCTCTGTCACGAAATATTTAAAGTTTGTTTTGAAATACTTAACAGTCGGACTATTACAATATTGTGATGCTGAGCCTGCAAAATCTTGTTTCATATATAGACAGGTTGTTTTTCACCATTTTGTGTTATGAGAAAGTGCAAAACAGTTTTTGAATCTTGTGTTGTAAGGGTGATCACGGACGGCTGATTGTCCATGCAGTTTAGTATAAAAAACTACTTCAAAGATGAATAGGCTCTATGCTTTTATACCAAGCTCTCAAGGAATGTCCCTTGACTGACATATTATATGAATCATAAAAATGTAAAAAAGGAATTTAGCTTAACCAGGATTCATGTATGAGATTAAATGTCTCTACCATTCCTCTCAAAGAGATATAACTGTCCCGCAACTTTTCAACCAGCAGAAGTTGTCTGTAGCAGGAGTGTCGGATAGTTTACATCTGCCAGTTACAAAAGTAGGCCCTTATCAACTAGAATGCAAACACTCAATTGCCCGGGAAAACAAACTTCAAAATATAGGCTACCCTTCATATTTTTAACCCTAGGAGTGGCCAATGGCCGAGATTCGGCCCTATTTTGTGCAGCCTACTGTGGCAGGGGCCGAGAATCGGCCATTCGGGACCAAAAATGTTGTAACGTAAAAAAACCACTAATAACCAACTCAAAAGTGAACAATATATATATCATTCGAAAGATAATATTCTGAACTTTCATTTTATTACATAAACAAACCCTGTAGCAGCTATACAACAATGTCACGACGATTAGAAATCAAATGAATTTTTGGCGTGATGCGATTATAGCAGCAGATGCTAAGAAAATGTCAAAACACTACTTTTTTGAAATTACCCAGCTTGGGTAATTTTTGTCGTGGGAAGTTGCGGTTGGTACCAATGCACTGCTAAAGAGATGCGCTTTATTTTGGTATTGATGTTTTGAACGAAATATTGATTAGACAGAACATATGATTTTTTGAAAACAGGTGTTTTCTGTTTTGTTGTACAATGGCAGATGGCTGAAAAAGGGCCATCAGGAAAATTGGATTTATATCTAGTGTAAGTTATATTTACTAGTCAAATAATATGTTATTTTGAAGAGGAAGAAATGTAGAGTAATTTAGTTTTGCCGTTGGCAGCACTGTTTTATTCTGAAAATCATCACCAAGGAATAGTTTCATTACGTTACATTTTTGCTTAATCGGCAACTGCGCAGCTGTTTGCTGTTTACGAAGTCTCAGTTAGTTTGTTTGGCTCGCTCCAAACTGTATTGTATTTGGTATCATTGTAAACAGCAGATTTCAGGCTTTCTTCTTATATCTGTCTCGATGTGTTGTGTTTTTGTTGACAATATGACATGACATTTGAAGTATGCAATGTCGAAGTCCCAGTCCAAAATGGCGCACTATGTTTGACCGCTGTCAGTTGTGTACGATTGTTTTAGTTATTTATTTAGCCGAATTTACGCAAAAATAGATTGTAGTGACATTCGGGGTGCTCTTGAATAAAGTATTAGTGACGTTGATGACGATTTAGAGGGTAATATAGGCAGTGATATTGAGATGATCGACTTTTGTGATGTTGCGTCGTAGGCCTAGGCTAATTGGATTAGGCTATTTACCTGGTAGTGGTGAGTTATATATTTATATGTATACTCCTATGTATTCTATGTATAACATGTTATATATTTCTATGTAGGGAATTGAATGTACTACAACATGATTATATTGCTTTGGGGGCAAAATATTAGGCAAAAAAGTTATATACTAAATAGGCCTACTGTGAAATATTTTTTTACAAATACACAAAAATAGCAAAACATTCTTTTATTTACATTTATTTATAAGTGATAACAATTTTTTACCATCAACTTTATGACTTTTTTGGATTCCTTACTTCCTTAGCTTTACAAATATGTATATATCATTATTAGTATATACATATTACATGACTTATTTACAACACAACCTAACGCCGTACAGTTTACATATATTTCAGGTTTCCGTTTATTATTATATTGCACCCCTAAAACTTAAAAAACAAATTATTTCCATACCATGTTATATATTTCTAAGTAGGGAATTAGATTGTTTACAAAATGTATATAATGAATTTTCCATAACAAATCAGTAGAATAAATTTCACCGGGGCTACTTTTGAAATTTCAAAAATAAAATTCTAATTGTTTTTCTTCTTTTCACTTTACCGAAAAAATTACCATTCTAGATCTTGATCATTTTAGTATTTCTAAATTGCCCTGTTCTTCCTGATCAAAATGAATATAAGGTTGGCTAGGTTTACTTCTACGGTTGAATTTATACGAATTTTCAAAAAAATGTCTGCAAAATCGACAAATTTAGCCTGCCATTCCACACTTTAGCATTGGGCCACTCCTAGGGTTAAACTGATGAATGAACTGAAAATCAGCATAGTCCAACAATAGCGTATACAAAGCAAAATAAGCCTAGGCCAGGATGAATAGGGTAAATAACACAAAACTTTTATCAATAAAAAATTGGTAGAAAATTGTGAGATGATAAGGGATGAAAAATAAGACTTTTCTAGTGAACATTCATTACTTTTTTATAGGCTATGAATGTTATAGGCCTAAAACACCACAATTAATGTGTGGACAATTTTACTTGCACATTCTTATAAAAATACATTAGGGCCTAAGCCTATTTTAATAATAAGTGGTTACATGAGAATATTTGACTACTAACCATCCTTCCTCTTTTAGTGCTTCAGAAATTTCCATTGTATCGGGTCAATGTAACATTTTATTCACCAAATTTTGTTAATTTCACGAACTAAACTTAGTTTGTCAACGACAACCTCCTAATTCCAGTTCCACCTTCGCCAAACCAGACACCAGACACGGCAGACATCAACACCAACGCAAACACCAGTCACCACCAGCACCAGCACTCAGCACCAGACACAGAAGAGTAGACGACTTTTTTCAAACCAAGTATCCAACCTCGCTGATCAGAATTGTCTATCGACAGTTGGGTTTAGAAATAACATAGACTAACTACAACAGTAGTAGTACTGTAGTTAGTCTATGGAAATAATAACTTCACGTTTAAAAGGTACTTTTACAAAAAAATTTAAAATTGTTTTACTTAATATAGTTTTATAGAAGATGAGAGTGCCTAATACTCAACCAATAATAATAAGATAATTAATAATTAGTCCTCATATGTGCAAAAAAACTTAAGTGAACCAGTTAAATCAATAATTATATATTTTTTGTTAACATAACAGCATTTAAAAGGAGTAGTTGGTAAAAATGTTGTTGTAGTTGACAAAAATTATTTTATCATTATTCAACCATAAAAATTTTTAAATTGATAACATATAACCCTATAACATATATAACATATACCCCTATTTTGCCATTTTGCCGTATTGTACCATTGATTTTGTATTTGCTGTACATACTGGTTTGATTTTGTTATTATGTATCTTATTTCAATTTACCTATTTATTTCCAACTGGCAATCCAGTTAACAAATAATCTACCATCGTCTCTACACCTTTTTATACTGCTAACATAATAAATTAGATTGAAATACATGAAATATATAAATTACCGTTTGTTAAAAGAATATATATATGGATATCAGACATTACACCGAAGTTCTTGGTCAATTCCTTTTTGAACTGGACATCGGACAAGTGGAAGAGTCATCGCAGGAATCGCTACGCGCTCAACAGTGCATCCAAAATATGTCTATGGTGGGGGAAATGGAGGGGGTCTTTCCTCCCCTAGTCTTGTGACGTCATGTCTTACCAGCTGACGACTCTTTAACACGGGAATTACAAATTTAAAAGATAGCACTGTACAATTCTTACAAATATAAATGCATAATTCAATGTTCCAGTGTAGTAAATACTGATGGGAATGCCTAAATTTTCTCTAACTTTTGTTTCTTTACTAGTCCAATAAACCAATGGAAACAAAACTAAAAAATGAAGCTCAACTACACCGTTTCCAAGCTTAAGGAATTAAGATATTAAGATACTATTATTATTACTCTATAATTAAAAATTCGAGTTGTGGAATTACTATTTCAAATTTCAACTGGCGAATATTGCAAAACATCTATCATATGTTACACTGTACTTTTTTCTTATTTCCCGTTGACTCTTAACTTTGGGAGCGGCCATAGGCCCAAACCTTCTTATTAAGCTGGTTAAATGGTTGTTTTTTTGTTGGGCTAAAATTAGGCTAATTTGGTTTCAAAGAATTGTTCCAAACTATAAGAGCCAAAACTGAAACTTCTTACTCTTCACATCATATTAATTATTGTTTGTTAGCAATTATTACTTTAAACAACTACATATTAACTAACTATTCTTACATTTCGTTAGCAGTAAAATGTAGACGGTTTACTTTAACTTTATTGTCAACAATAGGAATATTTATTTCGTGAGGAAAAACTGGAAGACTAGCGACTAGCGGCGCATTCTAGATTCAATTGTCAGAAGTTTGGACAAAGACGTCATTCACCTCCCCCACCACAGAAATATTTCGGATGCGTCGTTGAACGCGTAGCGATTCCTGAGTCATCGCCACTCGATTTTTTTTTCTAGCTGAACTGTGGATCCTAGATAGAGTGTTGAGGTTGAGTGCTGGCATAGGTAGAATTGGAACTTCCTGTGGATCAACTTCGGAGCTTGAGCACGGGATGATCTAAAATTTCATTCAATGCATCATTTCAATCATTCATGCCTGATCAGTATATCAACTGTTGCTGCAACTCAAACTGTTAATTGTGAAAGTGACAATCTTTTTGAGGAAAACCAAGTCTGCAATCATGCAACTAGATACAAGAGACAACAATCCAAGCAGGGCCAGATTTAATCATAGGCTACATAGGCGCGTGCCTAGAGGCCTGCACCGCAAAGGGGGTCCACACCCCAAAGAAACATACGCAAAAGCCCTGATACAAGCAAAATAAGGTCATTGTATCTGGACGTCAACAGGGGCCCTCACCACAGGTAGAGCCCAGGGACCCTTGGCTCCTAAATTCATGCTGATAAACTTATTAAAATAAATATCGTTGTAAGCAATTGAAACAGTCACACAACACTTTGCGGGATTGTTTTAGATTTTTAGATTTTTCGTCTTGGACCACGTATATATGAGCATGTGGCGAGTCATGTATGTAAGTTTCACTAGTGAAACTTCTTTTAAAACTCTTTGATTATATTTATGCATTCTGTATTGAACTGTACTCTCAGCTGTAATCCAGGTGAATTCATTTTGTCAGTTTGTACTAGCACTCTTAGCAGACGCCTGTTGAGATAGTCACTGGAAAGAAATCTATATTGTTATGACTCAAGTTTATTCTTTTGTGTAATAGTTTTTGTTGTGTGCTGTGATAGTTTTAGTGTGCTAATGTTGAAATCCGCATAAATACGGTATTTGTTACTTTCCATTGAGAAATACTTTATTTAAACTAAGATTATAAAAATGAGTGACAGAGCCTTATGTTTACAGTAGCCTACCATTAAAATTTGTATTTTATTTTTGTGCAGCTTACTAAGAAACACTTCTCCTTTTCCAACATACATGTTTTTTATTGTTTGGATTTAGTATTTATAAGCTACTTAGGGTACCCTATAACTCAAGACAAATTCATACTAGGCGTAGGGGCCTACAGTGATTTATTCAATATAAAGAATGGCTTTTCCGGGGGCTAACTTTTTAAAGACTCCAACTGCTTTAGAACAGTTGCTCGAAGAAATAAATTTTCAAAGAACAAAAGAAATGCGACAGCTTCTTAAAGACGGTAAGCTAATTCACAACCTTCCTAACCCATAGGCTATTATTATTTTAGTTACCTAATTACATTAGGTATCAGAAACCTAACACTTTTAGTGCCAGGTACTTCAAAGACTAAACTCTTCTGCTGTTCCACGTAAGAAGTACCTGGCACTAAAAGTGTGAGGTTTCTGATACCTAATGCAATTATGTAACTAAAAGAGTTTGTTGATTTCTGTAGCCCTAACCCACACTCTTTCCTCGCCCCCCTTTTCCTTAAATGGAATTTTTCTCCATTTGGTGATATGTTGGTCACTTTGACCACATGTCTTGACGACACCCAACACCTGCGACCAGGTCAACTGGGTGGAGAACCAAGTATCCAAGTAAGTTTGCAGCCATGAATGTTTTATTTACCTTTTTTTTGTTTGTAATGTTCTTGGGGAATGAGATATGAGGAGTTGAAAACAGAAATGAGTGACAATTAGGCTAATAATTTTGTACAAAATTGCAATTTAATGTAGGCTATATGGTAGATAATTTATTCAAACAAAATTAACATCTTTTTACACAACGTAAAATGCCTAATTGACAAAGAATACTATTACAAAAATTTTGACGTAATGTTTGTTATTATATAAATGGTTTTTTAAAATCTGAACGGAGTGTTTGATAGCTAATAATGCTATACTATTTAGTATTTTACAGTCCAGGTTGAATTTTCTCCAAAACTCCTGGACGTCAAGACATGTGGTCAAAGTGACCAACATATCACCAAATGGAGAAAAATTCCATTTAAGGAAAAGGGGGGCGAGGAAAGAGTGTGGGTTAGGGCTACAGAAATCAACAAACTCACTTAAGCTATAACAAAAGTGTTGAGACAAAAAGGGTTAAAATCACTTTTAAATCTATTAATAGCGGTATTGATTTGCTTTGTAATAAATGTTGGTAAGAGCTAAAAAATGTTAAGACCAGAGTACTTAGGCCATCTTTTCAAATAAAGACAGGTTATGTTGGATTGCAAATTTTTGTTTAAACGGGCGTTGTAATTATGTGTTGAATTAATGTATTCTGTAGTGTGTAACTTAATGTAGGTAGCAGAAACCTCCAGACGAAGTAGGCAGGTACGGAGAGTAGACCCAGCCTAAATAAATTAAGTTATCTTTGCAATGGGGGTTGTGAGGCAGCCTCAACATAGGTACTCCTTAATGCTTTCTTTTGCTACACAAAAATTCGCTTGAGATTGGATTTCGTAGCCCCCACAAAATTATTGAGTAGGAGATGTACGACTGGAGTAAGCAGAAGTAGACTGATTTAAGAAGATCACGATTTTTGAATGTTGAGAGATTTTTCAAAACATTGATTCCTTTAGCCAATTTCTTCTCAATTTTGTCCAACTGCTCACCCCAGTTTAGGGTACAAACACACAGGACGCGGCGCAGCACGGCACGTCGCGTCAAAAACAAATCCATGTTGTACAATGGGGCAAAACACACAGCGCGTGGTGTGACACGGCACGGCGCGTCACAGTGTGTCTTCACTTGGAGCAGTTGAGTTTGATTTTTTGAAGCGTCATCACGTGTATTGCAATGTATGGTGGGTGCCTGAACATTTAATTTGAGGCTAAAAAGTGAATAATTACACTATTTGTCCACTTTACCGTCATCACCATTTTTCTAATCAGTGGTAAACTGCAAACTGCATCTGAAGTAGCCAATATAACAAGCAAAAACTAATACAATTTCGTTTTTCGTTCGTTTTATAAATATCCGTCATGTCCGCGTCTGTGGAAAACTTTCAAATACCACCTAATATTTCTTTTTTTATTGATAAGCATTCGGCAACGGGAAGTTTTTACTTTCAAAGTAAATGCATTTTGCTTTTGATGATTTAAGTATTATATAATTTAAAATTATGTTATTGATGTTAACTTGTATATTCAAAGTTAAATATTAGAAATATAAAAGTGAGGTTGGAATATAAATTTAATAGAAATTGTTTTGCCAAAACTGTTTTGTAGTTTAGGGCAAAACAGATCTATCTTCTTAGTTAAATTTTAGAGCCTGAAGTGGCTTGAATAATTTGAGAATTCCTTAGGTTTAATAAATTCTTGTGATTTTTTTCCTTTTTTCTATCAATAGGACAACCCATCCACCCTGGATTTTTTGTTTTCTCTTTACTAGAGTTATTCTTTATACTAAACCCCTAACACACCTTTTTGTAATACGATCCACCTTGCTCAATGCCATCTTTGCCACTGAGGGAAGAGAAAACGCGCAAGACGCTCTCTGTGTGCGAGGTTGACGCTAGCATGACGTGCTGTGACGCGACGCGCTGCGCCGCGTCCTGTGTGTTTGTACCCTTATACCACCATCCAATTTCACGCCCAGAAAGTCAACCACAGTTGAACAATCAATTTCACTGTCATCAATGAAGATTTGTGGAATTCCTGCAAATTTGGAGTTTCGTTTTTGGTATGTTTGGATGCAAACATACTGAGTTTTTTTTCTGGATTGAGTTTCAATTTGTTTTCAGAAAAAAATTGGGTCCCTTCATTAATTTCATTGATGATTGAGTCAATCTCGAGTTCATTGATGTCTTTGCTCTTGGTGACGATGGTTCCATCATCAAAAACAAATTGCTTGCTTGCCGGGATTTTTCAGAAGTGTCATTAATGTAGATAAAAAAAAGGAGTGGGCCCATTATTGATCCCTGCGGAACTCCGCAGGAAATCAATTTCGGACTGGACAGGAAAGACTTAATTTACAATTTTGAATTGTGTTAAATCTCGGTAACCTGGCATCTGCTGCTGAGGTAGGACGAGATCCACCTCAGTGCATCACCATTGATACCAAGTTTGGACAATTTCTGAGTGAGAAGTACTGCATCAACACAATCGAACGCCTTGCTGAGATCGGTGTAGCATCCAATTACCGTCTCGCCAGCATCCATTGTCTCAATGCAGCCATTTACAAAATTAATTAAAGCCAATTTGGTGGATTTGTTTTTCCTGAAACCACACTGCTGCTCACACAGGAGGTTATTAACCTCCAGGTAAGCTGCCAGTTGATCACAGGCCACCTTTTCAATCAATTTTGAAACAACGGGGAGAAGTGATATCGGACAATAGTTGCGCATCTCCCTCTTGTCCCTCTTTTTGAAGAGGGCCTTAACCTTGGCAATCTTGCAACCGTCCGGAAAAAGGGGATTTCAATAGTTTAGACAGGACTTCAGAACCTTCATACTTAAACCATCCACACCGGCAGAGGTTTTTGGTTTGAATTTTATAAAAATTCAACTACTAAACTAAACTAACTAAACTATAACTGCAACCAAATCAAATCAACGTTACTCATCAAAAGTAAGAGGCTAGGCTACTTATTTTCGTTAGTGATTTTTTTTAAAGGGCTTACTTAATTTTTTATAATTGTAAATGTTGTAAACGTGTATGTAGTGTTTGTTTGATACGTGCACCCAATATTGACTGCACAGCTTAGAATTAATTTAAACTTTAAAATGTTACAGAGTCAGGATTTGTTGTTCTACAAGGTTCCTCTTATTGGACTGATTTATTTGTGCGGCATTTCCTGTTCCAAGCAGAACACTGCATAGATGGTGATGATTTATTATTCTTCGTGAGGAAAAAGCATATCAAAGGATCTCCGCGATATTTGCCCAAGTATGAGGTAAGATTTTTACCATCATCTTTAAGCCCTTACAAGTCAATTTTGTTTGTTTAAAATAAAGGTGGTGACCTCTGTCTTCTTAGGAAACATATATTAAATTAATCAAATCAAATCAAATCAAAACATCTTTATTTTACAATATACATGCACAGTTGTACAATAATAAATAGCGTCAAGACTTAGCCTATCTATTTCAAATACAAACATAAATATTATAACTACTTTTCAGAGTCGAAAATTCAAAACCAAAATTCAAAAATACATTAAGTTGGTCTCATTAAAAGATAATCAGTTACAGTATTCCTCAATTGAATATAATGACTTCTCTATTAAAAATCTTTTTAATTTGGTTTTAAACAATTTAGTATTATTTTCATTCTTTAAGCTTGCAGGCAATTTTCTAAAAAATAAATATCCTGCATAAGTTGGTTTTTTCTTATAAAATTCTAATTTGTGTTGATGGCGTGAGGTTACAATATCTCTTTTGAACCTAGTGTTATAGTTATGAGTTTCCAAAGGCTCTATTCTTATATTTTCTTCTCTCGCAAGACATATTGTTTCATATATGTATGCTCCATAAACTGTTAAAATATTCAGGTCTTTAAAATACAATTTTACAGAGTCATCAAACTTTAGGTGTAATATAATTCTTATTGCTCTTTTTTGTACGATTAAAATTTTATTTAAATTAAGTTTGGAAGTGGCACCATATAATGCTATACCATAACATATATGTGAATGAATATGGGCAAAATATATTTTTTTGAGTGCATCTAAATTACACAAATATGACATCCGTTTCAATGCATATAATCCTGAACTGAGTTTTTTTAACAAATTTTCAACATGAAAATTCCAATTTAAATGTTCATCTACATGAAGCCCCAAAAACTTTGCCTGGGAAATTTTCCCTATTGGCTCTGAATCCATTTCTAAATTAGGTTGAGGATAATTTTTTCTATTTTTAGCAGAGAATGTCATAAAATTTGTTTTTGATGTATTTAGAAAAAGGTTATTTTGTTGAAGAAATTGTTTTATATTTTCTAGTTCTATGAATGCTGATATTTCCAAGTCATCCACTGTTTTCCCAGACACTTTTAAATTTGAATCATCAGCATACAGGCATAATTTACATTTTTCAGGGTGTACAATAAAATGGTGCATATCTTTTATATAACATAGAAATAAAATTGGGCCTAATATTGAACCTTGAGGTACACCCCACTTAATGTTACGTTTTAATGAATTTATTGTACTAAACAAATTATTATTATTTGATTTTATTTCAACAAACTGACTTCGCCCGTATAAATAGGAGTCAAACCATTTTAGACTACTCCCCTTAATACCAAGTGCTTTCAGTTTTTTTAACAAAGTTAAATGACATACACTGTCAAAAGCCTTTGAGAGATCCATATAAATTCCTAATACATTTTCGTTCTTATCAATGGATTCTATAATAGATTCAAGGAAATCAACTGCTGCTGTTATTACAGACCTACCTTTTCTAAACCCGTGCTGCGAATTATGAAATAAGTTATGTTCCTCTAAAAACTCCACTAATCTAGTGTGCATTGCCTTCTCATATATTTTTGATATACATGGTAGAAGTGAAACAGGTCGGTAATTGGAGATTTCTGTAACCTCACCCTTTTTATGCAATGGGATTACTTTTGAAATTTTCAGTTGGTTTGGAAATAAGCCAGAAACAAAAGAGGAATTCACTAAATGTGCAAGAGGTTTCAACAAGGTGTCACTTACATGCCTTAATACCTTAACTGGAATTTCGTCATACCCACTTGACGTTTTGTTTTTGAGTGAATTAAAAATGCTTTGAATTTCTTTTTCCTCTACAGGAGTACATTTAAACGTTTTAATATTAAAAAAATCATTTTCTGAGGCACAATTAAAATCTAGTTCATTATTCAATGACTGTGTTTTGCACATTGTATCTATGACATCGGTGAAATAATCGTTAAATAGATTGGCGATATGATTTGGATCAGTTATCATTTTACCACTTATTTCTAAATTAATATCATCAGTTGGTGCCTTGCTTTTATTTGATACCTCACCATTAATTATGTTCCAAGTGGTTTTATTTACATTACTAGAATTGCTAATTTGTGTGTCGAAGAAGTGCTTTTTAGTTTCAATAATCCTTTTATTTAAAACCTTCTTACTTTCTCTTATCTTTGAAAAAAGACTTTTATCCCGAGTTTTTCTTGCAGTATGGCTCATCTGAATAATCTTTTGTTTTTCAGCTTTTATTTCCGCACTCATCCAAGATTTTTGATTATTGATAATTTTTACCTCCTTTTTTTCAAAACATAAATTAAAGTAATACATTAAAGAATTATTAAAAATTTCATATTTTTTATCCACAGGAGCCATAAATACATCATTCCAGTTTTCTTTCTCTAAAAACTTATAAAATAAGCTTAAGTTTTCTTCTGAAAACTTTCTAGTTTTTTTAAAAATTGCTTTATTATTTTGGGAGTTATTCATAAAATTGCAAATTTCCAAAGCTTGCCCATCATGATCTGACAGCTCTGTTATTAATCCTGACACGCTCAAGACATGGGTCGGAATATTTGTTAAAATATTATCAATAGCTGTTTCGGAATCAGCTGTGACCCGTGTTGGGAAATCTACTAAATATTTCAATCCATGAGATCTCAACAAATTTTTCAACTCCTTACTACTTGTTTCATTGTCTAAAACATTTATGTTTAAGTCTCCTGCTATAATTATTTTTTTATTTCTTGATAATACAAAATCACAAACAATGCTCAACCTATACAGAAATTCATTGACATTACCACTTGGTGATCTATAAATTCCGACCAAAAGCAATTCTTCTTTGTCACAAATGTACTTGGAACAACAAAATTCTAATAATTTATCCTCCTTTAGTTGTTCTAGTTGATAATAATTTACCTGTCTCCACTTTAACCCCAATTTAGATAAAATAAGAACCCCCCACTTTTTACTTTTTGTCTAGAATAGCTTGAATTTATAACATAACCCTTTAAAATGAACCTACTAAGCTCATCTGAAGACATGTTGTGTTCTGTTAACACAAGGATATCAGGTTTAATCTCGTCTAATACAATTTCTAGATTTTCTATTCTTGTCGATAAATTCTGTATATTTTGATGAAAAAGTTTTATTTTTTTATTGTTTTTAAACTGTATTTTAAATAGCTTATCCTTCGCACAACTTTTACCTCTAAAATTACATTGAATTATGTTCAAGTTTATGTGTTGTTGAAGAGACGTCAACCGAACCTTATTGTGTGCCTCTAGTCCATTAGCTGGGCGAACCAATACCCGTACCCTTTACAAGATCCAGTATTTTTCTCCCAATACTAATGTTCCATTCATCTCCTTGTTGCTTGCAACCAAACAGAGCCCTTCTCCTTGCCCTAAGTCTCTCGCAATCCAGTATGATGTGCTTGGCGGTCTCTTCAGACTGATTGCTAAGTCTAGACTCCTGACTCTCATTTGCAAGTCTAAGACTGTAGAAACGTTTCCCGAAGTGGTCGTGTACAGTTGTCAAAGCGATTACCTGTATAACGCGACCTCTGCCCAACCTCATGATGACTGATTGGTTACTAGACGGAGGAGGAGGTGTTTTGCAAGGACAGCCACAAGTTGTCAATAATGTTACATGCAGGGGTACAGAAAATGTTTAGACTGCTGAAATCTTCCCCAATCATACTATTAGGAACCAAAAATATCCCCCAAAATTTGCAACGTATATATTTACATACAAATTTAACAGCTTTACATAAGGCAAATAAATAATCAAGTAAATGTTTTTACTTTAATCTATTACCGTAAGGTTAAATTCCACAAAAACATTTTGTCACTTATAAACTTACCTCTATCATTGTAATAAAATAACGTCAGTAATCAAATAAACGTATAAATAAAATACCCCCGTAGCAGCAAACCTGCGTACTCAGCGAATTTCCAATGCATATATATGTATCTTAATACCACATAAAGCCACATACCAAGTTTCATCAATATACATTCATAAATAAACGATTTATGACATTTTAATTATTCTCCATAAGAATAACATGGCAGCTGAGTATGCAGGTTTGCTGAAGCAAGGAATACAAAAAATGGGGTTTTATACAAATATCAATATAACTCATGTAGGTAAAGCCACATACCAAATTTCATTAATTTATTTTCATAATGAAGGCAGATAACACGTTCCTTATTCTCCATAAGAATAACATGGGGCTGAGTACGCAGGTTTGCTGCTACGGGAGCCTTGGGTAAAAAATTGTCTTTTTGAGCAAATATCAATGGTCCACAACCAGATGAAGCCATATACCAAGTTTCGTCAGTATACGTTCATAAATAAGCGAGATATAAAATTTTTATTTTTCTCCATAAGAATAACATTAGACAACGTACTGTGTTTAGCACTTTCAATATCTCGGTAACCAGTTGACGTAGAGAAATGATCAAAATACCAAATTGTGTGTTTTTTTAAGCTGAATCCAATGGAAAAAAATAAAATTTGACCATTTCCAAAATTATATGTAAAAAATTCGAAAAACCCATTTTTGGGGTACAAAACCCCCCAAAAATACCCCTTTGGATAGAGCGATCTGGCTGGTTTTCGAACTTAAAGTCATAAACGTTGCTTTACACGTTTATACCAAATTTCATCAAAATCGGATAATTTTTACGGGAGTTATCGTGCTCACGGACACATATATATATATATATATATATATATATATATATATATATATATATATATATATATATATACAGTTTCGAACGAATGGTGTTTTTGGGGTCTGGGGACCTCAAAACGAAAAGTTATCATGGTCCCGGGCCTAGGTCTTACCATGCCGACTACGGTAATAGCTTCTTCCCTATAGGGGAAATTCGCTAAAAAGGTATACAAAAATGTAAGTTGAATGAAATATTGTTATTTTTATTTATTGAGGTTAAATTCCATAAAAACATTTAACCACTTACTATAAAATACCTCTAGCATTGTAATAAAATAATGTTACTAAAAATACAGTAAAATAAACTTACAAAAACAAATAATTTTAAAAATCTGTGTGACTTGCTTATTTATTTTCCATACAATTTCTTGATAAATGGAGGAATGTAGGCAGAATTATCACAAAAACATTAATACAAATTTATAAAATGTCAATAAAGGAGGAAATCAACATAGAAAACTTTTAATAGCTGGACAAATTGATAAACTTATAAATAGTGATTGTATCATTCATATCTCTTGAATAGAATGTCACACAACTTTGATTGACATTTTATTGAATTTGATTACGTGATAGTTAGACGAAAAAAATTAGCTATAATTTGTCTTCGTATGACAGTTAGCTGAGGTTTTAGCCTTTTGTAGTAGGGCAGGACACCTTATCTCTTGAATAAATTACTGCGACCCGCAGCCGGATGTCAAAAAAAGACCAGCAATTAAGAATGGGAAAAACAAATTGGATCGCTCGACTGACTTTTGAGGTAAACAAACACATTTAGTTGTCTAATTTAACCGTGAGACCATCAAAATTATTTGGATATTCAACACTGGATAATATGCTGTGGTCTATTTTTTGACTTGACCAATGACGAGGGAATTATACTGTTATTGTAAATCGCTTATGCTATGCCGTTGTTGTCTATCAATAATTATTATGTTTTAATTTTCCAGTAAATTAATTCACGACTTACATTTTTTTTGTTGGCCTAAAATTTGCCCTGAGCCTGACTTGCTGGATCAGACATATTCTGCACCCTTGGTTACGTGTGTATGACCATTCATTTCATTGCTAGACAGAGGTGAAGCTGTATCGCAAGGACAGTAGCAAATTGTCATTGCTGTTACATGTGGCTGACTATTGATTCCATTGCTAGACAGAGGTGGAGGTGTATCGCAAGGACAGCCGCAAGCTGCCCATCGGCGACCCAGAGCTGGACTGGGAGGAGACGGTGTACCTCAACCTCATCATCCATCAGTTCGACTACACTCTCACACTTGCCATCTGCACGAGAACCTCGCCCAAGCAGCTGCAGGTCCTACGGCGGCACTCGCAGGTCAGGGCAGTCTGAGAAATGTTTGGAATACCTTGAAAATTATTAAGAACGAAGATTAATCAATATGTTTGTTAATTTATGTCGGTTTCTGTACTAAACCGAGTATTTGTAAAAGAAGTAATCCGAAATGTTTTGAAACTTTGATTTAATTTCTATTAGCCTTTAATCACTGATTAAATTAAATTAATTGGTTTTATTACCTTAAACCATGATCTTGTTGCTGTATGTGTTTGACCCGGTTTCAACCCTGCTAAAGGGTCACTACTAAGCCTCCTCAAAGTCAATTGATAATTTTTGAGATCGTGAAACCTTTAAAGGCTCTTGATGACCTGCTCAGGGTGATAAGTGATAATATTTCGTTTGACTTGATGAAAAGTCAAAACTTTTAGAGTCAAAACTGGTCGCCCACGTACAGCGACATGAGGGTCTTTTGATCTTTTTTAATATTACAGCTGATTTCACCTCTTGATTAAAATCTTGATAGTATAAATAAGGGCTGAACATTTTTATCAAGGTAACAAATTAACCGATTTGGATTCAATTGTTTTTGCTCTTCCACATGTCACCAATATTTTGACCGAACAAATTTCCCTGGTGGTCTGGAAAATTTACAAAATTTCTTCTTGTTGCTTTTGATTCTCACTTGTATTTATCTGAAAACAATTTATTTTAACTATCAAACTGTGTTGTAGAAAGTCTATGCATCTCCCAGCCGTCGAAGAATGGACACAAAGGGGGAAGTGGAAGAGATGGTTTATCCGCATGTATGTTTCATGGTTGACAATTTCAACGAGGTAAGATTTATATTAATCCTACACTCTAAAACAAGAAATGTCTGTTGGTTTGCAAAATTTATCTCGGGAGTCCAGTGGAAGTCTTTTGCTTAAACTTTGCAAAAGTCTTCCACTGGATTACCGAGATAAATTTTGCAAACCAACAGACATCTCTTGTTTTAGAGTAAATGATTTTAGACTAAATATAGCTACAAACATACAAATAACCTACAACTTGAAATTATAACAACATGTGTCGGTGTAAACAACAAACATCTGATTCTGACAGACGCCAAAACATATGGTGGGCATAACATCAACAAAACAACTCATCACACACAAAAACGGCTATGAGTAAATCAATACTGACTACACAGTGATACCCCAAAACTATCTGGCTTCCATTTATCGTAAAGGTAGCGCATTTTGGTATTTTATGAAGCCAGTAAGATTGGTTTTGCGGACATCCAAAAAAACAGACCTCGGAGTTTTTCGCACATTTTACGAACGGCCCGCAGAGTTTTTGGCCGAAACGGGTAATGGCCGATATATCGGACATCAGATTGCAAAGGGTTGACAAATTTATACAATAGATATTATAAAAGACGTGGCAAGCAGATAAATAAATAAAATGGAGAACATAAAAAAGGGTTATAAGATTGTCTTCATGAGCAGCATTATGAACACATGCACACGTAATAGCTACAAATATCTCAGTACAGTAGACTCCCGATTATCTGCGGTAATGGGTGGCTGAGCGATCGTGTATAATCGAAATCGCGGATAAACCAAACCTAACCTAAAATACACTTGAAATAGTTAAAAACGACTGTGAGAGCAAAATAATAACCTTTAGGCTACTGAATGTTAGGTTTAATAATGTGAAAGACTTCAAATAAATACAAGATTACTGAACGTACCTTTTAATAAACACACAATTATTTTTCAAACAATATTTTCACATCGGTAAAAAAACAGTCCAATACGCGAGACAAGTGCACTATATATTACAGGCCTAATGTCGAAGTTGCCGTCTTTATTGGCTTCGAGGAAAATAAACCATGAGATCGCACAACGAGGTGTCATGTTTCCCTTCCAAGAAGTCCAATTGTCCTTCTGCATAATGGCGGTCTGGAGGGATGGCGCGAGATGACTAATGTTTTGGCGGGCGGGCGGGCGGGCTTCCGTTTGACCGCTAGTAACCCCTTTCTCTCGCCCAAGGCCAAGTGTGTCGCGCGCGGTAGCTATAATTTGCAGGCGCGAGGATAGACGTTTACGCGCTAAACTTCGCTTGCCGCAGTTGCGGTTTTTTTCTTTTTGGCCGATCGCGGATAAACCGCAACGCGGGTAATCCGGTCGTGGATAATCGGGAGTCTACTGTATACAGTTTTTTAATAGGTTACCCCCAACTTCAGCAACGATTCCAACTAATAAATTGAAAGTTGTCCTTGATTCATAGCTGAAATCCAAATGCTTTTATTCAGTTGATGATTTCTTATCCTTAGATGTTATTGATATACATTTTTGAAACAAAAATCAAAGAAACAATGTTATTGTGTAATCTATATTATTAAAAGAATTTCTTGATTTTTGTTGCGATTTTCGACTCTTGAAAATATAATTTTATATACATACTTGGTATCAGTCTAAAGCTCTTACTCTCTAGATGTGCCTTTTGGGGTTTCCATAAATTCTCGATCACGGGGCTTTGCCCCACGAGCTCTCAAAGTTTGTTTTTAACCCATGAGATTAACATGGGGAATAATTTGATTTGAATTGCGGCTGTTAATACATTATGGACATTATGGACAGGTTATTAGCAATACCAGGTTTTACAGTTAAGGAATCTATTTATCTATATAAATAAAATAAGTTATTTTTCTATATCGCTTTGAGCAGTAAAACGTGTATGCAACGGTGATATTGAAATTTGTGTAAACATTTGTTTATCCGTCTGTCTGTTTATAAGCTAGATTTGTTCTGCGATTCCCAAAAAGGCTGTACTGAATTAAATTAAATATTTTGCCTATTTTCATGTCGAGGAGGAATCATTTTGGCTGTTTTAAATCATAGTACGTCATTAGGGTTATGCCCCTTTGTCCGGCACTGCTACAAAGTCGATCTTAAGGGTACAGGTTACACAATATTTCACTACAGCATGCACCATATTTGTTCTAATGAGCATTTAGTCAGCTAATTATATTTTATCACAGAACGGAGGAAACATGTTCTGTTTTACTTCTCTTCCACGGTATACAAAACCATTTTAAATAATGGCACGGTAATAAATCATTGGCTATACAGAACATATTGTCTAGGTCACTATTGTGATTATAATACCGAATTTTGTATGTTTAAGTTCACCTTCAATAAGTCCAACAAACTACAGGAGTTATTGAGCAGATATTTGGAAGTCGATGGGTCCATCCCGAAAAAACAAAAAAACAAACAGTTATATGGGCTTATTCCAGTTCCAATGAGGCTAGGCCCTAACGCCCTTCAACATTTCCATGTTAATATACTTATTAGATCGATTGAGCATATACAGTAGAACCTCGGTTAACCGAGCCTCGCTTATCCGAGATTCCGGGTTAACCGAGGCGGTCCTAATATGTGTACAGTATTATAAATTTCAAAGAGAAAGTAACACGCTCAAATAAACGAGCAATTGACAGCGTGTGCCTTCACTTACCGCAACCGCAATACGCGCGCTGAACTGTATTGTGTTTGCATTCAACTACAGTAAACGTCGGCAGTTGTCGGGGTAGTTCGGCAAAGTTTGTGCGTAGCAGATAGTGCAATTCGGGACCGTCGTCGTTAGTCTGCCGAAGCCACCGTTGACAGTGATTTGTTTACTCAGTTCTGTTTATCGCTGTTAACTTAGCGTGTGCGTGTTAATTAGAGAGATGAGTGCTATATCTCTTTACGTTTTTGGTAGAAATAGTGTTTTAAGGATTATAATGGCAATGTTACGATATTTCTTATACTAATAAACTGAACAGAACTCAAATCATTGTTTTATTTCATGGTTTAAACATATCTTGAGCTATTTATAACCCCAATTACGATTTTTAGGTTACATTCTGTGTTATCCGAGATTTGACGTATCCGAGGTGGCCTCGGTCCCAATCAACTTGGTTAAGCGAGGTCCTACTGTACCAGTATTTGGTAGAAATAAAGGCAATGCACATGCCTATACTTTCCATCCTGTGTGCCCTTTGGGACTTATCTGCCCCATCGGCCTTTACAATTTTAATTTATCCATCACTGATGCTAATAGTTAACTGAACTGATTGATCATACATTTGTTAGGAGGATAGTTATTATATCAGAATAAAACCTTTGCCTACTCCTGCTCCAAAAATACTTTACCAAAATTAGAAAAACTTTAACTTCTATCGAATTTATGGGTAAATAAATGTGTTCTAATTACACCTCATCCATAAAAAACGTATCCATATAAGTATTGTATATTTTTGTTATATAATTTATTTCTGGGTTCAACTTACAGTATTTACATTATACACAGAATTATTAATTAAGTAGGATGGAAAACATTAATAATAACATAGTAGGTTTGCCCTAATCAGAGACACCTTGAGACTATTTTGAAAATAAAAATGAACATAATGGAATGTTTCTTTTTTTTTTAAAAGAGAAGAAGAAAAGAGTTTGTTTAAGCTAAATAAAAACAAGGTTTACACATTTGGCAAAATATCTTGTACAATCTAGGTTTCAGTCTTCTGTTTACTAGTTGCAATCCCATTCCAAAATGTCTAGCTCCCGGTACATTAGGCAGACGGTGTGAAAACTTTGTTGTAACCTCCCTGACGTATTCCGTTATAAAGTCGACTCTAAGTTCCCGGTGTAATTGAATGTTTCGTGTGTACCAAGGCGAATTTACAGCAATTCTCAGCTTCACTTTGTTTTGAAATATTTGAATTTTTTAAAGCTTGGTTGAAGAAATAGTGAGTCCTTATAGCTGACAGGCGTACAGTATAAGGTGCCGGAGAATACTTTTGTGTATTAAAATGGTACAGGAAGGTTTAAGAGAAGATCATCTGTGAATGAGAGGGTAAAGGATGGATAGTCGAGAATATGCTTGGTTTAATTTTGAATTTACATGAAGGTTGAAATTCAGTTTTTGGTCCAATAGAACTCCCAAGGATTTTACTGCCCGGTCTGAAGGGTTGCAATTTATTGTGCTGTTGTTAATAACAATTCCCGGTGGCATTTAAAATTTTCTTAATGTGAAGATTTTTGCTTCGGATTTTGTAGGATTTAAGCATAGATTCCACCTGTTGAACCATTGAACAATATCATCAGTTGAAGCATGAAGTTGTTGTACTTCGAGAACGTCTTTGCTCTGAGTGATAATCGCAGTGTCGTCTGCGTACATGGCCAGAGTAGCGTATAGTGGAATAGGAATATCATACATGAAGATTTTAAATAGTAATGGTCCCAAAATTGATCCTTGGGGCACCCCTGCAGAAATTCGGCGATATGCAGACTACGGGGAATTAATTTTTACACAAAACTGTCTGTTGAACAGAAATGATTTTAATAAACGTTTTAAATACAATGGAAATCCTAAGCAATCAAGTTTGTAAATTAGACCTGCATACCATCATGGTGTAAGTAATAAGATATTCAGAAAAACTAACATTGGGGTTATGGTTAAGATTTGTCAATAAAAACAAAATAATCATAAAAGCTGTTCAAAAGCAACCACTCACTTGGTAAAATATCATGTGATTTTTGTGAGGATAGAGATTAGAACAAATATGTACATAACTTGAAATATAAACGAGTTTGCACGCAGCACGCTGACGTGAGGGAAGTGAATTTCCACATAATAATCTTTTAAAACTCAAAATCAGTGTAAAAACATTTATTCCAATTTTTATTGAAAACTGAAAATATTGATTTTTGGCTGTTCTGGTACTCCTGGTTTCATTTACTTGCAAAGCTGGGAACACAATTTTGCACATTATAAGGTTAGGAGAAGGTCCACAGGCTTAAAGTAGGCGTGAGGTTGCTGGGGATGATAAAAGTACTCTAACAAAGGAATAACAGGCTTTTCTAGTGTGAAACACCCATAAGACAACGTACTGTGTTTAGTCGATACACATTTTCTTTAATAACTCGGTAAATATTTATGCTAGAATGACATGAGAGGGCTTAAAACTTTTGCCTCTCTAATTCCCATCTTTTTACATGCTTTGATTTTATATCTGAGGCTTTTCTGACCCGTTTTGGGCCCAAAAATCCGAAATTTGAAAGATTAATCCCCCAAAAAAGGAGTTTGGAGTTTTCCGATTGTTTTGCCCAACAAATTTGTCCAACTGATTACAGAAAGGAACGTCCCTACCAAATGTGAAGTAAATCGGACAAAAAATGTGACCGCTAGAGTGCAAACACACATATATATATATATATAAATAAAATTTTGAACGACCCCTTAAATCGTGTTCAGGGGGTCACGTTAGGAACTTCTATGGTGGTCCTGGGCTTAAGTTTCACCGTGCGGGTCATGCTAATAGTTCTCTTTCCAAAGGAATTTCACTAATGATTAGGTTATGTATAAACTGTGAGAACCATTCAAACTGAAGATTGAATATAAAACGGACATTACCGAAATGATAAGAAACGAGCAATACACAATAAGCAAAGCCTTGGAGAGGAATTGTGAATATAAGTACTCCAGGGATTTTTAACAAACTAACTGGCTTTTCGAGCAAACCTCGGTCCCCCAGGTGCTTGGGAACAAATGGAACTGACTTCTCAAACATAACATTTTACTGTGATTGCGAGCGAAGGCGCGACGGGCTACTAGTCTATATTATTAAGAATTTCTTGATTTTTGTTCAGCGATTTTCGACCCATAAAACTATTATTTTATATGCATATTTGGTATTAATCGAAAGCTCTTACCCTCTAGAGGTGCCATTTAGAGTTTCCAGAACTCTCGACCACGGGGCTTTGCCCCATGAGCTCCCAAAGTTTCAACGTTAATCTTTTGGAGTTATATTATTTAGTTAGTCAGCTGATCGTAATGTAAATCAACTTTTAAAACGTCTGGCTCCTGATAGATCCCCGTGCGAAGAGTGGGAGGTTATTACAACAATTTGTTATAATATGTCCCTTAACGCATGTTTACACCAACAAAAATTTGTCAATACTTTTATAGAAAGACAGTCATTTCTTGACAACTCTTGGTCTTACCCTATAGAATTGGTTTTGACAGCAAAAAGTGATAAATTTTGTTGGGAACCTTGGTGTAAACGCACTTTTAATACACACAATACCTTTTTTAAGAAAAACTGTATTTTATTTTGAATTCACATGTTTACATTTTCATTTCTTGATTGATATAAATCATAATTCCCATAGTTAATCTATGGCTAAGACTATTTTAAATTAACAGAGTATGAAATTCTAATATAGTGGACTCCCTCTTGTTCGGCCACCTCGGGACCGGACCACCGGCTGGACTTCAAAATGGCCGGACTATCCGGATGTACTATCAAAATTGTAAATATCCCTATTAAATGCATTACCTATGCTTAAAAATCAACAAAAGACGTTGTTTAAACTTTTTACAACATTATGTACTTACCAAAGAGAAGATTTGGACGTCTCTTGGTTGAATTGTCATGTTGTGCCACTCATAGATACGTTTTTGCAATACATATTCAAAAGTAAATACCGATACCGTACTAAGGATAAAACAGAAAAACACATTACTGTACGTACTGTAAAAATAAAGCTAAAATTTATTTGAGGAAATTACTGTACACGTATTACTTGTCCCATAACCTATAAACATTAAAAGAAAGATCTGTTATTTTCTTTTGCTTTTTCTGATTAATAGTGTTTTTGAAAGCATAGTCACGCCATTTTCTCATAAACATCACGTCGACAACTGTTGCAGCGGCTTGTTGCTCTACATACATCGTTGTACGTTCCAGTGCTGCCCTTCCCTCTTCATGGCTTAAATTTCCCTCACTAGTTCCTTCTTCCCCATCCTCTTCCTCATCCTCGTAATTAGCTTCTTGATTCATTGCAGCTTGAACAATTTCATCGTCATTTAATATTTCATTGCCAAGCTCATCATCGTTGCTTACAATCCATTCCGTAACATCGCTTTCTACAAGGTTAATAGAATTACCTGTAGGCAGTCGCTGAAGATCTGATAAAATTGATAGATTGTCATCTGGTTCCAACACCTGAATAGTGGTTTCACTAGCTTCTGGGTTTTCTTGTTGGGCCTTGTCAACGATCTCTTCTACATTTGGCCAGACCTTTCTCCAAGACTTTGTCAATGTGGATGAAGGAATCTCATCATATGCTTCAGCCGACATATAAATTACATCTTTCAAGTTTATTGTCTTTAGGGCCTGAATTAGTCCTGTGTCACCCTCACTGTCCAATTTACCTAGGATTTCAGAGAGAAGTTTCCTGCGATATTTTAGTTTAAAACACAATAACCCCTTGGTCCATTGGTTGGGAAATACTTGTAACGTTAGGTGGCATATATAAAAGCTTAATACTACTGTCACCTTCACATTCTAGGTCCTCTTCAGGATGTGAAGGTGCATTGTCAAGCACGAGAAGCGCCTTAGTCGGCAAGTTCAAAGATGTTAAATGTTGCTTTACTTTAGGCACAAATTCGGCAACGAACCATTCTTTGAACAAATAAGTATCCATCCAGGCAGATTTCTGTGCCCTGTAGTACACTGGTAGACAACTCATATTCAAGTTCTTGAATGCTCTAGGTTTTACCGATTTTCCAATTACAAACAGAGGCAGCTTATGTGACCCTGACGCATTCGAACACAAAGCAACTGTAATTCTTTCTTTGTTCACTTTAAACCCTGGTGCTGATGTTTCTTGTGCTGTGGCGAAAGTTTTTTGTGGCAACAGTTTATAATTCAGTCCCGTTTCATCGATATTATAAATTTGTTCTGGACTATATTTTTCACTAGCAATAATACCCTTCAACTTTTCTGAAAACTCACTTGCTCCCGGCTGATCTGCTGACATTTTTTCCCCACATACACTGATAAAATGAACTCCATGGCGTTTTTCCACCGTGACAACCAGCCATCACTTGCTGTGAATGTATCTGTTCCTCCAAGTTTTGAGTGAAGAATGATTGCCTTCTCCTTTAAAATTGGCCCATTTATTGGGGTGCCTCGCCTGCGCTCCTGCATAAACCAGAGCCACAAAGCATCATCAACTTGTTCAAGTTTAGGCTTTTTTAAAGTTCACCGAGTAGACAGCACTTTTTCAGCTTCAATCTGAGTACAAAAAGTCTCAATAGATTTCCGGTTCCGACGCCAGTCATTTACAGTACTTTTACCGACATTAAATTCTCTACAAATACTTTGGACCGATTCACCTTTATCTAGACGCTCTAGAATACTAATTTTTTGTTCCATTGTCACAAACGTATGTTTCCGTTTTACACTCATTTTAGAAAACATTTTTCTCAAAGCTAACTCGCACACGTACAACTTAAATTACTGCACTCACAACGTTTACTCCCGAAAACAGTCCTACATACTAAACAGCAAAAAACACTTACACACGAAATTACAGATGAATCAATCTCACTGTACAGTACTATAACTAAACAGTTTATCACAGGTTAAGTGAGTGCGACCGACCAATTACAAGCTCGCCTGTAAACTAAACTGACATAAATAGTTTACTTTACTTCTACGGCCGGAAACTAAACATTCAAGATAAATCCTGTCGAATGTCGTTCACCCCGCAGCGCGGCGACGTGACGGATATGACTCACCCTCAGGACCGGCCGGACTATCCGGTGGCCGATCCAACTGAAGCCGAACTAGAGGGCGTCCACTGTAGTAATTAATAGAATCTTGATCCAATCTTGAAAAAAATTATTTTTAAATTTATGTGATATTTTTATTGTTGTTTTAGCAAATTTACCCTATAGGGAACAAGCTATTACCGTAGTCGGCATGGTAAGACCTAGTCCCGGGACCATGATAACTTTTCGTTTTGAGGTCCCCAGATGCCAAAAACACCATTCGTTCAAAACTGTATATATGTGTCTGTGAGCACGATAACTCTCGTAAAAATAATCCGATTTTGACGAAATTTGGTATAAACGTGTAAAGCAGCATTTATGACTTTAAGTTTGAAAACCAGACAGATGACCTATCCGAAGCGGTAATTTGGGGGGTTTTGTCCCCCAAAAATGGGTTTTTTGAGTTTTTTACATATAGTTTTTGAAAAGTCATATTTTAGTTTTTTTTTTTCATTGGAATCAGCTTAAAAAGACGCACAATTTTGTGTTTTGATCATTGCTCTACGTCAAGTGGTTACAGAGATATTGAAAATGCTAAACACAGTACAACGTCCAATACACAGTACAGTCCAATGTTATTCTTATGAAGAATAAGAAAAATTTTATATCTCGCTTATTTATCAACTTATCCTGATGAAACTTGGTATATTACTTCATATCGTTTTGGTCTATTGATATTTTCACTTAAAAAAGCTTTTGGCTGATAGTTCCCGTAGCAGCAAACCTGCGAACTCAGCTCCCATGTTATTCTTATGGAGAATAAGTAACGTGTTATCTCCCTTAATTATGAAAATAAATTAATAACATCTGGTGTGCGGCTTTACCTTCTTGAGTTATATTGATATTTGTATAAAACCCTATTTTTTGTGTTCCTTGCTTCAGCAACCCTGTATACTCATCCGCCATGTTATTCTTATGTAGAATAATTAAAAAGTCATAAATCGTTTATTTATGATTTTTATTAATGAAACTTGGTATGTGGCTTTATGTGGTATTAAGATACATATATATGCATTGTAAATTCGCTGAGTACGCAGGTTTGCTGCTACGGGGGTATTTATTAAACCTTACCTGTTGGGAATAGTATTACCAGGTGAAACTGTGACTTACTTAATGAAGTTTCGTGTCTATTACAATAAGTTTTAGTTTCATGAACTTGAGTCTCACCAGACATAATAATTTGGCAAGTAAATATGTTTATTCTAATTATTCATATCTTCACAACCCATCACATTTTCAGCTTGATCTCTGAGAGTGGTGATGTGAGAATCACTGTTGTGTTGCAGGTGTTCTGTGATATCCTCGTGCGAGATGGGGAGATGGTGTGTGTCGAGTTGGTAGCGTCTGACAGGTCGGGTAACATCCAAGCCGTCATATTCCTGGGCTCCATACGATATGATGCTCTCAAGAGAGTGTATGACGCCAGGGTAAGTTTGACCCTTACAGGGAAAAATTGGCCTATTGCAAGATAATAATTCTACCCAAGTACTGTACTATCCAGGTTTTACATTCCTATCCATTGGGCTCTCTAGATAGAATGATCTTTTATAGAATCCATATGTTAAATATTACCATTTAAGATAATTTTTACCGTTTATCAACTACCTATTGTATATTTTATATAGATTCATATTTTTGTAACCAAAACGTGAATATCCCAATAAATAACAGTTTAAAAAAATCTGATTTAGACAATAATTTTCTTATTTTTTTCAAACTGTTTCACAAAAGGTTGTGAAACTTGTTTATTGTGATGGAAAATGTCCGCAATAATCTCTTAAACAACATAAACTCACTATCACCAACAATGAATTCGAAACAAAGAAAAAAAAGAGGTTGGCAGCCCAGAGATTACTTTGCCCATCCACATAGACTTGTTCGTGGAACGTATCAAGTAAATCAAGGAGTGAGCCGTTACAGTACGAGTTGAACAGTACCGTACTGATGAAACCGTTACAGTACGAGTTGAACAGTACCGTACTGATAAAATTTACGTGCCAGGCAGGGAGTTGAACCCTCGACAGGACTGCTCCCATAGTTCTGTAGTCCGACGCCTTGACCACTGGGCCAGCGACTCACTAAAAATTTTGAATTAAAATACAATAGACTTTCATATCTCCGGAATGGCCTAGTCCGGACAGGATGATTTTGAATTTAAAAAAATTGTATTGCAAATAAAAGGTAAACTTCAAGTTGAAGTTCCTTCAGTTTTCACGCGGTTATCTGCATTATACAAATGTTACGTAGTTTGTATCGTCAGATGCTCTGTGTTTCAGTAAAATTATGTCATTTATGATTTACGAGGCATTGGAAGTTGTCTTATTTTAATCTTCTAATTAGTGTCTTACTTAATTATAATTCTAAATTGCTAACTTTTAACTAATAGTTTGCTCGGATGTGCTCAGTAAAAGTGGATATAAATAGTGATGCTATCGGGATCTGAGGGCAATGGCTGCCATGTGCTAAGCCTAGCTTCTCTTTACAAAAATCAGTGTTATTACTTACAAAATTCCCTAGGCTATTTAAATATAGCTCACAAATGATCTTCTTTGACTTGATAATAAATATACTTGTACTTGTGGTCTCCTTTACTTTATTGTAGTGAGTAGAATGTGTTTGGTATTTATTCTGGATGTCAACAAAAGGTAGGTGTACAATTTCTAAGATTTCTTTAACTATTTGAATAAAATACAAAGTTACAGAGGAACAATACAATATTTATTTATCTATTAGTACAATTATGTTTCAAAAGGTTCTCAATTAAAGGGATTTACAATAATATACAACTCAGGGGGAAACAGTTAAAATGTGTGGCCTAGCCTAGAAGGTAAATGACAAATATTGGTAGGCCTTAAATTAAACGTTCATATTTTGGGTTCTAAGTTGGGTTTCTTTACAAATGAGGGCTCTTTTTCTCAGGGGGGGAGTATCGTGCTGACTTGAATAACGTTTGGGATGATATTTGAAAGAATATTAAGTCCAATTAAGCTGATGTGTTGAAATATTACAACAATGGAAATTTTGGTTGTTGTCCAAAAGGAGAGTCCAATGGTTTCACTGACTTTATGAATGGTTAAAATACTCAAAATTAAATTTGGAAAGATAGTTCAATATAAAAATTACTCTCTTGAGGTTACTTTAACTTTCAGAACATTAGGCTTGTTCTATTTAAATGTCTGTATTCTTTCCAGTCCCTAAATAGAATACAATGGAAGGAGTTTACCAATCTGCTTACAAATGTTCTTCGCTCAAATACCAGTTTTTGGGGGAAATCAAATAAAAAGGAGTGAATTTAAAGATGGTATTAATTGAGCAGTAAGTCCCTAATAAAATGAGCACCAAGCAAGGCAAAACTTAGGCCATACTGGGAAATTTAAAATAGGAACTGTGTCCTTCACAGATTCTAGGTCTTAACACTATGGCATCTGGAGCAAGAAGAAAGATCTAGTAGAGATGAGGTCTGGAAGCATGGTCCATTGTTGAGAAGCACATGGTTACACAATTGTTAACACTGGTCACTGTAATTTAGGTTCCTTAAGGACTATTTTTGAAAAGTATATTATATTAAATTTTAATTTTATTGCAATCCTCTCACATAAATTATATCTAAAATATTATTATTAACAAACACATTAAATTAAGTGAGTAGGCTATTATATGGGGATAGGCTATGAATAATTATGGGTGATTAATTAATGAAATACATATTATTATACAATTGCACAGATAAATAAACATTAAATACATAGAGGGGAATAGCTTTCTGAGGAGTGATGATAATGATGATTAATTATTAGGCATAGACATGGGACAATTAACACAAATAACACATTTAGGGGAAATTAATTAATTAGTACATTTATATGGAAACTTAAATAGAAAATAACACATAATAGGAAAATTATTACTAAATGATGAATGAATGACATGTAATACTATAGTTGTTGCGTGGGGAGGGAGGAGGGGGCAGGAAAGTCTCTCTCCAATGCGCTTGCTTTGTTAGTGCTGACGTCACGTTGCCTTCTTTGTGTCTTTTATGGCTCATATCCAGAAAATCTAGATTTTTTTCTAAATCTGGACTGGCCGTCAGCCACATTAGTCCGTATTTTTGGGAGTCTACTGTATTATAAAATTGTAATAAAATTAATAGAGATTGTGGCTTTTAAAAGCATTCAAATGAGCAATTTTTGTTCATGTTAGAGTATACAAAAGAATTGTATAGGGATGAGACGATTCCAATTGTCGGTTCTCGATTCCACCGATTCTCAGGCTTAGAATCGGAATCGAGAATCTGTGGCCCCAAAGTCAATTCCGATTCTATCGATTCCACGCCTCGATACTCCCGCCGTGTACCCGGATTTACGCCGCGCCGTTAACCATTTAAAATTCGAGTCGAGTAGTTTAAAATTGTATAGTACAGATTTACGCCGCTAACTAATGTTTAACAAAATATATGACTGAATAATGAAAAATAAGCCTAAAATATATTTTTAGCTCATATGAAAGGAGACAATGACAGGTGAGTTATTTAAGGATACCTGTGAAGTAAGATAGTAAGAGAGGGACAAGGGGAGTGTTTGGCAAACAATCTGACCTTGGAGATAAGGAGGGAAGACGGTGACGGGAGGGGAGGGGTGGGGTCTAGTTGAAAACAATAAATCAGTCGGCTGACCAACATTATTTCCTTGAGTCATTATCTTACAACCACATTTTTCTCCATGAATAGTTTCATAATTAACTACAAAAAGCTGATAAATAACATTACAGTATATTTAAAAAACTTGATCTACATTAATTATTAAAAAAATTGCTTTCCAACTTTTATACAAAATTTAAAACCCTAAAATTAACGTTACAAATGTTTTTTTATCGGTCAAGAATAGTCAACATCCAAAGTGATTTTTTTATAACACAAGAATAAAATTTCAAAATATATCATTTTATTCAGAATACCATTTTCAAAATAATATCATGGGAGATTTATGTAACTTAAAAAAAAATTAAAAAAGATTATGTGGCAAAAAAAAGCATTGCGGATAATTGCAGCGATCCCAAGTAGAGAGAGCTGCAAGCCCTGGTTTAAGGATTTTGGTATTTTGACTGTAACATATTTATCTTTCAAAACCTTTTATATGTTAAGCAAAACTAAGATGATTTCTCTTCCGTCATTCATAGTTATAGAACAAGACAGTCTAAAGATGTTATAATTGCTCGACCAAGGTTGCAGAAGTTCGCTAAAAGCCATAAATATCTACAGATTAAAATGTTTAATAAATTGCCTGTGCATTTCCATAACTTGGATGTCAATGCTTCATCATCATCATCATCATCATCATCAAAAGGGGCGGACCCAAGTCCCAAGGCACATCAGCCACACTGGGCTTATTGCGCACCCCCGAAAAGAAGAAAGGAAGACAGAAAAGAAAGAAAGAAAGAACTGAGAAGGTGTCAGTACTCCTCCAGGTTCAAGAGCCTGATGAACTGCATCATCCTGTCGACGAGCTCCTCAGGAGGCAGGTATCCACCCCTGACCATAGATCCCAGAGTTGAAGCCCTTACCTCCCTAAGCTCATCGCAATCGAAGAGCAGATGGTCTGCAGTCTCCTCGTACTGCCCACATTTCCTGCATGCAGTGTCACCATTGAAGACACCCATCCGAGAGAGGTGTTTCCTAAGGTGTCAATGCTTTTAAAAGACAACTTAATAATTTTTTTAATGACATTGTTTTTATTCAATTGATGAAATTTTTTAATTTTAATTTTGTCTAGATTTGTCGTGTTATCATTTTCATATTGTATACATGTTTTTTGTTTCGATTTATTGTAGACCATAGTATATAATTGACGATGTCTATTATATATTGTGAAATGTTCTGAATGCCAAATAAACGTATTATTACATTATAACAACAAGAACCAAAAAATCAAAATTATCCATAAACAAGTAAGATACAAATTTCTTTATTCTCCAAGGCACATTAAAGAACAGACCTTTTCATATCCTAGTATTTCCCTTGACACTATATATGGACTTTCTCAGAAATATCTTATTCATCAAGAATATCAAAATCCACTGAAAACTAATTTACAGGCCTACCTACATAATGAGTCAATAAATAGTATACATTGTGTCGGCATTTTTACTTATACAGTGATCTGTAATTTTCTGTCACAGGCAAGCATGAGTAGCAAGATGGCGCAGCGGATGACCTTCGGCCTGTTCTCCAGCCAGGCGGCCCAGCGGGTGGAGTTTGTGCGGATGAAGGGCCCTCAGGGCAAGGGGTACGCTGAGATGGCTGTTACTAAGCCTAAAGGTAATCTTTGCTCTTTTTTTATTTGAAAACAATTTTTTTAATAATAACAAGTAAAATTATGGTTCACACCTTCTGGAAAGTCAGGGAGTTGGAAAAAAGTCAGGGTAAGCCAGGGAAAAAGTTGGAAAAAATGCCGAAAGTCAGAGGAAATGCTTGATATTTTATACAATTCAGGGAAAGTTTTTGATGTAATCTTAAGCACAAAGCATTACTATGCAAAAATCAAAACTTACTAGATACTTGTTAGATTGGATTTTATTGTACAATGAAGAGGAAGTAACTGGTAAGGCAATTAATGTACTGGACAACAAAAAAGTTTAATCATTAAAATAAAAAAATAAACAGTAGAGCATTGGAAAGCAATGGGGAAGGTGGAGGTCCAACTTTTTAAAAATATTACCAATTGTAAATAAAGTGCACATTCCGAGTCAAGAGTCAGGGATAATGAACTCTTTTGGTTAGTTGAACCATGTAAATATAATACCCCCGTCACAGCAAACCTGCGTACTCAGCGAATTTCCAATGCATAATATATGTCTTAATACCACGTAAAGCCGCAAACCAAGTTTCATAAAAATATATTCACATATAAGTGATTTTAGTTATTCTCCATAAGAATAACATTGGTAATGAGTACGTAGGTCTGCTGAAACAAGGAACAGAAACAATTGGTTTTTATGCAAATGTAAATAAAATTTAACTAGGCGAAGCCACATACTAAGTTTCATCAATATTCAATCATAAATAAGCGCTATATAACATTTTAGTCATTCTCCATAAGAATAACATGGGGGCTGAGTACGCAGGTTTGCTGCTACGGGAATAATCAACAAAAAATCAATTTTTTGCGCAAATATCAATATACCAGTACAGTAGACGCTCTTTTATCCGGCATTCTATGAACCGGCACATTCTATTAACCGGCACCAGGCGACCCGGGTTTTTCCAGGTATTTTCGGTCGTTTCCGTTTCGTACTGCGACTGCGCTGGACTGTTCCCGCCTTTTTCTTAGTCACCTGTTTGTTTACGTCTCAACAGTAACGCAGTAAGCAGTAACGTTCAGTGATGTTCGTAACCTTTGCTCAGTACACTACTGTATTCAACCTATTTTTAGACGCCAACTTCCGCCCGGCTGTCTGTCCGCCCGTCTGTCTGTCTGTCTATCTGTCCACAATTGCAGGTGTTCCGGAGCAGTGCCAAGGTCAACCAACGCACGCGACCACAGCTCATTACTGTAGCGAGATGACAGACTCTCAGATTACTGTATTCCCATTAATAACTAAACAGTTCTATTATCCGGAAAAATCGATTTACCGGCATGGGCGTGGTCCCGAACATACCGGATAAAAGAGCGTCTACTGTACTACGTGAAGCCACATACCAAGTTTCATCAACATGCATTCATAAATAATCGAGATATCAAATTTTATTTATTCTCCATAAGGATAACATTGGACAACGTACTGTGTTTAGCACATTGAATATCTCTACAACGGTTAGGCGTAGAATCACAATTTAAAGACCAAAATGATTGTTTTGTGGAACTCAACAGATTGGTAAAACCAAATGTGAAGTTTACGTTAAAATAAACTGAGGAAAAGCCAAAAACCATGTTCCCATAAGATTAACATGGGAGATTTTATGAGCAGGTTTTTTTTTTATTTTATCCGCAACCACTTAACCTAGGTTAATAATTCAAAATACTAAAAAAATTGATTTTTTAAGCTCTATAACATGGTCAAACCCAAAATTAAGTTTTTTAAAAATTGTTGGGTGAAAAATGTGAAAAACTGATTTTTGGAAAATTTAAAACCCCCCTTCCCATGGTCCGATTTTTCTGGATTTCGAACTTAAAGTCATGAATGTCATTTTACACATTTGAGCCAGATTTTATCAAAATCGGACGTTTTTTACTCAAGTTATCGTGTTAACGGACACACATATATATATATATATATATATATATATATACATATACATATATATACGTATATATATATTTATATATGTATATATGTATATATATATATATATACATATATGTAAATTTGAACAAATAGTGTTTTTGGCATCTGGGGACCTCAAAACAAAAAGTTATCATGGTCTCGGGCTTAAGTCTTACCATGAGACCTACGGTAATAGCTTCTTCCCGGTAATAGCTTCTTCCCTATAGGGGAAATTCGCTAAAATGAAGTACGGTAAGTTAACTACATCAGTTTTTGAACCACCTTCAGTCCCCAAATGTAACACTAGAACATGATGTAGGGTACGGCGCGGAGACTCCAACCTCAGAGCCGGGACTGTGCGCCATCGACATGTGGGACTCGGACTGGGACGAAGACCCAGAGGACTTCTACGTCTACAGGCATCAGGTACTAGGCCTACCTTGCAACCTGTCCATGTGACAAGTGCTTATCCTGTGTAATTCGTTTGCTGTGTGATAATATACCTAATTCATTCTTGTTTAATCATAACTTGTTGCCGGTTTTAAAAACTATTAACAGTTTAAACTTCATCTCTCTAACTTTGTTTTTAAAAATAAACCTAAAAATGGAGAAATTCTAACCGCCCAGTACAGTAATTGTTCTTCACAAGCTAAAGAGTCAGTCAGTCTTGGACAGTATGTAGTTTTTAGCACTCATCAACTCGAAAGCGAACTCAAAATTTAAACCATCAATAATTATTAAAGACCGCAAAATATTAGGAAATACCAAAACTAAATTTTTAGGATTAACCATTGATCAAAATTTTAATTGGAACAGTCACATTGATAATATTATGCCAAAAATATCTTCTAGGTTGTATGTTTTAAGAAAAATGCTACAACTATGTGATATTAAAACCTTAAAGAGTATTTATTTTTCATATATTCATTATATTATAGCTTTTGGCATCCCCTTGTCCAATAGTAATCTGAATGCTATTCTAAAAGCTCAGAAAAAATCAATAAGAATAATTTTAAACCTCAATAACACAGCCTCAGTCAAGCAACATTTTTATTCATTAAATATACTAACTGTGTTTGGGATGTACATTTATGAAACAGTGCTTGGCGTCAAATGAAGCTTCAGTAACCTACAATTACTAAGAGACTTCCACAATTATAATACCAGGTGCCACAACGAGTTGGCTCTACCTGCTCACAATTTACAAATTTATTGTAAGAAGCCACAATATGCAGGATCAACATTTATCACATATCTTCCACAAAACGTTAAGTCAAAACCAAATTTAAACATCTTCAAAAGAAAACTTAAGGAATATTTAATTAACAAGGCTTTGTACTCCTTTGATGATTTATTTTAATGTTCAATCTATATACTAAAAATTGTTTTGAAAATATATGATTATTATCTAGAGTTAAGTAATCCTTTTGTATAATAACTTTGTCATGACACTATTCAATGAAACTTGAAATATACCAAATGAATAAAGATATTTGAATTGAATTGAATTGAAGTAACAAGGCTGTTATATTCTCGTTACTCACATTATCATACATTGCATATAATTAATAAATTTGCTGTTACCCCAAAACTTTAAATTCTACTTGAATTATATTACAACTGTGGAGAGAGATTCTTTCGAAGTATGCTGGGCCCATGTAACACTCCGGGATCTCTGATTTTGTGTGGGTTGCAATTAATAAGAAAGGTTGAGCTAGTAATAATAAGTTTATTCAGCAAAGACAAACATTATTTGAGTCAATGAAACAGGGACTTGGATGTTCTACTCTAAATTTCACAAAGGATAATTGTTTTCCCTGCTATTCATTATTATTTTAATTTATCTCTTTTTTAATTTTTTTATTTTTATTTTACCTAGTATTTTACAAACACAGGTAGCAATGAAATATATTTATGTATATGGCAGCTCGAAATGTACTGAACAGTTTCTAATCAATTGATACAAAATTAAGCAGCTTCGCACATCATATTCAAGAAGGGTTATGAATGATTTAATACAGTCAAAATCCTCCTAATCACACCTCCTAGCCTCTAACCCTCCATAACCTCCTAACTTGTGCCACAATAAAACAAATTAACTATCAGTACTGTCTGCTGCTACTGTCATAAACCTGTGCTGTAAATTTATATAAATTTTACTTTTATATTTTTTTTAGACCAACTAAACAATGAAAGCAAATTATTTCATTGGGTTTATTACCCCTACGATTTTGACACCGTCAATCCAAATCTCTGACTCTAACAATCACTTTAATTGAAATGTTAAATAGAAGGTTTACAAAAATAATGGCTCACAAATTGTCTTGGTAATCAATTAAATAACAGTGTTAAATACTATGAAACTTAACAGGTCATGTGCATTGGTTTTCACAATTTTAATAATTTTAAGCAACTTGAAATCGTCTATGACACATACAGTTTTCAAAAATATTGAAAATATGACCAAAGAAGATATAATAGGCTTATAACTAGTGATGGTCAAAACCAGAAATTTTGAATCTCGAAACCGAAACCGAAACTTACAAAATCGAATCTCGAATCTCGAAACTCAAATCGCGAAACCCTATTTACTTGCCTGGTTATGAAAAATAAACCCAGAAAAATTAATTAAAACTAATTATATATTTTGGTTAGAGTTGTTCTTTCAGAAATAAAAAATCAATAATCCAAAAAAGGTGAAGGTAGACGACCGATGACAGTAGGCTTTTGACCTTTGCATTATTGATCGAAACACGGGCGTGATTTCTGTTAAAAAACAACAATAAAGACACAAAAAATCTCAGCAGTTTCGAGTTTTGATTCTCGAAACTCACCGATCGAATCTCGAAACCGAAACTTTTCCAAAGTTTTGGTGGTTTTGAGATTCAAGTTTTGGTTTTGACACATCACTACTTATAACTAACAGGAATTACTTACAGTAACATTGTAGACAGGTTACACAAAATACACAATCACTATTTGCTTAGTTACATAAATATCACAACTGTTACCAAGATTTAATTTAAAACCCCTTTTAATTATGAGTTGATTATTCCCCTGAATGCAATAATTTTAATACTGTGAATTTATAGAAACGCGTGGTCAATCTCCAGAAATGCGGAATGAAATTTAGAGTGTTAAATTTTGAATTGTTTTAAATAATCAAAACGCTAATTCAGTTGTTTCCCGGTATCATTCATGAAATAGAGAACGCTGGCTGATCAGCCCATAAACAAATAGATGAATTTTGTAATCAACTGAATTTTGCAATTTTGAAAAAACGTTGCCGAATTAGTCCGAATAGGTGATTAGGCGAATGAGGAATGGGACTCTGAACTCGTCGCGGCTTAAATATGTCGTGGCCACGTGCAGCGCGTTTCCTGCCTTCCTTCTGGAGCTTTCTGGTGTTTTCCAGTTGCGTTTCCTGTTTCATGCGTTTGGCGGTAATTTTAAATCGTGTTTAAAGACTCTCTCATAACAAGGCTACATCAGGCCTCTCACCCATTCTACATTCATCATTCATTCATATTCACCTTAAAATACGCCCTAGTTTCATCGTCATTTTTCACAGAGATTAAGAGATTTACTACCGTAATGTTAAAAAAAAAACATAAATATAGTCTGACCATTACACCTATGTGCCAGTTTTTTTTTGTTTTTTTTTTGACAAGATTAGGTCCAAACCAAGACCTCTAATAACCTAATAACCCCCCCTCCCCCGATGCCCGATGACCTCATTGGGGCCTCTGTAATCAAAACTCCAGTAAGAGTTCCAAGTTTGGATAAGAATACAGCTTTTGTTAGAGGTGGTAGTGAAATAAACTATACAATTTGCTATTCTTAAATATAACTTAGTGTGAACATTTTAAATAGGCTTAAGCCTATAATATCTGTAGCCCACCAAAACATACAAAGTATATTTAACAAGGAGATCTTGGTAGAACTTTCACTCTGCATTAACGACATCTGGTATATATCTGAACACTTCCACCATTGAAGAAGAGTTGGAAACCGTATCTTTTGGCGCCTCTTATTCCCTTGTTGCTGACCACTCCCGGCCAATATGAGCTCATGGCGGTTCTGCATGTCAAGGGTAATCTGAACCTTCTAGTTTTGCACTATTTGAATAGTTTAAGTGTAGAATTGGACTGTGGAATTTCAGCAATTGAAGGAGCTGAGATTATTCTAATACAGTAGTTATAACCATGAATAGAAGTATAATTGGAAACTTTTTTAATTTTTTTGCTCAGACGGGAGTATTATTTAATTTAATTATTGGGCTAAATATAGTTGCTGTCATCCTTGGAGATTTTACAATAAATCTTTAACTGGAACATGATAACCTATGTCAGATGTTTGACGAAAGTGTATAAATCAACCCACCCATTGAAAATCCTGTGTTTTTTTTATAAATATGATGACCTCATAAGATGCTTGTTGTTATGAATCAACTGTGGTCAAAACTCATATCAGTGACACAATAATGCCCAACACATTGTAACATTGTCCCTGCCAGTTCTGGACCATGCATTTTTTTTAAACATGCCTACTTTAGTTAGTGTTAAGTAGGGTGATAAATGATAAAAGCATTGAGTTGGTTACTGCAATGTTGAGCAAAGAAACATGCCAAGAAGTTTTTACCTCAGAAAATAATAATGCAGCTGTTAACTCGTGTTTAAATATATTTTTAAATACTTTATTTCATTATACAATATTTGCTTCCCACTTAAAAATAAGGGTTGGAGTCAACCTGAAACACATTAATGCAAACTCAGCAAAGCATTTGACAAAGTTTCTCATTCAATCTCATTAGGTAAATTCAGTCATTATAACATTAGGGGTAAAGAGCTAATAATGTTTCAGTCTTTTTTGGAAACTAGGTCACAGCATGTTTTTACAACTGAAGGTGCTGAAGGCACCATACAAAGTGTCGACCACTGTGGTCGATTTACATAAAATTGGAAACAGGTTTTAGCTGACTCTAAAAGTAGCAAAAATGTTGTAAACATTTTGCTGTCTATACATTAATTGGTGTTTAACTTTTTGGTCTCAGAGCTACGGGACAGGTTGTCACCAATCATTTTAATAGCCTAACCGTAGGTTTCTTATTGTTACCCTGGATCCCCAACTTGATTGACCTTACTGTGTACTGTGTTTTTACCTTACTCAGTGGCTCACCAGATCAGGACGGCATTAGGCAGGTATACTTTACCCTCTTTCAGTCCCGTTTGTGCTATAGTCTCATTGTGTGCGGCTGCTCCCCACATATTGAAGGCATTTTTAAAATCCAGGATCGTGCTATACGTATTAATGCTGGTGTTGGAAAGTTTGTAGGCCTATATTAAAGACTTGAAAATTCTCCCTGTCGTAAATCATTGTTTGCCTTACGTTAAGACAAATTAGCAATAGGATAACTGAGCAGTCCACACTTATGGGACTTGCTCAAGAGCATTTCATTTCATTACATTTATTTGAACGTCACATAACATTTGATGGGTACAGGAACATTCCTGCTCAAACAGGTGACTATTCATGTCTTACAGAGAATAAACATAAGTAAAATGCAATACAAGTAAAATTAAAAACTAATTCAAGATAAGATTAAATTCATATTTTCATTGAAAAACTCATCAAATGAATAATAGGCTCTTTTTATGAGGTAGGTCTTAAATAATTTAGAAAAATACTTAAACTCTCCAGTCATTTGGAATTTTGTTAAAAATCCTCATCTCCATATAGAACGTACTTTTAGCGAATTTCCCCTATAGGGAAGAAGCTATTACCATAGGTCTTATGGTAAGACTTAAGTCCGAGACCATGATCACTTTTTGTTTTGAGGTCCCCAGATGCCAAAAACACTTTTCGTTCAAATTTATATATTGTGTGTATATATATATATATATATATATATATATATATATGTGTGTGTGTGTCCGTGAATGCGATAACTTGAGTAAAAAACCTCTGATTTCGATGAAATTTGGCTCAAATGTGTGAAATGATATTTATGACTAAGTTCGAAAACCAGAAAAATCGGACCATGGGAAGGGGGGTTTATGGGGGTTTTGAATTTTCCAAAAATAAGTTTTATGCATTTTTCACCCTAAAATTGAAAAAAAAAACTTAATTTTGGTTTTGACCATGTTATAGAGTTTAAAAAACAAATAATATAGTATTTTATTTTCAATTATTAACCTAGGTTAAGTGGTTGTGGAGAAAATCCAAAAAACCTACTCATAAAATCTCCCATTTTAATCTTATGGGAATAAGGATTTTGGCTTTTCCTCAGTTTATTTTAATGTAAACTTCACATTTACTTTTACCAATCTGTTCAGTTCCACAAAACAATCATTTTGGTGTTTAAATTGTGATTCTACGCCCAACCATTGCAGAGATATTGAAAGTGCTAAACACAGTACGTTGTCCAATGTTATCCTTATGGAGAATAAATAAAATTTGATATCTCGATTATTTATGAATGTATATTGATGAAACTTGGTATGTGGCTTCATGTGTAAGTTTTTAAATTTATAGCGTCACTACTATCTTGAGGTTTCAATATACCACGTAGTAGTGGTATATTGATATTTGCGCAAAAAATTGATTTTTTGTTGATTATTCCCATAGCAGCAAACCTGCGTACTCAGCCCCCATGTTATTCTTATGGAGGATAAGTAAAAAGTAATGACTCCCTTAATTATGAACATAAATTAATAAAACTTGGTATGTAGCTTCACTTAGTTGTGTTATATTGATAATTACATAAAACCTATTTTTTTGTTTCTTGTTGCAGCAAACCTGCTTACTCAGCCCCCATGTTATTCTTATAGAGAATAACTAAACTATTACTATTTAATAACTAGATTACTAGAGAATAACTTTTTTTGTACATTAAGTACTTTTTCTATTGAAGATACTCCTCCCAAAACAGTGATTCCATTACTTAATAAAGAATGAAAATAACCGTAATATAGAGTTAATTTAGTTTCCATACCTATGATACTTGTCAAACAACTCTTGTTAAAACAAACTGAATTTAATTTGTTTGACATGTAGTTTACATGTTCAGACGACATTATGCGGAAGCATGATAAATGTACCAAGAAATAGACTGCATAAAATTAATTCTCCAAAGTTATAAGATCTAGCAAATTGTATAAAAATCTGCCTTTTTAAGAATATGACATTAACAATAAATTATTTACGTGGAAAGAAAGTTTTATTTTTTCTTGCAAATAACTCTTTTATTTTATAAATGCGCTCATGAATACCACCTGGACTGCCTCTGACTTTAACTTGTAGTACAATATTATTAAATGTGTTTGACGAGCTAGTGTAGCCTATTTGTTGACAAATATTTTCTGGCAAATGAAGAGTTCCGAGTTTTGGGATTTTGCCTGAGACCGGCGTCCCTTGTATGAGCCACTCAGGTCCTGCCAGGAGACTGATGTTCCACATAATATGCGCCATTGTACGTACCCAGCTCATAATAACAAGAGTTTCCAAGTGGCAATAATTTCTTTGTGTCTTTATAGAAACTGATCTTCACCTCTCTTAAAAACTTCATAATCTTCCTTTCTCTTATTTTTATACAGTGTCATTTCTTTTGACGCTAACTCTTAGTAAAGATCAACTGTTACAGAGAAGACTGAGTGACCCGAGTTCCAACCTGAACAACTTCGTCCGCAGCGGATGGCGCACCAAGGCGTACGAGGCTAACGGCCCCGGCGCACGCACGCGGTCCGAGAGTGACGGTCTGGACTGTATGGCTAACGGGCTGGCAGAGATAGAAGCAGGAGACGTCAGAGACGGTGAGTGGACAAGCTGTGTTAGACGTTGTAGAATGTCGTCTACTGTATCTTGTGTAATCATTGTAAACGTCTGTTGTTTGACTGATATATTTCATATTGTAATAAATTACTAATCGCCTACTCTTTCTTTATATTTCTTAATTGGAAATACCCTTTTTTATGACTACTAATAACAATAACCAGAACGACAATCAGGAACGACTGTGAAGCTTGATGACAAACAAGATGAATAAGATGAATGAAGATATCATTCCTGGAGCAGTGACCAAGTCATGGATGTATAGGCTAGTCTATACTAAAACAGACAAATTAAAATTTTAAAAAAATAATACAATTAGGGTTGGGCTCATTCCGATTTTCGATTTCATAATACCTTTAATAGTCCAGGCAAATGGGAGTTTTACCTTGAAAGTTTCGCGAAAGTTTTGTTTTTTGCTATTTCTTATGTATTTTTAGGTGCTGAATCCGAATTTAATCTTTGCATAAAAATATCTCTGCCGCTAAAGCCGCCATTTTGAAAAAAAAAAAGGACAAAATCCACATTTGTTAAAATATCTCGTTAACCGTTTGTTTTAGAGCATAATGTGTCCTATACTAAATTAAAGACAACAACATAAGAAACAACTTTGGTCCTTATACATTTTGTGGTGCGATGCATAATAACGCCACTATAGTGCGTCTTGTTATCAATTTCACATTTTGCGCTACATTTCATTGTTTCAGCTTTATTAGTGAATTTCCTATGGAAAAGTGAACTATTAGCACGACCCGCACGGTGAAACTTAAGCCCGGGACCACCATAGAAGTTCCTAACATGACCCCCTGAACACGTTTTGGGGTGTCGTTCAAAATTATATATATATATATATATATATATATATATATATATATATATGTGTGTATGCACTCTAGCGGTCACATTTTTTGCCCGATCTACTTCAAATTTGTTAGGGTTGTTCCTTTCTATAATCAGTTAGACAAGTTACTTTCGTACTCAGCCCCAATGTTATTCTTATGGAGAATAATTAAAATTGTATATATCGCTTATTTGTGAATATATTTTTATGAAACGTGGTAAGTGGCTTTATGTAGTATTAAGACATTTATATATCTATTGGAAATTCGCTGAGTATGCAGGTTTGCTGCTACGGGGGTATTTTTTATTTCCATTGGTCCTGACACATCTGTTCTTGCTCTTGCTAGCATTTGTTATTACATCAGCAGTCAAATATACAATTAAATTAATTACTGTTCTACATAAGATCACAGACAAAGGAATATAAACAGAGTGCGCAACAGCGTGCGCTTTGACGTAGTTCCTGACGACTCCGTCAGAGTGCACCTGCGCTAGTGACGACAAAGTAATTGCGAAGTCGAGCGGACGCGCGCTGGGCACGCTGCAGTTGAGAACGAAACACCACGACGACGCGACGATGTCAAGATTCGCGAACCCTGGTCTGGTCTCGTAGTGCACGGACCCCCTCCCGTTGTCCTATAAGTCCCCTCGCCCCTCTCACTCCCTTGAGCTCCAGACATCTCCACTGGCCAAATAGCTCTATCGCTTGCTTCATCTGCCGTCTCTCGTTGACTACTGATCGCGAACAATTAACAGGGAATAACTAATGAACCAATAAGAAAAACCAATTAGCTAAATTTGAAAACGTTTCAAATCATTAGGCCCTAGTATCTACACAACATTTAATTAGTTAATAATGAAAAATGATGAGAACACAAACAGTAAAACACTTGAAATTTATTGATTGTAATTTTAGGATGTGGTACGTGCAGGTTTATTGTTAGCGTAATCCTTGACTGTTTTTGGTTTAATGTTAATAAGTTAATGCGTGGAGGGCCGAGCTTTGCTTTTCAAATGTCCCCCAGGTGCTTTTCAAATTTAACTAACTTTTCAAACTTAAATTTAGATGAAGCACATTTCACACGGGAAAATGACTTCGACACACATAACAAACACTTATAAGCTGATGAAAACCCATATGGAATTGTGCAGCGTCGTTTTCAAAAAAGGTTTTCGGTTAATATGTGGGCTGGGATAGTTGGGAACCTCTTAATAGGACCTTACATCCTACCACATAAGTTAAATGAAACAAATTACCTAATTTGTTAAGATATATCTCACCAGAACTACTTGAAAATGTCCCCCCCTTGAGGTGAGAGAGTCTATGTGGTTTCAGTATGACGGGGCGCCCCCAAATTTCTCAAACCGTGTCAAACATTATCGAAACGCAACTTACAGAAATAGTTGGATAGGACGAGGTGGGCCAGTACTACTCCCGATCTTAAGCCTATTGATTTTTATTTATGGGGCCACATGAAGGAAATGGTTTATGTAACTGACGAACTGGACCTAGTTGCAAGAATTGTAGAAATAGCTGATAGGATTAACGAGAGTGCCAATTTTGAATTTTCTGACTAAAAGCCCTGCGACGTTTCAGATTATGCAACGAGGTTGACGGGCGCCACTTCAAACAGATAAAGTAAAGTATTGTATTTATTTTCAATACAATATTCCTAGGTTTATTTGCATATTTATTTTATTAAGTGTCAATGTTTTATCAACATAATCTTAATATATAAAAATGAATTCCTATTTCCCTTGGTAACGCCATCACTTGAGAATGAGTGCACCAAATTGAATAATTCTTGTTTTGTTGTGTTCGTTAATGTCAGGACAAGGTTTTTAAAAAGAAAATTTTTAATCCGAAATAAGGATTAAAAACTCTCTCGGGGCCACTGGCCTTCAAAGTTCCCGGTGATTTGATAAGTATTCAGTTAGTTACACCAAACAGCTGTTAACAAGGATTATATCTAAACATACTTGAAAGGCATAAACATATGTTCATTATGGAAATCAAAAACTACTTGAATGGCAACTCAAACTCTTTTTTGATATGCGAGTGAGCTCATCTTGAAAATGAATGAGTATCTGACATAAAAAAAAATTCAATGACATTAGGACAGGACATTGTCTGTCGGGGCAGCTAGTCAATAATGTAAATTAATAATGAATGTAAACAATGATTACTTTGCTTTATAACTGTATTTTATGATAACCACTTTTGATTTTTCTTGGGGATGAGACTTGAATAGAACTTATTTTTATTCCAGAAATTAGTTATTTCAAACATTTGAAGGAAATCGATGGAGCCGTTTTTGAGATCAGAGTTGCAAGCAAGCACGGACAATACAAGCAAGCAAGCAAACTTTACTCATATTAGAGTATAGGATAGGATTAAAATTATTTGACAAAACAGTTGTTTAAATTTATTTAACTTCCTTATGACTGTATTCAGCACGAAAGTAACTTAACCCTTAACCATTAAATTGGCATTTTCTCAGTTATCCGTGAACCGATTTTAAAATTTAGTAAATCGTTGGATTTGTCTTTGATTTGCTAAAAAATGTTGTATCTTGTGTTTTTTGTACAAAACCATGTAGGTTTTAGTATTTTTCACATTTATAGTATTTATTATGCCACCATTTTGAAATGGAAAATTGTACGAAAATGAAATTCGTATAGAATATTAACCATACATAGGCCAAGTACCAAGCACATTTCTATAAGCAACGTACTTATTTTTTTTGGCACATGTGTACCAAGTTGCATTATTTTATCTTAAACAGATTTTTTGACTTATTGAGGTTTTTATGAAAAACACATACAGACCGATAGGCAGGACACCGTTCGAGATAGGACATTGAATATTTTAGATATTGCATTATTTGCTTGTTTTTACTTCCTAAATAACTCGGTACATTTTTTTAAAGTGGAAGCTGGGCACCTGTATATATGATTTTTACCCCTCTGTTCGGTGTCCCATTTGGTGGCCCCAGGCTCGCGGTCCCTGAGGCGGTGCCCCGGTTACCCTGGCGCTCGTTTTGTGGTAATTTTCTAGTGCTTGAAGGTGCATAGGAAAATTTACTTAAAGGGGGCGATTCAAATTAAATATTTAAATAAATAGAGAGTTATTATTCAGGCGCATAATTTATGAACCACGCAGATTCACAGTCGTAAATTCAGCAATCCCAATAAGGCGATTGTTGTCAGCCTTATTAATTTGGTACTACATGTTTTCAGTATTGTAATGTTAACATCATCGGCAACTCAAAATGTTTGAATTTTAAAAACAAACAATTAAATAATCTAACTGCGAACGAAAATGCTGAAAGTAAGTATGAAAAGAAAGTGCCATTTTTTATAATGGTTGCTAGTGAAATTATCTCCTCAAGACAGCCTTTGTCCATTTAACTTATTTGAGGCTTAATAAACAATTTGAAAGTTATAAAATACTTATAACTTAAGGTTAGTAGATTACGTAGGTTTTTCGTACAGGCAACAGTATATTTACTATCAGAACTTCTTTATTTTGACAAAGGTTTTTTACAATTAATGGTAAAAATATATACATACTTAAATTTTTTAAACTCCATTTTATCACAGAAAAATCTTAAACCTTTTTTGGTTTTAGCAAGTATATTTATTTTCTTAAAAAACATATTTTATCGTAAATGAGCTTACCTTATTTGTCATAATTAACATAAATGTAATTGATATACAATATTAATTAGTGATTTATTTTGTGCTATTATTATAATCTTATTCAGATTCTTTTATATCATTATTTTACCCAATCGTATCGAAATTTGTATAAACATGTTCTCTAAATATTTTGATTATTTATTAATGCTTGATAGTATAGAGTGTAAGGAAATATTAAGCTAAATAACGGGAGAAATTATTTATATAAGTTGGTGATGAATCGGCAGCGCATGGGATGTGTGTCAGGTGGATACGATAGAGAAAGAGATGGAGTGTGTGAGAGAGAGAGGGTACAGAGTGTATTAAGGAATTTAGTAGTAGTAGGGGAAGGAGTTGGGACATCCGGCGTCGAGTTGGCAACGCTAGGTCCAGAAGAGTCTTGGCGGGAAGCGAAAATACCTCGATTCGTACTCTACCTGCCCTCTACGGCGCTTGCTGGAACTACGATCGATCAATCTGTATGGATTCCATTATCTGTAATAAGATTAACAATGAAACTTTGAAGGCGGGTGGAGCATAGCCCTGAGGGCCGATGTAAATTATCTAAGGTGTTTCTGCACATCTATACAATACCTTTCTAATGGTGTGTGTGAATTTCTCCTACGATGCACAAACGCTGAAAAAAAGGAACAGTTTTGTGCTTGCCTATTAATATAATGATGACTCATCAACAAAGTTAATATCTAGCAGTCTGCTCTCGGGGGATTTTCCTTCATCCTGACTGTCACTTTCCTCTGACAACCAATCAAATCCTATCTTCACAAGTTAAATATTTGTCAGCTGACAAACATGTAACTTGTGAAGAGAAGATTTTATTGGTTACTATGTTGGTTTCCATGGGAGCAGAGTTGACACAAGGGTAAAATGGGGGTTGACTTTGTAGGCTACAGTTTTCTTTTACATGAGACAAGATATATATATTAACCTCGTTGGTGTTCAAGCATAAACATCAAATGAAATATTCACATACACAAAAACCAAACGTTAAAGGGGCTATACAGCCCCTACAATTAAGCCTCTAGAACTATTTAAAATGTTTCCCCACCGATCAAAATGCGAAAATTGAACGTGTGGTTCAATATATTTGTAATTACAATGTTTTGTTTTAGTCATAAAATACGTGAAATCAGTACGCAATCATGATATACACAGTGGAATACTTTATTTAACACCAATACAGTTTCCATCATAAAGCCATTAAAAATTCCTACATGTAAACATTTCTATCATAACACATCATTATTTCTTGAGGGCCCACAGCCTGATTAATAAATATTCAACATTGTGTATAAAGGATTATATAAAATAACCAGGGCTACTTTTTATTGTTCCAAACACCCTCCCTCAATAAAAAGAACACAACAAATTAAAAACAAAATTCAAATCACTCAAGACTAATGCCCCCCTTAGTTTTTTAAATGAAACCCTTCCTAGGGGTTTGGTAAGGATGTCTGCCAGCTGATCTTGAGAAGAAATGTAGTTTAAAGTCACCGTTTCGTCCTTTATATTTTCTTTGATATAGTGAAAACGCACATCCACATGTTTTAGTCTTTTATTTTCATTACTTTTTACAATTTGTATTGCAGATTGGTTGTCTTCAAAGATGGCTATGGGTAGATCAACTGGTCAGGTAATCTTGAGGTCTTTCAAAATCTTTTTAAGAAAACATGCCTCTGTAACAGAAAAACTGATAGCAACATATTTTGCTTCAGTTGACGAGAGTGCAACTGATTTCTGTCTTTTTGAAGACCATGATATAGCTGCTGAACCAAGCCTGAATATGTATCCAGATGTTGAGTGTCAAGCTTCTACATCACCAGCCCAGTCAGCATCAACGAACCCCTCCGGTACACAATTTTCAGATCCAATGTCCCTTTTATATATCTGAGAACCCTTTTTAGTGCTGACCAAAGCTCTTCACTTGCTCGGTCCTGAAATCGGCTCAAAAAAGAAATAGGATAGCAAAGATCAGGCCGTGTACCCAACATAGCATACATCAAACAACCAATAAGACTTTGACATTTTCGCTCCAAATTTTTGTTTCCTATTGTGACACTTCCCAAATAAGTACGAAAATTAGCATCTATGGGAGTTGAAACAGTTTTGCAATTAGACATCCCAAATCGTTCGAGTACTTGCTTAAGGTAATCGGTCTGGTTAAGTGTAGTAACTCCAGAAGTCAAATCCTGTTCAATTTTTATTCCTAGATAAGTTGAAACAGGTCCTACATCCTTCATTTTGAAATACTGACAAAGTTTTGACTTAAAAGATTTTACTTCCTCCAAATCACTACCAACAAGAATCAAATCATCAACATAGATTAGAACATAAAGCTTCTTCCCATTACTAAATCTGTAATACAAACATGTATCATTTTGTGATCTGTTAAAACCTTCCCTTTCCATTACTTGATTGAATTTATCATTTCAATTTTTGGGGGAACGCTTCAAGCCATAAATTGCCTTATTAAGTTTTAGAACTTGGTTTTCGTTAGCATCTAATGATTTCTGATAGAATAGATAAGTAAACTACTTCTTCAATGTCCCCATAAAGAAAAGCCCCAGTGACGTCCATTTGATGAATAGGGAAAGAGTATTGATTAGCTACGGCTACTAGAACTCTTAATGTCGTTAGTTTACCTACTGGAGCATGTATTTCTGAGAAATCAAAATTTTCAGATTGTTGAAAACCCCAAGCTACTAATCTAGCTTTAAAAATATTGGTCTTACCATCTACAGATTTATTGGTTTTAAAAACCCACTTGGTATCAATGAGAGGAACATTCTCAGGTCGCTCTACAATAGTCCATGTATTGTTATCTTGTAAATTCTTCAACTCTTCCGATACTGCTTGTTTCCATCTCTCTGCATTTTTTCCTTTCACCGCATCATCATAAGAAACTGGATCATCATTTCCTGAAAGTACTAGAAAACCAGCTTCATCATCTTCAAATCTCTGAGGCCTTCTAATATTTCTTCTATCTCTCAAAACACGCACGTTTTCTTCAGTTTCTTCAACATATTCATTTTCTGCTTCTTACTCATCATTCTTTCTCGCTGGTTCTTCTCCATTTTCTACTTCTTGCACATCATCATTTATCACTGGTTCTTCAACTTGTAGCTCCTCGAGTCTCGTTTCTTCAAAGTTATCACTCTCATTTTCAACAACTTCCTGGATTCTTAAAAACTCATTTCCAGAATAAGCAGGATTGAGACAAGAACTCTGAATCTGATCTCAGCCTTCACGGGCCACAAAACAGCTCAGATCCCGTGAAATTAATGTTCTGATTAGATAATACATTCTTTACATGAGCGATATTTTGGTGAGCCAACTTATGATGCCAAACCTCCAAACTAGTCGATTCCCCAGATAAAAGCGTAGCCTCTGCTTTAACTTCTCCTTCTGAAATGTGCTTGAAATTCATTTTAAACAAATTCCCGTCCCTAACTGCTGTAGCACAAACTTGATTAGCTTTATTCCAGATCTTAGCCTCCTCTTTGTCTGACGTCAAATGAATCCCCTTATCTAGAGCTCTAGAGACTGAAAATAAATTAACCATCATTCCAGGGACATAGAGAACATTTAGTATCGTAAAAATCAAGGAATCGCCCCCTTTTATTTCTGATTTTACTTTAATATCACCAACACCAGTAGCTCTAAGTAAACCTCCTCTTCCAAAACGAACCGGTTTGTCTGAATTCATTCCATTTGAAGTTACAAAACCATCTCTTTTGCAACATAGATGTTCAGTAGCCTCAGTGTCCAAGTACCAACATGTGTCTTTATTATTGCAATAGTCACTAATAAATGCTGTTGTTATCAAGGAAGTTTCCTCATTTCCTCTAAAGTTATTCCCTGACCTACCTTTACTTTTTAAGGACTGCTTGAATTTAAAACAATCCCTTTTAAAATGCCCCAATTTATTGCAATAATGGCAACGTACCTGAGGTGCAGAGGGTTGTTGTACCTTTTTACAGTTTGCTTTTATATGTCACGCTGCTCTGCAGTTGTAGCAAATGAGCTTTCTGTTTGATGTTGCTACTAATTCTGACCCTTGTTCTGAAGAGGAAGATGACCCGTTCCTCAGTCGCTCCTCTTCTACTAGAAGGCGCGCTGTCAGTTTTTCATTTGTTTGCACCTCAACTGGTACCGATTACCAAGCGCTAACAAAATGACTGAATGATATTGGTAGAGACATTAGTATCTTCGTCATTATCATCTTTTCAGACACCTTTTCTCCACAGTGTCCCATCCTTGTGACAATCTCTTCCAATCTTGATAAAAAATCACTTACATTATCTCCAATACTGAACTTCAAGTTAAAAACTGTTGTTGCAATAGATGAAGACTTATCTCACTCTTCTTCTCATAAACTGTATTAAACTTCGACCAGATTTCTGAAGCAGTTTCACAGCTCAAGATGTGAGACATGGGACCATCTCCAAGACGTGAAACTATAATAATTTCCTGGGCCTTACAATATTTTTCCATCCAACTTTGTAAATTCTTTTCATAGTTGTTACTTTCGCTATCGTCTTTACTTTTGTGCCATCTGCTATTTCAAAATATCCCTTGGCCTTCAGTGACACTTTCACTTGAAATTTCCAACTATTCCAGTTGTCTGCATCCACTAATTTCATTACTGTACTGTTATCCATCTCGGTAAAATGATTCACGTGAACGTTGGTTCGACGAGATCAAAATCCTAACCTAACCTAATACCGAATAACTAATCTGCTTTAAAATGGGCTGGGCCCATAACTATTCATAAAATACGTGAAATCAGTACGCAATCATGATATACACAGTGGAATACTTTATTTAACACCAATCCAGTTTCCATCGTAAAGCCATAATAAATTCCTACATGTAAACATTTCTATCATAACACATGATTATTTGTTGAGGGCCCACAGCCTGATTAATAAATATTCATCATTGTGTATAAAGGATTATATAAAATAACCAGGGCCGCTTTTTATTGTTCCAAACAGTTTTTCCCATTGCTATGCTTTTTTAAATGCCATTCCATGTTGACATCAAGTTAAGGGGTTCATTTATACACTTGTTTTTATAATCATTATTCCAGTTGAGAGCAGTGTCATTGGTGCCTGATAAGCATGGAGCACAGAGACATAACAGTCCACCACTCAACCCCGAGCACGTTCCAATTCTTGCCGAAAGCTGAGCCAGCCCTTCTCTATTCCTTATCCCTGAAGCTTCATGCTCTATTTATTTATTTCACCAACAGAAGAGCCTTTTTACATGCAATGCTCAGTTTTGGGCAGGGAATAGGAGGGAGTTTTGTTTTACGATACCTGCTGTTACCATCAGTACCAAGTAATAACTATCATAAAAAGGGAACCAAATTACAGTAATAACTATCATAAAAAAGGTAGTAAACCTTTGTACTATATTTTATTTATATTATTTTTACTTTATGGCGATATTTTTCTGGAATTCAAGCAAATTATTTTATTACTAATATGTGTTTTTTGGGGGTATTCTAAACAGTGGTTATTCACAAATATTTGCATAGCATAACAAATTAAAACTTGGTTTTATTTTATAGCGAGTTTCTCCTGTAAGAAAAAAAAACATTCCTTAGTCAGGGTGGAAAGATTTAGGCTGTCTAAAAATATGTTTTTTAAAGTTGTCATGGAAATCAAAAATAGAAAATTACATAATTAAATACAGTTTAAAATAAATAAATTAATACTTTAAACCCTATGTCAACTGGTTATTAAGATGATGGACGAACTATAAACACAACAACATTTTGTCCAAAGTTCTGCTCATAAATAATAGATACAAATATCTATCTTCCATAGCGGCATAGCGGGCTTCCATTTGTTCATTTATGAACATTTATTGACGAACCATGATACTTTAAATCTTTTGTTTATGATTTATTAATATCCACAAAAACACCCCTGCAGTATCTAACATCCACAGCTTCCCATTTTCCATATGTAATCATATTCAATTCAATTCAATTTATTTTCATCACAAAAAATCATACAATTGCTGAAATTCAGTGGTGAATATATGACAAGTCAAGTTGATTAAATAATTCTAAAATGTAAAAAATAGTAATAAATATTTGTACAATAAGCTTAACTAGAGCCATGAGCTAAAAATTCTTGAATACTATAGGAGCATAGTTCTATTAACTTAATAGAGAGTTCCCTCTTAAATACAGGTACAGTAGAACCTTGATAGTTTGACACGTTGTGAACTGAAGGGTGTCGAACTATCAAAATGTCGAAGTATAGGGAGTATATGGAACATTTTAACACAGGGAGTATTATGAGCAGAAAAACAATAGCGTATCACGAAAGAATCAAAAACTTGGTTAACTGCTGCAGCGTCTCGAGCGAACTGACTTGACCTACTTACTGGGAAGGGTGGGGAAGGGGTGGATAGGACAAGGTATGGGGTAGGAAGGATAAGTTATTTATAGAAAAGGCGGTAGCGTACGTTCGCGAAAACAATAAGCGGGCTCCCATTACTGACCGGCGAACCCGTCAAGGACACTATCGGTCGTCGCTACTGTCATATCATATCGTCACGGCCTGTGTCGAAATATACAGACTGTCGAACTATCGAAGTTCTACTGTACAATTATATTTTCATTACTAAGAGCCGGTGATAGTTTATTGTAAACCTGTATACATTGATAGTAGGGTCCCTTGTGAAATAACGTTAATCTATGGCTTGGGTTTATGTCGTGTTACATCTATGGGCTTGTTTACAGTCTTTAAACAAATTCATGTTGTTTTTAACAAATAGTGCCAAGTCTAAAACATATAATGCAGGAAGGGTTAGAAATTTTTATATTTTAAAGCTGGGTTTGCAAGATTCTCTAGGGCAAATACCTGCTATAACTCTGACAGCCTTTTTTTGCTGTTTAAAAATATTTTCTGCTGAAGGTGAATTTGCCCAAAAAAGTAAGCTGTATCTCATAATCAAAAGGAAATATCCATAGTAAACCAAAATTACTGTTTGATCATCACATAATTTTCTAATAATTTTGAGATTGAACAAAGCTTTATTTAACTTGTCAAACAGTCTGTCAGAGTGATCATACCATTTTAGATTATTTTGGAGTGTCAGACCAAGAAAATCTGCTGAGCTACTGGATATAACATTTGTATCTGAACAAGGAAACATAAATTCCTTACACTGATTCACAATCGTAGAAAATGCTAATACTTTAGTCTTAGCACAATTTAAATTAAGTCCGTTCTTGTTCAACCAGAAACAAAGATTTTTAACTGTGGATGAGATATTGAGTACTAGATCTTTTTTGTTTTTGGCTTTTATTAAGGCTGTCGTGTCATCAGCAAACAAAATTAAATCAGAGTTTATATTAAAAAATAAATCATTGCCATATTCTAAGAACAAGAATGGCCCGACATATGGACTCTTTTAAGTTATCAAATTGTATTGTTATTGGGGAAAAATTATAAATCAAATTTGTTAAATATATTTTGATAAACATAGCTATACGGCTTTATGTATTTGTGGTATATGCATGAAAACCTAATATTTAGTTGCACCAGTTACAACAACCCTCTACGTAATCTTCCCAATGTGTATTTTAATAGAGGATAAATAAAATGCTGTATCTTGATTATTTAAAAATATATTTCATTAAACTTGGCAAGATGCTTTATAGGATATTGTGGTAGACATATTCATATTGCAAATTTGCTTAGTAAGCCTACACAGGTTTGCTGCATTGGGAGTGTTATTACATTGAAAATTAAAAATAATAAACATTTCCGAATATTCACGACTTGACTTGCCTTTACAACATAATTCAATTATATTCCGTAATAACGCAATAAGAATAATATTATAGCTTATTTTGTCTACTTTAATATTGGTCATTTTCGTTTTATTCGTAAATTGACGCGAAGCCACGTAATTTGCAAAAGAAACTTGAGGCACACGGGTGTAGCGCAAAATGTGAAATTTATAACAAAACGCAGCGCTCTCTAGCGGTGTTATTATGCGTTGCAGCATAAAATGTATAAGGACCAACGTTGTTTGTCATGTTGTCGTCTTTAATTTGGTATGGGTCACATTAGGCTCTAAAACAAACGGTTAACGAGATATTTGAACAAATCTGGGTTTTTGTCCCATTTTTTACATTTTTTCAAAATGGTAGCTTTAGCGGCAGAGATACCTTTATGCAAAGTTTAAATTCGGATTCAGCACCTAAACATACATAAGAAATAGCAAAAACCAAAACTTCCGCGAAACTTTCCAGGTAGACTTTATTTTACTCCCCAATTGCCTGGACTATTATACAGATGGTTTTGTTTTATATCTTAAATAAAAACATTACATTTTGATTAAATAAGTTATGTGAGGACACCACCCCTCCCCTCCAGTCCCGTCTTCCTTCCTTATATCCAAGATTTTTGGCTCACGAACCAAACACTCCCCGTGCCCCCTCTCTTACTTCTCAGGTATCCATTATGGCTCACCTGTTATTGTCTCCTTTCTTATAAGCTAAAAATAGATTTTTGGCTTATTAGTGAATTTCCTTTGGAAAGTGAACTATTAGCATGACACGCACGGTGAAACTTAAGCCCTGGACCACCATAGAAGTTCCTAACGTGACCCCCTGAACACGTTTTGGGGGGTCGTTCAAAATTTTATATATATATATAAAAAAAAGGGACGTTCCTTTCTATAATCTGTTGGACAAGTTCGTTGGGCAAAACAATCGGAAAACTCTAAACCCATTTTTTGGGGATTAATCTTTCAAATTTCGAGTTTTTGGGCCCAAAAAGGGTCAGAAAAGCCCCAGATGTAAAATTAATGCATTTAAAAAGATGGGAATTGGAGAGGCGAAAGTTTTAAGCCCTCTCTCATCATTCTAGCATAAATATTTACCGAGTTATTAAAGAAAATGTGTATCGGCTAAACACAGTACGTTGTCGTTGTACGTTGTTGGGGGTTTTACACTAGAAAAGCCTGTTATTCCTTTGTTAGAGTACTTTTATTATCCCCAGCAACCTCACGCCTACTTTAAAGCCTGTCTGGACCTTCTCCTAACCTTATAATGCGCAAAATTGTATTCCCAGCTTTGCAAGTAAATGAAACCAGGAGTATCAGAACAGCCAAAAAATCAATGTTTTCAGATTTCAATAAAAATTGGACAAATGTTTATTTTTAGACATATTTTGAGTTTTAAAAGTTTTTTTTGTGGAAATTCACTTTCCTCACGTCAGCGTGCTGCGTGCAAACTCGTTTTTCTGTTTCAGTCACTTATTTTGTTAATCATTGGTTAGCGGCATAAATTTAGGTAAACGGCGGGAGTAGCTATAACATTTGACTCGACTCTAATTTTCGGTAGTCTCTAATACTCGCTCGGCCTTCGAGTATTAGAAAATACTCGGCAGGTACTCGAAAACTCGAGAACTCACCCATCCCTAGGTTTTAACTAATTTATTTGAAATTCTGCAATATAGATATTTTATTCAATTACATTGTAACAATGAACAATAGGTGCAAACAGTTAGGATAATACAAATGGTACAGTAAATCATAAATTTTCTTGAGCTGAAAAAATGTTTTTTTCTAAGCAGCAAACAAGAACACAAATTTTAGTTTTCAGCGAAATATAAGAAGAAAAAATAAAATAAAATAATAGTAATAGCAACATTTTACTGTATTAAATAGTAGTTACAGGTTAGTTTTGGATAGGGGTTTTTGCCAAACCGAAATATGGATCGAACAAACAGGCTTACCTTGAAAAGTACAGGTTTCCAAGGTAAGCCTATTTGTTTGATCCATGTTTTCCTGTTAAAAAGTAGTTAGTTATCAAAAAGAGACAATCTTAATTAGAAAAATTTTAATTTAGAACAGTAATGAGAAACATTTTACTGTAGTACAGAATACTATGGTAAAATTAACACTATAATGAACCAAAAAAAAAAATATTTGAATGAATAAAAATGTACAGGTGATATTTGTCTTTATAAGAGGTAAGTCAATGCAAAAATATCAACGTGATGAGGAAGAGTGTTGTACAGCCGCCCGTGTTTGATATTGATAGGAAACTCAGCAATGAGTGTTGTATTTGCAAACGCAACTAATCAGTGGTCCGGGCCTGGACACACGATGACACTGTGAAGCAGCTTACTGTCAGCGACAACCCACAACACACGTCACATTGGCAGCCTGCTCAAACTGACCACCTCAAACAGTGTTAAAAGGTCGTGATATGAAATTAAAAATGTGTAAACACCAATCAACATAAAACAAAGTAGACTTTTCAATGGACAAACTGTCCCTACTTTAGTGGTGGCACAAAAAGAACGCAACCGTTTTATTGAAACTGTTTTGCCACCTAAACTGTTTCGAAACGAAAACAGTTTCAGGGAACACCCTGTTGCAAGTAGCTGCACAACTGACTCACAACACAACGCCAGATAACAATGCTTCGTCATGAAATGGCCAACTTCCCGCCGTCGCCGTCTGTTGTGATAGCAGCACTGTACAGACAGATATATTCTTGCGCACATTCGCGCAATAAAAATAATTCCCGCGATTTCCGCTGTCAGATTGTCTATTAGTAGCCTTTTTGTAATCAATATGTAATTTTTAAAGACAAAAAGTTGTATTTTTTAGAACTTTTACAGTTAAATAAGTAGATATAATGAGTTGAATGCTTGTTCAATGACTTGAGCAGGCGAACCCGAAACCAAAACGCCTGCAAGCCACCGCCACCTCTCTGTTGCAACTGCAACAGCGAGAACGACAACAGTGAGTGAAACGTAGGGAGGAGAAGAACCGAAACAATTTACTGCAACAGCAACAGCTAAAACCGAAACCGAAAAAGTCTTCGCTTGGCAGCTGCAGCTGAATCTAGCGCTTCGTCGCGGACGTTTTAAGAACGAACTAGCCTGTTGTCTGCAACCGTTTAATTAAACTGTTGTCGTGCTGAGACTGTTGCAGTTGCAGCCGTTTCGCTTGGACAACAACTTATTCCATCACTACCCTACTTTTGTGTGTGCCAGGATACAAAAAGGACATAGTTACACTAATCACTAATACTTCTGTCTTCTATTCACTTCTGTCTTCTGTCAGCTATTACTTATCCTGTCAAGGAGGGGATAATACAACAGTTGGTGTGTCAGGAATCAAACATAAGTTGATTATCACTTGCTTTCTAGGGTGGAGATCTTTTACGAGTTAACGTAAATAACTAAAATAAGTAGTTGATAGCAGCACACTGTCGGTGACCTAATCAAACTACGTCTACTTTAAATTCTGGCTAACACTAAAACAGGGACAGCTGGGCCATATAGATGGGATGTCTCCTTCAGTATATATAGTCAGTGATAAAACACAAAAGTCTCAGAAACTTAACCTGTATTTGTTCAATTTATTTATTAATGATAACATTGATAGGGATACCAGACAAAATTGTTATCTAAAAACAGAAGACGTCCATCACTCGTAGAAAAAAATGTCCTTTGGTGCTTTCATCGTAAACCGAAAACACTCACTTTTGCTCCTAGTGATGAAAACTTCTATTTATTTTCACTAGTTAGTTGTAGTACTTAACTAATATTTTTTTATAGTGATTAGTAGATGTTTGATTGGATTAGCTAGTCAGTATAGTATAATGAGTAGTTAGCTGTGTGACTTGATGGTATAGTTTTGAGTAGCATCATATAAAAGGCGTATTATATTTTTCATATATCATTTAGTAATTTTGATAAATATCCTGCACTCGAAAAATGTTCATGTGATATACAATCTCATAGAAAATGGAATTAATACAAAAAACAACTAATTGACAGCATAATTGTATAATAAAATTTCGTAAACTAATTGGTTGTAGTAAGACTGTTGCTCAAAATTGAGCAAGTTATGCTTAATGTTGTGAAAATGATCTGATAAAATATAAAACCATTATTCATTCTTGATTTAACTTCTTGTCAACTATTTTACATATTATTTCAAAATAACTTTAAGAACAGCTACGAATAAGGGAATTTTATTTTGTCACTATTTAGTTCAGGAATAACGGATGAGATATCTTAACAAAAAATAACTTAATTGAATAATCCGATATATTTATAGAAACTGGTGTTTCTTTATTCAAAGATTATGAGTTAACCACTCGACGGATGTTCTTGATTCTTTTCTTGTAGAAAAGGCAATTATTTTGAGTAGAAGGGAATGTCAAAGTCATCATTTCTATGTAGAGGACTTTTTACAAATTTGGTTTTAATTTTGCAAACGTAGTAGCCGATGCAAACATTAGTTTGTGGTTAAAGAGTTTTATAGTGATACGGTGTAAACCGTCAGCAGCAGGAATAGAAGTCGTGGAGTGAGGATGGTTTTTGAACATAAGGATATAGAGTAATAATCGCATGTTAATAGTCATATGCTGGCAAGGCCGTGACAAACAGCTAGTATATTCATTAAGTATTATTAAAATACATTAATGATTTACAAATTATAAAATTGGGTTGGTTGGAAATTTACATTTGTTTTTGCATTCAAGGAATAATAGTAATATATTTTTGAATACGATTTTTATATTGTCACAGTTGATGTATTGTAGTATTTTAACCCAACAATTTGCCCATGATTCATTTAACTCCATCAGAAGCCATAAATTTATTATTTAATCACGACTGGAAGAATTGTATGGTATATTTGTCAGTTGTTGAGTGGGAAAGTAAAGGAATAGGTCAATGATAGATTTTTGTTAAAAGAAGTATGAAGTTTTTAAAAGTACTGTGAATAGGTAGTACTAGAAAGTTAATAAATTAATTTATTGATTTGGAAAAGGTAGAAATTTGACTTAGGTACCAGAAAAAAGTTGTAACCCAATTTAGATGCAATGTTTAGTCAAGTGGCATATTTTTCTGTAAAAGTATTTTAAAAGTTTAAAAACTCTTAACAAATATAACAATTTATGTATTGGTGTGTTTTTAGGAACATTTGTTTAGCTAGCTGTTAATGTGGCCCAATTAAAGAAACCGTATTCCATTATATTGTAGGCGCACAATCACACTTAGCTAGACGTATATCATCCTCTTCTACCTCTACATGTGCTTTGTCACTGTCATGTCATGTGTATCGATGTTGTCTTTGCTCTGACATCACTGTCATTCACTGTTCGGTTTGCTTGATCCATTACTGACAACCGCTCGCTTAGCCTCTTTTCTCTCTTTTTGTTTGTAGATTGTTCGAGCGTTGGTTTAGTTTCACCACTCCCCGCCACTTCTCATTGTTCTTGTAAGTGCATGGGCATGCGAGCACGTTCCGAAACACTTTGCGAGCCTTCGACTTCGAAACCACCCGAGAGAGAGTGGGAGCCGGAGACGGAAGCTGCAGCGAGGAAAGACGACGAGGACAGTGATGAAGATGAGTTCCACGACTGTCTGTCGTGGGGGGAGGCGGACTTGGAGGTGGGGGTGGACGTGGGGGCGATGGCCGAGCCGGGGAAACCTGAGCAACACAAATGCACTTGCCCCAGAACGGACGGCGAAGAAACCGCTGTTAAATCCTACTGCACAAACTCTCTGCCGAAAATGTTTAAAGACTCGGCGAACCGTAAGACAAAGCTGTTGAATCGTCAGATACCCCCACACAAAGTAGCACCCGATGGCACTGTAGTACACTATTGGTGTGACGTCCCAGCAAGAAGGGCCTCGTTCAGTGGTCGCAGCTACGGTAGGTGCATCACTAGCTGCATGTTGGCATTGCTTGCTGCCGTTGTGTATTTGGTGGTTGCTTTGTATTTTATTTTATGCTTGATACATTTAGGTTTTTGTCACTTACTATTATTATTAACTAAAATATACTTTGATTCGTTCAGAGATTTTCATCATTGAAATAATAATTTTTAAGTCACTTATTGAATGTTAGGCGTTATTCAAAAAATACTTTTGTACAGTGATACAACAACAAATTAAATGGATGGCACTTTTAATATACAAACAATATTTTACACGACTCCAGTTTTAAGTTTTGTAAGTATTATTAATAAAAAATATATCACTGTAATTGTAATGAACCACCCAAACACTGCCTACGATCTGCGTCTGATATGTGATGTCACCTTGGTAATAACAACAGAACTAAACTATCCAGCCACTTAACCATAAACATTGCCTTAATGCATTCCGTAATGCACATGTAATGGGACGGCGTACCTTAAGCAAAGTGAACAGCATGGCTCCAAGCTGACAGGATTGGTGTATTCTAAATGAGTGTTGTTTCCAACCTTTTATAGAGTGTTCATTGAAACATGCTTCATAAGTTTGTCACAACTATGTATACAACTATGTCATTCACTAGCCTTGCTGTCAATGTTTATGTAAGTTTAGCAAATTGTTGAAGCGAGGGAATTATGTCCAGAAAATAGGTTGATATATACATACAATTTATAAACTTGTCTACCGATTATCATGGAGTTGGTTGTTTCACAAATTGGCATTCCCAGACTTTGGTTTTGTATATTTTTACCTTTGTTTTTTATCTAGATCCAGTCGTGTTTCTGTAAAACTTAAAAGGCCAAAACTATTACTTAGTTTTGGTTGGTGGGGTTAACTTAAATTGTCAAAATATTTGCCTAGGTTCTTAAAATAACATAGGTCCTTAAAAGACTAATTGACTTAAAAGAAATAAAATTACCATTTACAAATTCCCTTACTTTACTCTCTCTTTATACTAAAGGGATGATATTGCTTGTAGAACTCGATGACGGAGCGTACAACCCTCTTTGGACAATGCGGGGCTTCACGCAGACGTTCCACTTCTGGAAGGAGAACAAGAGAGCCCAGTCTGTGCCTCTCAACGCTTTCCTTACCTACATCACGCTGCCATGGTGGACCATCGCTAAAGGTAGCTGATCTTTTATTTGCATTTTGTTACGCTTTATTTTAACAACTAATCATTTGTTGAGGACCACTTCCGTCAGTGGTAGGACTGGCAGTTACGCCAATGAACCAAGTTGTGAATCATCAGCTGAAACAGAAACACTTAATGTTGGCTGGAACAGCAACCAGACTGCATAAAATTAGTTAAGTCATTAACTGAATCACTTAATATTCCTGGAAATGGGAACTGGTTTGCTCAGTGTTGGCCAACTGTCTCTTTGTAAGGTAGAGCAGCATCTGTATTGGGCTATGATGCTATCTACAAATTGTGTATTCATCTTAAAGTACACAATTTTTTCAGCTACGATAAGTGATTAAGTGATATTGTATTACCACAGAGCACGCTGATATAAAAATAATAAAAAACAACATTCTCATAAAAATTACAATGTTTACTGTAGTACTAAAAAGTAACCATTTGCATACTCTTTTATTTTACAACCCAGGATTTGGAAGTAAAACCATACATAATTATTTTTTCGTCATACTGCTTCAAAAACATCTGTTTTTGACAGATGCTTTGAGATTCAAAAGTTCTTCTTTTTAGTCATTGGATAATAACATATGTTTTGATGATCATTATCGTACTAGGACTAAAAAGATCATTGTTGATGATACTTTTGATTCGAGGTCGTCATAAATCGATTAAAATTCATTCGATTATAAATAATCAAAACATTCATTGTTATTATCGAAACATTCATTGTTGTATTGTTATTTTAAGAACAACCGATTGATTCGAACCACAATGATTGGTTTGAATGATCGACTCAACAACCGATAGATGTGAATGAACCGAAGTTATGTATGTGCAACAGCTGATTGTTTCAAGAGACAAGCTGAAAGAAACATTTGAGGTTATGAAGACACAGTACGTAAATTTTACTTTTGTTTTTGTTTAAACCTTAAGTTTTTTGGCAGTATGACGAAAAATATAATTCGTCACTCGGATCAAAAGTGTCTTTTTAATACTCGCTCATTTCCCAGCCTCGGCTTCGCCTCGGCAGTTAAACTGGAGCTCGTATTAAAAAGATCCACTTTTGATCCTAGTGACGAAATATACCATTAGAATGCAGTAGTCCATCCTTAATGATCTTAAACGGTGATATTTTTTTCTTGTAAATTGGATCGCAACTTAAAAATAACACCCGTACTTTTGCAGTCTTGTACATTAGTAAATATCAAGCATAAAAATGTATGGACATATTTCATCATTCTCTGTGTAGTTGTAAACATTTAATTTTTTGTCAATATTTGTTATTTTTTTTCTAAATTACATTTCTTGGTTGGAGTTAGGTACTATTACATTATTTTGTAATTATAGGTCCACCTTAGTGCTTTTTTGAAGTTGGTATCCATCCTGGTCCCTTTAATACAACACATTTTAACATTCACACACGTAAAACACTAATCTTGACAAGCAGTACAACTTAACACGTTCGCTACCACAATTATACAGAATTTTGCATTATTACAGACTGCGGGCGCATATATGCGTCGGTCTGTCTCTTCCCACAGACTGTCGACACATATTTGCGTCCGCCGGTCACATTGAATTAGACCAGAGACGCATATATGCATCTGCGTCCTCGTGTTCTACAATGGGTCTCACACCTAAATGTTTTCCAGATATCCTGGACCACAGGGAGGAGCCTATCCTGACGTTCTAGTCACTATGGCCTTTCCCGGTCGTGCCTCAGACTCTGTTGTGTTAAACGTCACTTTTGTGTCAAAACTAATTCTCTAATCGATTTAGGTTATTTATTTTTTTATTTTACTTTTATTTTGATATGTAGTCATATTTTTTATCAGTCATTGTAGTTTAAGTTTGTTGTGTTTAGTTTTACGCAACGAACATTTGTGTTATCGCTCTCCATGGCTGTTTGATAATATGTCATCGAGACAGAAATTATTGCATTCGGCCACCATTTATGAGTTTGTGTTCTGTTTAAGATATTTCACGTTTATTGTAGTCCATATTTAGTACTGCCAGATGTACGCCACACAAACATTACTATACAATTTCTTGGATTTTATGATAAACAAATAACTGAACAGTGTTTTTAGTTGCTGGAATTAGTTATTTAGTTGGAAATTCCAGTCGAAAGCCATGGTGGAGCAAACAGTTAAGTTCCATTATCTAGTCATTTGTAGAAAGGCATTTAATATGAAATTGTTTATATTTTCTCCCAAAAACAAACAATCCTTAGTTATGTTTATACATTTATATGTACGTTTTAAGCAAATGCAGCTTTACTGACTTCCTATATTTGTGCTCACAGTGAACACCACTCGTTAAATGTTCCAAGATTTTATTAATAGCCTGGTTGTAGGCTAAATCAGTCTTATTAGATATTGTTTGAATAAACCACAATATTTCTCATTCCTAAGCCAGTCAAGTAAGTAAATATATGTTAAAATACCAATCAGATAATTTTTTCAACAGTTAAAAAAATAGATTAATTTAAAAGGAGCGAAAAAGGCATTAGTAAATTGTTTTATGGCTTATTTGGCTAATTATTTGACCTCAGATTTGAATTAAAATGCAGATTTTCTTCCAAAAAGATTCTTGTTATTTATTTATATTTTTTTAATTTCCTTTAAAAAGGTAAAAAGGTTGGCAAGATAAATTTGTTTAAACCAATCCCAAAGACTAGACCAATAACTAGTACTAAACTGTTTATTGTAATATATTGGTTTTCGAAAGAATATCAAGTGTTTTCATGTTAAATGTAGCATATTTAATTTTTCGTAATTATGATACTCAAAAGAAATGCTTGGAACATAAAGTAGTTAAATTTTATAATGATATGCTACCTTTGTTAAATAATGTAAATATTTCAAAAGTAAAAATATTATTTTTGTAAATATTATTTGAGTGTTTATGAACAGTATGTAGTATAAAATACCTGTTGAATATTGACATAATCATGTCCTCAAGAGCACAAAAGATTTGTTGCCATATTTGTTCATGGTAATAATACTGTTTTAATACATGATTTTCTTCATCTGGGATTTGTTAATAAATTATAAATTGTTATAATTTTGAACATAATATTTCTGGTAAAATGTTTGAGTAGGCTGTCATAAAATGTTAAGTCTGAGAAACCATTGAAGAATATACCAAAATAGTTGCAGAATTATTCTAAAATTGATAAAAATGTAATGTGTTAAAAACCAGGGATGGATTAATTCCAATTCTGTTAAATAAATTCTTATTCCGATTCCAACATTCCAGTGATGTGACAAGCTGGCTTTATTGAGCTAGCTTGTCTCTCTCATGCTCTCATGCCCAACTTTGGTCACTGATAAAATTAAAGAGTTACTACAAGAGAACAAGACTATACTCATTGCGCGGGGGGAAACATACTGTACCGATGGAGTCCCCACAACCATCTTAGGCGTTTGATTCTTGATTCAAAATATCAGCAAAAAATTGATAGTCAGTTTTTATAATAAACTTATCTCTGATTTAATCGGATATATATCTTAGTATTAAGATCATGGGTTTCAATATTTAATTAATATCGTGATATCAACTTTTTCATAATGAAATATAGATTAGGATTTAGTTTTTGTTTGTTAAATCTTAATCCAGCAACGTTAAAGGCTGAATAATTGTATCCAGTTGAATTATTAAAAGCTTTTAGATGTTAACAGGCAGTTCTCATACTTAAGTTCTTTTTCTCGTTAAAATCAAAGTTATTAGATTTTAATATGCCAGAATGTGTTAGTAGAAGAAGAACAACAGAAAACTGTTTCAGGCACTAAGTTTAATGGTCAGGTGAAATTGTAAGGCCTGGTTTCCATGGTGCGAATTTACTGGCATTTTTTCACTGCCAACTGACTGCTGACTTGCACTAGTCAAGGACCGTTTACACATCTTCTTTACTGACAATGTTGTATTGTTCGGTTTAAAGAAAGCAAAAGTAGACAGCTACTTCATACAAGGTGTCAGCTGTGGTCACTAAACATCTGTCACATCAGTTACTTGTGCGGTCTGTTTACACGGGTGCTTAGTGGAAATCGACAGCAACTGTCCCTGGCTACTGACATCTCTACTTGGCACTGTGGAAACCAGGCCTAAAGAAGGCATATTCTCTTTAAGAAAGGAGCACTTGCATGAATCATGGGAAGGTTAAAAAAAATCTTTTAACATAAAAAACATTTATTCTAACTTATTATTTTTAAGAAGAAGAAGAAGGCTGACACCTTCTATTCTTTCAAATTTCCATAAAAAACTAAGATGTTCAAAGGATAAAATATTATTTAACTTATAAACTACTTTATTATAAAAATAATGCCTAATCAGTTGAATTGAAATTGAAAAGAGGACAACTTTAAATTAGCATTGCAAAGGAATTTTTTTTTTCTTTTGGATTAATTTTTTAAAAGCTTTAAAAATATAACCTTCTCATTTAAGTTTATGAAATGCTCAATGATGATAATAGCCATAATATGTACCGTGCTGTAAAATGTTCATTTAGGAAGAATAGTTTAGTAATTTTGCACATAATATCAATAAGTATTATTAATTTAAAGCTCAGTTTTGAATATATTACTTAGAAAAATAGTTGTATTCTAGATAATAAATCCATAACAAGCCTTAACAATTATTCATGTTCAAAATATAAAAATCAAATTGTAGATGCATTATTTAGTTTTGGTGCTGTAAATTATTCTTTCGTTTCTCAATAGTTTAGTTACCTGCTACAGTTACATTACATAATTTATCTTATGAGTAAAAATAGTTTTTACACAAAATATAATTACAAAAATATTAATTCTTTGTAATTATTTGACACAACACTAATATAATTAATATTCATATCCATCAAAATTATTGTTACATTTAGTTAATGGCTGGAAATTAAGTACAGTTAGTTGCAATAAATAAAATAAGTACAAGTCAAGTACCAATAAATATTTATAAAGTTAATAAAATGTGGTGTAATAAATATTCTTTTGAATCATTTTTAAAAGTAAAAGACAACAATATGGCAACATTTTGTAATGTTTTTTTATGTTTGAAAAAGGCTAGGGAAGTTTTAATTTTTAATATTCTAAAGATTTTAACTTGAAAGATAAGTCCAATTTGTCACAGATCAAATAGTAAAACAGCATATGAACTGTACAATATTTGATAATTTAAAACTGTGCTTGCTAGCATTTTGGATCTAGTTAAAAAAATATTTTTAATGTTTCTTTGGTTAGAATTGATATAACATTCATTGTTGGATTTTGAAATTTTAACAAGAATATATTTTTGAAATGCAACAAAGAGCTAATAAAACTTTAACCCATTGGCTTACCTGAAATTTGTCACCTGACAAAGCGTTCAGTTTCCTAAGAAAAATTACATAAATGTAGACTTTTACTAAAACTGTCACTATAGCAACAATTATTGCTCAATTTACTTAATTTTTGCACTAATCTTTAGAGAAATATATTATCTACAAGAACAATATACTTTTGACAGCATTTATGTATGGTAAATATTATATATATCATATATCATATATATATATATATATATATAGTTTATAAAAAACATTAATTTTAAAAGGAGTTACATGTAAAAAACAAAAAAATGTTTCAGCCCAACAACTATTAAGTAATTGTAGGTTATTTATTTTTTTACATGAAAATAAAAAAATGTTAGTGATACATTTATATTTGACTTAGATATAACATATTTTCCAAAATCATATTTTTCCAAAATTTGACTAAGTTTCCCCAAGTATGGGCATATGCATACAAAATACATACAAACAAAAAATGAAAACAACAAATAAAAAAATAAAAAAGTGCTATCCCGAGTATACTCGGGGTTGCACGTCCGGGCTACTTTCAGCTGCCACGAGTATACTTGGGGTTGTGAGCCAATGGGTTAATTTATAATGTTTAAGCTGAAATAAATATAAAATTGCAGTAGTTTTTAAGTATTGTCCTCTGATATATATGGCGTTTTAAATGTGCAGCGTTATAGTTTTAAAAATATTTATAATAATTCAGAGTTGGAATTTTAAATTCAACTCGTATAAAACCAGTTAGTTGTCTTTTATTCCAAAATTTCGGAACCAAGTATTTTTCTACCACACCGCAAGCTGTGCCCCAGTAACAGACTTTAGCTCTTGGCAAGAGCTCTAACTTGCTCTGCTTGGAGTAGAAATTTCAGAAAGCCAGTTTATCTGGCTGCACTAGACCAGGTCTGGGTATCTGAGTAGCTACAACACGAAGTATGCAATAAAACATATGCCCATGACCAAAAATAAGCAACATTTTTCATACTCACAGTTATTTTGACATTTGTACCGGTAAGGCATTTTTTTTCAATATAAGTCTATACCATTTGTAATACTTCTTGTTTAACTGTGGAAATAAATACCTATTGATTTGATTTTACTTTATGAATCTTTGAACAAGGGCCGTTTTAAATAAAGGATAGCTCACCTGCTCTGTAATATGCAAAGCTTAGTTATTGTAACTTAATATTCTGTGTGCAAAATTGCGAAACCACAAAATATTTATACCACAATCTTGTTTAACTGCCACGTATTTACTTATCTTTTAAAAAGCTGATGTAGTGAATCTGAGTTTTGTAAAGCCTCACTGTTTTTTCTTAGCCCATTTCAATAATTGGGATCAAAAGTTTTCCCCAGTTGAAATTCATCCATAAAGGCTTCCAGTTTTTTATATTTTTACTCTGAAGGACACAAGCCACCCAACGTTTCAAAGTTTGTTTTATGTTGATTGACAGGAGAAATAATTTTAAGGGAATATCGTAAAACAGTAAAACCAGGTTAATTATTACCAATAGCAGACGTTACATGGAGCTTATTAATAACAAAACATCCAAAATGAAGCTCAGTCTATACGATGTTGGGGCCATAGACCAAGATTTAAGGTCTTGAGAGAACAGCCCGAGAGTTGGTCCCAAGGCTGAGGTCAAGTATGGATCATTACAAGGTTGAACACTACAGGTAGTGTTGTGTAGTGTTGCTCAAGGGCACCTTGTGATGATTTCATCTGACATGATCCTAAGAGCCTTCAATGGTTTTATCTTTCACTGCATTTTTAAAGTACCGTATCTTTACAGGATACATTTTTAACTATATACCCAGTTTATAGCGATTATATTATTTTATACCAATGTTTACAACTAAATATGAAATATATGTAAATGTGATTTTTTTCTCAGATAAATGCAGTATTTTACGAAAGAAAAAACAGCTTGAAAATTGTAAAACAATTTTATGAAGCTCTAAAATATACTGCTTGGACAAGTTTTACATAATTTTTCTTGTAGGTCTTCTAAAGTAAGTGGCAAATCCTTTATTTTCATATTGCTATTTGGCTTGTGATCACTTTTCTAGTTCTGGAAAGTTTTAAATTGCAGTACTATGTTTTGCGTCAATGATCCTTTTATTTTCCTATTTAGGCGACCGGTTTCGAGGTTATTAAAACCTCATGACTTCACTGAGAATAATTTTTAAGAATAATTTAATAGTTTAAACCAATTATAATTAATAATACTAACTATAATTTATAGAATAATTGGTGGCAATAATTGTGTGTTCATTTCATTGCATATTGTCTTTCATCGCACATTACCACATCGATTGTTCAACAAGTGTAAGATCATTTGCCATTAATTATTCTATGATGCTACTTTTTTATAAATTAACAGTCGTATAAAAAAAAAGTGGCAGCCAATCATATCACTTGGGTTGAATGTTGAACTGGGTTCAAGTTTATTTTCCTTTTAGTTTGGTGTTGGTTGAAAATCAGTTTAAGTTATCAGATTCAATTACTTGCAATACATAGTAATTCATAAATATTATAATTATAAAGAATAACTAATTTACCGTGTAATAAAATTATTGTCACTTGCTTTTGAAAGCCCTTGTAATGTGATTGTCGTGGCATTTATGTTAAATATTGATCTCTTTTTATATAGAATATTTGTAAGTGAAAGTTTTTGAATTTCACTGATCACAAATTATTCCATCTTTTTGTCTTTTTGTCTTTTATGGTGTGTTACACAAAAGTGTTTTGATGATAGTTAATTATGTATATACATATTAAGTTTTCAACATTGTTAGCTTTTATTTGCCTAAGTTCTGATATATATTTTAGGCTGAAGCTACACTATAATTATTTTGTTATTATTGTTATCAATGTGATGTTTTTTATAATTATTTAAAAATAAATATCAAGATTTTGATACATTTGTTTATTATAATCTTAATTCCTCTAGTTTTCTTTTAAGATGAAGATGTTTCTTAACAGATTATTTCATAAATTAAACACTCAGGATTGGTGATTTACTGCATTAAATCATCGTAATATTTCAATATTTTAGTGCGGTAAAGATAAGTAAAAAATAACCCAAACCTAAACAAAATTAGCACAACCTAGGACTTTTGTCCATATGTTGGCTCTACCTTCCTGTTTAACATACTAAAAGCCCCCTAAAATTAAAGCTGTGCTACGGCCGCCATATTGGAAAATGGCGGCCAATTTTCACTTTTTTGCTTATACAGTAACTTTTTTACTATTGATGATGGAGAGAAATGTTTGAAATTACAATATGCACAGTTTTGGTTATTATTGTTTTTGTTCTTAATCTAACGGTTTTCGAGTTATCAATGATTTAAAGTTATAAATATATATATAGAAGGTGAGTCTGACCACACTTCCAGCATGTATAAGGGGAGAACGGTTTAGTATAAAAACATCAAGCAAAATGATCTGTACTAAATCGCATATGGGAAATCTAATAAAAATATTTTTATTGAATTCTATATACAGGGTGCTTGAAAACAAAGGTCATGAGTTTGATCTCAAAATGATATTATATGAACCTAAGGCAAATTATACATCATTTTATAGGTCTCTTCAAAACAAACATTTTGGCGAAAACAGAATTCACTTACCTTTAACCATTTCAAAATGGCGGCTATTTTTATGAAAAATAGTGACATTTACTGAACACTGTTTATTTTCTTAACCAATAAATGTTTCTTGATTCTGATTGAAATTTCTTACCAGTGGAAAGCTCAGGTTTTCTCTTTTATGATAAATGTCAGTTAGTTTAGAACAAAATAACCATTTGAATAAAATATTTTATCTTATTTTTATAAGGCCAACATTTAAAAAAGTAAAATAGTAGCATAATAATAAGGCAAAATGCATTAAATCATAAACTTTTTGCAAATCCTATATCAAATTTATGATTTACAAAAACCTTGTAAATTAGAAAGTTGCTAGGAGAAAGTTTACAATTGTATGCTTTTTGCCATATTATTAGGCTGCACGTCTTTTGCTCCGCGAGGGGGAGAGTGGCTGACAACTAATGAGTGACCAATTGAACCCCATGAGTTTAATAGGTTATGATGAAATATTATTATATATATAGCATATACTTTATATCGTAATAGTGAAATTTTACATACAGAGAAAGTTAAAATTAATAGGCCTACACTTGGTCACAATCAAATTACTATGCATAGAAAATGTATGTCATCAAATATGAAATATTCTTTGCAAAACTAAATAAAAAAACATTTTGAGTGGTGGAAGTACATTCAGAATCAATTCAATTTGTTTTCATGGAACTGAAGTAATAGTTGTACTGAACCCAGTTATTTGTGGGAATTTAAGGAAGGCAGTGGCTATGGCAGCAGATATCGGGCAGATCGACGCTCGCATTCGCAACAATTCCAGTGTTTTGAACACACAGGATTAGGGCTGGCCAATATACCCGAACATAATAACTTTTTGTACCTAGGTTCTCCACGGTAAATAAGAGAGAATCTAGAGTATTTCGAAAGAAAGTTCGTTTTGACTTTTCACCTCCAGTTAGACTTATGGTTAAAGAATTTGTGGGAGAGGGAATGTTAGCTACTCTCCCCCTCGCGGAGCAAAATAGGTGTTTCCAGAGGCCCCGATTTCTACCTGCTCTACCCCCGGAGCAAAAGATGTGTTTTGAAATGACCCTAAACTGCGGAGCAAAAGACGTGCAGCCTAATAATATGGCAAAAAACATACAATTGTAAACTTTCTCCTAGCAACTTTCTAATCTACAAGGTTTTTGTAAATCATAAAGTTGATATAGGATTTGCAAAAAGTTTACGATTTCATGCATTTTGCCTTATTATGCTATTTTACTTTTTAAAATGTTGGCCTTTTAAAAATAAAATATTTTATTCAAATGGTTATTTTGTTCTAAACTAACTGACATTTATCATAAAAGAGAAAACCTGAGCTTGCGCCGAGTAAGAAATTTCAATCGGAATCAAGAAACATTTATTGGTTTAGAAAATACAGAGTTTTCCGTAAATGTCACTATTTTTCATAAAAATAGCCGCCATTTTGAAATGGTTAAAGATAAGTGAATTCTGTTTTCGCCAAAATGTTTGTTATGAAAAGACCTTTGAAATGATGTATAATTTGCCTTAGGTTCATATAATATCATTTTGAGATCAAACTCATGACCTTCGTTTTCGAGCACCCTGTATATAGATTTTGATCAAAATATTTTTAATAGATTTCCCATATGCGATTTAGTACAGATCATTTTGTTTGATGTCTTTATACTAAACCGTTCTCCCCTTCCACATGCTGGAAGTGTGGTCGGACTCACTCTGTATATATTTTTAACTTTAAATCATTGATAACTCGAAAACCGTTAGATTTCGAGCAAACATGATAAAAACAAAAATTGTGCATATTGTAATTTCCAACATTTCTTATTTGAAACATTCCTCTCTATCATTAATAATAAAAGAGTTATAAGCAAAACAGTGAAAATTTGCCGCCATTTTCCAATATGGCGGCCGTAGCACAGCTTTAATTTTAGGGGACTTTTAGTATGTTAAACAGGAAGGTAGAGACAACATCTGGACAAAAGTCCTAGGTTGTGCTAATTTTTTTTAGGTTTGGGTTATTTTTTACTTATCTTTACTGCATTAAAATATTGGAATATTACGATGATTTAATGCAGTAAATCACCAATCCTGAGTGTTTAATTTATTAAATAACTTGTTAAGAAGATGCTTCATTCAGAGGTTAGCCACTGCTGCTCTTGAGTACTCAGGTTTGATTTATAGTTTTGTTTTACAGCGTCTCACTTGTGATTTATACCAATTACGAAAATCGATCAACATGTGAGTGATGATTATTCACAATTGCAATTTTGTATTATTGGTTTGCCTTGTCAATGGTTGTATATAAAAAATGGAGGGGATAACATTTCCCACTCCCCAACTATCCGTAAAAGTTAATTATCTCAGACAGTATACATGCCTAACAGGATAAATAAAACAAAACTACTTAATTATAAAATATTTTTATTATTGTTACAATTAAAAAATTTGAACAATATTGATTGTGTCGAAGGTATTACAAAACATGTCAAATACTAAGCCCACTTACAATATGTAAATAAACAAAACTCAACATTAAAATTTAATTTATTGATCTTAGTAAAATACCGGTTTTAGTAATATTAGATAATAGGAAGTAATAATTAGTAACAAGTAATTCGGTAATAATAATAGGTGTAGGTAGCTTCTAAGTTGGAATATGTTTTGTGATGATATACATTCACCGGGACTATTTTTCTATGTTTTTAATACCCGAGGCATTTTTAATAGTGGACCGTCTTCATAGGGATCGATACGCAGTCTGATATTGTTACTATCTAAGGTTGACGTTTCTCTAGAAAAAAACATAAAGTAATACACGATCTTGTTTTGATCTTGGCCAACATTGATATGGCAACCCACGGTTATGAGAAGAGTGTTCATAAGAGAGTGGTGAGAAATCAAATGACATATTGTAACAGCTGATTAACAAACTTTGGAAAAACCCAATAACCAAACAGTAAAGGTTGATATAATTATTGATACATTGCTTGGTTAAAGTTTAAAGTACAGTATCTAAGTAAGTCTTTGTAATTTATGCACGATTCTGAACAAAGCACCTGTTTGCACTATCCTTAAATCCTTAAATTTATTTGATTTGGAAAAATAAATTATTATTTAATTTTAAGTATTAAAAAAATAAAACTACCAACAATATAATACAATAGTGTAAACAATTGTAAACCATGGTTGTTTGGTGAATGTACTTAATTATTCCTTTGGGTAGGAGCAACTAAAAATACTCATTATCAGAGAAGCCCCTTTTGACATGTGATTGATTAATGCTAATTCTGAGGCAGAGTTAAAAGTTAGTAGCTGAATAAAAGATAGCCACTTAAAAAAAGTAAAATAATGTGAGTTTTTATTAAATTTAGAGTAGGCTTATTATTTGAATTTATTGACTGTTGCAGTATGCCAGTCTGATATGCAATAAGCTAGCCGTTACCGTACTGTTGCTCATTCTGTGTACTATCAGTATCTGCCAAGATGATATTTTGAGATATTTCACTAAAAGGAATATCATTTCTCAAATTTTGGTAACTGCATCTCTAAATTCCAGATTCCGATTTTGCACCTAAATAAACTTTACCTTTTACTTTAATTTCTGCTTAGGTGAAAATATTTGTGTTTCTTTACAAACTGTAAATAATAGTTTTTTATAACTATTTACAATGCTATTGTTATATTGCACTCTTTATTTGTACTAGTCTGCAATAAGATTAACTCATCAAACGAAGACTCCTAAAATTATATAAAACAATATGCAAGGTAGATGTAAAAAAATTATGTGACACTGTTTCATATTCCACTTACGTCAAACATATTTGTACAATGCAAAATTTGTAGTTATTACACTGGTAACCCCACATTGTTTATAATTATTAACACGTTAGCTGCCATGCATATTTTTGACGAATATCAGTGTAATGCCAACTTTTACTATTATATATTTTTTGTTGTTTTTATTTTGACTGTATTTAAAATGCAGTCATATGTTAATTTCCACTTTCTTATTGTAAAAATACCAAATTTATAATTTTGGACCGATCGGCCCGGCAGCTATATTTTTCAATGAATATTGATTGATAACAATACTTGCCGGTCCGATCGGTCGGCTGTTGTTTCACCTAAATATTACGTTTTGCTGTGGTGGCAGTACATCAGCTGGCGCGCGCGCACCAAACTCCTGATGTTTCCCGCTGCCGCCAAAACTGTTACGCGCCTTTTTATTGTTTCGAGCTGTCACGGTGTCACGGTGTTGTTTACTTCACACGTTTTCGTGCTGCTATTGTATATTATAGCTATGTTATACTTAGAGTAAGTGGTTGATTACTTTCTCAGTTGAATATGAGTGGCGAATTGAACAGTGACGATATTATAAGAGCTATAGAAGCTCCTTCTAGTGAACTGGACCCAAATATAGATTGTGTCAGTGATGGAGGTTGGGGTAGCAATGTTGACAGTGACATGGGCGAGACTATCGATGACCCGGACTTCCGCCCAAGTGATGAATCGGACTCCAGCAGTGATGATGTTGAACACATGGAGGTTGGTGATGTAGAATTGACTGAATCTGTAGGCGAATGTGAGAGTGTGAGCGTCAGTGTAAATAATAGTGTTAATGATGAAGGCCACGTGAATAATCTTGAGAATGAAAATATCAATGTTGAAAGGGAGGATGTAAATATTAATTTAGGACAGAAATACAAAAGTTTAAAAAGTAAAAAGGATAAATTGGAAATGAAAAAAGAAGAACTGGAAAAATGGCAACTGTTTGAAGGTAAACAGAAAAATATAGTATTTGACGGTCAATCAAAGTTTGATTTTGGACTGCCCAAAAATGCTAAACCTGAAGAATACTTTTATGCATTTCTAACCGATAATGTTCTAGAGCTTATGGTGCGTGAAACAAATAGAAATGCTGCTCAGGTCCTAAGCACAATCAGGCTCAATCGTAGTAGTAGACTGCGTAAGTGGCGGCCTACAAATTTAAATGAAATGAAAAAGTTTCTAGGCCTTTTACTATGGATGGGCTTAGTACCAATGCCACGCCTGACGGACTACTGGTCTAATAATTTGCTGTACAACAATTCTGTTGCTAGCAAAGTAATGAGCAGGAACAGGTTCCAGTTATTGTTAAGATTCTGGCATTTCAACGATAATGCAAAAATGGCTCAGGATGGTCGACTGGCCAAAATTGCACCACTTATCGAGCATTTGAATGAAGTGTTCAAAATGAAGAAAACCCCTGGCGAAGATGTGGTGATAGATGAAAGCATGATACCTTTTAGAGGAAGACTCTACTTTCGTCAGTATCTTCCAAACAAGACGCATAAGTATGGCATCAAGGTGTTTAAAATCTGCGATGTAACTGGGTACACCTTGAAGGTGAAGGTTTACATGGGTGCCGGAACCGGAACTGAGGAAAACTTAACTTTGGCGTCATCTGTTATCATGGATCTGATGAGGGACTATCTTGACCAAGGCCACACTTTATATGTAGACAACTTCTACACCTCGGTTGACATCGCCCATATGCTGTTGCTAAGAAACACCCATCTTGTCGGAAGCGTGATCAGCAATAGGGCGTGGTTCCCTCACAAAAAGGTTAACGAGAGACCACTGAGCAAGGGTGAAATGAATTGCCTAGAATATCCAAGTGGTCTCGTATTCACCAAATGGTTCGACAAAAGGGATGTGAGGATGATGTCGACCAAACACCCTGCCGAGTACGCCGATACAGGTAAAAAAACCAGGCAAGGTGAACCAATCCTAAAGCCTCTAGTTGTCACTGAGTACAACAAAGCTAAAATGGGCATTGATGTTTCCGACCAGATGTCTTCGTATAGCAGTGCCGTCAGAAAATCGATGCGATGGTATCACAAGGTCGCAGAGGAGTTTCTTTTGGGTACGGCTGTTGTCAACGCTTGGTTAGCCTACAAGGACGCTGCGGGGGTTGGTGCTCAGAGTAAGAAGAAGCACTTGTACTCAATTACAAGTTTCAGGGAGAAAATCGTCTACGATTTACTTGGCTTGCAAAATGGGCAAGTCGATCCTGTGAAGCAAGTGGGCCATCACTACTTGAGTGAAACAACGATGTTCGCCGGTGAAGGGAAAAACAAAAGAAGAGTCAGGAAGTTTTGTAAAGTCTGCTATCTGAAGGCTTCGCGTACAGGAGACCGAAAACAGACCAAAAATGCGAAGAAGACCACCACTTTCTGTGAATTGTGTCCTGACAAGCCTTTTCTGTGTAAGGACTGTTTCAAAGACTTGCACAAGTAGTTGGTTAGACTTTTGTCAAATTTATTTATAAATGACAAATGTTATGTAAGTAAATGACTTTCTGATATACTATGTTTTATTTATGAAATTCCAAATCAAATTATTACCATTCAGTTCAAGTTTTATTTACATTTTTACGTTAATAATATATAAAAAAAACTATAAAAAAATGTGCCAACCCGATCGGACCGGCTCAATTATAACAATTTGAAGACGATATTTAGTTGAAAATAAATTATTTTTTTGATTAATGGAATGTATTAAAACATTTATAAACATGTCTCCTATTATTACAGACCATCAAATGTTGATTAATAAGTACCGATAACCATCACGGTTCAATTTAGTAAAGCCCCGCATATTGACACTGCCGGTCCAATCGGACCGGCCGATCTTTCTAGCAACACTAGCTATGCCAGTCCGATCGGACCGGCATGGCAGCTAACGTGTTAAAGTAATAAACAATGATATATTCTGACTATTTTACAGTTCTGAGTCCATACCAAAATAGGCTACTTAAATTTCAAAGCTGTTTTAGTAGTACACTGCATGAAAGTTTTAAACCTCATATAAACTAGTGATGTGCGATTGCGAGAGATTAAGATAATCAGAATGTTCCTTCTTGAGAGGTTCCGCTTATCGATTGTTTAGCGAGAGGTTTGTACAATCGAAAGGTTTTCTCTCGATTGTTGCATTTGTGAAGCAAAATCGTCTGCTGCCGGAGTGCAGCGAGAGGAAAAACCCCATACAGATGTGTATAGCATTTATTGCAGGCACTAAACAAACATGTTCTGCAAAGCTACCCATAATTTTATTGGATGTCCTTTAGATATTCCTTTATCATGCTACCCCACGACAATATACACATATTCACTAAGTATTTTCAGGCCTCACAAATGTACAGCAAAAAATAATATCTCTGTTGCAGCAAACCTGCACACTCAGTGAATTTAAAATGGTTCCTCACCACGTCATGAAGTCACTTATCAACTTTCATCAAAGCATGATCATAAATAAGCGAGATATGACATTTTTTATTTATTCTTCATAAGAAAAACATTAGGACTGAGTATGTAGGTTTGCAGCATCAAGGACAACAAAAATTTGGGTATTTAAATACCAATGGATACCAGATGAAGCAACATACCAAGTTTCACCAATATATGTTCAAAAACAAGTGATATATCACATGTTTATTGTCTATATTTATAAGCAATTATGTTGGTTTGTTTGTTTGTATATAGACTAGTGGCTTGAAGGGGCCAAAGCCCCTAACCTTGCTCCAGTACTCTGCCTCACCTGTTTGTTTTACTCTTATCATGCTGAGTAAAACACATGTCAGTTCGTAAACAAAATAGACTCTTAACCCCAGGACTGCCCTGGATGGATTTTAAATTGATTGCTCGGTGTCCCGGGCCTAATATCCGGCCCTCTGGTACACACAATATAGGATATAAGGAAAACATTGCCTATTGAAATTGAACACCCAATAAAACCAGTAAAGAGCTTATTCGAAATTTAAACACTTTTTTCTTAATTTACTCTTTATTTGTAATTTAACATTGTAGATGTTTATTTTTTTATTTTCACGTAATGAATGTTTTTACTTTACATGCAATGTTGTATTAAATAACCTCCTAATGTAGCAATTCGTTAAACATCTCTGTACAAATTTGTATTGATCAATACACAAGAATAACGGAAAACAAAACACAAAAATCTTGTTCAAAATTTGTCGATTTATCGGCTACATATTTAGTTAACAAAATATCTCGTTAAAAACTGATTGCCCGGTACGAGAATAGCTGCAACGTCTAAACAAAACATTTCGCAAAAAACATCTCGGTAAAGACCTCTCGTTGACACGTCTAAACAAAACATTTTGCAAAAAAAATCTTGGGAAGGACCTCTCGTTTGCATGTTTAAACAAAACATTTTGCAAAAAACATCTCGGTAAGGACCTCTCGTTGGCACGTCTAAACGAAACATTTGCTAACAATATCTCAGCAAGGACCTCTCGTTACCAAGCCTAAACGAGACATTTCGCGAAGATCATCTCGGCAAGGACCTCTCGTTGCCTCGCCTAAACGAAACATCTTGGTGAGAACATCTCGGTAAGGACCTCTCGTTAAGGGAATCACAATCGAAACGTTTTGATTGTAACATCTAGCAATCGCGCATCACTAATATAAACCTATCATTATGAAAACGTGATTTAAAATTCACATTTACCATATAATGCAATGAAATATTTTATCTATCACAAATTAGTCCAAAAATGCTTTCTTGCAAAAAAAAACTGTAATAGGTGAGGATTCAAATAAATTTAATAACCAAATTTACATTTTCGATACATTGACTTTCTGTAATGTTATCTCATTCTTATACAAAATTATTATTCAAATGTTACAAAACATATATAATACATTTCCACTTATTTCCCTTCTGTTCATGTTGTAATTTCAAATTTATCCCCAAGGTATCTTAAATATATAATAAGCCCTCGGTTGCTCACCAGTAATTCTTCAACTTCCCGATTTGCTGGAGGGATGAAATTTTGTACACTGATTGTTTAGGTCTAAAACAGGATAATTCAGGGTTATGATTCGGATTTCACCTTAGGGTTTTGTCCCACAGGTCTTCAAAATTCCATCTTACATATTATTTCTCTAGCCTGTTTTTCTGTCACTCTGCAAGATATTCCTTATTCCTTAATCAAATTCCATGATTTACCCCTCACTTTAAAGCTTGTCGTGCCGGCTAATGACGAAAAATAGACCCACGGACTAAAAATGTACCGCTTCTTTGAAATTTGAATAAAATTTAAAATAAATAAAGGGAATAGTTTGTTTGACAGGATCGAAAATGTAAACAAAAGAACGTCTGATCAGCTGACAAGATTTGGTTCGCAGTGCGGAATTCCGCATGGGTCGACTAGTTACTATTCTTAATATTTCATTAACATGCCATATTTAATATTTCATTTGAACTAACGATAACAGAATCTACAATGATAACATAAATGAAAAGCTAAAGATATTCATTATTTGAAATAGTTCAAAAGATTAACCACAGAATGCAGCATGCAAATGTTTTTCCTGGTGAACCAAGGTGACTAGTTCTCTAATATAAGCCAGTCAATTTTTATCTTCGAGAACTGATTTTAAACATTACTTAAATCTTCTTCCTGTTTCATCCACCTTCAAGATGGACGGAATACTAGTTGAAAAACATATTACATAATATGTACTACTGATATATATTTTATCACAGTAGTGAAAAAATGTCAACTAAATTTGTTTAATGATCACATGTAATTATGATTTACTATCTAAACTAAATTGGTAATAGTGTAATTATTATTAAATAATTAAACCAAATATACAACAACGATACACTTGTGTCTAAATGAAATTAGTTAAACTTAATATTTTAGTTACAGCATTACAAAAGGCAAGATTACATGTTACATTATTATAATGTAAAGTTTACTAGTTTTTAGAGACAGTTTACACTTATAAAAATCAAATTAAAATTACAATTGACACCAACCCATTCAGCTACATGACATATAAAATTATTTTATTTAACTTTGTACATACGTCCAGAAATTGTGTTGCTCAATTTTAAAATTATTCATTGACCTACAAAATTGTATTTACGCAGACACCCTTGAAATAACTTTAGGGCAAAAAGTTTAACTGACAGATGCATGTCACCACCTGTGGTGTATTTCCCTCTGTATAATAGGAAAGCTCAACTCAAATGGTCACCAAGGAAGAAGTGGTCAAACCAATCTCATTTTTGCCCAATATTTTTAATCGGTGTACGTTCAGGTTCAAATTTTCTTCAAAATATGTTCTATAGGTTTATCTACAATCTCTTGATACCAACCCAGATTTCTAACAATTACAAAGTTCTAAATTCTACTGTCTCAAATCTACCTTCTGTTCTGGATATAACTGGTTGTGTAGTAGATAAATAATGAAAAGGTGATGTTGTTTACTTTGACTTTAATTTTTTTTAAGAGTCAATTTGAGAAGGCTGAATAAAGTAAAAATATAAATACAATTGCAAATTTGTACTGAATCACTGACAGTCTGAATTCAAATTTTGGTTAGTAAAGACATTTTTGTGAAGTATCCCCATATTTTTTTCAAACAATGTTTTTAATTTTGGTGTTCAGTCCACCTAAAATCCAGTACATCGGTCTATATTTCAGGTGTATGTCTATTTACGGTCTAGGAAGATAATACTCTAAAATATTCTTCAGGCACCCCACAAAAATCCAATCTTTGTACATAGTTCTTCTTCATCTTTATCAACAACATAAAACCCAGTCCTTTTTCTCGCCACATAAAACTATCTCTGCCCCACCAAGATTACAAGCTTTCTTATACTTTGGTGGGGTAATCAACATTATTGTTATGAGTACAGTACACTAACTAAATTAACTTTACATTTAGAATATCGGATTATACTAACAATATCACACAGTTGATATGGCACAAAAATACTATAGTGATGAAGTACAAAAATAACAGTTCAAAAATATGACTTACCAATATTCTATCACATGGTATCACACATATAAAAATAGTTCTTACAAATATTATTGGAAAACAGCAACAACTTAATTAAAAAATTATCGTAACATTAGGGCCTACCTGTGCTGAAGTGGAACGCTTAGGTTTTATTACGAGTTTTCATAAAGGATTTTTCAATTTCCTCAAAACTTTTACCTAATGTCTCTGGCAGAAAGAAGTAGACAATAACAACATTGACCAAAGACGTGAAACAAAAAAAGTAAAATAATCCAGAGATCTTAAGTAAATCTAACATGTAAGGGAAGACTTTAACGATTCCGAACATTAAAATGTAGGCGTAAGAGAATATCAATCCACCTCCAGTTCCCCGGATGGTAACTGGCAAAATTTCTCCTACCAGAGTCCATGGAATGATGAGGAATCCAATAGAACTCATAGTGACAAACAACAGAATGAAGATAAGTCCGAAAACATTCGACCCGTCGTTAGGAGGCGACAGTGTTGTACTCGCATCTCCTAGCGTTAGACTAGAGTTCACAAATGCTATTGAAATATTCAGATTCGTCGAATTAAGCGAAGACACAGGAGCGTCTCTGAATACACTGTTGAAAGAGCAAGTTCTGTGGAAGTAAAGGGCAGCAGCAAAGCTGGAAATTGTCATTCCGACTCCAGAAGTTATTAGTAAAGGCCTTCGTCCAAAACTGCGAGACAGGCCGGCAGTCAACAAACTGATGCTGAACCTGATAACGCCCAACATCACTGTGGCCGAGTCTGCGTTCAGTCCCGCGCCGAAGTCACCTCCAATGGACTGGAAGACTTGGACAGCATAGAAGATGATGGGGTACGTCCCGCTGAGCTGCTGGAAGAGGAAGACGGCCATCAGGAGGGCGAGAGGCAGGGTGGCCGCACGCCTCGTGAACTCACTGGTCATGTGCCGCACCTTACCCACCAGCCCATCGCCCCTCGCCCCTCGCGCCGCCTCTCGCTCCTGGCGCTTGTCCTTGCTGACCCTCACCAGGCGGTCCCACTCCGCTGCAAACATCTGCGACACCAGATACAGTCACAGTTATACCAGGTGTTTACGAACTCCCTATTTTAAATAAATAAAATAAATCCCTATATTTGAAATAAAAAGAAACCCTGTAACAATATTGAAATTGTAGTGGGTGGTGAGCCTTATGTTGAACCTAAAGAGATCAGTAGGTATTTTAATGATTTTTTTCTAATTATGTTGAACTGTCAATCATTCCACAGTTAGTAACAAGAGGTCAAAGTGACAATGATGCTATGCCTTGGTTCAACAACTTAGCAAATCAAATTTTTAAATTCAGACCAGTTACAGATACTGAAATTTTGAAAGTATTGAGTTCATTTACAAATAAGCTTTCAACAGGATTTGATGAGATTCCAATGACAGTGATAAAGTATGCAAGCAAACAGCTAATTAAACCCTTAGTTCACCTGGTAAATTCATCTTTTATTAGCAGTATTTTTCCAAATAAACTTAAGATAGCTAAAGTAATTCCTCTTTTCAAAAAAGGTGATTCGAAAGACCTTTCCAACTACAGGCCATTGTCATTGTTACTACTTTTTCTAAGATTTTTGTAATACATTTATCTTATAAACACTTAAGAGATATAATTTTGTTATATACAAATTAATTACATATATATGGATAGGCCTAATAGGTTTTTATAAGGGCACATTGATATTTTATGGGGGCCTAATCCGGGTTTGTACATGATTGCATACTTTTATATAGGCCTATTTAGCTATTATTATTGAATATTTACCGACATAAATTATGAACTGTTGCAGTTTGTATACAGAATAATTCAAGTTTTTCTCATGTACATGTTGGAAATTATTTACTCCAGTTGGCAGGCCTGTCAACACTGATGTCTGTAAACAGGCTATTGTTCAGTTTAGTGTAAAGGCGGATCCTGGCAAGCAGTGGAGTATCGTCTTGATATTAATATGTGTAGAGTAACAAATGGTGTCCATGTCAAAGTTTACTACAAATACTAGAAATTGTACTTTTTGATGAAACTCATTCATAAATGTAATGTTTTTCACCATTAAAGTTGTTCTTAAAATTAAGGAGCTCTTTTTCAAATATCTGGCATACTAAAATGTGAAATATACGCTTATGGTTTAAATTAAAATGAAATGGCTGGGTAGCGTAGTGGTTATCGTGCTCGCCTCGTAATCCGAGGTTCGCCAGATCGATCCTGATCAAAATTGCAAAATTTTGAGAAAGTTTGAAACTGGACCTAGCTGCCATTTGTCATTGGGCTATTAATTAATGATGCTTTCCAAGAACATGTCGACTCTAGATAGTAACAAGACCAGGGTTTGGACTGTTCCCTATTAAAATGTTAAAAACATGCCACTGGCATAGATAGACAAAAAAAAAACATCAAACCAATTTAAATATACCAAATGTAAGAAAAATTTGCTTGGATAAAATTAAATAGAAAATATACAGTGATAGATGATTGAATATAAATTACTTCATTGATTATAATAACATAACAGATTAAGTGATAAGGTCTAAAAAAGCAGACTTACAAAATTTGTAACCCTGATTTGTTTCTCTATTTAATCGAGAAATTGCAATTTTTATTGCTATTAAGCTACTATTTCTTCTGAAAAGGCCTGGAATTATACATTACTGGAATTCATCCTAGCTAAAGGCAAATATTCCACATAATCTATATCTATAAAAGAGGAAGTATGTATGTATATATGTATGTAGCCTATGGACTCCGAAACTGCTCGACAGATTGTAATGAAACTTGCAGGCATTATTAAGCATTATTCAAGGATGGTTTGTGTGAAGTTTGGTGCAAATCAGTCCAAAGGGCTCCGACCCAGATGGCATACAAGGGTGCAGTGTCAGATTTTAGAAATTTAGTGTTTACAAAATTAACAGCTGTAATTAAAAAAATTCAAAGTTTTGGGCACAGCGACGCGCGCCGGGTAACTGCTAGTGTTTTTATGTTACAACAAATACAATATTACAACAGACAAATCAGCAATCACATTAAGAAATTGCTAATAGAACCATTGCACTTTATTTATTAATTAGTATGTAATCCAAGAGATATTCTTGTCAAAGTCACATTTAAAAATGGTGTGTTTGTTTGTTGAGGATTAATAGTTTGTGAAACAGATGAGTCAATGAGAGTTCAAAATAACAATGTAGTTTAAAGAGTAATAATTTCATCTTCAGAATAATTAATCAATATATCAATTAATTGAGTAGGCTTACAAAGGTAGATTATAATTAATTAGGATGGCCTCAGCTGACAGGATGTCTTGGGTTTAATTACTATGACATTTTTGTTGATTGATCAAATATGGGGTCACTAACTGAAGATTGAAGTTTCCGGGTCTTTAACAATTTATAATTTGTAATTAATGACAATGGCTTGTGGCCATCCAATGTGAAACCTTTCAAACGACTAGTCAAAAGAAGTCTGCATACAAATATTCATACATCAAAATGATAGTCAATAAAACCAAAGCAAGTCACTCTGTCCAATGGCATAGCTAAACAAGATCTGTGGTGGGGATAACTTGCCCTGAACCTGTTTTGGATACTGTCTGGCCATCAAGTCATCTCCATACAGTAACTTGCATAGGTTTAGTAGTTAATGATTTTAATACATGTTTTCTCTTTTTAACTAATTCGTAACTTTGTAGTAGTCAACAATTAATTGTAGTCAATCAATTTTACATACATTTATGAATAACAATATAAATTATCAGATAAGCAATTATGATGAATCATGGTCAACTGGATAAATGTGAGCACTGTTTAGCTATCAGAGGTATTCGGTTTCAGACAAGTTCTATGAACGACAAAATGCATTAACTCTGCCACATCTTGTAGTATTAGTTCACTAGTTAATGTCACCTGTAAGACGCAAGAACAAGTGTCAGGCCCCATGCTACCTGTTGGTTGTTGTAGAGGAAGCGCAGAGATGACTTGGCTCGGTCAAAGTGTCGGTCGCTGTCAGGACGGAAGGTGAGGAGCCAGTAGGGGCTCTCGGGGTTGTACAGCAGGATGGCCAACCCGCTGGCCAACGTGAGACAGCCGCAGATGAGAGCGACGACTCGCCACGGCAGCAACACGCCCAGCACATTGGTCAGCAGGATGCCTAGACTGTGGGAAACCATTAGACCATCACACCAGTGGGAGGAACACAACTTAAAATAGTGTTGTTCAAGAGGAGCCTTGTTTAATTCTTGTTTAAAATTGCCAAAGGATTTTGCATTTCGAGAATGAATGGTTTTGGGTATTTAATACCATCATTTGGTATAGGAAATCTAATGGAAAACTGGATACAGTATTTATTTTATCATCAGAGATTTGTCGGGGGAGGGGGCTAGAGTAATACCAAAGAACTAAAAGATAGGAAGTGTTTTTGTTTCCTTAAACAGGATTGTTTTACACTTTACCAGTAAAAAATTGTTTAACATAGAAGTGATATTGTATACAAGTTTGACCGATCCGATCACTTCTTTGAAAAATCTAGTAGGCTCTACAGATATTGTGGCTTTAGATGCAATTTAATACTAAATTTATTCAAATGAAAATTTAACTTCCAACATTAGTTAATATGGCTATTTTTTGTTATACTTGTAGCTATAACTTTCTTGTTCAGTATTTAGTGCATGTACATTTGTTCAATAAATAAAATAATCCATAAACATAAAACTATTCCACAATACCTGACAAACACAGAGTTGAGGCACAGCAGCATGGGTCGCCACGACGCTGAGCTGATCTCCGAGATATACACCAGTGACACTGTGGTCAGGCCTGAAATTCAACACTGTCATGTACCAATTGAAGTCCCTACTAGTTTTGTCTGATATATTTAGACAAGGAATCTCTTGTAATAAAAAGTCTAAAGTCTAATAATCATTAAATAAAAATATTATAAATGTTATTTCTAATTTCAAAACAAATTTTGCCAAACACAACTGTATAACCAGGCCTATTCCAGATTTGAAAATCTTTCAGGACTCTGGCCCATTGGTCTTCAAAGTTATTGAGTTTGAATTTTATTCTACTAGATTATTACTAAAACATATATGTAAAAATGAATCAGGATACTTCAACAGAATATCAGAAATATGAAACTGATAAAATGGCAAAGAAGCGAATGAGCAAAGTGATTTTTCTCGTGAACTTAGCAATTCACATACTGCTCTTAAAAATGTTCAAATAAATTTTAGTGTACTTAACTAAACACAAAATCCATCACGAGGGGTTAAGAAGAGAAAACAAAAATTAAAACAACAAATAACTATCATGAATACCAACCTCCACCAAAGCCGGCGAGAACGCGAGCGGCGTACACAAACCAGACGTTGCTCGGTGTGAAGACGAGGATGAACCAGGAGGCAGCGAGTGGCAGCACTGTGACGAGCGAGAAGACCTTGCGGCCGAGCATGTCCATGAAGGGGCCACATACCAGCGAGCCCACGGGGGTGGAGATGGCCATCAGGCTGGCTGTCAAACATTCAACATTCTCTCAATTGTCAAGTTATCCAAACCTAATTGGAAAGTCTAGATTAGCAAAAAGGCAGTCAAATGGTAAAATTTTCTAACAAGATTTTTTTGTTATCGATGGATGTGACTTGGTAAATTAATCTTAATAACAATTGTTGTTTGAAAAACTTATCATCACCCAGGCCAAACCTCTACACCTACAACCATGAAATTTGGCACGTACTCTCTTTCGATAATGTAGGTAATCACTAGTGATGTGTCAAAACCAAAACTTGAATCTCAAAACCACCAAAACTTTGGAAAAGTTTCGGTTTCGAGATTCGATCGGTGAGTTTCGAGAATCAAAACTCGAAACTGCTGAGATTTTTTGTGTCTTTATTGTTGTTTTTTTTAACAGAAATCACGCCCGTGTTTCGATCAATAATGCAAAGGTCAAAAGCCTACTGTCATCGGTCGTCTAACTTCACCTTTTTTGGATTATTGATTTTTTATTTCTAAAAGAACAACTCTAACCAAAATATATTATTTATTTTTAATTAATTTTTCTGGATTATTTTTCATAACCATACCCAGGCAAGTAAATAGGGTTTCGCGATTTGAGATTCGATTTTGTAAGTTTCGGTTTCGGTTTCGAGATTCGAAATTTCTGGTTTTGACCATCACTAGTAATCACTAAGAATGATTTTAAGAAATTCCCTTAGGGCCCCGCCCCACGGGGAGTCAAAGTTCCAATCCAGTGTTATTCTTATGGAAATTCACTATGGTTTGAGCTGATGAAAGTTCAAACTGCTGATTAAGATTCGTAGTTGTTTCTTGGTTGACCAGATTCACACAGACACCACATGTTTTATTCCCAGGTGAATCCTGGTAGGATGGCAGCTAGTTTAAGTTTATAAGCCACTTCCAGAAAAGTTCTAGCTGAACCACAAACAATGAATGCTCCTCTTGATTTAGCCACAAACAACAACAAAATTACAAATATATGTTCTGGTCAGCTTGTTTTAGTTCTCAAATGTTAGGGTACTGAATTCTCCAAATTTCCCATTCTTTTAAAATTGTCTTTTCTTCCCACGTTTTCCAATAAGAGGGCACACTGATTGTTTCTGACAAAATAGAACTTGTCACTTCGCAACTACTTTCCTCAGGAGTACAGGGTGTTTATAAAAAAACTTTACAACTTCAAACAAACATAAAACCTTAATTTTTTCACGTAAAGTTATAAAATTACAACCAAAATAAAATAAATTTTCTCGAGTTTTGTGACATATTAAGTAGTTTACCTAATTTCAATATATTTCCCATTATTTGCACGCAAAATAATCAAGCCTACATTTCAGTTCGGCCCATCACAACGGTAACTATGATCATCGATTTCAGCAAACGCTCCCGATTCGTTCTCTCAGTTCTTCTTTGATGTTTATCTTATTGGCATACATATTATTGCAATTATTCTAATTGGGGTTCCCCAAAAAAATTTCTTGATCGAAATCTCTATTGAACAGCCACATCAGAATTTCTTTCAATGTGCTTTAACACACTGTACTTTAGCATGAGCGTCCATTGCGATTTTAATGAGACTTTTCAATTATTTGTTTTAGTTTACCAGGCAACAATATAAACGAATCAGCTGATTAAACTGCCTGCTGATTAAAACTTTTTGAGCCACTCTTTCATGTGGTGGCATTAGGAAACTTGTATGTCCCATGGAACATGAATGGGAGAACATTAAAGTTGTAAAGTTTTTTTATAAACACCCTGTATAATGAGGTGCTATGTTACTCTTTTCTATTAATCCATTACTTGACTCATACTTGTTTTATAAAATTGAATTTTCATTGTTTCAGTTAGAATACAAATTTACAAACAACACAAACACAATCAAGACAAATAGACATAAAATATAGAGCACATCCCATATATAGTGACCATTTTCCAAAATCTTCAAATCCAAAATGAATAAATATTTTTTTCAATCTGATGGAGTAATGTCGATGGCAAAAGCATACAAACCCAAGCAGAAAACTTCTTCCAACCATACTAAAAGTTCAAAAGCACCTTGTCATATTTTTTATTTCAAAGATTCCCATTGTTTCACCACTTCTATTCTGAAGTCACAGTCATTACCGGTTTGGGATAGGTTCAAAACAATGACTTTGGTAGTACGTCTCACAACCAAGAATGACTCTCTCACCTATCCACGACGCCTCATCTGTAGTGACCGGGAAGGTAGAGTCTGGGGCCATCAGCTGAGGCAGCAGAATGGCCGAGTAAGCCATGTTGATGCCAGCCTGTATCACCAACAGGTGGGCGATACACGCTACTATGATCTGCAACCAAACATCATGTACCATCAGATGAAGTTAAATAAATATTTTGTTCCAAGTATATTTTGACTAAAATGAGGGAGGTTATCATAACAATAAAAGACCTGACCCTTGATCCCATGCACGATAACATATCGATCGCTTGTATCATATGTCACCCTCTTTTGTCGTTTTGGCCAATTTTCAACAGATACAGATTAATAATAGTCAATAGTCAAATATCGTTATTCATTTGTATGTACATTAATGATACAAAGAACAGCATCTTAAAACTATTCAAGGGAAGTAGAAAATTCTTCAATTGAGTACACAGCTCTGTTTATCAGATACTCTTTAAAAATTTGTTTGGATCTGATTGAATTGGTTTCTTTTTTTATTATCTCAGGAATATATTTTAGAAATTTATAACCTGCACAGGTAGGTTTTTTCTCAAAAAAAACTTCAGCCTATGAGGCTGAATAATTTAATTCCTTTTCCTAGTGTTATAAGAGTGAGTGGGTGCCTTAAAAGTTTATTTTTGGCATTTGTGTTTTTTTTATGAGAATGCATTCAAATATATACTGACAAACAGTAAAAATGCTCAAATTCTTAAAATGTTCCTTGGCTAATTCATCGTGCTTTAACTTAAGCATAATTCTAATAGCTCTTTTTTGCTCCTTCAAATACTATCCATATTTATCTTTTTTGTAGAACCATAAAGGGCAATGCAATAGGAAATGTGAGAGTGCGCATGGGCAAAATATACATTTTTTAACGTTTTTAAATCGCAGTATAGGACATTTTTGATAAAGCGTAAATTCCAGAGTTCATTTTAATTAAAATTTTGTGTATATGATCATCCCAATTCAGATGCTGATCTATTGTCAAACCTAAGAAGTTTGTACTATTTTCCTTTTCAATACCATGTGAGTCATAAATTATTGTTGGTTCCCTTATTATTCTATTTTGTGCTGTCTTAAAATTTAGTTTTTTTGTGAATTTAAAAGTAAATCGTGGTTATGCAAATAATTTCCAATATTTCCAATTCGACAAAAGTGTAAATTTCGGTTTCTTCAGTAGAGTTTGATGACACTAACAAATTAGAATCATCAGCATAAAGACAGAGTTCACTATTTAATTTGTCGATTAATGCATTATCTATACCTTTCAGGTAAGAAAGAGCAAAGGTCCCAAAATCGACCCTTGAGGTACACCAAACCTATATAGCTTATATTCAGAAAATTTTTTGATGGTTTGTTTGTATTTAGATAAGTGGGAAATTTCCACACACTGAGATCTGTTGGTGAGATAAGAACTGAACCAATTCAGAGCTCTTTCGCTTACTCCAAGGATTTGAGTTTTTCAATTAGTTTAGAATGGTCAACACTGTCAAAATCTTTTGACAGGTCGATAAATATACCAGTTGTGTGATTTCCTTTATCTACTGACTCAATTATAGATTCAATAAAAGATACAGCAGCACTCACGACTGATCCTACCATGTCTAAAGCCATGCTGATTATCGTCCAATAAATTAAAGGTCTCCAAAAATTCTGATAGTTGCAAATATGCTGCTTTTAGCGAATTTCCCCTATAGGGAAGAAGCTATTACCGTAGGTCTCATGGTAAGACTTAAGCCCGAGACCATGATAACTTTTCATTTTGAGGTCCCCAGATGCCAAAAACACCATTCGTTCAAATTTTTATATATGTATATATATATATATATATATATATATATATATATATATATATATATATATATGTGTCCGTAAGCACGATAACTCTCGTAAAAAAAGTCCGATCTTAATGAAATTTGGTACAAATGTGTAAAGTACCATTTATTTGAACGAGTTCGAAAACCAGATGAATCGCACCATCCGAAGGGGGGTTTTGTACCCCAAAAATGTGTTTTTTGGGGGTTTCACATGTAATTTTAATTTAAATCAAATTTTAATTTATACCATTAAATTCAGCTTAAAAAAACAAACAATTTGGTATTTTGATCATTGCTCTACGTCAATTGGTTACCGAGATATTGAAAGTGCTAAACACAGTACGTTGTCTAATGTTATTCTTATGGAGAAAAAGAAAAATTGTATATCTCGCTTATTTATGAACGTAAACTGGCAAAATTTGGTATATGGCTTTATTTGGTTGTGGTCTATTGATATTTGCACAAAAATCCATTTTTTGCCCGATAGTTCCCGTAGCAGCAAACCTGCATACTCAGCCCCATGTTATTCTTATGGAGAATAATTAACGTGTTATCTCCTTTAATTATGAACATAAATTAATAGAACTTGGTATGTGGCTTTACCTAGTTGAGTTATAATGATATTTGTATACTCAGCCGCCATGTTATTCTTATGGAGAATAATTAAAATGTCATAAATCGTTTATTTATGAATGTATATTGATGAAACTTGGTATGTGGCTTTATGTGGTATTAAGATAAATTAATATGCATTGGAAATTCGCTGAGTATGCAGGTTTGCTGCTACGGGGGTATTTCATATACCTTGGATATGGATGGCAGCACAGATATTGGTCAGTAATTTGTAACATTTGTTTTATCGTTTTTTAGCGAATTTCCCCCATAGGGAAGAAGCTATTATCGTAGTCGGCATGGTAAGACCTAGGCCCGGGACAATGATAACTTTTTGTTTTGAGGTCCCCAGACCCCAAAAACACCATTCGTTCGAAACTGTGTATATATATCTATATCTATATATATATGTGTGTCCGTGGGTGCGATAACTCTCGTAAAAAAGGTCCGATTTTGATGAAATTTGGTACGAACGTGTAAAGCAGCATTTATGACTTTAAGTTCGAAAACCAGACAGATCGACCTATCTGAAGGGGTATTTTGGGGGGGTTTTGTACCCCAAAAATGGGTTTTTTGAGTTTTTTACATATAATTTTTGAAAAAGTGAAATGTTTTTCCCATTGAAATCAGCTTAAAAAGACGCACAATTTGGTGTTTTAATCATTGCTCTACGTCAATTGGTTACTGAGATATTGAAAGTGCTAAACACAGTACGTTGTCCAATGCTATTCCTATGGAGGATAAGAATACCCCCGTAGCAGCAAACCTGCATACTCAGCGAATTTCCAATGCATATTAATTTATCTTAATGCCACATAAAGCCACATACCAAGTTTCATCAATATACATTTGATTTATGACATTTTAATTATTCTCCATAAGAATAACATGGCGGCTGAGTATGCAGGTTTGCTGAAATAAGGAACACTAAAAATGGGCTTTTATAAAAAATTTCAATATAACTCAACTAGGTAAAGCCATATACCAAGTTCTATTAATTTATGTTCATAATTAAATGAGATAACACGTTAATTATTCTCCATAAGAATAACATGGGGCTGAGTATGCAGGTTTGCTGCTACGGGAACTATCGGCCAAAAAATGGGTTTTTGTGCAAATATCAATAGACCACAATGAAATGAAGCAATATACCAAGTTTAGTCAGGATAAGTTGATAAATAAGCGAGATATACAATTTTTCTTATCCTCCATAAGAATAACATTGGACAACGTACTGTGTTTAGCACTTTCAATATCTCAGTAACCAATTGATGTAGAGCTATGATTAAAACATCAAATTGTGCGTCTTATTAAGCTAATTCCAATGGAAAAAAATAAAATTTTTTTTTTTTTCAAAAATTGTATGTAAAAAACTCAAAAAACCCATTTTTTTGATACAAAACCCCCCAAAATACCCCTTCGGATAGCTCGATCCGTCTGGTTTTAGAACTTAAAGTCATAAATGCTGCTTTACACGTTTGTACCAAAGTTCATCAAAATCGGACCTTTTTTACGAGAGTTATCGCACCCACGGACACACACATATATATATATATATATTTATATATATATATATATATACAGTTTCGAACGAATGGTGTTTTCGGGGTCTGGGGACATCAAAACGAAAAGTTATCATGGTCCCGGGCCTAGGTCTTACCATGCCGACTACGGTAATAGCTTCTTTCCTATAGGGGAAATTCGCTAAAAATTGTATATCTCGCTATTTATCAACTTATCCTGACAAAACTTGGTATATTGCTTCATTTCATTGTGGTCTATTGATATTTGCACAAAAACCCATTTTTTGGCCGATATTTTCCGTAGCAGCAAACCTGCATACTCAGCCCCATGTTATTCTTATGGAGAATAATTAACGTGTTATCTCCTTTAATTATGAACATAAATTAATAGAACTTGGTATGTGGCTTTACCTAGTTGTTATATTGAAATTTTTTATAAAAGCCCATTTTTAGTGTTCCTTATTTCAGCAAACCTGCATACTCAGCCGCCATGTTATTCTTATGGAGAATAATTAAAATGTCATAAATCGAATGTATATTGATGAAACTTGGTATGTGGCTTTATGTGGCATTAAGATAAATTAATATGCATTGGAAATTCGCTGAGTATGCAGGTTTGCTGCTACAGGGGTATTCTTATCCTCCATAGGAATAGCATTGGACAACGTACTGTGTTTAGCACTTTCAATATCTCAGTAACCAATTGACGTAAAGCAATGTTTAAAACACCAAATTGTGTGTCTTTTTAAGCTGATTTCAATGGAAAAAAATAAAATTTCACTTTTACAAAAATTATATATAAAAAACTCAAAAAACCCATTTTTGGGGTACAAAACCCCCCTAAAATACCCCTTTGGATAGGTCGATCTGTCTGGTTTTCGAACTTAAAGTCATAAATGCTGCTTTACACGTTCGTACCAAATTTCATCAAAATCGGACCTTTTTTACGAGAGTTATCGCACCCACGGACACACACACATATATATATATATATACAGTTTCGAACGAATGGTGTTTTCGGGGTTGGGGACCTCAAAACGAAAAGTTATCATGGTCCCGGGCCTAGGTCTTACCATGCCGACTACGGTAATAGCTTCTTTCCTATAGGGGAAATTCGCTAAAAATTGTATTTCTCGCTATTTATCAACTTATCCTGACGAAACTTGGTATATTGCTTCAATTTCATTGTGGTCTATTGATATTTGCATAAAAACCCATTTTTTGGCCGATAGTTCCCATAGCAGCAAACCTGCATACTCAGCCCCATGTTATTCTTATGGAGAATAAGTAACGTGTTATCTCCTTTAATTATGAACATAAATTAATAGAATTTGGTATGTGGCTTTACCTAGTTGAGTTATATTGATATTTGTATAAAAAAAACATTTTTAGTGTTCCTTATTTCAGCAAACCTGCATACTCAGCCGCCATGTTATTCTTATAGAGAATAATTAAAATGTCATAAAACGTTTATTTATGAATGAACGTTCAGTTATTGATGAAACTTGGTATGTGGCTTTATGTGGTATTAAGATAATATTATGTGCATTGGAAATTCGCTGAGTATGCAGGTTTGATGCTACGGGGGTATTTAATGTAATGTTATTATTTTTGCCTGCTTTAACTGGTTTGGGAATATTCCCGCAGCAAATGAGGAATGTATTAAATGGCAAAGAATTGTGCTTATATTGGCTTTCACAGCCTTAATTAATAATGTTTGAAAATAAGATTTAACTATAACATAAACTTACAAATTAAAATCTATGTTGAGATTCGCCAGTACAGTACCTAACATTCCCATTTAAAAACCCTCTACTAATCAATCCCTTCTTATAACGATTGGTTTGATCTAACTATTTTCAGACCATTTCAATAATTTATTAGTTTATTTCTGTGCTCTTCCCACAGAGAGTAAATTTCCTTTGTAGAATCACCAATCTAGCCTATGATTTCACTACACTAATATGAGTTCTTTGGGTAAATCTGCCTATTTAATTTGCATTGCTCTTCTTAGAGGACGAATTCACCCTTGTAAAAAGTCACCTAAGTGCAAAGTCGCATTTTGTCGAATATTTTTCATAAAGTTCCAACCAAATACATCCAGTCTTTAAGAAATCATTCTCAAGGGTCTGTGGGGAAGTAAAAAGAGAAGCATGATAAGCTATTAATTCTCCATGAGAATGAGAATAGCATTAGACAACATAATATGTATGTCACTGAAAAAAATAAAACAATACAACTTTACTGTTTGTTGGGTTAAAGTAAAATTAAAATTAAACATTCTGTAGATATTTTTAAACTGCCAAATTTCTTCTCAAATAACTGGTGTAGTCTCTAGATTTCTGAACTGACGGCCAAACATACAGATATCACTTTAAAAGCTGGTTTTAATGATTCAGGGACTATAAGAACCAATATTTCTCTAAAATCCCACGTTTCAAAATGTTTACAAACTCAATAAGGGAAAAGAATTTATACTATAAGTTGATGGGAGAGAAAATAAATAAAAATCATGCAAAACAAAGTAATTCTACTCTTTGCTGGATCTGCATTCAATAGAAATTCATCAAAATGGTAGTACAGTACTTAAACATGGAATGTAAATAACTTTGTTATGAACTGAATGGAATGAAAAAACGTGATATGCTGATGAATATTTCATGAGATCTCGTGTGTGAAAGAATGAAGGTTATGGACCTGGCCAGGACTGGTCCAGTAGGAGCCCCAAGGACCACGAGTCTCGGATAACAGAACTGGCAGCTGGACTATTTGTGGGCGCCAGCTGCACTCTTTATGTAAACCAGAACCCGTCTAGTTTTTTGTTGGTATTGGTGAGAAGGAAAACAAAATAATTGTACCTGTTTCAAGGATATTATTAAATAAAGATAAAAAAAAAACCTTTATTGGTCACAAGAATTTCGTTTTAGGGTTGATAAAGTGCTCTATTAAAATCCCAAGTAAGTCTGTTTGTCTGTCCTCCGGTAATGGTCCTCTTGCTCCACTGGAATGTCCAAAGAGCTGATTAGATTGTTGAGTATACTCATCATCATGAGTATACTCGATAAACAAAACTCTTACAAATGTAAAACTATCATGCAATTTTGCGTATAAATCAAATGAGGTATCAAATAAAAGTTTCTTATCCCACAAAAAAGGAGAATTTACTGAATTTTGTTGCTATCTTGTTGTCAATTTTATATACAAATCTGAGTTCACATTCAGCATGCTGATGTGAGGGGAGTGAATTTTTATGTTTTAACGCTAATGCGAAAGGGCCCCACAAGACAGCATTGTGTTAGTCAACTTATATTTCCTATAATGATTCAGTAAATATTTATGCTGGGATGTTGAGAAGATTTAAAATTATTGCCATTTGAGATACTCTTTTTCTGCCCAAAAACTGAAGATATCGATTGAAAAAAGGTGGTTAGGGTTTCTGATTGTTTTGCACAATTAACTCATTAAGTAGAAAATAAGGTCCCTACCTAATTTTAAGTAAAATGGACAAAAGTGTGGTCGCTATAGTGCAAACAAGATACACTCTTAACACAAACACCAACTCAAGCACACACATATTTATGTATTATTTATATAATATACATAACAAAATATTAACATTAGTACCCGAAACTCAATTCAATGATATTGTAAAGTTTTTGGTGACCTCCCATGTGTTCAGGAACAAAAGAAGAACTTCTATGGTGGTCCGGGGTTAAAGTCTCTCACCTTGCAGTTCATGCTAATAGCTGACTACTCAATAGGAAATTTGATTAAAAACAGAATGATAACAGTGGTTGCCAAAGTTTAAGGAAGATCCAAGAGATACAAAATATGAATTTATTTCCAAAGTTTTGTTTTTTATAATGTCTTTTTACTATTATTTTACAGCAAAGCATTTCATTCCATATAACTTAAAAGATTCCGGTTTTGTCAAACATCTGTTAATATAAAGTAACAAGCATGAAAACACAATAAACGTTCTACCAAACCAAACATATCGGAGTGATCTTCCGCCAGTGGCACATGTGCTGTTCTATTTTTATATTTGCCAGTTTTAACATCTTTTAAAATGTTGTTGATGTTTCCATGTGTAGTGTTTGTGTGTGTTCATATAATAACTTTGATGACTTTTCTTAACACCAGTAATGAAGAGTAGTATATTTACCTTTACGTCAAAATACTTAAACACTTTAGGTTTGAAACCAGTGGTAGTTGTACCACGACACAGAATAGTCAATATTCTTTATTCATGAATATACATTTTGTACATGAATAGCGTCACATAAAATACTTAAAACTATAATATTTACAAGATTTAATAATCACTCGGAAGGATCACCAGGAAATATAAACCTTTTTGGTAATATAAAATGGTTTTATACAATTTGAAGATTTGCAGAGGTTAATATATACTTTCAATTACACTTTTACATAAAAAAATGTAAATGCAAATGAAAATTTATTTTGAACCAGGCTCCAGGTTAATAAATTAAAAAGTAAATTGTGAGGTACATGTGCTTTGTACCAGTATTCAGGTATTTGAATATTCTAAGCAAACTAAGAAGACTGACCATAGCAGTTGAAACAACTTCAAAATAGTATATTTTGCACCAAGGGCCGAAAGTGGGGTTTTGCTGGCCCGAGATCGTGTTTTATGACCGAGACGAAGTCGAGGTCATAAAAACGTTCGAGAGCTATGCAAAACCCTTTCGGCAGAGGTGTGTATTTTTCACCATCCAACAATTATTAATGGGTTAAATGTGATCGGTCATAAAACACAGCGGCCCTATGCAATCTCAGACTAAAAACAGTTAGGCAGAGGCTACGTACACGTACGACGTGAGCCGCTACTGTTCACGTCCGTTCCAAATAATGCACCGTACGTTACTTTTCCTGTGATTTTTAATACAGATTGAGAGCCAGAGACACATAACGAAAACCTCCTAACCTAACCTAACCTAACCTAAACTAACGTAACCTAACCTAACCTAAACTAATGTAACCTAACCTAAGCGGTAGCGGCTTACGTCGGACGTGTACGTAGTCACTTCGAAACAGTTAACTAATAAACAAATCATCGATAGTACAATGTTTTGAATTTTATTATTATTTGTTCCAGTGTTTCAACCAAAGAACGCAAAATAATATGCACATATTAACCAGGTAACGTCGTGTACGCTTGAAAACAAGTTGGCAACACTGGCTAAATAGATCAGCTGACTTTCGGCCCGTGGGCGGAAAAACTCTACTTTCGGTATTCAAATGACGTTCGGAAAAGAGATGATTACAGCGTAGTGTGGTGAAAAAGTCATTATCATAATGATAACTTTCGAATGAGATAAGGCTAAAGGTCAACCAGGATATTGCTTGGACATTGACAGGCAACATTGTGACAGATACTTGATGGTTTGAATGTTTTAAGACGAGAGTCACTTAACACTAAAGTTTCAAGATAAGCAAACACATTACTACCTTATGATATTGTTATATCTCATCCATCAATAATTTAGCAACATAAGCAAGCTGAAATAATAGTTGCCAATAAATAAATCATTACACAAGATACTCTAGAAATCTTTTGGAAATTTATACTTTAAATACTCTTAAAATAATTATGGACGACTGAGGTAAAATGAATTGAATGGGATTAGTTTGATCCTTTATATATGTCTTTTAATATTTTTATTTTCATGGAAGAATTTATGTGCAGTTGTACATCTCATATTCACATCTTTATACATATAATTCTGTAAGCAAAATTTTTAAGTAAAAATTGTGGAAGTTTGGAAAATTGCAGGATGATGGGAGACGGCTCAAATTAAAGGTCTTGGTACCAGGGACTAGGGAAAAATAGCAGTATTTCCAAAATGTTACCACCAAACAAGAAATAACGTAAAACATCCCCCATAAAAAAAGCATGGGGATTTAAAAACGTCTGCTTTATTTACATTAAAACATGTGAATAAGTGACTCCTTTGTTTGCGAACTGACTCCTTTGTTTGCGAACTGACATGTAAATAGTAAACAAATTGAGAAGATGCAGTGATTGGAGCAAGGTTAGGGGCCATGGCCCCTTCAAGCCACTAGTACAATCATATGACAACTATACTAGCACTATACAAAAACACTATCATAGAAATATGCCATCATATGAATCCTGGACATTTATTATAACAAATTAAAGTATATTAATTTAAACATAAAACACTGCATGAACCCTGCAATTAAAAATTGTCCCACTCATTGGTAAACCCACTTTATAGCAATGATTGTGGGAAATGTAATACTGAAGAATAACAAATATGTATATGACTAGACTGTTCATGGAACGATCATTGTTGGATAGTATAATGTTGAAATAAATTTTCTTTATCACTTAGGACACCAAAATGTTCATGTCAAATGACCAGTTATGAGCTCTGGTTGACACAGAACAACTTCCTGCTCAAGAATCCTTCCTCGGACATATTTTGTTCACCTGTTACTTTGAAAAAATTATTGAAAAACAATTTAATAGTTGTTATCCCCGTCAATTAAGGATTTACATAAAAAGAATTTGGCAGTTAAAAAGTGGCAGTAGTTAAAAACTGTTGAAAAAATGTTTGAGATAATCACGTTTGTCACATCACCCTACATCACAGTCTTCATCTCTCAGGCATGGCTTGAGAAGCATATATACAGTGTGTAAATTAAGTATTGAAACAAATCTGTATTTTTCCAGCTGAAATAGATGGACATATTATGTTTGTGGCATTGATTGTTAACAAACGTTCCGGAATTTTTGACATAGAAATTTTTTTTTTGCCCCCCTTACAGGGTGGGGAGTAGGGGGTAACTTATTTTTTTTCAAACATCAACCCCTATTGAGTGACCCCTCATTTTGAAGGGCTTGTCAAAAGAAATACAATGGTGCAAATCCGAGGTCGATATCTCAGCCCTAACCAGAATGGCAGCCATTTGAAATTTTGAGATGGGCACACGAGATTAAGTATGGATACCCCAATTTACCTTTTAAACGGATTACATTGGGTGAGCCAAACTCTGAATACGATTATTAGATGGAAAAGTGGACTTTTTGTCATATTCCCAATTTTGCCCCAGCCCTAAAATTAGGGTATTTTGGGGGCAGCCCCAAAATTTCAAATGCAAACCCCTATTGAGTGACCCCTCATTTTGAAGGGTTTGTCAAGACATAGGCAATGGTGCAAACCTGAAGTCGATATGTCACTCCTAGCCAAAATGGCAGGTATTTAAAAATTTGATTGGGTGAAAAAGCACCCATTTCACCAATTCAAAATTTTGAATGCCTGACAAAGCCACTCTTATTGAGTGACCCCTCATTTTGTAGCCCGTGTCACACTAATAACAATGATTTAAGATAAATTGAAATCCGTTGATCCTAAACAAAATGACGGTCACAAACGTCTACGTTTGAAGCACAATTGAAACAGGTAACAAATACTTTGAAGCTATAAATAATAACACAAAATACTAATTTACTACTCTAAAACACACAAGTAGTACAGGTATTACTAAGTAATGTTTGATATTACCTTGATAATTTATAAATGCTCGAACTGATGGCCAAGAGCAACTTGACAAAGTCCTAAACGATTGTAAAATTCATTTAACACTCTGCCAATTGTTTGTTGATCAATTGACCGTGCTTCCGTCAGAATCCTCTCTGAAAGCTCTTGTAAGTTTTCTGGTCGGATTACATACACTTTACTCTTGAGATATCCCCATAAAAAATAATCCAAAGGGGACAAATCGGGAGATCTTGCGGGCAATTCGATAGAACCTCTTCTACCTATCCACTTATCAGGAAAAGTTTGGTCCAAATAGTCCCTTACATTTACAGCGAAGTGGGGTGGGGCGCCATCTTGCTGAAACCAAATACTTTCATGCACGGCATGTTCTTCATCTTCAGGAGGAAACTCTCTAGAAATAGCGGGTACAATAGATTCACGCAACAGGTCCAGGTAACGATCACCATTTAAATTACCTTCAATTATAAAAGGTCCAACTATCTTAAATCCAACTATTCCTGCCCAAACATTAATTTTCTGAGGTCTTTGTGTTTGGCATTCTTGAGCCCAATGTGGATTTTCATCTGACCAGTATCTCGAGTTTTCTCTATTGTCTATTTTGTCCACTGAAGCTGAATGAGGCTTCATCGGAAAATACTATCTTCGTTTTAAATAACGGATCTTGGGTACACCGCTGCATCATTTCTTCACAAAATTGAATTCGACGATCAAAATCATCCTCGTTCAATTCATGAATTAGCTGTACCTTATAAGGATGAAATTTTTCAGGTTTCAGAGCTTTATGTACCGAAGTGTGACTCATACCTAGATTACTACTGAGCTGACGAGTCGATGTGTGAGGATTTTCTTGAATACTCAAAAGCACATACAATGCCATGTCCTCTGTTACAACTGATCTAGTCGACCAGTTTTAGGTTTATTTGCTACATCCCCTGTTTCCAAGACCTTAGTACAGATCCTACTTACTGTCGATCGATTTATTTGATGATCGGGGTACAGTTCATTAAATAACTCACAAGTTTCTTGATACGTGCGTGTCCTATCCCCATACCCAACAATGCGGAGAATGTCAATCTTTTGCTGAGTACTTAAAAGAACCATTGTGAACAAAACTACAGAAGCATTTTAATACCGACCTCACTACAAAATTAACTAAACCAGAATGAGTAGATGAAATATTATCGAAAGTATGAGCTTCAGAAACACAAACAACTACTGATAACAAAGGGTAAGTGAGAAATTCCAACTTAGGTAGTCTTTGTTCAACAAACCCCTCTTCATCTACATTGTGCATCTGCATTCCGAAGGAGCTGATATAACCAGAGCTACTTAATTTATTTATAAAATTCAAATTTCTTATTTCAGCTATTACCTCTTTTACTTATGAATTCCTATAATTGTTATAAAATTTATTTTTTTCAAATTTTAATACATTATTTCACTCAATCAAATTTTTTAATACCTGCCATTTTGGCTGGAGGTGACATATCGATTTCAGGTTTGCACCATTGCCTATGTCTTGACAAACCCTTCAAAATGAGGGGTCACTCAATAGGGGTTTGCATTTGAAATTTTGGGGCTGCCCCCAAAATACCCTAATTTTAGGGCTGGGGCAAAATTGAGAATATGACAAAAAGTCCACTTTTCCATCTAATAATCGTATCCAGAGTTTGGCTCACCCAATGTAACCCGTTTAAAAGGTAAATTGGGGTATCCATACTTAATCTCGTGTGCCCATCTCAAAATTTAAAATGGCTGCCATTCTGGTTAGGGCTGAGATATCGACCTCGGATTTGCACCATTGTATTTCTTTTGACAAGCCCTTCAAAATGAGGGGTCAGTCAATAGGGGTTGCTATTTGAAAAAAAATAAGTTACCCCCTACCCCCCACCCTGTTAGGGGGGCAACAAAATTTGTCTATGTCAAAAATTCCGGAACGTTTGTTAACAATCAATGCCACGAACAAAATATTTCCATCTATTTCGGCTGGAAAAATACAGATTTGTTTCAATACTTAATTTACACACTGTGTGTATATATATATATATATATATATATATATATATAAGGATATATATATATATATATCGGTCATGCATGGCATGGAAGAGGATATACTACGTCATCTCCTGCTTCGGATAGGTTTTAACAAGGTCACACACAAGGAACAGAGCACCAACAAGTCTAATAGCAAAATTTAAAACTACCACAACAAAAGAAAGAGAGGAGCGAATACTCACTCACTTGAGGGTAGATGTCCCTGACAGAGGGCTGGGCCAGCGGCCGCTCTGTGGAGCCCTTGAACTTGTCTGGCAGAAATCTGCAACACATTATAATTACTAAACAAGGACAGATGATTTTACCACTGAGATAATGAGATATTTTGATCATAATTAAGTTAACAATAATGTTCTGTTATAGAATAATGACCTCCACCTGTGACCACACAGGTATAACGTTTCCATCAAAAAAACTGTGTATGGTACAGCAATCTTTTAAGATTTTCATGAAATAAATAATCAAACTGAGGACCATTATAGGTGATATTAGGGAGTGAAAAGACTCTGCCAATTGAAACTATTTTATATCAATGAATGGCCAATGTAAAAAATAAAACGAAACCTTCAGATGTTGATGAATATTAGCTGAGTTTCAAAGAGAATATTTTAGGATCGCTATTGTTTAAAACAGTTTCTCTTGAGTTTTGTTAAAATTAACAGGGAATGTTATTATAGTGACTATAGTTTTAAGAGTTCAATTCTTTTTATCTGAAAAGCCAGATAACTAATTTTATGACGGATAACTTTGTTGTCTAGGGTAAATAACTTTACTGTACTAGAATATTCTTTACCTTCAACTTAGTTTATATAAGTGTGTAGGCCTATTACAGTAATCCTGAGATTAGTAGATAGCACACAGTTAAAGTAGAAAAGACTCTTGCAAGGCATAGGTTCCACTATGGAAATACAGTAAAACTTGAATAATTAGAATGTCTTTAATTAAAAAAACTCGGATCATTAGAAGATTTTTGTGAATCCTGACCTGAGTTTATAATGTTTAATGAACTTGGATAATTTGAAGTTGTGGTAGTTGGAAGTGTTTATGTGGTCCCAACGAGTACCGCGCCAAATAGGCACGAGCCTACGGCGAAAAGAAATAAAACAACACACTGATTGCGGTTGCCGCCATGCACAATGTTTTTCTCGGTGCGGCAAACGGCTTAACTGCGCAGTCAAATTTTCAAATCTCGTGTAACAGTAAAAATGTTACTGTGTTACAACATAGTTGGACATAGTTGGACAAAGCGCCAATAGATAAGTACAGCAATAATGGTGGAGTTGCAATTGCTTTTAGGATTTCATTATGAAAAACATACTCTGTGCCCCTATTATCTTTAGATAGTGAAGGGTTTCATACAAATTTGTGTTATAATTAATATAAATTTTTTCTCAAGTGTAGCATTAAGTCATTTGTCAAAATAGGTTAGAAAAAATCCTATCTAGGTAATAACAATTGTAAACACTTCTCGGTGACCGGCATTGCACGGGCGCAATAGTTAGTGTGCCTAAGGCGCTGTTTAGGAACGGCCCTGGTCCCAGACTGTCAGACATCTTATTTTTAATGCACATCTGTACTCACAACAGGCCTGAAACTAAGTCTTAACAACATATAGATAAGAGAAGCTCCATCACACAGAAAATATAAAATGCCATCTATCGGCAAACACACAACAAAACTTATGCTGAACCAGATTAATACAATAATTACTTTCAATACGCCAAACTACGCATTTGTGCCTTCTATTTTGGTGTTGCCATTGTTCCTGCAAAAACACACTTGAAATCGCCAAAAATGTATTACGTCACACAGGACTACCACCTGGTGTGATTAAAACATGAGACACAGAACTCTAAAATAAGAATTATACAATTGCTTTGGGGGAAAAACAATTTTTAGCGTTCCATGTCTAAAAACCAAGTTGTAGTGATTTTGTAAAATTCCAACATTATTTTGTAGACACGTGTATAAAACAAATTTTATTGTTATAATAAAATCCTGGAAACCCAATAATTTTATACATCCCAATAAATGTTGGTAGGACTTAGAACCAATCAATTATTTAAAATATGATACAAAGAGTTACAACACCTATCAGTTTTTTTCTTAATTTTCAATGTTACATTACGTTTTTATTAAATTTATTTAACATTTTGAAATAAATATCTAACAATGTGTTTATTTAGAATAAGTATTTTAATCACTTAGTTATGGTAGATAATTTTAATACTCTTTTCAAATTAAGTTGGTCCTACAAACAAAAAAATATCGGGGAAAAGAATTACAGATTGTTTAAAACTCTCATAAATACAAACTACGTTCATATGGGCGGGTAGTATTTGTGTATCAGTCACCACATTCCAGTATCTCAACAATGATCTACACTCTTAACTACAGAGTATTATACTCACATTTTTAAACATAAGAACATAATTTATAATTCACTCTGATTACTCATAAGTAGATTTTGTTCACTATTCAATGTCAATTACAATGAAATTATTTATTGATGTAAATTTGTTAATACAAGCACTGGTATTTAAACCAGTCATTGCTCAAAATTCTCAAATACCTTCCCTAATACTTGATTGTTGAAAGTCCTTTCCCAATATAACACTCCGCCAAATATGCTAATTAAATTTCTATAGGAAACAAGAAAATTCTGATATGAAAGCAGATTACACTATAAATTTCACAACAAGATTAAAATAATTAATGCTCTCCGTGTCCTGGAGCACTGCTTGCAGAACTGGCTGTGCTGTACTGTGCTAACGTCACCAGAAAAACAATTCTGCATCATAACTACAGAACAAAGAGAAACAAAAAACACAACATGCTGACTGATCAACATGCTGATGAGGCATTATTGAGCATACTCCAAAGCTTCATTTTCAGACCTAATCTGCCAAAGTGAACCCATCCTAACAGCACTTCAGAGCAAGTATGTCTAGTTGGTACATTCATGTCCACTTTTATAAATATATATGTATCATATTTTTTATGTCGCCAGTTAAATAGTATATTGAGTACAAAGGAAGAAAATAGGATAATTAATTCGGTATCCACAGGTGCTTTTATCATTAAAGTTTGAAACTTCCAGGGCTTACAAATCAATAACTTCATAGAGTACACCACTGAGTGTATTAAGCTGCAAATAACCACCAAATTTGTGTTGCTTGATTAAAAACCACTTATGGTACAAACAAATACCCCCGTCGCAGCAAACCTGCATACTCAGCGAATTTCTAATGCATGTCTTAATATCACATAAAGCCACTTACCAATATTCATAAAAATATATTCACAAATAAGCGATATGTAAAATATTAATAATTATCCGTAAAAATGAGATTGCATATTGCGTGGGGACAAGCATGGTGTAAGTAGTAAGGTGTGCTATTCACGCAGACGATTTAGGAGCGTTGTGCGCATGACGTCATCTTGGGGGCAGAATGTGGCGCGCATTCAAATTACAGTTAGACGCAGCGTCAATCAACCCATGATTTAAGTAACTTAGGCATGACAAATATTTTGGAATTTTGTACAGTTGTTAAGCATTAACAAAGGCAGGTCATGATGAAAAAACATCTCCGTTGTATTAATTTTTGAGTGAGATATAATATAATTAAAACTGTGTTATTTGTTTCCAAACATGAAAAAGTTAGTCGGCTACCAAATCACGTATTTTTTGGTCAGAGATTTTCGACCTGTGAGAAAGTTTTAGAAGAGGGATCAAATTTTACAACAACGAAACCCAGATGTTGCTAGAGCAATTCCTTTTTGAACAGGAAGGTGTAATGTATTGAGTAATTTCAGACCGCACACGCTCAGCCCCAGTCCCCGCGAGGCAGCGGATCGCATTAGTTGTGTCGCACACGGTGGCTATACCTTAGTATATTTCAACAGCAACAAAATAGTTTGTTCATATCTTTACAGCAAACTTCAAACTAAAAAACATGTAGGTCGAATGTATTAATTGAAATTTAGCTTTTCTTGAGAGAAAATACCACAATAGTAGTAAATTTCCTGCGTCTTCGTGAATCATTATTATGTATATAGATTTACTGTTTGAAATACGCTTGAAATTTGAAAACAATTTATTTTTTGTATAAAATGTATTTGAAAAATGTTTTTTAGTATAATAAACCCCGAAACATATGTAAAAATGTTAAACTTTGTTAACACTTAATCGTCTTAAACAGCAGGAATATGTAATTTAATAACTATTGTTGGACCGGCCCGGACAGTGCCGGAAAAGCATCCGGTGTTGTTCCATTACTTAAATAAAAGATTCTCTAGGGTATTAAAAATGAACCAAAAGGATAAAATATTTCTTGTTTATTATCCCGGTAGCAGCAAACCTGCATACTCAGTCCTAATGTTATTCTTATGGAGAATAAGTAAAGTTTTATATCTCCCTTAATTATGAACATAAATTAATAAAACCTAGTATATAGCCTTCACCTGGTTGAGTTTTGTTGATAATTGCACAAAAACATATTTATTCTCTTTTTTGCAGCAAACCTCAGCCCTAATGTTATTTTTATGGAAAATAAATAAAATGCTATAGATCACTTATTTATTCATGTATTTTTATGAAACTTGGTAAGTGGCTTTATGTAGTAGTGAGAAACATATGCAGGCATTGGAAATTCGCTGAGTACGCAGGTTTGCTGCGACGGGGGTATTTTATCTATAAGAGGTGGTTTGTTTCTGTCTGTCCGTCTGATGTTCCGGGTGAACGCAAAAACTACTGAACCGACTGGGCTGAAACTTTACACATAGGTAGATCATGAACCCATGCAACACGTAGGCCTATTCACTTCCATAAATTCCCCTCGGGCTACACCCCATGAACGTCCTAAGTTTCAATGTTTACATTTCAGAAGATAGTAAACATTCAGAAACTGAAATGCGAACAGCTGTGGATACTTACATTTGACAGCTTAAAGAGCAGAAGCAAGAACAGCTGTTTCAAGCTAACTAATATGCAAATTGCATTGACTAAAGAACGGGTAGAGAAAACTCCTGTGCGAAGAACGGGTACGTCAGCTAGTGCTCTATAAAATGGTTGAAACTAAAATTAAGTGTTTTAAAAGTTGTAGGGTAAAAAATGCAAAAAACTGATTTTTGGAAAATTGTAAACCCCCATAAAACCCCCTTCCCATGGTCCGATTTTTCTGGTTTTTTAACTAAAGTCAAGAATGTCACTTTACACATTTGAGCCAAATTTCATCAAAATCTGACGTTTTTTACTCAAGTTATCATGTTAACAGACACATATATAGATAAGGTGTATATATATATATATATATATATATACATATACATACATATAAATTTGAACGAATAGTGTTTTTGTCATCTAAGGACCTCAAAACAAAAAGTTATCATGGTCTTGGGCTTAACTCTTACCATGCCACCTACGGTAATAGCTTCTTCCCTTTAGGGGAAATTTGCTAAAATTGTGGGCCGTTCACTGCCATTTTGTGGTGAGGTAAAGAACTACTCACTGAAATCGAATGGTCAACAAAGTGTCAACAAAATTAATAAACTTGTATTTGGTTATTTGTTCCTAGTTTATCATATTTCAATGCAATATTAGGTACATAAACCAAACAAACAAGATGAAGGTGTTCCAACTTTCATTATTTTATTACAGTGATTTGAATGAGTAGATTCACTTTGAAGTTTTAAGCAACCAATTATTGCAGTTCAAATGATAAATTTCCCTTACCAGTGTAAAAACCTGACAAAATCACCAGCTCGCTTTTTCGTCAAATATCGTTAAGCAGTGTTGTCTCCAGTATTACCAGTAGACCTCCTTTATTTAAGCAGGCCAAAGTTAAAACATATGGTAAACATGGAGTTATTTCAGCATAATGTAAAATCTCCAAAACATTTGGCATTATACCTGCAAGACCCAAGAGACATTCTGGTGTGCGGAGATCAGGGCACCGGCTAATCAATCTATAAAATTAAAATAAAACACAGATGTTTCGGAAATTTTTATTTGCAAAAAACTTCACAGAAAACCAGAAATAGCTGTTTTTAATATTCATTTTTGTTTGCTGTTCTAAGGGTATTGTACGGAAGGAAATGAAACTTCATATTAAAACAACTCCAACCACTGTAAGTGCAAAAAACAAATCAGTACTATAACTAATGACAAACATCGCCATGAGCAACGTAGGCACTTAAGTGACATAGTAGTATGGATTCCTATAAAAAACATAAAGTTTTTGCTCAGCCTTGCATTTTTTGTCCTGTTGAGAGATTGTATAGTTTTTTTTTTAACTGTCTATTTCAAGGTTAGGAAACTAGTAGGCCTATTTTTAGATATTTGTTAGCTCTTAGTATGCAATACAATTATCACTATGGTCTAACAAGTTTTTGTGTAAATCCTTATATAACACCAAACTGGTTGGAAGAAGGAAGATAATATGGAGAACTTTGGGTGAAATATAATTTAATGCTTCTCCTTATAGTGTGGGAACTTACAGGCAAGCTAAAAACTTGAAATTTTGCATGCAAGAACTACCCAAAAATAAGTATGTCACTATTCCTGAAAAAATATCACCAGAACTCCACCCCATTGGTATTAATTTCAAATCAAATCAAAAAATTCTTTCTTCGTGAGTACAAAACCCTGTACATAAGTAATGTCATAATATTCTTATTATAGTTAGGTTATAGACTAAAAATCGAATACAGAGAAGATTCTATGATTAAAACCAATCAGAAATACAGCAATTGCAGATTCACAGACCAGCAGAGAAAAGTTCAGTTTAGGAATAATGTGGATAATCTATTATAAAAGTTTCCAATCAGGTCTTAAATTTGTCTTGAGTGATTTCATTTTTCATCTATAGTGGTACAGATTTAACAATTTGGCTCCCATGTATGTCATCTTACTGTTTATAATGCCAATGATATAAATGATTTTTTAAAGACTCATTTAATTTGGTATTTACTTAATATGTTGATTGACCCACAGATTTCATTAGGTTGACCAAATAGTGCAGCAAGATATTTTTTTACAAAGTAAATCGAAAGAAAATGACCAAACCTCTAACTTTAACGTTAATGCTTTGCTGGTAAAATTTAGCGACTTTAGTGACACATATGACTGACAGTAGAATTGTGAAGGTGAAAATTTGGCAGAGAGGATAAGTTTCGGCTGAAGCGGTGTCTTAAAGAACCAGCTCAATAGAAATTAATAATAATTAAACTATTACTTAAGGCCAACATTATCGATGTTAACGATCTGTGGCTAGGATATACGTTTACAAAGTTAATGAAATGTCTGTGACTGATGTTAAATATCTGAGTATACAATGGATTAAACAGTTCAGATTTGATGAACTGGTAGACCATGACTTCGCAGAGTGAATTTCTCTTCCATAATGAAACAAATAAAGTGAATGAACATATAAAGTTTACCCTACAAAAAAAGCATTTTAGCAATATGTATAACCCTTAATTTAAAGATAACAAGTACATCTATGATCTGAAAACATGTAAAAACTTGATAAATCCTCTCCTTAATAATCAAAGGTGAATGAGAGAATATATTATTATTTACTCAGGCCATGTAAAAAATGACAATACAGCTAGAATTTCATCTTCATATACAACCAAACTACCACCTCCTAGTTGAATTTGCATTTATATATCCTTTAATACAATAAAATCTTGTGCAAACAAAGAATAGCTTTAAAAATTTAAACTTATTTGCTATAACAATTTTGAAGCTTACTTGGAATATACACCTAGATATAATCATCAGTCAATAAATTCCAAGAGTAAGTAGCAATACCTGTTGCAGATGATGTAATCTAAAACTAGAGTATGCAAGTATGATAAATCTTATCATAATCCCACACTTGCCTTGACTCCTTTATACGACTTGCCAGAGTCATAACGGTTCCCTTAGAATAATATTGTATAAGGAGAAAAAACACTAATGTGAATAGACAACGTAAACGTGCAGTAAGCCATACTACCCTGCATAACAGAATAAAGAATATAATTGCAAAAACCAAGATCCAGGGACATGAGACATTTAGATTTCAACTATCATTTTTCCACATGATTAATTTTTAAATTAGGCAAATGATTAAACCAATTTACAATTTTGGTGTAGAGCTACTCGACAGACAGAGTAGATGGTATTTGTTCCAGCCATGATGTAATCATTCAAACTGAGTGAGGCACTGACCAGCCTGTTTTTAATAATGAACGAAGGAGTAAGGAAAATTATGTTAAAAACAAGAGATAAGTTTAGTTTTTGTATCCTTGAGGAATTAGAAAAATTAAATAGGAAAAACTAGTACTGAGAGCATTATGTCAATGTTTCAAGATAATTCGACTAACATTTCAAATTGCAAAGGTACTAGATGCAAAGATTAATGAATAAATAAGTAAAATGGTCTTTTATTTAGAGCATTTTTATGAACATTACATGGTTTTCAAAACAACTCGAGTCACATAAAATTGTTAACACAAAGCTATTTACAACAAAATATCTAATAATATTATATAATGTTACAGTGTAACTTGGTTATAACGTCATTGAAGGGACTAAAAAATTAATGACGCTATATCAGAGTGACTCTATAAAAGGGGTTCCAAAATTTACTATTTTAAGCCGAGAAAAAATGAAAAACACAAGTTTTACATGAAATACATACTTTTAATGAGAGTAATTGAGTAAATACCTAGAGATGTATGCATATGACTGATCTATCTAAATACTTAGTTAAAAATAATCAAAATAAAGTGCTTGTACGAAATAAACGAACATCATTATGTTTAAGTACAAAATATAGGCTAAATAAAAATGCACAACTTACAAGCACGTTCATATGAAGTCCTACTGCACAAAGAAATCTGTAATTTTCTTTTGAACAGTCCTTTCAGAAAAATAAATTTTCTCTGTCGTTTTGTGGAGATGTTGAGCTGCTTCAAGTGTGTTGGCAGGCGTCTCTCTGAAGCGGAAAAATCTACAAAGTGTTTCAGCTGCTTTTAAAGCTTCTTGTGTTGTCGGACAGACGACATCCTCTTCCTCGCCTTCATCTTCTTCTTCTTCTTCGGCATTTTCTTCTGCTTCCATATTCTGTACTTCGTTTACAATTTCTGCGTCACTCAGCATTTGAAATGTTTCTACCTGGTCATCCACTGATGCATAACCATCGAGATCAAGTCCAACATCATTTTGATTGACATTGAAACCTTTTATCCATTCTGAGAGCGGCAGATCATCTTCTTTGTCATCATCTGGGACAGCAGGTGACAGTTTTGCTTTTCTAAAGCATCCTTGGTGTCACTTCTCTCCAAGCATTGACTAAGTATTGAATTGCATCCAAGATGGTTACGTTTACTGGCTGTGCAGTGTCCATGCAGACAATAATTTTTTTCAAAAGCTGCTTACGGTAGTGACACTTAAAGCTTCTAATGACGCCTTGGTCCATCGTTTGTAAAACACCTGTGCAGTTGGCAGGAAAAACACTAGATTAATGTTTGTTAAATTTAACTTAGGGTGGGCAGTGCAGTTGTCAACAAGGAGAAGAATTTTCCTTTTTTTTTATGCCAATTCCTTATCCCATTTCCTTAGTTCAGCTTCAAAAATTACAGAAGTCATCCACGCTTTTTTGTTGGCAGCGTAATCCACTGGAAGTTTTTTTACGTTCTTAAAACATCTAGGTTTTGCACTTTTGCCAATAACTAAAAGCTTCCGTTTTTCAGTTCCTGTCATGTTTGTACAAACCAAAACTGTCAATCTAACTTTGGACAATTTTCCGCCGACACATTTTTCATTTTTAAATTGGAGCGTCTTATCTGGAGTTAATTTGTAAAACAACCCTGTTTCATCGTCGTTAAAAATGTCCTCATCTTTGAATGGTTGTCTGACAACTGGCCATGTTTCAGTCAACCAATCACTAGTGACACTCGGATCAACAGATTTTGCCTCACCACAAATCTTAGCAAACGAAATCGAATGCCTAGCCTTAAAACGATCTATCCAGCCGTTGGAACATGTAAAGTCAACTCCAAACATCTGTCCAAACTCTGCAGCTTTTTCCTTTAAAAGCGGACCACTCACAGGGATATTGGCACTACGACATTGCTTGAACCATTTTAGCAGAGCAGCATCGATGTCGGTGCGTTCACATCCCCTTATCCGTTTCACGTTTTCACCATCTTCTTTAAATGCCTTTAAAATTTTGTCCTTGTTTTTTAAAATCGAACCAACAGTGGAATTTACCAACCCGAACTCCCGACACACGTCTGCTATCTTACGTCCCTCCTCACACGCTCTTATAACTCGCACTTTTTCTTTAATCGGCAAAACCTTTCTCTTAGCACTTGCCATGATTTTCGGATGCTCGTAAATTAAACTTACTGAATGAGAACAAAAAAAACAATAAAATACATTCACATAACTGATGACAGCTAAGCGTACTGTAGACACGCACGTTATCGGAGTGTTTTGACGCAAAATGAGTCAAGATGTCACTGACCTACAGTGAGTGACAGGTAGGCGGGGGGACAGGGGAGGGAGACAGGATGCTGATGGCTTGGCGGGGGTAGGGGAGGGCAAGTTGGCAGCGTAAGAGGAAAGGCCGTATCCAAAAATAGACTGGTACGTAGCTAAACAATAGCCGCGAACCGACACTTCCGGTCGAACTTTTCCGTTTATCTACGAAGGTTGCCTTCATTTCCGTTGGATTTTCTTGACGTTATATACGAGGTTTGGGAATTTACTGACGATAAATCCGAGGTTTTTACAATGCAAATACCTATAGCTTGGCGGGACTTATGAAGAAATGACGTTATATCCGTGTTGACGTTACGGCCGAGGTCGTAATAACCAAGTTGCACTGTATATGACTTAAAACTAACAAAATTGACCTGATAAAAAATCTTTTAAATCTTTCTACTTAATAACACATTTAGCAATCTTTTTGTAAAGTCTTTTGACTGACCAATTCATGGCCGATACTGGACGACAGAGAGTTATGGAGCTTTGGGACAAAATAAGAAAACCCCTTACGAGCGGACTCACAGCGCACACGAGGCATCTCAAGCATGTTGTCCTGCCTGGTACACCGAGAACGCATTTCGGAACGGGTTCTGAGCCTCTCTCTCAAATATTGCGGTCTCTCCTCAGTCAGGACTTTACGAACAAGACAAGAATTACGGAGAAAGCATAAGTCAGCCATCAGCAATAAGCCAAGGGTTTTCTGCTCAAGTGAAATGTGGTCAAATTTCCTCAGTCCACAAACGTACCTGACACACATGTTCTGCACTTTCTGCAACCGGTCTATGTCACCTAGAGATACAACGTTGCCATATACCGTAAGACAATACTAAAGTATAGAGAGCACCAAAGCCTGCACAAGCCGAAGCTTAGCAGGTGCGGGGAACAAGTGCCGATGCCTGTACATCATTCTCAAACAGGCCATAGCTCTCTGACACACAATACTTATATGTCCAGAGAAGGAAAGTCTGCATCAAACTGAAGTTCAAGAAGTTTGGGAGAGTTACACTCTTTCAGTGCAAGAACAAACAGTACATAGACAGATTACCCTGTACATAAGTACAGACCACCGAAGTACACGCCAGACAAGGACAGGAATTGCAGAACCTTGCCAGCCAGGAATGTCAACAAAGAGCACTTGTTCTTGTTCAGTCGGATACCATGGCTTAAAGACCAACCATAAATGGCATCCAAATCAGAATTGAGATTGGAAACAGCCCGGCCAATTTGGTCATTGTCGTACTGAAGCTGGGCATCAACAGCGTACGAGTATAACTGGCAATGATGCAAATCCTTCCCCATGGTGGCAGAAAATAAAGTAAACAAGACAGGCCCAAGACAGATACCCTGTGGCACTCCTACTGATTTTTTCAAAGAGACAGAAACATCAGAGCCCACTTTAGTCTTTTGGCTCCTTCCATCTAAATAGGAATGAAACTATGATCAAATCTGTAAAACTTCATCATGGCTAACAGCAAGCTTTGATCAATGGAGTCAAAAGCCTGAAAAAAATCCAGCATTGCAACAGTAGAGCACCTTCCAGCATCTCTAGCTTTAAGGAGGTCATCGCAGATTAGCAGCAGAGCTGTTGTGGTGCTGAACCCCTTCCGAAAACCAGACTGAGTAGCTGGAATTATGACTCTAACTCCAAGAATTCCACCAGTTGAGAGACTACAATTAGACCTTAGAGAGGGCAGGTAACACAGAGATAGGCCGGAGATCAGCCACCGATAAGGGCGTTTTGACCTTAGGAAGAGAGATAAAAATCGCTTCCTTCCAAGCATTTGGAAACACTCCAGTGGCCAGCGAAACATTCAACAGGTGAGTGATGGCCCCAACACTGTAAGGACCTACCATTTTAATCATGTTGATCGTGATACCATCAGTACCAACTGTGCCCAAAGTTATCTTATTGATGGCCGCCTTTACCTCTCTTTCTGTCACATGGCCAAAGCTAAACATATTTTTGACATTCAAATTGGACCTGACAACCAGTACCCATCTTAGAAAAATGTGTGTTAATTTCATCAGGTTTCTGAAGAAATTAAGGAAGCTCATCATCATTTTCATTGGTCGCACCACTTTTCTTAACTTTAGCCCAGAATTCTTTAGAATTTGTGCATCCTGCCAGTTCATTTCCAAAGTAAATTTGTTTGGCTTTTCTAATCATACTGTTCAGGGCGTATCTAGCTTTGCAGTACTGGTCCTTGTTGCTGTCACTTTTAGAAGTCAGAAATTTTTGCTTCCAATAATTCTTTTCCTTAGTGAGGTTAATAATGATTTCATTTCTCCAAGGAGCTTTGTTTCTAGTAACTCTTTTTCTTACTAATTGAGCATTCTGATTATATATTTCCAATACAGCCAAGTTTATAAAGCCTACCATTTCATTAACATCATTCATATCTTTAACAGTGTACCACTGGACATTGGCAGCGCACTTAATCATTTCTTCTGTATTAAAATTAGAATAATCTCTGTAAGTTACATACTTCTCTAGCCTTTTACCTCTTTTATGATTAATATTTATGTCACAATAGGTAAGTTTATGATCTGATACACTAACCCCTCGACTATCATATATGGAAGACATGTCAATAACGTCACATTTTGTAGAACAGATCTGTTTACTTATTAGGATGTGATCGATGAGCGTAGAAGAGGTTTTTGTGACTCTTGTGGGCTTATCCACCAACTTAATCACAGAGAGAAAAGTGTATTTGTTTGTGCTAAATTCTGTGGAGAACTTGATGAACTTTAACAACTAATATACACCTGACCAAACAAAAAATCTTTGTCTCCATAGCTAAACACTAAAACGTTGAAGGCTAATGGGGTGAAACCCTACACCGGTTCCAACAACTGTTTAGAATGGCGCCACCAATAAAAAATCCTGCCAAGTATGAGGTCCGCAATGTTATTTGGTTCCTGATGTGTAAAATGATTGACCAACTGAAATTTGTAGACAAACACCAAAGAAATATTATGGTGAAAGTGTTATATTATAGAAAGTGTAATCAAAAAAATAACGTCTGTAATCTACAAATTACAAAAACATTTCAAAAGTATATAGAATAAAATACCCCCGTCACAGCAAACCTGCGTACTCAGCGAATTTCCAAAGCATATATATGCTTTCACAAGCATAAAAAACCAAGTTTCACAAAAATACATTCATTAATAAGTGATATATAGCATTTTATTTTTTCTCCATAAGAATAACATTATTATGATTTTCATGTTTGCTGCAACAAGGAAGATAATAAATGTGTTTTTTTTGCAATTATCAATATAACTCAACCAGGTGAAGCTACATACCAGGTTTTATTAATTTAGGTTCATAACTAAGGGAGATGTACAACTTGACTTATTCTCCATATGAATAACATGGGGGCCGAGTATGCAGGTTTGCTGCTACCGGGAAAATCAACAAAAAACTTTTGTTGTGCTAATATCAATATACCACAACTAGTTGAAGCCACACACCAAGTTTCATTAAAGTAGATACATAAATAATCAAAATATAACATTTTATTTATTCTCCATAAGGATAACATTGGACAACGTACTATGTTTAGCACTTTGAATATCACTGCAACGGTTGAACGAAAAACAACAATTAAAACGCCAAAATGATTATTTGTAGAGCTAAACTGATTGATAGAAAGAAATGTTGTGTTTTTAGTGAAATTATACGAGGAAAATCCAAAAACCGTATTCCCATAAGATTAACATAGGAAATTTTATGGACACATTTTTTTACTTTTCTCCACAACCACTAAACCTAGCTTAATGATTCAAAATACTAAATTGTTTGTTTTTTAAGCTCTATAAAATGGCTATAACCAAAATCTAGGGGTTTTAAAATTTTAGGGTAAAAAGTTAAAAAAACTGATTTTTGGACAATTTTAAACCCCCATAAAACCCCCTTCCCATAGACCGATCGATCTGGTTTTCAAACTTAAAGTCATAAATGTTACTCTCCACATTTGTGCCAAATTTAATCAAAATCGGGCGCTTCTTTCAAAAGTTATCGCGGTAACGGACACACACACACACATATATATATATATATACATATAAAAATTAAATAAAAACAATAACCAGAGTACCCTCTTTTTTGAAACATTTTGTATTACTGACACGTATTTCGACACTTAGGTCATGTTCACAGTGTACAAGTAAAATAACCTAAAAATTATTAGCCAAAATAAATAATTAAATCTTAACATATGAAAATAAACAGATGTAGAAACTAAGTGTCGAAACACGTGTCAGTAATACAAAATGTTTCAAAAAAGAGGGTCCTCTGGTTATTGTTTTTATTCAATTTTTATAATAAAAGTAGCCCTAATTTGTGAACTTCAATTTGAATCAATATATACATATATATAAATTTGAACGAATAGTGCTTTTGGCATCTGGGGACCTCAAAACAAAAAGTTATGGTGTGACATAAAATTGTAATTTGAATAAAATTTCAAAATATATCGAGGTTCTTAGAATAATTTTAAATTTAAAACACTTTGAAACCATTCAAAATTATTTTACAATATGTATTTTAAACTGTTTATAATATGAGTATTTTTTAAACAGTTATGTGTACATTAAAATCTAGCAAAGATTATAATACCAATAAATGTTAAAAATATGTTTTAAGAATAAAACACTGTATGTGGGAAATAAGTATCTGGGAAAATTCGTAATATCTTAGAGAACCAACTAATACAACTTGTATAGCCTGTTTTTAATGCTATTGACTTCTTTGGTAGAAAATCATTTTTATAACCTGAAAGAGTTCATTAAAGAGCTAAGGTAAAATTATCACAAGAGATAATGTCAAGTTCCAGCTTAAAAATAAATAAGCTGTATTGTATTACTAAGTCCTTCCAGAGAGCAGGAGTTTAGATATGAATTGAATAAACAATGTCACCAGCAACTTTTATCCCCGTTAAACACAAAAAATTGTGCGATATCTATCGATAAAATTTATGTCCTTTCCCTACAAATCCATCATTTTTAAAATTATGAAAAAATTAGTAATTTTTCAGTTAAGTCAAAAAAATAAACGTAGCAAAAAAATGTGTAATATATTTAAATGAATGTAAGTGAAACTGAACCACATCATCGAAGCATTACGAAGCATATACTTTATCTATACCAAACAGAATATATTTTAACTAAACTTGACAATGTTAAATCATTAGGTACTCTTAAGCACATAAACATTAAGATGTTTCAACAATTTCCTTAATAACAATTATAAAGGACAAATAATGTAAACCAAGTTTAGCAATACAAATAATTTCTATCGAACAAAAGCAAAATTGTATTGTATTTAATTTAAATTCATTATATTTTTGAACAGTAAAGTTACAGTATATTCGACTGAATACATTTAAGAAAGCATTTTAACAGTTGTGAATAAAAACCTACAAGTCTAACATTGTACATACCTAATCTATTTTCACTGTTAGTAATTAGGTTATTTAAATAAATATTTGTGTAGAGAAATTGGTTAGGTGTCTTTATGAATACAGCTAACATTTAAAGGTAAGTTGCAAGTTGCAATTTATATATAGCGTGTCACTATAGAAGTCAGACCACCGCACGTAGGCTACACTATCTCAGGGGGAGATAACAGGGTCCAACCCATGTCCCCGGGGTCAACATTTGTGGGTCACTCGGAATCAGTCTGATGATTTGCATACAGCAAAAGTTGAATATAACAACCGCAATCTATCTATTATAAAAATTAGGTCTGTGTATCTTTTGTCTGTGTTTCTGATGTTAAATTAGGCTAGTACCGGTGCTGTGATAGAATTTTCACAGATACAAACAACAATTCAATTACCTTACTTTGCCTTACCTTACCTTGTTGTAGAATACTACATTCTTCAATTACCTTAAGCGAACTTAATTATAAGGGCTATGATTCAAATACATAAAAGGATAATTAGAGATACATTTTTAAGATTAATTCAAACAAGCAAACCCAGCAAATATTTCTTGTATTAGGACTACCCAGCTCATATTTCCAAGCTGCTCTCGCAGTACAGCTTCTGTGCAGTATTTTGGTGGTACCAACAGCTGCTGTTAAATGTTCAGATCAATTTATTTCTACTCTTCCATAAGATTAACACTGGAACTTTGAAAGCCCAGGGCGAGGAGCCCTGAGGGTTTTCTAAAACCCCAAAAGGCACATCTATGCATCAAGGGCTTTTAATCAACACATAAACCACGACTTAAGACTTAAAACGCCGGTAGCCTGGTCCCAAAAATTGACTTATTCTTTTAATAAATAAACTAGCAAATTCAGCTGCTCGTATTCGAGCAAATATTTCTCTTTTCTGATTACACCCAGTTCATATCCAGTCATATTAGTTTAATAATGTGTCGAAAGAATTAGCTTTAAACAGCTGATCTTGCTTCTTCACTGTGTTGTGTTAGTATCAGAAGCTGCTGATCAATTAAATTTATTTATTTTCTCCCAAAGAGAGAGAACATTTATTTGTAATAAAAAATACTAGCTGTTACCTGCAGCCTCGCTCGCGACAAATTAAAACACATTACAAATTACACATTACAAATATTAACCCGACCAGAACCATCAAATCTTAGAATAGTTTTACCATATGACTTCTTTTGCCCTAACCGACAAACAACTACAGCTGGTAATTTTATAAGTGATATCCTCCCATAAGATTTGCATTAGAACTTACAGGACCCGTGGGGAGGAGCCCTAAGGTTGGATGTGGTCATTATCAGGCCTATATGTTAGTGTGATATGTAACCTATGTTCATGCAAAATTTCAGCTTAATCGGTCCAATAGTTTATCCATGATGGAACTCCAAATATCCATGTATAGGCATACATCCAAACAGACATCCAAGTTTTCACATTTATAATATTAGTAGGATAAATAAATTACATTGCAAGTTGCTACAAAGAATACTATAAAATTTTAACTTACTTATTATATAAATGATGTTTTTTTAAATTTGAACAGAACTTATCATTGTCAAACGTGAAATTAGATATATTTTTTCTTTTCAAAATTAAATTTTGTCCAAAATTCTTTGAAAAATGTTGTTATTGTCCCTCTTGAGCCAATTAATAATCCAATAATTTCTATTTCCTTTAGGTTGTATTTTTCTTCGAAGTACTGAGCGGTAGGTGAGTAAATATTAATCTTTTCTTGGTTTACTTCTTTTGGTTGGTTATTATTTAACCCATTGGATACTTAGTTTTTTAATGACAGCATGGCCCCAGAACTTCAATTAAATTTCAATATTTTGCAGTTTTTTAGCAAATAAACTGTAAAAAATTTACTTTTGCAGTTAATTGGGCAAACATAGTGTTTTTCTTCAAACTGTATACATTTTCTTTTTAGTATGTTAATAGAAAATAAAAAAATAAAAATCATATTTAAAATATTTTGTTATAAAAATAAAATTTTTAATTTTAAAAAAAGAATATAGTAAAAATAAAATAAATGTCTAATCAGTTGTCTAGTAAAGTGCAAAAACTATTTCCTTACATAAATCCTTTCAGTTTTTTACTTTAACTAAAAAAAAAATTTGTTATGATTTTTTGCAAAACCACTTTTTTCTTTAATAATTTATATGTTTACCCGTTTGCCATAAATGGACCACAATGCAATATTTTACCTAAAAAAGACATTCATGGATATAAGCTTAAAGTTAAAACAATTACAAAAACAAAATAAAAAAATTAAAAACTTTTGAAAAAAACATATGGTATTACATCATCACGGAACCACTCCGTGATAAAGATTTTGGGCCAAAACGGCCATCACGGAACCGTTCCGTGAAAAGTATTCAATGGGTTAACTCAAACCTTACCGTCGGATCAAATATAAGATCCGACCTTTTGCACACTTTTTAGCGAATGTCCCCTATAGGTAAGAAGATATTACCGTAGGTCTCATGCTAAGACTTAAGCCCGAGACCATGATAACTTTTTGTTTTGAGGTCCCCAGATGCCAAAAACACCATTCGTTCAAATGTTTATATATACATGTCTATAAGCACGATAACTCTTGTGAAAAGATCCGATCTTAATGAAATTTGGTACAAATGTGTAAAGTACCATTTATTTGAACGAGTTCGAAAACCAGACAAATTGCACCATCCAAAGGGGGGTTTTGGGGGGTTTCGTACCCCAAAAATGGGCTTTTGGAGGTTTTAACATGTAATTTTTATTTAAATCAAATTTTAGTTTTCAACATTGGATTCAGCTTAAAAAACAAACAATTTGGTGTTTTGATCATTGCTCTACGTCAATTGGTTACTGAGATATCAAAAGTGCTAAACACAGTGCGTTGTCTAATGTTATTCTTATGGAGAAAAATAAATATTTTATATCTAGCTTATTTATGAACATACACTGACAAAACTTGGTATATGGCTTCATCTGGTTGTGGTTTATTGTTGTTTGCACAAAAAAATTCACCAATGGTTCTCGTAGCAGTAAAACTAGGTACTCGGTCCCCGTGTTATTCTTATGGGGAATAATTAAAATGTTATATATTGCTTATTTATGAATGTATATGGATGAAACTTTGTATGCGACTTCACTTAGATGTTTTCTATTGATATTTATATAAAAATCTGTTATTTTGTATTCCTTGTTGCAGCAAACCTGCAAACTCATCCTCAATGTTTTCTTGTGAAGAATAATTAATATTTTAAATATCGCTTATTTATGAATATATTTCTTATGAATCCTGGTAAGTGGCATAATGTGTTATTAAGACATTTTTATTCATTGGAAATTCATTGGAAAAATCATAAATTAATAAATAATATTAAATCTTTTACTATGAGGTTAAAAAATAATCTAAACTTGTTAAAATTGATACATGACATTGCAGTTGTTTATAACAAAAACAGTTGTTGTTGCTACTAAAAATCAAATACATATTTCTGGATTAAAATAAACTAATCGTTTAAATTTATTTGTCTACAGTACTGCAAGTTCACCATTGTACTTAACCACAGAAAAACTGATCAATAATGTTGATAGTCTACAGAACACTAATTTTAGAAATGAATAATATTGAGTACTCACGCCGGGATTGGAGTGAATGCCTCTCTCTCACTGTCCTGGCTGTCCTCCATGGTAGCTGTGGCTGCCTACCCACTGCAACTGACTGACAAGCCACTATTGTGCTCCACCTCTCTCTCTCTCACACACATCTCTATCTTCCACTCCACTCCCTCTACTTGGCTCTCTCCTCTCTTGGCCACTATTTCTCTCTTTGCTTATCCTTATACTGTTATCTCATTATTTTTTTAAGCTCCTGCCTGTACTCAATTTTACATTACAGCAGTCTCAATCGTTTTCTCAATCTGTAAATAACAATACTTTTGTATGTTTAAAATATAAAAATACTATCTTCTATCACCTGGTATCTTCTCCTACCCAGTAAAAAACTATTCATGCAGGAAAGGTAAATGGTTAGAAATGAAAAATGATACAAGAACAAAACTTCTTCCTCTCAGAATCATCGTAATTAAGAGAGAAGATTTTAAAAAGATTACCATAAGTGCCATTATTGATTGCATAATGTCCCATCTGAAAGTGATTCCCCTTCACAACCAATGACTTAAACTACAAGTTACAAGTATTTCAAACATTTTCTCTACATAAACTATGTTTCTCTAACACAAACATTCAATTTAATTGTGTTATTCAGTAGTCTTTAAAATTTTTAGTAATAATAAAATAATAATAATAGGCCCTAAAAGAAGACTGACAAAATTTGATTAAGACAGTCTCTAAGCCAGAGGTTCTCTACTTCACCCAAATATATTAAAACATACACGTTTCTGCACACCTGACCAGTTTTACACAAGTTGTGTTTAAGTAACATTTCATTTGTATACATGGTTATTAACTTTTATTTAGGATAGGCTAACTAATTTTAATTTTTAAACAAATAATTTCTACAAAAATTAGTCCCTTCAGTGAAGCTAATGCAATTATCAATTTTAAATTTAATTAAATTACAATAACTAGCTGTTCTGTAGCTCAAATCTGAGGAAGTCTGTTCCCAATGAAAGGTTACTTCAGTTATAAACAAACATAACAAAACATCAGACATTAAAACAGATGATAACATCTGAGAATAATGCGGATAACATACTTTCAATCAACACGTAGTTTAGACTTACACCGTCGGATAGCACCACAGTTCCGAAAATTCAGCCCTTTACTGTATTTAAGTGATGCCTTTCCTTAAAATTCTGAGACTTATTGGCAAATCTATATAAAAATACCTTTAAATTGATACCTCAAACCGTCCAGCCGTTATTGAATTATGACTGTGAAGAAAAAACCCCTAGCATATTAATATAGGTAGGTATAGGATAAGAGCTTCTCATGAATTAATGCAACAATAAATTATTTCTTAAAGATTTATTATATCTATCACAGAAAACTCATTCATCCACATTCGCACCAAAATTTTTTTTAATATTTAATTTTTTTATTCTCACAAAAATACATCTTTTTTAAAAATATTTATTTTAATTTCCTTAGTAATCTTTTAAAAATCTAAAATGCAAAGCAGGCTTTCAGCACTTCAGATCACAATCCGAATAGAAATTCATCAAAAGTGCTTTTAAGTGCTGGAAATCTCTCCAAGTTCCACCAAGGGAGGAGGGAACGGTCGGTCTTGCTGTGCAGTCCCATTCCATGCTGTGTCTTCCGATCTGCGTCTGGCTATGATGTTTGGTTTGATTTTCCTTTATATTTTGACTGATTTTACAATTCACCGTTTTATTTTTTTTACAGCTTTGCCTGGATTGTGCAAATAATATTTTGTGTAATTTTGTTCTGTTTTAGTTAGGGTATGCTATTTTTCTCACCTGAAGACGGGATCAGATTCCACATCCCGAAAAGTTGTGAAACTTATTTTACAAATCACTTAATAGAAAACGTTTGCAGTAATTTCTTAATAACAAACTTTACATCACCAACAATGAATTTTAAACAAGTTATTGAGTGCAATTACTTCCAGGGGTTATTTCTTCAAAATTTCTTTAAATGTAGGCCTATAATAAATTTTAGCCAAGTGGGTGAGTTCTAAAAACCGGCGAGGTGTTCAGTGTTGCTATTAGTAAATTATCATCCGTAATAAAAGAAATAGACCCTAAAGTGGTTGATGGTGTAAAAAATTTAGAAGTATTTTTTAATTTGTGGAAAAAATAATGATGACAACTAAAAAAATGTTTTCGTCATACTGCTTCAAAAACAGCTGTTTTCAACACATGCATTGAGGTGCTAAAGTTGTTCTTTTTACTACTAGGATAAAAAGTATCAATTTGATGTTATTTTTCGTCCTAGAACCTAAAACTTCATTCTATGAAACTTGTAAACAATGAAAACTTATGAAACAGCTGTCTGTTTAGAGTACCAAGATAAAGATGGAAGAAAACGTTTAAAGGTAACAAAGTAAACCAAATTTAGATTTTGTGTAATTCATCTTAATATTTTCTGCAGTAGGCCTATGACTAAAAATATAGTTCATCGCTACGACCAAAAGTGGCTTTTCAATCCTTACTCATTTATCGACCTGGGCCATTAAACTTCTCCTCATATAGAAAAGCTTCACTTTTGGTCCTAGTGATGATATATATTACACTAGTATTGGCGGCTGCTATCTTGACCACAGGAAATAATCAGCTGTTTCATGAACAAAGCTTGTAGAAATAGAAATCCTCAGCTGAATACTCCCGGCTCCGCTAATATACGCTAAAATGGCCTAAACACATAAAACTTTAAGCTACCGTAACTCAAATAAGGTTGCTTTTCAAGAAAAACAAACTACACATGCAGCTTCACCCTTAAAAACGACTCACGACTCGATTACCCCTAAAAAAGATCTTTTCGTAGCTTGGGAGCCATTACAGCTTGAGAAACAGCCGCGGACGGATGGACGCACAGAGCCACAGACAAATGTGAATTGATCAGTATAACCATGATGTCAATAAAACAACAAAGAAGACATCTTGCTGGATTATAAGACAATTTTTTCAAATTAAAAGTTAATTAAATTATTAAAATTAATTAAGAGTGAGCTATTGCTCCTTTTCATGGTTGAAAATGCATCACATTTCTTATCTTTAGACTCAGGCCTACCTTACCTGGTTTAAAGATTTCCCCATAAATTTATTATTTTGTTTTGTAAATTCCAACACATTGTTAAACATTGTCAAGGAATAAATATTATTATTACCGGTATTATTATTATTATCTTATGTTAGCATTTTTAGAACTCTTTAAATTTAATTTTTTTTTTAATTTCAACTTGTTTATGATCTGCTTTGGTTATTCCTAAATAGGCTATGTCCTATATTAGGTTGGTTGACTAGTTCAATTTGATTTGAAATGCCAGTAGGTACTACTGATTTCAAAACAGTATGAGGGCTATTGAAATTAGGTCGACATCATGACAATGGAGACATGCCTGTATCAGCAGATGCTTGAAGGAAACAGAACTATACCAGCCTAATTAGAGTATGCTAGTCGTGATTAAGGTGCGATGATCTCAGCTGCTCTGAGCATTTCTGCTTCAATAAGATACCTTGTGCAGCCTGTATTGTCACTGAGATATTTAACCTCCAAGCAATATGCGTTGCACATTATCAGCACCAGAGATAATAACAGCACATATTGCAGCTGTTAAAGATTGATGAATTCGCTCCAATTGGATTGAAACCACAGGGCAGCATCGGGGCGGCACGAGCCCAACCCAATTTTCATGGAAGTTCCCAGCACATTAACATTTGGCCAAAATCATATAGACCGTGGTCATGTAGGTTCGTTACCGTGTTGCATGTTTGTCAATTACGGCCATTATCCAGTGATCTGATCGTCATTTTACAACAAATTTTACACTACTCAGTGGCCATTTACAACTCATAAGTTAATGCAATTTAATTGTCATTTATTATGACCGATATAATCACTTAATAAAACATCCATTAACATTGGTAATGCAAGTTTGCTATCGTTACTGGCAGCGATCTACCACAAACTGGCTTATGTAGAAGAGCTTACATTCTCAGCAACTTATGATAAATCATTCAATTTCGGATATTGCGGTGTGTGCCAGCACGACAATGGATCAGCTAGATAGCACGACACTGTTTCTAAATTGGTTTAAACATTCCTGTTAAATAAGGATGCTATACGTCTGGGTTTTGTGCAGTTTTTATTTTTGGGTCCTTGTCAAACAAAGCTTGAAATATAACATTAAAACAATATTCTATTGTTGTCATATTATTGTTGTTATGAAATTTAGTTCGTAATGCAGGTTTGCTGCAACAAGAAAGATAAGACGTGTTTTTAAGCAATTATCAATATAACTCAACCAGGTGAAGCTACGTACCAAGATTTAACAATTTATGTTCATAATTAAGGGAGATATAAAACTTTACTTATCCTCCATAAGAATAACATTATGGCTGAGTATGCAGGTTTGCTACTACGGGGATAATCAACAAAAAATCAATTTTTTGTGCATATATCAATATACCATTACTAGGTGAATATACCAGTACTTTCACATACCAAGTTTCATCAATACATTCATAAATAATCGAGATATCAAATTTTATTTATTCTCCATAAGGAAAACATTGGAAAACGTATCCCATCACTGTGTTTAGCACTTTGGATATCTCTATAACGGTTGGACGTAAGTAGAATCACAATTTAAAAACCAAAATGATTGTTTTGTAGAGCTGAATTGATTGGTAAAAGCAAAAATAAAGTTTACAGTAAAATTAACTGAGGAAAAGCTAAAACCCTTTCTCCCATAAGATTAATATGGGAGATTTTATAAACACTTTTTTTGGATTTTCTCCGGATCCACTTCTAACGATTCAAAATACTATATTATTTTTTTCAAGCTCTATAAAATGGTCAAAACAAAAATTGAGTGTTTTGCAAATTTTAGGGTAAAAAAATGCAAAAAACTTATTTTTGGGAAATTTTGAAACCCCATATACCCCCCTTTCTCATCGTCTCGATTTTTTTTCTGGTTTTCAAACAAAGTCATAAATGTCACGTTTCACATTTGAGCCAAATTTAATATAAATTGGACATAGGGAAGGGGACACACGTTAACAGACACACACACACACACACATATATATATATTCATCTGTATATATATACAGATGTATACATTTGAACGAATAGTGTTTTTGGCATCTGGGGACCTCAAAACCAAAAGTTATCATGGTCTCGGGCTTAAGTCTTACCATGAGACCTACGGTAATAGCTTCTTCCCTAAAGGGGAAATTCGCTAAAAGATGGTACATGGCGATCGATTTCAACCAGTCACACCGATCACCATCAGGCCCAATCAGCTAATACCCAGACATTCGCTGATTGGGCCTGATGTTGACCGGTGTGACTGTTTGAAATCAATCGCCTTCTACCATCTTTTTTGTGTATTTTCCATCTTGCATGTAAGTACAATATTACTGTAAATATATTTTGTAGGGTTGTGAGACATAGTTTTATTTTATCCTGTTAATTGTGACACCGTACCATACTCAAGAAACTATTTGTTTCTAAGGAAAGAATTTTTGTACCTATTGTAAGGTAATGAAACTATATTTTGTTGCTGATATTTAACTGTAAATAAATAAATAGACTGTTAAATATTATGAAAACAGATATGATGCTAAACTGTCCAATAAAGTACTGGTACTCAAACTCTTTCTCATATCGTTTTATAATTTCAACAAAACCATGTTATACCATGGTTATTATACACTTATTGTACAGTTTAACTGTTTCATAAATATCTTATATGTTAAACTAATCAATAAAGTCCTCAAATATGAAAATAAATTATTCTGATGCTTACTCTACTGAACAACATCGGCTGCGGACACACTGTATTTTACCACTAACATTGATGCTCATATCAAAAAGAACAATGAACCACAAAATGATACTTATACCATACAAAGTACTCAGTTAGGTAAGTTAACACACAACAAATCAACCTTTGATCTGGTCCCCCTTTTTAGATATTAAACAACATCAAGTATAACTTTTCCTTCGGTTGTACTCGATAAGATGATCATCGAGGAAGCTCAATCGGTCGACTATCTAGGAGTGAAATCGGACAGTGGCCTAAGGTGGAACGAACATGTAGATAAACTTGACAAGGAACTCGCTTCAAATATTTTTGTTTTGAAAAATATTTCATCTTTGAACAACATTGCACTATCCAAATTGGTATATTTTGGCTTGATTGAGAGTCTGATTAGGTACTCTATTATACTTTGGGGCTTTTCCAGTAATATTAATCTAAATAGAATATTTGTACTCCAGAAAAAGAGCGATAAGGTGCATTTTGAAACTTAACCTACAGAATCATGTGTTGACCACATCAAAGAACTGCAAATTTTGACAGATACAGATCTTTATTGTATAAATATTTTACAATGTGTACAATATAAAAGAAAAACGTGTTGGTATAAAAGTGGAGAACAAAATATAAAAAAGTTCACAATAATGCTAGCACTTGGTTATTCGTATGAGGTTCTTTTGTTTATAGTTGGTGGAAATCATCATCAACGTAATAGACGGGGGTTTTCAAGCAAAATTTTTCTTAATTTATTTATATCTTTTCTTTATTCCATTACTAATTTGTATTTTTTTCAATGTGATTAATCAATTTTCCAGATGTATATATAATTGATCTTTCGTACAAAGTTGTTCTATGAATATGATGTAATATTAAAGAATTTTGTCTTGTATCATATTTGTTTACTTGTTGAGATTCAGTAAATTGGCTTTTATTTTTTAAGAAAAATTTTGCTAAATCTAATATATATACAGCCGCATGTGTAACTGACTCACTCACTCACTCACTCACTCACTCACTCACTCACTGAGGTATACGAATTCTAGACCACTTCTAGACGAGCTAGAAACCTGAAATTTTGCATGCAGGTAGCTTATAGCTTGTAACCCCCAGGAAAATCGCCAAAACTGACGGTTTTGTATCTTAATCCCCCCAAAAAAATATTTAAAACCCCCCCAAAAAATGCCTATTTTAAAATTACAGTTTTTGAGCTCTAGCGGCCGAACGGATTGACCTATCGAAAAACAGACACCACCACGTGCCACGGATTTTGCAAGATCTACAACTTTGGTCCTATGACATTTTGTCGTATCTCGCCCCCTTCACCCTTAGGTAGCGCTAGATTTTTCAAATTTTAGGCAATTTCGACGGTTATTTTCGTGGTTTTTAATTGCCTATCACTTTAATTTAGTATATAAAGGCTTGGTATTTTGCACTCAATATGTTGACACATTACCCTTCACGAAACACTCCATAAACTAACATATTTTAATAATTAAACATCCCAAAAAAATTAAAAACCCTAATTATTCTATAAATGACAAACTGCATTATCGACTTACTCAGGTAATTCTAGATAAGCTAGAAACATAGAAACATGGAACTAGGCCTATATGTAGCTTGTCTATTGAAACCCCCAGGAAAATTGCAAAAAGGTATCATTTTTTATTTTAACCTCCTCAAAAAAATTCAAAAGTGAGGAAATTTTGAACATTTACAAAATAGTGCATGTTTTTGTGCTGTAGCGGCCACACGGTTGGTCCAATCGAGAAACGGGGACTACTATGACAAACGGGTTTTAGACGATCTATAACTTTGGTCCTATGACTTTTTGTCGTATCTCGTCTCCTTCGCCCTTAGATAGCGCTAGATTTCTCAAATTTCGGCATATTTTCTATATTTTGTGGCCGTTTTTTATTTCCTATCACGTTAATATACTTGTCGGAGGTTTAATATTGGGCACACAGTATGTCTACATCACACTTAGTAAATATGAGCAGAAATATAACCATTTTTACTACTTAAACCTGCCGGAAAATCAAAAACTCTTAAAATCTATATATTTTACAGTTTTCAAAGTATAAGTAGTAAGGAAATGCCGGTTCTGGAACAATTGTTATTAAATAGAATGCACGTATCACCATTTATACTTTAACTAGGATCGTGAGATATGGCATGCGTGTGCGTTGCACCCTATCTTCCCAAATCCTACTATTTTTAGTTTGAACTATCTCAAAAGAATAATAATCAATAATAAAAAATAATAATAATAATAATAATTAATATAATTGTGAATAAAAAATCAGTAGTGGTGAATTACCGGTTTAACATCACTTCCGGCGCTTTTTTCCCATGTTATTCTTATGGGGATCAGTTTTTGCACCGACGCCCGATCCTACCCTACACAAATTTTCTTTTTGGCCCCTGCCTTATTTTCCCCCATTTAAAATTTGCATTAATTTTAATACATCCTTTGCAAAAATCCACGAGTTCAAAAATAACTCCACACTAAATAAACAACACATGTAAACAACTTAGAAGTTATTGTGTAGTAGTGGAGAAACCACAAAGAGGCATCACTTCCGGCGCTTTTTCCCCATGTTATTCTTATGGGGAGCCGTTTTTGCACCGACGCCAGCTCCCGCCTATAGAGCTCCCGCCCGCTGGCCTATATTAAATATGCCTTAAATATATTGTCCCTCCTCTTTTTAAAAACTCTGGTGTCTGATTTGTTTTTTGGTGTTTTAATCCCAACTGCCGCCAAAACTTGGTGTTTTAATCCAATTTGCATTCATTTTAATACATCCTTTGCAGAAATCCACGAGTTCTGGCTACTTGGGAACCCGAGCCATTTGACATATAATAAATCACCCTTCCTCCTAATTACCTTCTCTACCAAATACATGTCTTTATATTTAGTCTTTAACAATTCTTCTGTATAAAATCCTCCTTTGATTATATTGCCATTCTCATCTTTCAAAATATAAGTCACAGGCTTTGTTTTCTTAACTTCTGCTATTGTAAAAAGCTCTCCCGTCCAGTTAGGGGTATATCCTTTACTAAATACATGTTTATATTTAGATATCCTTACACTATCCCCCACCTTATATTTTGGCTTTTTAACTTGTACTTTAGATGCTAACCTTTCGTGTACGTCTTTAGAGTTCTTAGCACTTACTTGGTTAGGCTTCATGCCTATGGATCTATGTACTTTATTATTATATATCCTTATTAACTTTGGAAGTAAATCCAACCACTTGTAACTCCCTTGTGCACTAAACTCTCTATACAACCAATTCTTTAAAGTTCTCTGGAACCTTTCCACAATAGCCGCCTTAGTTGTAGAGTAAGTGTGGTAGTGATTAATATTTAGAATTTTCATTAGTTTGGTAAAATGTTCATTAAAAAATTCTTTTCCGTTATCAGATTGAATATTTTTAACTCCCTTTGGGAGAATAGTTTTTATAGCTTCTGTGACTACTAATCCAGTTTTATTCTTTAGTGGAGCAGCATATGCTTTTTTAGAAAATGTGTCTATTAAAGTTAAAATATATTTATTCCCAGAATTCTCTCTAGCATAATTCCGCATATCTATTAAATCTATTTGAACAGTTTCGTTTATACCCAACACCTTAAAAGACCTTCTAACAAAGTTCTTTCTCGCGGGCTTATGCAATTCGTAAGCAATTTTTTCCATTTTTTATTCTTTATTTTTAATGTTAACGTATCTGCCAGTCTCTGTCGTTTCAAAAACACCTCCATTGCTACCAACTAACATACCATCACTCATCCTTTGATATACATAGTTTTTTGGCAAATATGCCCCTCCATCTAAAGTCTTAAATCCGCTTAAAGATGTAGGGTCTGCAACCAACAATTTAGGATTGTACATCATCAAATCGATTTCATTATTGTCTTGCATAAATTTATTAGTTTTATTGTTAAACCTTAATGCGTGTGATTTTAAACAAATATCAAATTTAATATTGTCTTGTCTAAAAGTTTTAATATTATCGTCATACCTCAAAACCTGCGACATTAAACAAACATCACTCCTATCTTTGCCTTCAGGTATATTCTTTATTAATTTGTCCTCTGCATCCCACACATCGCCATCTAATGTTAATACATTATAATATTTATCCCCCTGTTTTATTATGCTTTTCTCACCCTTTGTTAATATTTGCTTAACAACAGCCACATCATTTGGCAATGTCCCAGGTAAAATGTTTGTTAATTGCTTATTTTTACCATCAAATTTAAGACCGTCTAAAGTCACAGTCTGATGTTTTGTAACACAATCGTTCTCATCAACAGCGGGTTTAACACGAACTAGCCTTTTATTATTAAAATCCCAAAAGTTTAGATCCATTTTTGGTACTTGAGAGACGTTTACAACATCATCGCTTTCTTTACCAGCCAACAAATTACTTATTTTTCGCTTTTTGGCATTCCAAACATTTCCCTCCGATTCCAAAAATTCATAATTATTTTTGTCTTGTACAAAGACACCATCTTTTCTTATTAAAGTTTGCTCTAATGTGGGCACATCGGTTGAGCTTTCACCTCGTTTAACATTAGTAATTTTGCGTTTATTAGCGTTCCAATTATTATTCTTGGATTCTAAAAACTTATATTTAGTATTACCTTGTACAAAAGCATCACCTTTCCTGGTTAACGTCTGCCCCAAAGTCGATACATCGTCAGTAAACTCCCCACCTTTAACATTACTAATTTTATAATTTAAAGCATTCCAACAATCATCTTTTAGATTTAAAGTAGTTTCTTTAAAACTTCTAGCTTCTGGTTTACTATATGGGTTATATACGCGATAAAATTTATCTATCATATTTTTATTTAATAAACAATTCCACTTTCCCTCAATTCTTCTATGATAGAATCTATCTCATTATCCACTCCAGAATTTCCCGCCAATCGGCTTAACCAAAGCAGTCTTAACCTATCTACAAGCTCATTAGGATCGTCCCAATAAACATAGTCTATTTTATTACCAGTTACCTGCCTTAAACCTTCACCAACAGTCTTAAACAGGGGTTTAATTATATTAAGATATTTAGTGTGTTTATTACTTGACATCGCCGCACCTGTTTTATAACCCTTTAAATGTGCATTTGTAGCTTCCAAAATCTCTTTATAATTTTGCAAATCAGCCTGACTATAGTTTACGGGTTCTTTTAAAGTTAACAATTCCCACAATCCCTTTGTCCCTTTATAAATTTTTTCTCCAACTGTAACATCATCATTGGCAATTTGAACTTCCTGATTCCCAATAAAAAATTTATTTCCTTCTCGCCTAATACCATATGTGGTGTCTGTCATACTACTTCTACTAAGGTAATTTCCTAAATAGTCTGATGCTAAAAGACCAAAATCTAATTTGTGCGGTGTTATTTGTGTTATTCTTGGTATTCTAGACGGGGTCTTTTCTAAAATCATTGGGAGAACTGGCCTCTCTGTTTTTGTGGCTAAATTTTTTAATTCTTGCAAAGGCTCTATTAACGGTTGGAATGTTTGGAACCTCTCTTCAGCCTCTAGAAATTTACCACGTTTTAACGCCCTATATTTTTCTCTTATTTGTTTTGCAGACTCTACCAATTCTTGTTGAATATTTGTTTTCATTTTATTTACATTTTATTTATCTCATTTGTCAAAGGATTATACTCAAACACTTTATCGTGTATTATTAGGCAATATGCAGATGTGTTTGAAGGGACGTTTTCTGCAGTTTCAATTTCTAATTTAATATCTACAACCCCCTCTTTGATTGATTCATTCTGTCTAGAACAATCTATTACAATTAGAGGATATTTATTTATAAAGTCAGCTCTGTTAATCATAGGATCGGGGACGGTGTTGTAGTAACTCTCCCTAAACCTCACAAACATCTCATAAGCTTTAGAGGCATCTCCATTTTCAAAGTCGAGATTTAAATCACTATAAGGATAATATTCAGAGTTTAAAAACACTTTGAGATTTTTCAATTTACAGTGATCAAATTCATCAGTTCTTTTTCGTGCACTGTTGTCCCTACCTGTTTGGAAACCAAATATAACATACCTGGGCTTCTCCAAACTCGAAGACGTCTTAACTGACCATGTGTGTCTCTTGGTTTCGGGGTATGATGGGAGTTCGTGTAGCTCCAAACTTCTAAATGCAATTTGCAAATTTTTATTTTGCAATAACATCTTTTGTAATTGAAGCTTCTCCCCATCAGATGGTACCACGTGCGGCATCACCCACTGAATCGATTTAAGTGTAATTTTAGGAATAGGATCGACACCAGTTGGAGCATTAGATGTTGTTAATATACAATTTAAGTCGTTTTTGGATCTTTTCAACACCAATTCTTGTTTAACATTTACTAAAACCTTATTAAAATCCTCAAACACACCCATTAACAGCTCTAACGGGACACAAGTACTAAACTTGCCGCTTTTATGGAACTCCTTTAAATTTTCATCAGAATCAAATGCTACATTTGACAATTTAGTTGTTTTATTGTAAGAGCACAATATTTTCATAAGACTGGAAATTCCCGGATTTCTTACAATATCTATTTCTTTACCAGCAACTTCGTATCTAATTTCGTCAAATAAGAATGCAAATGCATTATTTATAAAATGTCCTTTATCATGATTCTCTATTTCTCCTTTAATATACAAATAACTCCTACATGGGAGTGTTAGTAAATCTTGATTATTTATGCATATTCGAATTTCATCGGAATTATTTATTGCTAAAGTGTTGTGTGGAACATAGGAGTGATTTGTAATTTTAACCAGGCTATCGTCGTATTGGAATTTTCCTGCAACGTCTAGAAAATCTTCCATTTTTATTAATAGAAAATTTTAACTTCAACCCAATTGATCGCAGAAACCTGGCATTTTGCACACTCAGCCCGTTCTTGTAAATTCTCATATCTTTTTTATATGACAAGTAATTGTAGTTTCTTCTTTATTAAAATCAATTGGCTTGTCGTGTTGATCTGCAAATGTAATGCTAACAACATCTAAACTTCTCTTATTTACAGGGAAGTATATAATATTTCTGGGAACCTCAATAATCTTGTAGCCTGGAGGAGCTTCTGGGTAAAAACTATGTATGGTGTGTGATTTGTCACCATTCAAATAAGACCCATTCGCAATATTACATTTTACTCTAATCACATTTACATTATTTATGTTGATTTTATTTACGGATTTAAACGCAATATCTGGAGTAGAAAATCCTTTAAATCCCAATAATTCAGACCCTAAACACGGTTTTGTAAAATCAAACACATGGCCAGAATGTAATGTGGCTTTCATAGTTTTATTATCGGCTATAAGTACAAAATCTGGGAGTTGCTTTTGAATTTCCTTCGCAAGCTCAAACACCTCGTATGTACCTTCAACAATTTCAATTACATTTGGAGCTTTGTGATCGTAATAATACACATCCTCACCCTCGTCTATAGTTAATTTTGTGTCTTTAAGTTTATTTAATTTTGGAACTAGGCCTTTGTAAAATATAAGTTTGACTTTTGTATTAATTAATGCTACTTTATTTTGTATAATAACTTCAACTTTACCATCTAATGCCCGGTTTAATTCGTCAATTGTGACCTCCCCTTTTGGGGTTGTAATTTTGTGCATTTTGTAATATGTCAAAGTATTTAGAGGTTTTTTAACATTAAATATAGAATTATAACTTTGAAAATCTACCAGCCCAATTACATAATCACCATTTAATTCTATAGGAGGAAAGAACACCGACTTCAACTCTGGCTCTGTACCTGTGAATGTTATAGTAAATGAATCCATTTTTATAAACTAAAATTTTTCAGAAATGATAAACATAAAATTCCACAAATGGAACTGTTTAAATCTTGTATTTGATCAGTTGTATAGTAAATTTTAGATGGTACAAAATATTCAATTACCTCTTTTGGAGGCTGTATTCCGAAAGGGTCAAAATATATTACAATATCTTTATTTTTACGATATGCTGTCCAATGTGTGCCCCTGTCACTGTCTAAATTAATAATTCCACATTCTCTTACTTTTGGTCTCAGTTTTCTTAGCTCGTTTTTTAGGTACACTCCTCGAAAGTGAGGCACGTCTCTTGCTGCCTCTAACAGCTGAAAGTTGTCCATCTTTTTTATTAAATTTTAATCCCATTCCCATTTTTGCCTTAGCCTTCATCAAATTTGTCACTGCATAAGCTGCTGCTTTTTCGGCCAGATTGGCGTCCTTTGCCGAAACCCTAGTCCAAGCCTGGTCCGCTAATCTCATATCTGCCTTGTTCCGGGCGGCTGTATCAGGATTATTCATGTAGAATATGTCGTGCTCTTTACAATAAGAGTCTAGCTTATTTTTTGGAGGTACATTTCTGGCTAAATTTTCACGCACGTTAGTTCCGGGCCCGCACCATTTATAATTTCCAGGTAGGTGGAGAGGGAAAGGAAGGTTGTTTATAAGGGTATTTAACAAGCCACGGCCTCTATATGGCTTTAAGAATAATCCCTTACCCTTCTTACACTTTCTCTTTGCCATTTTTATTATATAAAAAAATTAACAAACATAGCACATAAAGAAAATACACCATTATATAAAAAATGTCATTTATTCAACAAAAGAACAAATTTAAAATTGCACATAAAGAAAATACACCAAAGAAGTTGGGCCTATTTCCTAATAATATTCGCTGTCTTATAATAGGGCCCAGTGGTTCGGGGAAGACTGTTGTAATTTATAACTTAATTGTAAAAAAACAAGGATTAAAGTTTACAAATTTATATATAATATCCAAATCTTTAGAACAAGAAAAATATAAAAAAATAATTGAAATATTCCGTCTGTGTGATGAAGTTAAATTACACACATATTCAAACTGTGAAATCACACCAAATGATGTAGAATCACACTCAATAGTTGTATTTGACGACATAAATAGTCCAAATATCACACAATTTTTCTCAATGGGCAGACACAAAAATATTAGCAGTTTTTACTTGTGTCAATCTTACAGTAAAGTAAACAAACATTTACGTGACAATGTTAATTTCCTAATATTATTTAAACAAGACGATTTAAATTTAAAACATGTGTATAACAATCATGTGGGAAATGATTTTTCATTTAACCAATTTAGAAATCTCTGCCATCAGTGCTGGGATAGGTCTAAATATGGCTTTATTGTAATAGACAAGGAAAGGCCAAAGAATAATGGCAAATACAGATTTATGTTTGACCAATTTTATAGTGACCAAGGGCAAGGGTGTTGATGCCATCTAGAATAAACCTCTTGTCGTCATCAAAAGAGAGTACCTTTTTGTTCATCGTTAATGTTTGAAGACGGTGGTTTGTGGATTTAATTCTTGTAACATTCTCATAGTAATCTTCTCCGGTTGCAAGACAGTGTAAGTAATGTTGGTGTCTTAAGAGATGTTTAACTGTAGCGCCGTCAGCTCCTTTTGCCTTTTTAACCTCTAACTGCTTTTCTTTTTCGTATAACCACTGTAGAGGAATGAAAGAGTATAATTTTGGCCTTAAACCACAATATTCATACATAATTTGACCATTTAATTCGTCTTTAAACTTGCCCGTAACTTTTTTGTTTTTATCAGAGTATAAGAAATGGTCTTTACTATATGCAGAGGTGTCAAAACGGTCCAAGTCACTTTGTATTTCCTTGTAAAAGTCCTCTGTTACTATAGAATAAAGAAGGCTGTCTGTGTCTGTCATTAAGAACTTTTTATTCTTAAATTTTGACATATAATTATAGTGGAAATCATACATTATTACTTTGCTGATATCCAAAATGGTCATTCCTAAATATATTGGTTTATCAAACTTTACAATTAATTTATTTAAATGCACAGCATGCAACTTGTTATCGAACATTTTGCTGCAGTCAAATCTTGGCTTTGTAACATACTTTGTTAACTTAGACTCGTCTACAAGATGTATATCACGAAACTTGCGTTGGTTCATAATTGTTCGACCAAAGAGACTGTTATTTAACAGTTTGTAAAAGTCTTTTTCAAAATCATGTTCAGCTTTTTGTCGCTTTTCAATATTAAAATTAATATAGGGCGCGAGCCATTTTGATTGTCTGAATTTTAAGATTCTGTGGTATTTTGTAACTACCAAACCCAGTTCTTCGTATTTTTTTAGTGCTTTATAATGTAGAATATAGTTTTGTCATTTAAGTTTGGTATTAATTTTCCATTCATTTTTTCTGGTGCGAGCGGGTAGTCGTTGTGCAAATCGTGTAAACTTTTATCGTATTTTAAATCAACTTCCAAAATAAATCCAAAGTTTTCATTTTTATTGGCTTTATAATCTTTCTCGTTTGTCCATCTAAAGCCATCAACGGGCAACGACTCGCACATTGCTGTAGAGTATAGCGAGTTGCAGTCTAAGTATACAAGATAGGTGCTTTCTTGATTTGGGTCATAATGTTCGCCCATGTACTTATTGTTGGCTTTAGCATAGCGCGTGGAAATCATGCTTACACCGCCTCTAATGGCGTGTTCTATAAACAAATGCATGTCAATGTCACTAAATAACTGTAATTTTATGCCGGTCATTCTAAGGCACGCCTCCCATGATAGTCCAGGCAATGAGTACATGTGGACAGGGTCGAGTTTATAATCCTTTAAACTCAAGTCCCTAAATGTCTCAAACACATCAGCCAATAACAACACATCTGTTTTAAGGTATAAATCGTGATATTCTTTTAAATTCTTTATATTAAAATGATTCCATACGTTTTTAGCATGTTCATATTGTGCAGGAGATATACATTCTTTAGTTAGGCTGCTGTAAAATGCCTCTATGGGTGGTAGGGTCTCTAAAAACTTTTCTGGTCCTGTCATGTATTCGTATGGAAATTCGCCCTTGCGTTGTAGTAGTGGATTGTCTATAAATCTAAACGTATTTAAATTGGAAGCTAATTTGCTTAAGGGAAGAGACAGAAAGTTGTATGAATCCAAAAATACCAAATCATCAACAGAGAACGAAATATATTTTTCCATGTCCTTGGCTATGCAATTCAATTTCCGATTGAATTTTCCCAAGTGTTGCATTATTAAATGACCGTCATAGTTTTTAAGATTGTGGAAGAATACTGGAATTTTCTTGGTTACTTTATAGTTTAAATTGCAAGCGTTGTGGGAGGGTCCTCGGAACTCGCCTGTTGGGTGGCAGTGGTCACGCACTTTATCACACAGTAACGGCTGGCTGCATATGTGGCAGCGTGTAGAGTTTTGGAAGGAAGCCTCTTGCTCTGCAGTCATTACAAGGGGAACATATACTTCCATCTGACTTTTAATAAAGTCATAGGTTTTAAATAACTTTTCAAAAAATACATCCATTACATTTTCACCGCTGTACAACTCTTCGTAAATAATTTTAGAGTCTCTCACCACAACATAAGCAAATCCAGAAGGCGTGTGTTTGCCGCAGTTTATAAAACATTCGAAATCTGCATAAATCACAAAAGGAGCTTTAAGTTGATATTTGTAATTCGTAAATTGTAGTGTATCTTTTTCAGACATTTGTACTCTTTGAGCATCAAAGGTTTTACAGTGTGTTGTGTGACGTTCCAATATATCTTTGGTGCCAAAATGTTGCAAACAGAACTTGCAAAAATATTTCTTATGGTCATATTTTGTAGACCGCAACATTAACTTGTCAAAATCACGAATTAAACAGTAATGTGATTTCCGAGCTTCTTGTAGAAGAAGCAAGTTGACGTGCGTGTTACTATTTAGTTTAGTTATTCTCAGTGGATATATTGTTTTTCCTTCAATTCCATATACGTTAACACTTATGTTGTTTTGTTTTTCAAATTTATCAATGTCGGATATTTTTACTGGATATTTTATGTTTGACATATTTAACTGGCCTATGTGGGGTTCGTAGTAAAATACTCGATTTGCATTTTCTTTACGATTCCTTGGATTCAGGCTTGCTAAAACACTCCACATGAAACATTTATTATCACTATTTTTAATATTTAAAACAGCATGTTTTGATTTTATATTTTCTGGCGTGGGAATGTATGATTTGGGGGTTAGGGGCTTATATTTGTAAACATGCAACTGCCAGTATTTGGTGCGGTCATATATCCATCCACTGCCCTGAGCTTGATACTTGTGCATGGAGGTATCGATTTTTAAAAGTGAATTTTCAATTTGAGTCTTTAGCTGTGCTTTCTCAATTGATAAATTAGTTAAACTTCGAAAATCAGCAATACATTCTTTGTCAATGATTAAATCACCATTATTGTCCACTGAGTGTTTGATGAATTTTACTCTCCTAATAAGAATCCATTTGATGGGTAGAGGACAAGATTGGAGAGTGTCTAATATATCCGCGGACTCGCCGTAAAACTTAAACACATTATAGGGTCGCTTGTCACATCGTAGGTGGTGGCGGGGTTTGTTCCGGGTGATGACTCTCTTACACACATTACAAGTATTGTGGTTCTCTAGCATATGCATTTTAAAATTGCTATTGTCAAATATTTGATGACATATTTTACAAATTTTAGGAATAACTTTGTGAACAAGTCGATAATGGCGTAATAAATTGCTTCTGTTGGAGTAAGACGTGGAGCACTGTGCACAGGTCAACATTTTTTGTTGGAATGAGGGTGGTGATTTTGGGGCTTCTATATATATCCTTGGTTGAAAATTTCAAAATTTTATCTTTTTTAAATAATAAAAACATATTTTTTAACTCTAAAATAAGACATTTTTGCAGTTTAATTACTGCAAAAATTAAAAAAATTTCCAATTTGGTGGTGCAATATTATTTTTTACATACACATTTTAGGTATTAATACACATTTGGAAATGGTGAATTGGAGATTTACAAATATTAGGCTATTTCAATTATGGATTAACAGTTGTCCCTAAAGACATCACACCACTGCTAACACTCACACAGAGTCCTGGGTGGAGAGGCCGTGACTTAGTGTGTTAGTATGTCAGCGTGTGCAGGCAGCGGATCGTTGCGCGTGCAAGCGGCGGATGTTTTAATCAGTTGGCAGTTCGACCGTAGTTGGAATTAAAACACTACAACAATCAAGAAGTTGGCGGCAGTATTTTTGGGGGAATTTATTAAAACACTAGGACAATAACATTTTAAATAAATCGGGCAGTAAATAAAGAAGTTGGCGGCAGTATTTTTCAAAATTTTTTAATTCAACCATAATAGTGAATTTGGGAAATGTAAGTGGAATTTATTAAAACACTTGCCTAGGTCAATAACATATCCAAATTGCAGACAAATCGGACAGTAAACACCAAAGATAGTTTTTTAGCCTGAATTTGAAAATTAATTTTTAAAAATATAGAGGAGGGATGGGGATGGGGACAATATATTTAATATAGGCAAGGGTATATTTAATATAGGCCAGCGGGCGGGAGCTCTATAGGCGGGAGCTGGCGTCGGTGCAAAAACGGCTCCCCATAAGAATAACATGGGGAAAAAGCGCCGGAAGTGATGCCTCTTTGCCATTTCACCACTACTACACAATAACTTCTAAGTTGTTTACATGTGTTGTTTATTTAGTGTGGAGTTATTTTTGAACTCGTGGATTTTTGCAAAGGATGTATTAAAATTAATGCAAATTTTAAATGGGGGAAAATAAGGCAGGGGCCAAAAAGAAAATTTGTGTAGGGTAGGATCGGGCGTCGGTGCAAAAACTGATCCCCATAAGAATAACATGGGAAAAAAGCGCCGGAAGTGATGTTAAACCGGTAATTCACCACTACTAAAATCAAAATGCAATATTTTTTTTATTTGGGCTCTAGTGGCAGAACGGGCTGTCCTATCGAAAAACGAAGACCACCACGTGCCACGGATTTTAGACAAACTACAACTTTATTCATATGACATTTTTCGTATCTCACCCCCTTCACCCTTAGGTAGCGCTAGATTTCTTAAATCTTTAGCAATTTTCCACCAAAACTTAGTAGTTTTTATTTATTTGACACTCAAAAATAGTACTTAGAGCCCTAATATTTGGCACAGAATATCTCTACATTACAGGAAGTATGAGGCAGAAGTCGCATGACCAATTTGAATTGCTTGAACCCTAAAAAATTTTGAAAATTCTCTAGTTTTTTTAGAGATTTCCCGGTGTTTTCATTGATATTTGGGCATGTTAGACTTACATAGTGGGTAAAAACCAGCACAAATTTGTTTTGATTAGTTGGACATGTCCTATAGACACCACATGTATTATTATTATGGTATGTTATGACGGTGTATCCATCCACAATATTTAAAAATCGTTATTTACAGGTCATACTAAAAAATGTTTCAAAGTTATTCAACTATTTGAATAACTTAAATTATACCCGGAGTCTGATTATACCACTAATATTATTATTTACCTGGTTTCGGTTTTATTTCCACGTAGTATTATATTAATAGTAGTAGTATTTCGGTTACATTTCCTAAAGTTAGGAACTCCAGATTTGGCATTCTTGTGCTTTGCACTTTCTAACCAAAGAAAATTCCTAAGCCTTACTTTTTCCAGTTTTAATACCTCAATAACTTAATAATGGCGGATAGAAACAATCGAAATCTAGTGTTGTTTAAACAGTTCCAACGGCCATACAGATGCTCTCATATTTAAATTTCTGAAGATTGGTCTGTTTTCTTAGTATGAGTAGTAGTCTTATGGGGCTTCTTGGCCACTTGATTTGACGCCACCTCAAAATGAGGCCAAACAGTGACCTGGGGGCGAAGCCCCCCACAGGGGTCTGGGGGCGGAGCCCCCAGCGAGTGAAGCGAGTCTAAAATATATACAGCCGCATGTGTAACTCACTGACTGACTGACTGACTGACTGACTGACTGACTGACTGAGGTATACGAATTCTAGACCACTTATAGAGGAGCTAGAAACCTGAAATTTGGCATGCAGGTAGCTTTTACCTTGAAACCCCAGGAAAATCTTTAAAACTTACAATTTCATATTTGAAACTCCGTAAAAATAAATATAAATATATTAGTTCTCGTTTTTTGAGGTTAACTGATGTCGGTAATTCAGTATGCAGCTCAATTGGTATGTTGTACTACGTTACCGACATGCATTATTATGTATTTCAATTTTACAAAATACAAATATCTACATGTGTTTTTGCGTATAAAACAAATCTATGAGTTACGTAAACTACGTTGTTGAGATGCATTATTTAGATTTCAAAATCTTACCGGGACTATAGTGAATGTAGTAAGCAGCTTTTGCTGTAATACAAATTTAACTATTTTTCTATTAAATCAATATATTTTTAACGCATTTTTAAGGAATTGGTAGTTACCCTACTGCGATATAACCTAAGGTTTTGTCTCGAGGGTAATAATATTTTCAAAATTCTGTAGGCAAGTACCCTTGAGGAACTATATATTTCATTTTGTTCAAGGTTGTATGACGGTTTTATTATCACTTACATTTACTACTTAAGGCTTAATATTTGGCACACAATATCTTCGCATTTATCTTCAAGAAGCGGTAGTTAAACTATCATATTTTACTATTCAAACCCTTCAAACAAATTAAGAGAACCTAATTGTTTTATAACTTAACAATCTGCTTTACCGACTTCTTCACGTAATGTATTTTTAATATAGCTCTAGCAGCCAAAGGAATGGTCCTAACGAACAAGACAGACCACCACGTGCCACGGATTTTAGACGATCTACAACTTTGTTCTTATGACCTTTTGCAGTATCTCGCCCCCTTCACCCTTGGGTAGCGCCAGATTTTTTTCAAATTTCAGCTATTTTTCAAGATTAATTCGTGGTTATAGTTTGTCACTCTAATGGAGAACTTAATGACCTAATATTTGGCACAGTCTTATTAAATTACATTAAAAAAGTAGCAGCAGTCAGAATCCCATATCAGACCATTTAAACACCCAAACAAATTAAAGCCTTTGAACTTTTCTATGTTTGTTCGTGTTCTTTGGGTATATTTTGAATTTTGCGCTCTGCCAAGGGTAAAAACCCTCATAAACTATGCTCTATTTGTTGCAGAAGGCTTGTAGTTACCCAAATACATTAAACGTCTTATAAAGTTTATATCACAATATCAGGGCAGGGTTTTACTTTTTTACAAGCACTTACGTTATACATACCATGCCACGTAGTATTCAGCATCAGGCATACGACTAGTTTTGATTATTTAAACCCCTTAATACAGTATAATAAAAGCCTTCGAATCTTTTGGGTATTTAGGTCTAACTTGAATTTGGCCCAAGATAGATCCTTGAGGGACTCTATATTTCATTTGTTGAAGATTGAATTACATTATTTCTATAAGAGCATTATTTACTGGTTTATGGTTTTATTTTGCACAAAAAATGTCTACACGAATATTATCTTCACGAATCAGTAGATAAACAAACTTATTTTAAATTTAATGAATTTGAAGTATTTAAAACGCTAAAACCAAATAATTAGCACATTAAGTAGATTTGTTGGTCTATTGGTTGGTTTTTGTTTTACATAATTTGTGGGAAAAACCCTTCATAAATTAGGTTAAATATGTTACAGATGACTTTTATTCGCTACAAACATAATATGTTACTGTTGTAACTTTTATTGATGGAAGTCTAATCCATTTAAAAATACAAGTTGTCAAACGGTACAGTCAACAGCATAGGGAAAAGCGAGAAAAAGCGGTATGCACAGAAGGGGTCTGCAGTATTATGTGATTCAGCAGTCCTTTTGTAAAAGAATTTAAACGCCTGAAAAAAACATGACATGTTATTATTTCTTGCTTAATGTTATTGTATTTTAGGCCCACTTAAAGGATTAAAAGCATTGTTATTTAGGAAACATTAACAACAGAACTAAGCTACCATATTTGTTATGTTTATGTTGTGATGATTTAAATATTTTCAAATTAGAAAACTTCACATTTAAAAAATATATATTTGTTGTACGGATTAAATTATTTCTTTACCATGAAATGATACATGGAGGATTGTATTTTGCCTCATACTATTTATTTCTTAGTTCATCGCATCAAAACTCATAATTGTGATTGAATTATTCTTGAAATATAAGCTTCTCGTGAACGCCACTGACGATCTACAACGGGGGTTACCCTACAAAATCAGATACACATTTTCATGGCTTACGTATAAAAAGCAGTTTCATAAAGATTTTACTTTAAAAAAATTCGCTAGAAGCCTTGTAATCAGAAAACAGCCGCATGTGTAACTGACTCACTCACTCACTGAGGTATACGAATTCTAGACCACTTCTAGACGAGCTAGAAACCTGAAATTTTGCATGCAGGTAGCTTATAGCTTGTAACCCCCAGGAAAATCGCCAAAACTGACGGTTTTTGTATCTTAACCCCCCCAAAAAAATATTTAAACCCCCCCAAAAAAGGCTTATTTTAAAATTACAGTTTTTGAGCTCTAGCGGCCGAACGGATTGACCTATCGAAAAATGGACACCACCACGTGCCACGGATTTTGCGAGGTCTACAACTTTGTTCCTATGACATTTTGTCGTATCTCGCTCCCTTCACCCTTGGGTATCGCTAGATTTTTCAAATTTTAGGCAATTTCGACGGTTTTTAATTTACTATCATTTTAATTTAGTATATAAATGCTTGATATTTGGCACTCAATATGTTTATACATTACTCTTTACGAAACACTCGATAAACTAACATGTTTTAATAAGTAAACACCTCAAAAAATTAAAAACCCTAATTTTTTCATAAATGACAAACTACCAAAAATAGTGCTTTTTTATTTTAGCTCTATCAAACGAACGGATAGTCCTATCGATAAACGGAATACCTCCACTTGCCAAGGAATTTAGACGATCTAAAACTTTGACTTTTGTCGTATCTCGTATCCTTCACCATTAGATAGCGCTAGATTTTTTAAATTTCAAAATTTTTTCAAGGTTTTGTGGTGTTTTTGCATTTTTTTATCACGTGAACAGATTTTATGATTTATACCAATCGATCTAGGGGCGAAGCCTCCCACAATGGTCTAGGGATCTAGGGGTTGGGGAAGTGGGTTGGTAGGGGAGGTCTAGGAGGGGAGAGGGTTGCAAATTATCTGTTTGGGTATATGAGATATAGCATGCATGTGCCTGCACCTCAAATATTTACAAACTCTACTATTTCAATTTTAACCCCCTCATATTTAAATAACTGCTGATATGTCTATTTTTTTGTATAAGTAGTAGTATAATGTCGGTTCTAGGTCCTTAATATGACACCACTTTCACTTGAGCTAGGTACCCGGGCCACTGCCACGGGAACTAAGCACCCGAAAACTACCTGGGGGCGAAGCCCCCCACAGGGGTCTGGGGGCGGAGCCCCCCACAGGGGTCTGGGGGCGGAGCCCCCAGCGAGCGAAGCGAGTCAAATATATACAGGCCGAATACAGTTAATATTTTTGAATCATTAAAATAGTTGTGACATGATTCCGTCCGTGGTATATTGTAAATAATTCGGATTGCTTGTTTTTTAATTTAGAAAATTTTTATTTTGTTCTCTGATGAAGTGCCAAACCAAATTGGTAAACAAAAGGAAAGTATGTTTTGAAAATATGCAAAATAAGTTATTCGTAAAATTTCTCTGCTTAGAGACTTCGATAAAACTCTTAAACAGTAACAACACGAACTTAGTTTTTTAGATGTTTTTTCAATATTACTGCTCCAATTTAATTTACTGTCAATTAAAACGCCCAGAACTGATACTTCTTCTACTGTAGAAATTTTTGTGCCATTAATTTTAGCATTAATTATTTTTTCGTTTTGTTCTTTTTTGAATTTCATGCTCAGAATATGAGTCTTAGATTTATTCAGTGCCAATCCATTTGCATTAAACCACTGGTCTATATCAAGCAGAGACTCGTTTATTCTATCCTGCAGATCTTCGAAGCTTTCTGCTGATACCACTAAGCTAGTGTCATCAGCAAATTGGACAATTTGGCTGGCTTTAACATTAAATGGCATATCAGCAACATATATATAATAAATAATAGTGGCCCCATAATAGATCCTTGTGGCACGCCAAATTTTACAGTTTTAAGTTCTGATTCGGATGATTTATTTTTAAATTTAATTTTTACCAATTGTTTCCAATTGCTTGGGTATGAATGAAAAAAATCTCCTGCTACGCCTCTTATACCATAAAATTGTAACTTTTCAATTAGTAATTTGTGATCAATACTATCAAAAGCTTTTGACATATCACATATAATTGATGCTGTGAATTGATTTTGTTCAATATTTTCAATGATTAGATCAGTATATTTTATTAATGCATTTAAAGTAGACGTATTTCTTCGAAAACCATATTGTTCGGTATTTAATATATTATATTTATCTATAAAATTAATAAGTCTCTCATTGGCCAATTTTTCTAAGATTTTTGAGAATGATGGAAGGATGGATATAGGCCTGAAGTTTTCCAAAGTATTCGTCCCATTCTTCTTTTTAATTGGAATTACAACTGATAGTTTTAAAAGATCAGGAAATACAGCAAATTGTAAACACATATTAAAGATATAAGAAAGGTGTGGGACTATTGAATATATGCATTGTTTGATTAGATGAACAGATATACCATCCCAGCCTGCAGTATGTTTATCTTCTAAATCCTTAACAACTTGAATGATTTCATTATTGTTTGTAGGTGATAAATAGATTGTATTTTTGTTGCATTTATTGTATTTTGAAAAATATTTTTTTGCCTGATCGCAATTAGGATTAAGATTTAGAAAACTTGTTATGTTTAAAAAGAATTCATTCAACTCATTTGCTAAATTTGGATTTGAATCATCTGTATGGTAGTTTTCTTTATTCTTATCAGTCCCCAATTCAGCCTTGACAACATTCCACATAGCCTTACTTTTGTTTTTAGAATTCATAATATAATTTTCATTTGCATTAACTTTGCACTTTTTCACCATATTTTGAAGTAACGACTTATATTTTTTAAATACAGTTATGTCTGGTGGGTCTTTTGATGCTCTTTGCTGAAAATATAAATGCCTTTTAATTTTACTCAGTAATTTTATCTCTTCATTTATCCATCGTTGGTGTGCTCTCGTTATTTTTTCCTTCACCTTTTTTATGGGTATTGTTTTATCCAGGGCGGAAGTAAAAATGTCCAGAAATGTTTTATAGCAATCATTTATGTATTTTTGTTTGTCTTCGTCTGTACTTCTAAGAGAATATAATTTTGACCAATCCTCACTTTCTAGTTTTTCTACAAACAATTCAATATTGTTTTGGGAAAATATTCTTTTTTCCTCATATGACGGCGAAAGAGCCTTTTTAAATACTTCAATTCCAATAAACTGTGATTCATGATCTGAAAAACTAGAATTAGCAACAAAAGAAATTACAGTTTGAAAATTTGTAAATATGTTGTCGATCCACGTCTTTTGAGTCGGAAGTAATCTGTGTTGGTTTACTTATATTAGGAATCAAACCATAACTTTTTAACAAAGCAATAAATCTTGAAGAATATTTGGAGTTCCTAAGTAAATCAACATTAAAGTCACCACCAATAATAACTTTACATTTAAATTTTCGTTTTGATTTAAATATTTTAATTAATACGCCTTCCAGTTTTAAAATAAATTCTTCAAAATTATTTTGATGTGGTGTCCTGTACAAACACAAAATTAATAAATTGAGTTTTTAACTTTCTGCTGCAGAGATTTCACAAATATTCTTGACTGACAATGAAGTTAGGTCTGTTCTTTCAGAGAAAAGTTCAAAAATACTATCATTTAAAAGAATACAGCTGCCCCCTCTTTCAAGATGTTCTCTATAAAAACCAGATATGGATTTAAAGTTATTTAACTTATTCAGTACAAAATAATTAGTTTTAGGAACCCAGTGTTCGGTGAGCATGATAATAGCTATGTGCCTAGAAATAGATTTCAAAAATAATTCCAGTTCTTCACATTTGTCATATTGATTTTTACAAATTCCTTGAATGTTCAAAAGCATTATATATTCAACATTTATACATGCCTCATTATAACATTTATTTGTTGTTATACTAGAATGTTCTATGATTGATTGGCAACTGCTTTCTAAGTTAAATTTAGATAATTTGTGCAAGTCTGATGTTTTTTTATTTAAGATGTTGAACTCTGGTTCTTCAGTTATTTTAATTTGATTATAACTGAAATTAGTTGAAGGCACTTTCCTAATTCTTATTTTTTCCCCACCGTCTGCTACCCTTATTGGTTTTCCTGTTTCAATTTCGATGATATTGCTAACGTTTCAGTTAGCGCTCGTCCTGCAACATAGGATCCTTTCCTATTCAAGTGTAATCAAAATCAAAATCTCTTTATTGTCTTTAAGCAAGTGAGCAATCGACATTGTCAACAATACATTTTTCCTTATTACTAACATTTTGCATATTTTCTTCATGCCGTCCTTTTTCTGTCAAACATTTAGTCCTAATTCTAATTTATAAAGTAAGTGGGAAAAAAGTTAAATTACACAAAAATGTATAAAATAAAACAAAACACAATAACATTGTTTCTTTGATTTTAGTTTTAAAAATTTATATCAATAACCTCTAAGGACAAGAAATCATCAACTGAATAAAAGGATTTGGATTTCAGCCATGAATCAAGGACAACTTTGAATTTATTGGTTGGAATCGTTGCTGCAGTTGGGGGTAACCTATTAAAAAGCTGTATACTGAGATATTTATAGCTATTATGTGTAAGCGTAAGTCTTGTTAATGGTAAATTAAGATTATGTCTATTTCTAGTGTAATGATTGTGTATATTGGATCTTTGATTATATTGAGTTATGTTTTCTTTAACGTGTAGTAAGCAATTAAAAATATACATACTCGGAAGGGTTAAAATTTTAAAATTTTTGAAATATTCTTTGCAAGAAACCCAGGGCTCTATCCCCACAATACACCTAATAGCCTTCTTCTGCCATTTAAAAATTGTTTTGGCTCCCACGGAGTTACCCCATAAGAGGTTACCGTATTGCAGATGGGAATGAAAAAATGCAAAATAACAAAAAAGAATGCATTTTTCACTAACATTACCTTTTAGTTTTTTCAACAAAAAAATTGTTCTAGCCAATTTACCACATAGAAAATTAGTATGCTCATTCCAATCCAGCCTCTGATCAATGTAGATCCCTAGAAATTTAACTGATTTATTTTCTTGAGAATTTACTTTAAGATCAAAATGATTTTTTTCTGTCTGAGTGGTTTATGTTTAATTCATTTCCTTGAAACCACTCTTCAGCCAACCTTGTAACTTCATCCCTTTTCTCAAGTGCTTTAATTAAATTTGGACCACTTGTGAGGAATGTTGTATCATCAGCATAAAGAGTTGCCTTACAAGGAATAAAGTAAACAAATCATTTATGAAGACAATGAAAAATAAAGGGCCCAGGACTGACCCCTGAGGTATGCCAGTTTTGACTTTCAACAGATTAGATCTTTCATTTTTTACTTGTACTAATTGATAGCGGTTTTTAAAATATGAATTTAAAAGATTAAGAGACCCTTCAACTACACCATAAAAAGCTAATTTTTTAATCAAAATTTCATGAGAAACAGAATCAAAAGCCTTAGTTAAATCAATTAATGTAGCACAAGTATTAATGTTGGTGTCACAGCCTTCAAAAATATCTGAAATGAGACTTTCCAAGGCCTTAACTGTTGATAAATTTGATCTAAAACCATACTGACTTTCACAAAATAAGTTATTTGTTTCAAAGTATGAATATATTTGTTGATGAAGACAGTGTTCAACAATTTTAGAAAGGATTTGAATGAGAGATATCGGTCTGTAGTTGTTTGGATCTGTTTTAGTACCTTTTTTGAAAATTGGTATTGTGACTGTTACTTTAAGGCATTCTGGAAATGTTTCTTGTTGAATCATCAAGTTGTATAAAATATGAAGTGGATTTACTAAAAGAGGGCCTATCTTTTTTATAATAAAATTGGAGAAACCATAATAATCTTCAGCCTTAGAATTACTAAGCTTGTTAATTGCTTCAATAACGTTCAATTGGGAAATGGTTGACCATTGAAATTTTGTATCAACCTTTTTTGAGGCCGAGAGAAGAGCTATTGGGTCCCTTGTACTTTTATTACTTACGGTTACACAAGCAGCATTTACAAAGCTGTGATTCAATGTATTTAAATTAATTGGAACATCATTTTCCTTTTTGGGTTCATTAATTTCATTATTAATAATATTCCAAGCTGCCCTGCCTTTGTTCTTTGAGTTCGCAATGTACTCATCATTAATTTTGCACTTTGCCAACTTTGTTTCCTGGTTGTAAATCCTTCTTAAATGTAAATATTTAATTCTATTTTGTTCACTTAAGTGGGATCTGTCTTTATAGATAAGAAGCATTATTCTTATCCTTTGGAGGTGTTCAGATTTGAGCTATGTTGAGGTTTTTGCTTGACAAAGTCCTTTCTTTCCTTTTTAACAACAATTGGACAGTTTGATTCAAAAATAGTTTTTAAACAATCAATAAAAACATTAAAACAATCACTGATATTACCTTGAAAGGGAGACAACAAACATGACCAGTCAACAACACTTAAAGCATTTTGAAAAGAGCTAATAGCTCTATTGCTAAGTACTCGAATTTTTATATCTTTTTGATGCATATTCAAAAAATTGTTTATCTTCAACCATAATCCATCATGATCAGAAAATCCCAGTTTTATACCATCCAAATTAAAATCTCTGGTCATATTACTAATTATATTGTCTAGACAGGCTTCAAGTCTCGTAGGTTTTGTATTGAGACAACAACAGTTAAATGACTTTAACATATTTAAAAATTCATTAACATTTTTTTTCTTTTCTCTTATGTCGAAATTTATATCTCCCGCAACAATTACATTATAATTCTTATATTTAGACAGCTCTAATAACAAGTATTCCATTTTTTCAATAAAAATGTCTTCTTTGCTAGATGGGATCCTATACACAGAAACAATAATGGTTTTACGTGGAACATTATTCAACAAAGGAAAAGAAAAAATTGCATTTGAATCCCTTATCGAACTGTAAATACTTAAGGCTGACATGGTGCTAATAAAGAACTATCACTACTATCTACCTCATCTAACTTTACATCTACAGTCCGAGATGTGGCAACTGCAGGGACGGATACCTCCGGGGATGCCCGCTGAGGGTGCTCATCGACTACTTCAACCGAGGAGGTTGCAGAGTCTGGATCACTCACAGGCGGAGACTCGGGAGTTTCATTGTTCCTCTGTAGGGATGATTCTGTAGCAATAGCTTGTGTAAGATGTTTCACAAACTCAGGATACGGCTGTTTGTCCTTATATGTTCTTGAATAGTACTTTTCAGAAGTGACAATGATCACCGAGGCACCTGTGGAGTTTTGAAACTTAACAATGTTTCTGGCAAAGTGCCGAGGCGAAACTTGATCTCTTGAGCACCCCAACGGAGAGCAGATCAGGGTTTTAGATTTTTGTTTTTTAAATTCCATCGTAAGCTGATCAATTGCAACTTTTGGGCTTATCAATCAATTCTGGGCTTTTGAAAGTATTTAGATGTTGTCACCAAGCTGAGAACATTAGCCCCATTCTCAACTCTTTGTATAGTTAGATTTAAGTTGCAATAATCTGTAGCTGTAGGTTTCCCAAATAACTCTTTGAATGCTACAGCTACCCCTGCACTCATATTTTTATCATGCTCGAGGTCAGCTGATATACAGTGCGCAAAGACTACATCCTTGTTATTCATGTGCTGTTTAATGACTTCTTTTATGTCAGCTTCTAGCACTTTAATGGTAGGATCCCCAGTGATCGACATTGTATTATTTAAATTTGGGAGACAAAGTGACGGAGAACTAGGATTTGCATTAGCTTGATGTGGAGAAATATCTGCAAGATGTGTTGTTTGATCTTCTTGAGTCTTATAATACCACTCAGATATGGCATCAATAACCAAAAATGCCACTTTTGACTTTCCGCGGTTGTTGAGATGCAGTCCATGTGTTGTAAAATGAAACCGCTGTAGCTCATCCAGATCTATCAGAAACATATTGTTTATCCTAGCACTCAATTCTCCGAATTAGTTATTCATCAGCAATAAATCAAAGTTGACAGAGTGATTCAGTGGCTTGTCGTGTCTCGTTGGTATTGTGCATAGGAATACTGGCCTGACATTGCATATTTCTGATAATTTGTCCTCCAAGTCTCTATATATACTTGATAAGGTGCCATTCAGACTATCATTTGCCCCTCCCAAGATTATCAAGGGGCTCTCTTTATCTATGGATGTTGAATCTAAAACTTGAAGGAGGGTCGTATTAGCCCTAACATAACCAAAAGTGTTGATTCTTGCCAAGCTGTAGTTTTCTATTCTGCTAGCTATATGTCTACCCTGACTGTCAGCACAGAGTGCTACCTTTATATTTTGACAAACATTTGTTGTTAAGTTTTTACTTTTCGTTTTGTGTGTTTTACTATCATTACTTCTGGATCCCTTCTTGTATACAGGGCAGGCCTTTGGGAAAGTTGGCTGTTTTGGATGGTGTACATTATTTTGGCCAAGATTCTGTAGAACATCAAATTTATTTGTTGTTACTAAAACAGGATTATCATTAGTGCATTTAAAGTTATTTGTTTTATATTTAACTTGAGTCCAGCAGTTTGATTTTACAGAAGTTTTAACTGCTGTATTGTTTGTTCCAGCAACAGATACATGAGGTTTTCCCAACTGCTGTATTGTTTGTTCCAGCAACAGATACATGAGGTTTTCCCTCCTTTTCAATCATTAGAGAGTAAAAAAAATTGTTGTTTAGAGTTGAGGGGTTCTGAAGACAATATGCAAGTAGTGAACGTTTCTGTATGATCTCTTGTTCTGACAGTTTTTTTATTTTTAAGGAAATTGATATTTAATGACCCAGTAGTAATGATATCTTGCACCAGCGACTCAAATCTCTGGTGCATTCTAACTTGTAATCCATCTCTGCTTAAATATTCATTTTTAATTATATTGTTTAGGTTACAAAAAATTGCATTGACGTCAGTGCACATCCACCTTAAATTTCTGTTTGTTCTTTTGATTAAATTGGGATGTAAATCTCTTCGGTAAAGCAGACTATTAACTATTATCAACTTCAGGATTACGTAAGTAAGATAAGTCATTGGTACCTACGTGTAGCATTATTACTTTAGGCTTAAATGTAAGTTCTTCCTTTACCGTTTTAAGTTGATGCTTCAGTCCGCCGGCTTTAATTCCTTTATATATCTTCAAGACCGCATTCGGAATTTTTGCATGTTTGAGAATTGAGTCCCCAAGTATTAAAATGTCATCTTTCTCCAAATTTGTTTGTTTTATTTTCTCTTTATTTGTCCACTTGTACATTTGCTTACTTTGCTCTTTGGTTTGATGTTTTCTACCATTTAGTTTTAATCTGTAGTTCATTTTTAACCTTTGGCTATAGATATCATTGTTATCTATATTATACTGATTACAATTTTCTTTATCTTGTTCACTTAAGACATTATATCTGTTTTTCAAACAATTTTGTTCGTTATTTTTAAAATGAGTAAGTTTTTGTGGTATTTTGAAGTGACCTAGGCCTACCTTCTTACATTCTTCACATTTGTTATGGATAGCAACAGGTTCAACTTTATTTCCATCGTTTTCAAGCGATCCAGTTATGGTTTTGTTGCTGCTATAACATTTTGGTTGGGTCATCATCATAAGTAGTGTTTTACTCGATATATTTTTAGTAAAGTATAACATTGCCAACTGAGCTCTCTTAGTCAATAGGTCATGTTCTTTTAATTCGGGAAAAAATACATTTACAGTTCTCCATATACAATTTTTATTCTTATCACCTTAATAGATGAGATTAATGATTATTTCGGAAAAAATTATAACATAAACTCCGCAATCATGATTATTAATCTGTTTCTGCATTTGGACTGTAATCACATCTGGTTCCTTAGAATGCTTTAGTTTTTCATTTATTGTTCTAGCTATTTGTTTAGCATGTAAAGTATTATAATCTCCCAAAGAATCAAATGCATAAAACTTGTTATCATTGCGGACATAAAGCAAAAGGCTCCAATGTGTTCCTGATTCAGGATCTGAATTAGCATCATTTACAGGTATCAAAATGTATTCATAATCAAAATCTAGGTATAAAAATAGACAGTACCTAGTATTTACATGTTTGAAGTAATTAGTTATGTTAAAGAACACAACCTTGTTAAAGCTCATCAGCATTCCTCATCATCACTCTTTACAGTACCAGAAATAGAAATATTAATCCTTCTGTGTCTCATAACTTAAAGCTTTTTGAGAAAAAGCCGGATTAAATTGGTGTTAAGCTATTTCCTTCTCGAACAAAGCCCAGATTAATAACTTAAAAAAATTTAAATACGAGCTCAAAAAGTACCTCTTGGATCAATGTCTTTACCAACTCCCATCGCACCTGACCTGACTCTCTAACCCGTCAAGATGTTTTTTTACAACCCCCCCACCTCCCTCCATTTGCATCTCTGCCTATCATAATTATGACAGCATCATGAAGATGTACCTAATGAAACCTGCAGAAGCTGACTGGTCCTATGCCACATATGGTCAATCGGGACGACGTGGGATGTGTGTATGTATGTAGGCCCCTATGTATGTATAAACCCCAAAATCACTAAATTTTCAAAAATTTCCATTTTTTTACTTCAGTTATTATTGGGAAGGAAATCAAATCCTAATAATATTATATATTTGTATTAAAGACTGCTATGTCGAGCTTCTATAGGCAACAAATTAATTTGTGGTTTCATTCAATTTTTAATAGGCCTACATTAACATTTTTTTAAATAGCCGCTCGGCTCATGGAAAACACATGTTTTATAATTAATTTACTACCACACAAATTCATTTTCAAGTAACTTGAGTTACATCATTTTGAAGGTCATAATAAAACCTTAAAAATGTAATAATCAGAACTAAAATATCTTAAAAACCATAGGAGCTATGATTTTTAGCGCAAACCCTTGAAAATGCAAAGTATTACTCTCCTCAGCAACTTTAAGGAAGCATAAATCCTGAACCACGTAAGATAAAAATTTAAAAAAATTAGTTTTATTCTTCTGAGGAGTAGATAATTATATGGTGAGGAAATCAAAAATTTATAAAATGGTCATAGAACCAGCGGTACTATGGTATTATACGGATGCCACTATTTTTGGAGGTTAATTTTTACCGGATACAAAGGATAACTACATAATTCGAAAAAACATACTTTTATTGACTTAAGCCTACTGTAAAAATTTTACTGTAAAAATTTTACATCATTCTGATGAGCGGTCTTTGTGTTGTGCCTCCCAAAAGGCAGCGATGTCCGCTAGGATCGTGTTGAATGCGTCGCTGCCGCTAGCAGCCAAACCCGATCGCCACATGTACTCCGCAAAATATACAGCGCGCTGCGGCAGTTATGTTAGGATGGGTTATCATAAAAATACGTACAGTTTCCTCTTCATTTCGAGGTAAATCCCACACCGAAAGAACGTCACTCATTATGAAAACAAATGTAACGTAGTGCACGGCAATAAATCACTCATGACACTGACCCAGATACAGGCGGTGACAGGTGATGCGCACGCTCCGGTCAACGACCTGACCTTGGCCTATTTGGAGGGGGTTTGGCGGCCGGAAGTATGACTCATCAGGTATTCGATTTGTAATGAAACAAGGAAAGTCCTACAATCATTTTTATGCTAACCCATCCTAACATAACTGCCGCAGCGCGCTGTATAAGGGTGGCATCCGTATAATACCAAAGTACCGAACGAGCATTAGGTAATTTCACATGGAATGTCCCACACCAGAGATTCTGCTTGTTGTAGCCTAACTAATGTCTTTAATTACTTTTCTTAGCACAGTTCTTAGTTGTTGGTAGGCTAGTTCTTCATTCCCATTAACTCTAATACAGTGTTGGGAGCGTCAGTGTGCCCAAACCTACTTTATAGGCCTATAAGTTGGTTGGGCAGTTCAGTTAGGGTAGGTTAGATGTAATTTGTTGTTTGGCTCGGTGGGTGGAGTTTGGGAAAATCAAGCTAATTTATTCTCAAAAAAGTCTCCTAAACTATAGGAACAATTTGTTACTTAAAAAATAAGGTTACATACCTTGTCATCATCAATCCACTAGTTTACCAAACAATTAATAAACAATTTGTTATCAAACAATATTTATGCTTACTCTGGAATTTGTTTACACTAAGTTATGCCTATTGAGTTATCAAATTCTATCTGATAAAAACAGACTAACTTTCCTACCTGTGTCAATTATAAGGCTAATTTAAATGGAATAATGTAAACATAAATCTTTAATTTATAATTGTTTAATAATTTATGTAAGATGAATAATTGATAGATTATACCTTTACTTGATAAGAGTAATAATAAATGAACAAGGTTATTGCCGTTATTGGTTAAGTTGTTCGGCTGGTTGATGGGCACTTTTTAGCAGTGTTGCCAATCAAAATCTTCTAAATTCCTACCTAGACCTGAAATAATTGGATGATCGGAACGAAGTGGATGAATCCCATACTACAACCGCTACAACTCTCTATAGATTGGTCTGGGGAAATGACTTACATTGTTTGAACGGGAGACGATAACTTTTGAACGCATTGGCTGATCGACTCCAAACTTTGACAGTAGATTCTTAGCGTAATTTGTAGATCGAATTTTGATTTTGGAAGAATTATGTACAGTAATTAACGAGATATCTTAAAATAAAATTTGGTTTTTTCCCCATAAGAAATACATTGGAAGATTGGAAGCAGATTTAGTGGTGCTTGAGTAGTTATTTTTACGAAGTGACTGCGTACACGTCCAATGTAAGGGCAAATTCACTTCGCTACCACTTAGGTTAGGTTGGATAGGGTTACGTTACGTTATGTTACGTTAGGTTAGGATAGGTTAGATTACGTTAGGTTAGGTTAGGAGGTTTTCTGGCCCTCAATTTGTTTTAAAAATCACAGGAAAAGTAACATACGGTGCATAATTTGGAACGGACGTGAACAGTAGCAGCTCACGTCGGACGTGTACGTAGCCACTGCCATATTTTAACCCAAGGTTGGTAGAGCTTTCAGACAAGGTGTGCTGAGTCGATCTATTTAAGGTTTTCTGCTTTACCGGAAGAGACCTCGTAAAAACAGCTGGAAAGTCACGTGATCACCAATCCAATCTGCAGTGTTGCTGGAAACACGATATTTATCGTACGAGTACCATATTTTTCTCACCGTTGTTAAAATGACATTGTTTAACTGCTTGAATATTTTTATCAGCTGTTATTTAATGAAACTAATAATATATCGCTTTGATTTATTCTGATTATTAACTTACACTGCATATAAAAAACAAAACCTAACAGTGAAAAGAAACGTGTTTTAATCTAGTTTGAAAAATGAATAAGTTCAATTTATTAAAACAATAAGGAAGGCCTAATAATAACAATAATATTATTTTTTATTACTACCCGATGTCCATGAACAATAAATTGTATTGTTTAATATTAGGTATCAAGTTTAAGATGAATTCCATTTACAATAAAGGCTTCAAATTATTAAACTTAGACAAGATTGACTAGTTAACTTAGTTATTTTTTAATTCTTGGACACTTATTCTTGTAAACAGTTCTAAATACCAACGGCTTTTAATTCAATTTGTTCTACGACTGTAATAACAATTACCTAATTAACATTATTCAAGTAAATTCGTAAAAGTCATGTACCGAAAGTCCACTGTCCAGTGGCTATTTAAAACTAACTGTAACTGTACCAATATTATACTCTGTAAGGTTGGCTACACTTTATGGTATGTTGTGGATTTATGAATCAGCTGGACGACCTCGTAAGACCTCTTTGCTGCGAACATTGCTCTTATGTAAATCAGCACACCTTGTCTGAAAGCTCTACCAACCTTGACTTGAATCTACTCCAATCCCATTTCCTTTTCCGTCGACCGTTGCTCTGCCTTTATGGTTTTTATCTACGGGAAATTGTCGACATAAATTAATGTTATGCTTAATTAAATTTTACTGTGTGGTTCTTGTTACAAATTACTGTTATTTTTCTACATCTTTAATTGTTTTACCCTTCAATAAATTAGTTAATCCAGTTCAATTAATTAGATATCGTAACACTGCATCAAGGTTCGTAGAGCTTTCAGACCAGGTGTGCTTATTTACATAAGAGCAATATTCCCAGCAAAGATGTCTTACGAGGTCGTCCAGCTGATTCATAAATCCACAACATACCATAAAGTGTAGCCAACCTTAAGGGTATAATAATGGAACAACTATTTTCAAATTGTCACTGGACGTGCAGAAAGAACATTTTAAACCATTAATCGATTAATCTAATAATACAAATAAATAAAATCAATATATTAGTTTCATAAAATAACAGCTGATCATAGAAACACATGTTAAGCAGTTAAACAATGTTAATTCTAATTACACTGATGAGGAAAATATGGTACTCGTACGATAAATATCGTGTTTCCAGCAACACTGCAGATTGGATTGGGGATCACGTGACCTTCCAGCTGTTTTTACGAGGTCTCTTCCGGTAAAGTAGAAAACCTTAAATAGATCGACTCAGCACACCTTGTCTGAAAGCTCTACGAACCTTGATGTCTAAGCTTCAAATTAGAACGAATTCCATGACTTCGCGTTGCCTGGTTTTCTCAAACTAAGGCCAAGTTCTTCAAAATCATAGGTAAAAATTCTCCCATATGATTTACATCGAGAAATTTAATGATTTTATACTTCTTATTATTTAACGAATTTAAAGGAAGAAATTGATCAATCTGACAATTTTGAGGAACATCATCGGAATGCTTAAGCTTCAAATTGGTACAAATTCCATGACCACACGTTGAGCACAAATTCCATATTCTCCCATTAAATAACATGGAGCAATTTTTTAACTGTCAATATTTTAAAATCTTAAGCGTTATTTTTTAGTTTTGCAATTTTCTGTTAACATACAGTGTAAAACCTTTAAAATGACACATCGATTGTCCAAATCGGTTGAAAAATAAAGACGTAATAGGGCGAAAAACGAAATTTCTTAGCTAATTAATATATAAGATTAGTAACAAAAGTAAACGATAAATATTTTGTTATATACATATATCATAGTTATATACTATTTTTTTCTCTTAGAGAATAATTCATTTAAAAAGTACAGTATTCCCATAGAAAAATAAACCAGGTACCTGGTTTATTTTTCTATGGTATTCCTCTTCAACAATTTTGCTCTTTTGACTCTTGGTCTCTGGCTTTCTTTTTCTGCTGTTGTTGGTTGTTGGCGGGGTTTGAATTTTAGAGGGAAGTGAAGTGAGTGAATTTCGAGGACGGTTAGGATTTTATTTATTAAAGTAAGGTTTATTTGCATTAATCAGTAAATTGTTAGATTAATTACCTGTTATTTATTATAAGTAAATCTTAGTTTTTCTAGTGTCACTATTAATTCTGATGGAATAGGTTTATGTAAGTACCAGGGTTATTGTTTATTTATATCAGGTCATAGGGCCTAGTCCTATTGTAGGTTATGTTAAAAACTTTAATCTCTGTGAGGCTAGATAACATATTAACACATATATATTATTTAGTAGGTTTGAGGCCATAATATAGGTTGCTGAAAGATTAAAATTATTTTTTAGCTCATTGTTTGCAGCTGAGTGTAGGGTTCTAATTTTGCCCTCTGAGGAATTCTAACTTTAAACAAAGGACCCTCTGATAGACATTGGGTTATCTGTTAACTTGCTGTAATTGCTAACCTTTTAGACTGGGTCCCCACCTATGGTTTCTGACTTATTTTGGTGACCCACCATTTAACATGTTGGATGCGGAGGACGATAATTCCCGCCCTCTAATTAACATTGAAACTTAAGTGATTTTCATGTTTAAACATGTTTGTCAGCATTGAACGTGTTAAGTACTATATAGGCATATAGCCTACTATTCTTATATCTGGTACAGTTACATAAGAGGCCAGCAACTAATCAGATGCGATATATCGACCTTAAACATTCGATATATCAAATCAAAACCCTGTATATTTTGAATCATATTTTAACAGTTAAGCCTATATCAAAAATTATTTACTCAATATTTATAGTTATATTATATCTAAAATCAACAATTTGTATATAGGCTGGTCAATAATAATATGCAATGTCAGTTACGAATATATTTTAATGAAACATTTAACAAATAACAAACAAAAACCAAAATTAAAAATACAACAACGAATAATAAATAAGTGTATTTAACTAAAGTAAAACTTTGTTATCTTTGCCAAAGAAAACTCTATGGTCTGAGTTCATGAATTGAGTTTCAATGCACGCCATGATGACTCGAATGTTTGGGTGTGTGTTATTTAGGTTAAATTTTGATTTTAAATGTGATTCGTTAATCAAATGTTTAAGATCGATATATCGCATCCGATTAAGTTAGTTGGTGGCCTCTTATGAAACTATACCTACCCCTTCTATCCGACCTAGACCATGAGCATACAAAGAAAAACGTGATGCAAGTAAATATGCATTTGCCTTTATAGCCTTGTCACTTTTTGATCTTCACCATAGAAATTCCAAAAATATGCGATTGCCTGCTTGTCAAAAAATAGGCTCTAGAGATTTTGATTTTTGGTAACACTGATGGTTGAGTTAATCTATTGCATTGTGGGCAGAAGTAAAAATACAGCTCCCTTATTCTACTGATATCTCCTGCCACGTAAAATTCACTGTTATACAATCCTTGAACATTCCTCACGAGTTGTCTCAATCCTTTTTAGCGAATTTCCCCTATAGGGAAGAAGCTATTACCGTAGGTCTCATTGTAAGACTTAAGCCCGAGACCATGATAACTTTTCATTTTGAGGTCCCCAGATGCCAAAAACACCATTCGTTCAAATTGTTATATATGTATATATATATATATATATATATATATATATTTACGAGAGTTATCGTGCTTACGGACACATATATATAAATATATATATATTTATATATATATGTGTCCGTAAGCACAATAACTCTCGTAAAAAAGGTCCGATCTTAATGAAATTTGGTACAAATGTGTAAAGTATTATTTATTTGAACGAGTTCGAAAACCAGATGAATCGCACCATCCGAAGGGGGGTTTTCTACCCCAAAAATGTGTTTTTTTGGGGTTTTCACATGTAATTTTAATTTAAATCCAATTTTAATTTATACCATTGAATTCAGCTTAAAAAAACAAACAATTTGGTATTTTGATCATTGCTCTACGTCAATTGGTTACCGAGATATTGAAAGTGCTAAACACAGTACGTTGTCTAATGTTATTCTTATGGAGGAAAAGAAAAATTGGATATCTCGCTTATTTATTAATATAAACTGGCGAAATTTGGTATATGGCTTGATCTGGTTGTGGTTTATTGTTTGCACAAAAAAACAATTTTTCGCCTATGGTTCCTGTAGCAGCAAACCAATGTTATTCTTATAGAAAATAATTAAAATGTTATATATCGCTTTTTTATGAATGTTTGTTTTCCTTGTTGAAGCAAACCTGCGTATCTTATGTTATCCTTATCCTTATGGAGAATAATTATTATTTTAAATATTGCTTGTTTGTGAATACATTTCTTATAAATCCTGTTAAGTGGCTTAATGTGTTATGTTATAATTCATTGGAAATTCGCTGAGTATGCAGGTTTGCTGCGACGGGGGTATTTTTTGTATTAAATTGATTGTCAGCACATTGTGGCTATTAGGTTAGGACAGGTTATAATTTATATATTGCAATTTTATCAAAATAAATACTGCACAACCCTCATACAGTACTCTTAACCCTCCGAGTGACCTTCGCTCATTTTCAGGCGACTATTTTTGACTGCCGAGTGTCAGTCGCCTTTGTTCGGGCGACTTTGCACGTCTCCAGTTTTGTGTAATATTTTTGTGTACGATTGAGCGTTCGTGGGCAATGAGCATACCAATGTGATCAGCGGATTCTAGGCTCTATGATGACTATACATGACCACCGTTCGTCCTATTTTTACTAATATCTGTGACGGAATTATTAATGTCTGTGATTGTTTGTCGTTGTTATGGTGAGGTAGGCTTTAGTGTTTTGTTTTAAGGTTAGTTGCATTTTTAGACTTATTATTTAGACAAATCTGTGCAAACTACATTTTTTATTCCTCATTAAATTTTGAACAGAATGTATATCTTCATGTTCTTATTTAACTTACAGTAAGTTAGTGTGAATAAAGTGGTTTTACATATGTGGGTACTGAACAGTTTTTTTCCTATTTTCTGGATTTTAACCGATACCAAGTTACTATAACATTAGGTATGAACATCAAAAGTTACATTTTTAGATAGCCTATTTAATAAGCTTTAAGAAAACGTACAATTTTATACTTATTTGTCATAATTTTATTAATGTTTTAATAAAAGTCTGCAAAAAGGCCAAAAATTGCTGGACATTAAGGAGTTTTCTAATGGACACTCGGAGGGTTAATTGAAGTCTATCCTACCTCCTATATTTTGTAGGTTGTGGTAGGCCTATCTCTTCTTAATTTTGCAAAATTTTCGAATTTGAGTTGTTAATGGAAACATCTGTTTTGGTGCTCCCTGAATCCAAAAAAGTGATTTTTACGTGGTGTCTGTATGTCTGTCTGTCTGTTTGTTTGTTTGTATGGATGTGTACAGAGCTAGAGCCCTAACCAAAAGTCTGATTTTTATGAAATTTGGTATGTAGATACTAATCCACAATATCCACAGGCGATTTTTTAATTTTTTTTAATTTTTGATTTTTAAGGGTAGTTATCCCCCCAAAACCGCTAAAAAAACTTGAAAAATCAAAATTTCTCAAAAACGGCTCTAACGATTTTAATTAAACTTTAGTAGTTTATAGAACTATAGTTTTCCAACAAAATGACACCACCGTCATTTCTGTAAGAATTCAAGTTCAGAAATTACAGGACTTAAAACATCAAAAATTCAGTTTTTTGGCGTTTTTTATAAAAACACATAAATATAAAAAATATTACTATTCACCATTAAAAAGAGCTCAAAAAACTAAATAATTTAGTATTTTTAATTACTAGTCTACGATTGCTGGTTGCATAGAAAATTTAAATTTTCATTTTGCATTAAACGCAGTACGTTGTCCAATGTTATTCTTATGGGAAATACAAATTTCCAATGAATATATAACACAACACAATAACACTTAACAGGATTCATAAGAAATTTATTCACAAACAAGCGATATTAAAAATATTAATTATTCTCCATAAGAATAACATTGGGGATGAGTACGCAAGTTTGCTGCAACAAGGAACACAAAATAATGAGTTGCATAGAAAATTTAAATTTTCATTTTGCATTAAACGCAGTACGTTGTCCAATGTTATTCTTATGGGAAATACAAATTTCCAATGAATATATAACACAACACAATAACACTTAACAGGATTCATAAGAAATTTATTCACAAACAAGCGATATTAAAAATATTAATTATTCTCCATAAGAATAACATTGGGGATGAGTACGCAAGTTTGCTGCTACAAGGAACACAAAATAATGGGTTTTTATGCAAATCATTAGAACTCATCTAAGTAAAGTCACATAACAAGTTTCATTCATATAGCCTACATTTATAAGTAAGCGATACAAAACATTTTAATTATTCTCCATAAGAATAACATGGGGACCGATTACCTAGGTTTGCTGCTACGGGAACTATACGTGAAAATTTTGTGTTTTGTGCAAACAACTATAAATCCCAACCAGATGAAGCCATATACCAAATTTTGTCAGTTTATGTTCATAAATAAGCGAGATATACAATTTTTATTTTTCTCCATAAGAATAACATTAGACAACGTACTGTGTTTAGCACTTTCAATATCTCAGGAACCAATTGACGTAGAGCAACGATAAAAATACCAAATTGTTTTTTATGCTGAATTAAATTGTAAAAATTAAAATTTGACAAATAAAAATTACATGTGGAAACCCCAAAAAACCCATTTTTGGGGTACAAAAGTCCCCAAAAAAACCCCTTTGGATGGTGCGATTCGTCTGGTTTTCGAACTCGTTCAAATAAATGGTGCTTTACACATTTGTACCAAATTTCATTAAGATGGGACCTTTTTTACGAGAGTTATCGTGCTTTCGGACAAATATATATACATATATAAATATTTGAACAAATGGTGTTTTTGGCATCTGGGGACCTCAAAATGAAAAGTTATCATGGTCTCGGGAGACCTACGGTAATAGCTTCTTCCCTATAGGGGAAATTCACTAAAATTACTATTTCTCTCTTATTTACTGATAAAGTTTGCATTGACCAACAGAGGAAATTAGAAATATGTTGCCCCTTAATAACCCTGGGGGGGAATAGGGGGTATTTCCCCTCTTAAAACTACGTGTGTATTAATGAATTCTGTAGCGCCTCCAAAACAGGGATTTGGGTGGATGTTTTCAAAACAACTTGTTTTCAAGATTTTCTGCACAGTACATTCAAACCGTGTTTTGTATTCTATTATTTAGTAAATAAGAAGTAATTTACTCATTAAAGTTGGGCTGAAAGGGAAAAATTATATATCAGTTTCCTGATACCGTTTTATTTCCTAAGAAATCTTATAGGCTATATTTTTCATCCTCTCTATAATTAATTTAAATCTGTGTATTTAACTTAGAGGTTATTTCTTTTCTCCCTTTTATCATCGTTATGTAGTTAGTTGTTGGTTGTAAGAATGAATCTATTATAGTACGCAACAGCCTTCATTGTTGTTACCACCTTCTACTGTCAACTTCACTTCACTTAAAGGAACCAAATAGGTTCTGTATGGTACACCATTCAACTAATGGGTCTTGTGGCTGGTCAGATGAGTAGACTTGTTGTTTATAGTTGTGTTCTCTGCATTGGCTAGTAGTAATATTAAATTCCAGATTGCATTTTATTAGCAAGAAGATAACGTTTCCAAGAAAATTATATCCAGAATGATGTTGTTTGCCATTTTCTTGTAGCTTATTTACTTGTGAAAGAGAAGTTTCTGACTGCTTTGATGTCTCTTCAGTTTTCTACACAATACTACGCTTTAAGTAATAAGTTACAGGCCTATTTGTTAAGAGCGAAAACAGTATGGGAATCTCTTGAACAAATTTGTATTGGGCTTTGTTTCTTTTCACATAAAATATAAGTAGGCCCTACCTAAATATTTTACTTAGGAGGGAAGGGTAACTGAAAAGTGACTCATATTTTGGCTGCTACTATCATTTCAACCACGTCATTTCCTTGCATTCTTAAGGCTGATTTTTGAGTCCAGGTTTTAAAAGCTCTAGTCTTGGTCTAAAATTATTTTTTAGATTAAGACTAAGAAAGTGGAACTATGGACTAGAAATTACCGTTACTACGGTACAAAGATTAGACTGTAAGTGGGGAAGGATAGCCTAAACTCAAAATTTAACTCTTGGCTTTCAAAGTTAAATGTTATAGTGACCTTGTCTAATATTTTAACGCTCTGTTTTCGGAGGTCAACATTTATACCTCTTTCAAGCTAAATCGAGTTAGTCTGGGTAAAAAATTTGACCCTTTCTATGCTTGCTATGGGGCAGGTCCGATTAATTGTTTATTTTAACTAGGTTTTTGCTAAATTTGTAAAACATGCAATGGTAATTCCAAGGCACTCAGGTATTTTGGTTTTTGTCATAGGTACTCAAAAATAAACGGTATCAGGAAACTGACACATACATACTTTCTCCCTTTTAGCCAAACTTTAATTAAAATAATATTTGTTATTACTAAATATAGAATATGAAGTACAGATTAATGTACAGAAAATTGACTAAAATAGTTGTTTTCAGAAATATTCACCCAAATCTCTTTTTGGTAGGCACTATAGAGTCTGTTGCTACACACAGTGGTTTCGAGAGGGGAAATGCCCCCTTGCCCCCCCAGGGTTAATGGCAACATATTTTGAACATCCTCTGTTGGTCAATGATAACTTGACTTGCATATCAAGTTTTAATGAAATTGATCTGTAAATAAGAGAGAAATAGTTATTTTTGTATTCCCCATAAGAATAACATTGGACAACGTACTGCGTTTACCGCTAAATGAAAATTTCAATTTTCTCCGCAACTAGCAATCGTAGAATAGTAATTCAAAATACTAATTTATTTAGGTTTTTGAGCTCTTTTTAATGGTGAATAGTAATATTTTTTAACATTTATGGTTTTTTATGAAAAATCCAAAAAAAACTGGATTTTGGATGTTTTAAGTTGTGTAATTTCTGAACCCGAATTTTTCCAGAAATGCGGGATGTGTCATTTTGTTGGAAACCTAAAGTTCTACAAACCACTAAAGTTTAATCAAAATCGTTAGAGCCATTTTTGAGAAATTTGGATTTTACATGTTTTTTGGCGATTTTTGGGGGATAATTACCCTTTAAAATAAAAATGAAAATACCCCCGTCGCAGCAAACCTGCATACTCAGCGAATTTCCAATGAATATATAACATAACACATTAACACTTAACAGGATTCATAAGAAATATATTCACAAACAAGCGATATTAAAAATATTAATTATTTCTATAAGAATAACATTGGGGATGAGTACGCAGGTTTGCTGCAACAAGGAACACAAAATAATGGGTTTTTATGCAAATATCATTAGAACTCATCTAAGTAAAGTCACATACCAAGTTTCATTCATATACATTTATAAGTAAGCGATATATAACATTTTAATTATTCTCCATAAGAATAACATGGGGACCGATTACCTAGGTTTGCTGCTACGGGGACCATACGTGAAAATTTTGTATTTTGTGCAAACAACGATAAACCCCAACCAGATGAAGCCATATACCAAATTTTGTCAGTTTATGTTCATAAATAAGCGAGATAAACAGTTTTTCTTTTTCTCCATAAGAATAACATTAGACAACGTACTGTGTTTAGCACTTTCAATATCTCAGGAACCAATTGACGTAGAGCAATGATAAAAATACCAAATTGTTTGTTTTTTAAGCTGAATTAAATGGTAAAAATTAACATTTTATTTAAATAAAAATTACATGTGGAAACCCCAAAAAACCCATTTTTGGGGTACAAAACCCCCCAAAAAGCCCCCTTTGGATGGTGCGATTCGTCTGGTTTTCGAACTCGTTCAAATAAATGGTGCTTTACTCATTTGTGCCAAATTTCATTAAGATCGGACATTTTTTACGAGAGTTATCGTGCTTACGGACACACATATATATATATATATATATATATAATTTAATTTAATATATAAATATATATATATATAAATTTGAACGAATGGTGTTTTTGGCATCTGGGGACCTCAAAATGAAAAGTTATCATGGTCTCGGGCTTAAGTCTTACCATGAGACCTACGGTAATAGCTTCTTCCCTATAGGGGAAATTCGCTAAAAACGCCTGGAGATATTAAGGTTTAGTACATACATACCAAATTTCATAAAAATCGGTCCATAGGTTAGGGCTCTAGCTCTGTACACACACACACACACACACACACACACACACACACACACACACACACACACACACACACACACACACACACACACACACACACACACACACACACACACACACACACACACACACACACACACACACACACACACACACACACACACACACACACACACACGCCCACGCCAACGCCAACGCCAATGCCAACGCCAACGCCAACGCCAACGCCAATGCCAACGCCAACGCCTTTGCCAATGCCAACGTGCGCACGCACGCACGACAGACATCACGTAAAAACCACTTTTCTGGGTTCAGGGAGCACCAAAACGAATATTTCCACTAACAACTTAAATTTGAAAATTTTGACGAAAACCATACTTTCTCCATATACTATGTATAAGGGGAGAAAGTAATTATTCATTTTGAAAGTCGGCCTAATGTTCTTGCAAAATGTCTTTGCGAAATGCACATTAAACTGATTTTTTTGCTAAGTATTACAAACCCACAGATATTTTTAGAACAACTAACCCCACCATCTATAAAATCAAATCAAATCATACACATGCAAATTCATGTTTATGTTTTAATATCACATATAGGTATGTTATGATTAGTTGAACTTCTGTTGCAATTCAACACATTATTCTGTTGCATTATTTGACTAATGTTACCTATATTGTTTTGTTAAATTATAGCAATCATCATGATTGAAATGTAAATTGGTGTATTGCCGTTGGAAAGATAAATAAATAAATAAACTTCTGCATTAATTATTTTCTTAACCTATATTTTCTTTGATTTCTCTATGAAATTTTATCATCAGTCGATTGTTAAAGCTATTTGATATCACACTCCACTCTTAAAATGCAGCTTAGTCCTAATTTTATTTTTATTTTACAGGAAATGATGAGAAAATGCGAAAACATTGCTGATACAACACCCACTACTTGAAAACTGATTACCGGTAGCGCATTAATTAACTAAAAATATATCCATCATGGATATTTATGATTTGTTCTCAAAATTTGAATTGGAACTGGTGCCAAAAGATTGGGTTAAAGATTTATGGAAAGATGATTTTTCAGAAGCAGTTGAATTTCCTACTGAGTATGAAATGTTTCTAGAAAATACAGACATTGGAGAACTAATGTCTAGTGCCAGCAAATTTATAAGAGAATGGCTTGACAATCCTGGTGTTGACAATACATTTACAGGTGGAAACAGAACATCTTCTCATAACAGATCCAGTTTGAATGTAAGTCAGGTGGACTCAAGATCATGGCAGAACCTAATCAGCAACAATGTACAACATAAAGCATTAGTAGCTGTGTTAAGTGTAATTATTTCTAGAGGGAGAACAGAAAAGCAGTTCGGAGTGAAAAGGCTCGGTTTGGTTGCAACAGATTTGTATTTAATGCTTCTTGCTATCCCTGGGAGTCAAGTTTTCCACATTTTCAACCCCATTTTATATTCACATGCTGTCGAGTCATTGAAGATCTGTAGTATGCTGAGCAGTCGTTCGAGTAATTCTAAGCCAACAGCAAAGAAGAAAAGAGGAAAGTGCCACGATGATGATGATGAGTTTGAAGATGAAGATGAAGCAAATAACGAATCAGGAGATGAAGATATCTTGCCTTCAGACAAAAATATGGTTATTAAATTGCTGAACATTGTTTTGAGTGATCTACTTTTTGCCTTGAAAAGGTTTCAGATGAAAGGTCAAGATGACTCACTTCTTCTGACAATTCAAATTTTAATTCTTATCACCAGACTGGAGGGTAGCTCAAGCTCACTGTTTTCTCAATCACCTTCTCATAACTCTGTTTCATATCTCGCTTACAAAGCTTACAAAATCCTCATGGCCCTTTGTTCATCTGATCTTGGGGAAGTGGAAGGAATCGTATCTTTCATAATGAGAGAAATGATGTCAAGTTTCCTCATTTTTGACCAAAAAGGAGTGAAATTGTCAGCCAAAGAAGCACTTGTAATCAAAGACCACTCCATTCACTTCATTTCTAACTTATTGAGATGTCTCAAAGACTCAGCTTACCTAGGAGTCTACACTTTAATTCAGCATATTTGTGTAAGAATTCCAGATAAAGCGGATTTAAGAGCCAAAGGAGTACAAGTGGTGCAAGAGTTGTTGGACATTCTGCCTCATTCCCTGTACTCTCATACTGTTGTTTGGGTGTTGAGTCTCTGTCACAATGATCAAGTAAAGAATAGAATAACTGGACTAGAAATAGTCACAAAACTTCTACATGGGAATGAAAGAGTTCCAGCTTCTCCTGTGCGGCCAGTTCTTCAGAAAAAGAAAGGAAAGTGGGGTGAAGTTAACGGTAATTCTAATAATGAGGGAGGGGAATATGAGGAAATAAACGGGCATGAAAGGGAAGGTGAAGATGAAGGGGACAGTATAATTTTGTCTCAATATCCTGATTTTTCAAGAAGCCCATTTCTTTTAGCAACAATATTTTCTCGATGTAAAGATGTCGCCTCTTCTGTTAGAGCAAAATCTCTTGCAATTCTTGCCAATTTAATATCATCAAACAATAGAAACATAAAACATGCAATGGAATCTATATTTGTTACACCTTATTTGCATGCCCAGACCATTGAAAGCAGTAACGTTTTTGAAAAAGAATTTCTAGACTTTCAAGATTTCTTGAGGAATATTGGGAAGGAATCAAATCCAAGTGTTGATCCACTGCCAGGTGCTAAGGCTGTTATAAAGCTTCTTGAACTGTTCATTGAAGATGAAAAAGTATTTGTGAGAAAATCTGCTCTTCAAGTTTTGGCAAACATATTTCTTATGAACGATAAGTGGATGACCAACAAACTTTTGCAGGTGAGTCATAAGCTGGCTGTTGAATTTCCTCTATAGGGAAGAAGCTATTACTGTATGTGGCATGTTAAGACTTAAGCCCGGGATCATGATATCTTTTCAGTGTGAGGCCCCAGATGCCAAAAACACCATTTGTTCAAATTGTATATATATATATATATATATATATATATATATTTATATATGTGTCCATCAGAATGATAACTCTTTTAAAACAGGTAAGATTTTTATGCAATTTGGGACGGAGGTGTAAAGTAGCATTTACAGTATTTGAACGAGTTTGAAAACCAGATGGATCACACCATCAAAAAGTGGGTGGTTTCGACCCCACATTTTTTTAGTTTTTGTAAATAACAATATATTTTTTAAATCAAATTTTTTTGTATTATTGGATTCAGCTTAAAAAACGAGTTCGCACGCAGCACGCTGACGTGAGGGAAGTGAATTTCCACATAAAAACTTATAAAACTATAAATCAGTATAAAAACACACATTTATTCAAATTTTTATTGAAATCTGAAAACAGTGATTTTTTGGCTGTTCTGATGCTCCTGGTTTCATTTACCTGCAAAGCTTGGAATACAGTTTTGCGCATTATAATGTTAGGAGAAGGTCCAGACAGGCTTGAAAGTAGGCGTGAGGTTGCTGGGGATGATAAAGTACTCTAACAAAGGAATGACAGGCTTTTCTAGTGTAAAACCCCCATAAGACAATGTACTGTGTTTAGTCGATACACATTTTCTTTAATAACGCGGTAAATATGTATGCTATAATGACGAGAGAGGGCTTAAAACTTTTGCCTCACTAATTCCCATCTTTTTACATGCATTAATTTTACATACAGGGCTTTTCTGACCCTTTTTGGGCCCAAAAACTTGATGTTTGAAAGAATAATCCCCAAAAAAGGGGTTTAGAGTTTCCCGATTGTTTTGTCCAACGAACTTGTCCAACTGATTACAGAAAGGAATGTCTCTACCAAATTTGAAGTAAATCGGACAAAAAATGTGACCGCTAGAGTGCAAACACACACACACACACACACACACACACACACACACACACACACACACACACACACACACACACACATACATATATACAATTTTGAACGACCCCCCAAAACGTGTTCAGGGGGTCACGTTAGGAACCTCTATGGTGGTCTGGGGCTTAAGTTTCACCATGCGGGTCATGCTAATAGTTCACTTTCCAAAGGAAATTCACTAATAAACAATTTAGTATTTTGATCATTGCTGTATGTCAGTTGGTTACTAAGTTATTGAAAGTACTAAACACAGTAAACTTATCCAATGTACTTATGTAAAAACAAAGTAACTTATGTGAACATAAGTAAAATTTTATATCTCGATTATTTATATTATCGATTAGTAGATCGATAAAACTTAGTGTGTGGCTTCACCTGGTTAAGGTCTATTGATATTTCCGCAAAAAAAAAACAGTTTTTTTGTTGATGGTCCTTGTAGACTTATGTAGACTTGTGTACTCAACCGTAATTTAATTCCTATGGAGAGTAAATCAAATGTTATATATCGCTTATTTATGAATGTATTTTTATGAAACTTTGTAATCTAACATTGGGTACAGCAAATGAAGTTGTCATTACATATGGTAATTCTTTTGGCTGTCCATTATGATATCTTCCCTTTCACCTTTGGTCCCTCCATTTGAAGCGGCTAGGGACGGAATCTCCGAGTTTGGTCCCCAACCTGCCAACCTGAGAATGGATGGTCCCTGGCTGTTGTTCATGGATACCCTGTCAGTTGAGTTGACCAGTTGGAGGGCAGAATGTGGGTCCCCTGTTTGTGAGCCTCGTCCCAGCTGTCCTAGGGGCACAGGAGTTGGCCCTCTGAAGGGTCGATTTGGCTGCCGTCCCATCCCACCCTTTTCTTTCCTGCTTGTGGAAGATGTGCCTAGCAGCTATGCTGGGGTTTCCTAATCAACAATGATGATGATGATGATGAAACTTTGTAAGTGGCTTTTTGTGGCATTGAGACTCATGTATGCACTGAAAGTTTGCTGAGTACGCAGGTTTGCTGGGACAAGCGAACGGTATTTCAAGTTCATGAAAATTCCAATCATTTTTCAAATTGTATTGCTTGAATTTATGTATCTTAAATTAGTTCTTAAAATAAAATATATTCTTGACTATATTTTCTTCAAACAAATCCAGTGTTGATTTGAACATTTTTAACAACAACCAGATAGTCTTCTACAAATATAATTTACAATCAGCAGTGTTTATTCTTCCCCTCCTTTCTTTAACCTGTGTAATCCTTGGTTCGTCAGATTAATCTTGGGAAAAATCTAAAACTTTTAAAGGTTCGGTACTGGACCAAGCTGTCATTTGTCATTGAGCTGTTAATTAACAATGCTTTCTAAAACAGGTCGACCTTAGCTAGAAATAAGACCAGGATTTGAACAGGACCCTTTAAAAACATTAAAAAATGCCACTGGCGTACATACACACATACATAAACTAAAAAATTGGCCAACTCTCCCTGGTCAAATTTCTTATCTTAACCCTAAAGCATCCTAAAGTAATAAGTAATTGAACTTTTACTATAACCTAAAATAGCTTAAAAAGTGCATTATTGTTAGTGGTAGTCACATTTTTTTATCTACAAGTGGGAATCTGTTAATAATTTGACTTTCTATGTTGTGTGGTTCAGTCTTTTTGGCAGCACTATATGCTCAAACCCCTCGGCATTGTTACTTCATCTGATGCGATAATGTGGCTACTGACCATTTTGTGTGTTGGGAGTTTGAGTTCGGCATACTTATGCCTAATTTGTTAAAACTTGTTTTATCCTGAACATCTCTTTGGATTTTAATTGATGTGTTTTCAACAACCGCAACGGCAGGTGATGGTGAACAACTGCCGGGACATGTCTGTGTCCGTGCGCAAGTTGATCGTGCAGTGCCTGACGGACCTCCTCAACCACTACCCCGGTCATCCGGAGCTGCCCAAGTTCTGGGTGCAGGGGGTGATGCCCCTACTGGCCGACCAGGAGGTCAAATCTCAGGAGAAAGTGCTTGAGGTAATAACAACATTAAACTGTTCATGATAACCTACAACAGGCTCCGATTGACGCTGTACTCTAGTAACACAATTTGTAACTAATGACTGCAGGCAGCTACGGCCCTGTCCACTAGGGGCGCGGACCGACAATTAACCTGTATAACATCTATAGGCTACTGGTCGTGATAGCCGAGTGGGCTAAATCGTAGAAACACCTTGGCCAGGTGTTCTTTCATAGTTCACTGGTTCAATTCCCTCTCATGACATAAAGTGACCAGTCCTGTAACTCTTAATGAGTTAACCGATCTGTGGCAACGTTGGTGGGAGGGCCCGAGTAAAATAAACTGTAGCAGGAAGCGGGTGCTTGGAAGTTTATGAGATTGGTTAATTCTTTGTGAGTTGCACATGGTCAACCCTGATTTTGATATTTTTTACTTAGGCAATGTTTACTATGTGTCCCATTATGACTCTTTAAACTGAAAGAAACAATATTTTAATTAATATACACCATTAATCTATTTAAAAACAATTTTTTTTTCCAATTCATGTTTTTCAATAATGACAAGTTATCACAGAACCAGCTCTTGTCTCTATGCCAGTGGGTTAAAAAAAACTGTTGAGTTGAAAATCAACAATTTGAGATGTGTAAAAGTTCTAAACATTACACTTCAGTCAAACGTTAATGAGTCTATGGTAGTCAGCAATGGAAATTATTCTTAAATATTAACAGCCTGGAAAAAAAACGTGAATTGCGTGAAAATTGAAAATGAAAGTAGTATGTTGTGTCATTCTACCTTTCTGCTAGGCCATATAAATGAGACAAAGCAAAGTTAATAGGGAATGGCAACTGAACAAAATTATCTCATTTTAATGAATATTTTAAGTTGCATTACCCTAATTAAATCCGTCTGTTGTATTTAATTTCCATCAGTATCAATATATTGTATTTCTTATACATCTATAAGAGTGGTTATTGATGACGCAGCAGGTGGAAATGTGGTTTGCAATGCTCAGTTCATCTGTCCATTTTAATTTTTGGGAAACTTGATTTTTTTAGTGGTCGCTTGTGGTTTGAAATATCTAAGTGACTATGGGCTATTTCTTACCATCATAACATTTCTCAAATTATTTTATATTTTTTTTCGAAGCAGGTCTTTTGTAATTGTATGTATATTTTTCTGACTCGTGTAAAAAAAAGAAGTTATGTAATAGATGTTCCAATTGTGTAGTATTTTTACTATTAAAGATGAACAGACCTAGTGTTATCATAAGATAGTAGAGTTTGTCCATGCCCTGTGTTTAATCTAATTTTTCTCTGACAGGCATTGCAGTCAGTAGTACTGGAAAACTTGGTTTCGTATGACAAGATGAAGACAGCACACCATGCTCTCCCGTGGACTCTACTGGCACTTATAGCTGAAAACAACAAACGCCAGCTCTTCTTGTATGCCTGTCACAAGTGGACACTGACCAACTCATTGAGGTCAGATTTAAACGTTAGCTGTGTACAAAAAAAAAGGATCGTCGTTTTTTTTTTTTAAAAACAAATTTCCAAACTAATTTAAGGTTGCCACCAATTGAGAAAACTGTAAAATTGCTGAAAATGACTAATTCTGTAAAATGAAGTTGCAAAGTGGAGTGTGGGATGTATTGTTAATAATCTGTTTTCTAATCATGTTTCGATTTAACTTTCCACACTTACATGGCGTGTTTTTATTTAATATGTTGTAATTGGATTGAGTGAACGAAGTGAGGGAAAATCCTTATTCATAACTTTACTGCTTAGACTGGTAAGATAATCAACTCGAACTGGCGTGTCTGTGACCAAAATAACTCAAAGCGCCTCCACAGATCCACTTCACACTTTATAGATAGATTCTATAGTACGTAATCTCGGTCGAGTTCATTATTGGGAATATTTTGTTAAGTAATAATAATATTACCTTTAAAACAAATCCATTTTTTTATCCCATAAGATAAACATTAGGAGCCATTTTAGTGGTACTTGAATCGTTGATATTTAGCCAACGTCTATGTTTCAACTATAGAGTAACGTAAGTATTGCCACATATTCACTACAGAACTGTGGTTATTCATGCTCATGTTGACTAGGAAAATCTTCTTTGTGTAACTTGAAACACAAAAACTAAGCTTTAAATATTATTAGCTTTTAAAAGTTTTAAGACTATTTTATTTTATACTAGTTAAAAGATGCAATATTATTTTAAACACTATTATAATAAATAACTTTATTGGTACCGTACTCTATATAAAAAAATGCAGGCCGCCAACTGACTCACGTCATGGCCGCCAGGATTCTAGTCATGCAGGCCGAGCGCTGGACTATGGGACTTTGGCCACTCCAGCTGACTCCAGACGACAAAATAACTGAAAGGAAAGATGACAATAAGAAAAGTATTAAAGTGATAAACCTCCTTCTTACGTGATTAAAGTGATTAAACGCTAATATATGTAATTATTTACATTATAATTTCCACTCGTTAACAGTAGAAAGTCTTAATTTGTTCAAAAAATTATTACCTCGCTATTAAAACGTAAGTTACCAAATAAAATTAGATGTTTTGGTTATTTATTTATTTATTGTCGGCTATCACCAATGCAACTTTACAATATGACAATAATGAACATTTGCAAGAACAGAAAAAAGAACAAACTATAGCTACCTATACATCGTGCTTTTAACTATGATATGTTATTAAAACTTAATGTGGCACATTGGTTTTCACCATATTCTGGGTCTAGCCTATTTCCTTTTTGTCAGATTGAAAACTTAAGTTTAATATAAATTTCTTTTCCTACAAAAATGAAAATTGCATTACCAGAACTACCCTACATAAGTGTTTATTCAAACTCAATAAGGCAATAAGGCAAACTCAATAAGTTAGGTCCTTTTTGGAGGTTAATATTTGTAAGGTATTCCTATCGACTTTAATTTTCTAGGCATAATTTATGATGTCCATACACCACTGTTTTAATCAAATTTTGGTCTAAATTTCTTCATTTTTATCTAAAATAAACATTTTCCAAAATTGTTCCGTAAGGTAAAACTCGATGTCTCTGGATAATTGTGCCTTTTGGTACAAGTTCATCCTAGGCCTACTTTTTTATTAAAAATGATCAATTTCATTGAACTAAACTCATATAAATTTACCTCTAGAGTTTGGAAATCACTTTTTTTTTGCCAGAAACAAGGGTAAAGTGATACAAATGTTAAATACAAAATAGGCTATGACTTTTGTTTAACTTACATTTAATTTTACCCAGGCGAATCCAATATGGTTTCAATCTTACTCGGCTCGGGTATACCTTCATAAGTGGAACAAAATAAAGAACCAAATGAAATTGTTCGATAGGCTACGGGGTATATTAATTAGGTTGATATTTTTTAACACTGATCAATATTTAATAGCTTGTATGTTTGTAATTACCGTACCTGCGTCATGTTTGTTTAGTTTAGTTTGTTATTCAATTAAACTTAAAATAAAAATGAAATATTCAAACATAACATGATAATATTGTTCCTGTTAATGCATGTTTAAAGTAATATTGGAACCTACGTTTGTCATCTGGACAAATTTCAAGACACCTAAACTGAAACATAACATACTGCATCATAAAACCGGCTAGACCCGGACAGGGGGTCTTGACCTGGACACGTACATATTTGTAAACATAAATATTTCTAAACTAACCTGCAAAGTTGAGCAGTCGTTCGTTATAGGTAGGCCGACATTTGTTTAGAGCAGAACATGCTCTAAATGAGGCATGCTCTAATCGTTTATAACTGACGACTTTTCTGAAAAATAAAATATTATGTCTAACTAAGACATGTATTTTTTTCACGTTTGTCCGATTGTTTTTGTGGATAAGGCATATTTTTATTCAAAATTTAAGCGTGCATAATGCCATGCTATTTAAAGAGATAAATAACATATATGTAAACAAAGTTTCAAATTTATGACAGGCCTATTCTAGTTTTGACCCGGACACTTTAATTATACTCCGTGGATGTGACTCGCGCCAACTGTTACGACTCGTCCCTGCCGTAAACACAGTATTCCCGCCATAACTAATAACATCATTGTGGTTTTTAGCTCTGATACGGTTTATAAGAGCAGCGGAGAAAAAGTATTCTTTTTCTAAATCGACCATAAGTGATCATGTCTGTGGAAAATATAATGGGCCCCATGTTTCAAACTCTATTTTAAATGTCTTTTCCCCTTACGGTTCTTTGTTTAGTTTCATTTTAGTTGCAAAAAATAAACAGCTGAAACGTGACGTGAGAATACTCTTTTTTCATCCCCAACCCATAACAATTTTTTATTTATTTTACTTTTAAGCCTTTGATTGGTGCAAAGGCATCTGCAGACCTCAATTCACTGTCCAACTACGGACAGGAGAGGTTAGTTTATACGTTATAACGTTAGTTAGGTGGGTGTCCGGTTCAAGACTGTTTGTGGAGATTAACCCGGACACTTTTATTTATTTTTTATTTTTCCTATAATAACATCCAACATAATAATATATAAGTTAGGCTAAAGGTAAATCGATATAGTGAATAGTACACAAACTTTACAATGGTCTGGTTTTTATTGGTGACATCATTAATGGGAAGGCACTATAATCTAAAAATAGTAAAAAAGTGTCCGGCTCAGCCTGTTTTACGGTAGGCCTAACTGAAACATAAATAACCAAAACCTTAATAGGCCTAACTGAAACCAAAACTGAATAACCTAATTAATCGTTATACCCTATCGAACAATTTCTATATCGTTCCACTTATGAAAGTCTACCCTGGTTTCGGTTATTTAGATTTCAGTTATATTCGGTCTCAAAATATACTGTCTTATAATTTGTCCAGATAACAAATGTTGATTCCACTAATTTTAAACGTCTTTTCCCCTTACGGTTCTTTGTTTAGATTCATTTTAGTTGCAAAAAATAAACAGCTGAAACGTGACGTAAGAATACTCTTTTTTCATCCCCAACCCATAACAATTTTTTATTTATTTTACTTTTAAGCCTTTGATTGGTGCAAAGGCATCTGCAGACCTCAATTCACTGTCCAACTACGGACAGGAGAGGTTAGTTTATACGTTATAACGTTAGTTAGGTGGGTGTCCGGTTCAAGACCGTTTGTGGAGATTAACCCGGACACTTTTATTTATTTTTAGCGAATTTCCCCTATAGGGAAGAAGCTATTACCGTAGGTCTCATGGTAAGACTTAAGCCCGAGACCATGATAACTTTTTGTTTTGAGGTCCCCAGATGCCAAAAACACTATTCGTTCAAATTTGTATATGTGTATATATATATATATATATATATAAAAATATATATATATGTGTCCGTTAACACGATAACTTGAGTAAAAAAGGTCCGATTTTGATGGAATTTGGCTCAAATGTGTAAAATGACATTCATGACTTTAAGTTCGAAAACCAGAAAAATCGGATCATGGGAAGGGGGGTTTATGGGGGTTTTAAATTTTCCAAAAATCAGTTTTTTGCATTTTTCACCCTAAATTTTTTAAATAACTGAATTTTGGTTTTGACCATGTTATAGAGCTTAAAAAAACACATAATATAGTTTTTGAATTATTAACCTAGGTTGAGTGGTTGCGGAGAAAATCCAAAAAAACCTGCTCATAAAATCTCCCATGTTAATCTTATGGGAAAATGGTTTTTGGTTTTTCCTCAGTTCATTTTAATGTAAACTTCACATTTGCTTTTACCAATCTGTTCAGCTCCACAAAACAATCATTTTGATGTTTAAATTGTGATTCTACGCCCAACCGTTGCAGAGATATTCAAAGTGCTAAACACACTACGTTGTCCAATGTTATCCTTATGGAGAATAAATAAAATTTGATATCTCAATTATTTATGGATGTATGTTGATGAAACTTGGTATGTGGCTTCATGTAGTATTTGTATATTGATATTTGCACAAAAAATTGATTTTTTGTTGATTATTCCCGTAGCAGCAAACCTGCGTACTCAGCCCCCATGTTATTCTTATGGAGAATAACTAGAATGTTATATAGCGCTTATTTATGATTGAATATTGATGAAACTTGGTATGTGGCTTCACCTGGTTAAATTCTATTTATATTTGCATAAAAAACAATTGTTTGTGTTCCTTTTTTCAGCAAACCTACGTACTCATTACCAATTTTATTCAATGGATAATAATTAATACCCCCGTCGCAGCAAACCTGCATACTCAGCGAATTTCCAATGGAGATATAAATGTCTTAATACCTCATAAAGCCACTTACCAAGTTTCATAAAAATATATTCACAAATAAGCGATATATACAATTTTAATTATTCTCCATAAGAATAACATTGGGGCTGAGTATGCAGGTTTGCTGCAACAAGGAACACAAAAAATTTGTTTTTATGCTAATATCAATATAACTCAACTAGGTGAAGTCGTATACCAGTTTTTATTAACTTATGGTCATAATTAAGGGAGACGGAGCATTTAATTATTATCCATAAGAATAACATGGGGCCTGAGTATGCAGGTTTGCTGCTACGGGAGAATTATGCAAAAACAATTTTTTGGAGCAAATATCAATAGACCTCAACGAGATGAAGCTGTATACCAAGTTTCGTCAGTATACGTTCATAAATAAGCGAGATACAAAAAATTTCTTTTCCTCCATAAGAATAACATTAGACAACGTACTGTGTTTAGCACTTTCAATATCTCGGTAACCAATTGACGTAGAGGAATGATCGAAATACCAAATTGTGTGTTTTTTTAAGCTGAATCGAATGGTCAAAACTAAAATTTGACTTTTTCAAAAATTATGTGTAAAAAATTCCAAAAACCTATTTTTGGGGTACAAAACCCCCCCAAAATACCCCTTCGGATAGGTCGATCTGTCTGGTTTTCGAACTTAAAGTCATAAATGCTGCTTTACATGTTTATACCAAATTTCATCAAAATCGGATAATTTTTACGAGAGTTATCGTGCTCACGGACACATATATATATATATATATATATATAGATATATATATATATATATATATATACAGTATCGAACGAATGGTGTTTTTGGGGTCTGGGGACCTCAAAACGAAAAGTTATCATGGTCCCGGGCCTAGGTCTTACCATGCCGACTACGGTAATAGCTTCTTCCCTATAGGGGAAATTCGCTAAAATCGCTTATATGTGAATATATTTTTATGAAACTTGGTATGCGGCTTTATGTGGTATTAAGACATATATTATGCAGTGGAAATTCGCTGAGTACGCAGGTTTGCTGCGACGGGGGTATTTACTTTTCTTATAATAACATCCAACATAATAATATATAAGTTAGGCTAAAGGTAAATGGATATAGTGAATAGTACACAAACTTAACAATGGTCTGGTTTTTATTGGTGACATCGTTAATGGGAAGGCACTATAATCTAAAAATAGTAAAAAAGTGTCCGGCTCAAGCCTGTTTTACGGTAGGCCTAACTGAAACATAAATAACCAAAACCTTAATAGGCCTAACTGAAACCAAAACTGAATAACCTAATTAATCGTTATACCCTATTGAACAATTTCTATATCGTTCCACTTATGAAAGTCTACCCTGGTTTCGGTTATTTAGATTTCAGTTATATTCGGTCTCAAAATATATTGTCTTATAATTTGTCCAGATAACAAATGTTGATTCCACTAATACTTAAACATGTATTGCCGGGAACAACCATTTTAAGGGATTTATGGATATCGCACTAAATACTGAATAAAATATCTAGTCTTTTATTCCCCCAACAAAGCGTTAAGGTCCGGGAGCAAGTTTGAGGAGCCGTTAGACCAAAACATTTTCTCAATAAGAATAACATGGCGGCTTTTGATGCCACTGGGGCAGAGTCCTGAGGTCTGGAGGAAAAACAAAAAAGTACCTATCTACAATTTGTTTGTCCTCTACAACGTTATGGTCCGGAGCAGTTTTGAGTGGTCGTTTTCAAAATCATCTGGGACACACACGCACACGCACAACTATTATAAGTATAGATTTTTCTCAATGCAAAATACTTTGAGCTCCCGTAACAGCCCGATCAACATTTTTTACAAAATTCTTTATGTAAATCCACTAGCAAAAACTACTGTTCCTATTTTAACTGTTTTAGTATTAAATGAAAGGTTTTGGCCTGCAGTTATGTCATAATTACATTTTTTTTATTTTTATGTGTTTTTTTACGCACAATGTTTGCGTTTATTACTCCCATAACAAATATTGTTCTACTTTCAATAAATCACTTACATTACTAGTAAAAACTATTAAATAGTTTTTGTATTAAATTGAAAGTTTTGACATACACTAATGTCACCAATATCTTTGTTTAGTTTAGATGTGTTGCTTCTAATGAGAAATTAATTTTAATTTTTGGCTCTCATAAGAGCCCATGTTCAAATATCAACCACATTCCTTTTGTAAATCCACTAACAAAAACTAAAGGACCGATTTAAATAGTTTTGATCTGAAATCGAAGCTCCTGTCCTACAGAGATTGGTACTTTTATTTTCAGAAAACATGTTTTTCTGAGTGAAAAATTACTTTTAATGTTTAACAAGTAAAAAAAAGATGCTCCTGTTTCACATTTTGATCAAATTTAGTTGATCTATTTACCAGAAATTGCAATTATATATGTGTTAATGGACTGTGCAGGACTCGTCCTTCCAGGCCGATTATGAAATTTTGTTACTAAGTTTTCTCCAAACCTTCTGCGTATGTGTGAACTACTACAATACATTTTAAAAATGGAAGGAAACGTCATTCCTATCTTGTATGATAAATTTTGTTTCCCCTAACCTCCTTAGTAAAGTCAAATTTTACTCCTTGTAATGAAGGAGTATAGTGCTACTTTGTCTCCCACGGAACAGAATCAGCTGACATTTCGCTTCAATCATTAATGCTGCAGCTATAAGGGAATTGGATCAGCTGATTGATATTTCGCTCCAGCTGCAATTAACGTTCCGAGTTTAGTTATTACGCATTACGCAACCAAAATGGACAGTGATTGTGAATGTGAATACTTATCAATACTTGTGGCTTTTGGGGTGTGGGAAAAATGTTGTGTATAAAATTGTCGCCCTCGCCTTCGGCGTCAGGCGCCAACAATTTCCCTCAGGGAACAAAGTTGCACTTTGGTCCCTTAATACACAAATAACTATTGTTTCAAGCAGAAATTCCCGTATTATTTTTACAGCAAAAATTTTTTGCATAAATTAAACTTGAGGTAGTCAATAATATAAAACATAAGTGGGATCATAATACACTGTTACTTATGAAGAATGTGATCATAATGTTTTTGAAAACTTAAATGCTACACAGCGTCTATTAAAACAACCTTACACGTAATCATCAATATATATAACTAGCTGGCCCAACAGACGTTGTCCTGTCCTAATGTCAATGAATTTGTTTTATTTTAAATACTCATTCATTTTCAAGATGAGCCCGTTCGCTTCACTCACTCGCCTCCCGGATTAGCTCATTCGCTATGCTCACTTGAATATCGAAAAAGAGTTTGAGTTGTCATTCAAGTACTTTTTTTATTCCAAAATGAGAGTTTCTATTCAAGTAGTTTTTTATTTCCATAATCAACATATGTTTATGCCTTTCGAGTATTACAGCTGCTTGGTGTAACTGACTGAACTTAGATCAAATCAATGGGAAGGAAAGGCCTGTGGGGCAGAGCCCTTAGGTCGGATTAAAAATTGTCTTTTATAAGAACCTAGTCCTGACATAAACAGACACAACAAAAAATAATTATTCAATTTGGTCCACTAATTCTCAAGTGATGGTGTGACCAAGGGAAATAGGGATCAATTTTTATATATTAAGATGTATACAAAATGTTGGACCTTGAAACAATGACTGGTGGGTCCCAAGAAGTGGGTCAAAGAGTTTTAATTGCTAGATTATATTTAACATTAGATACTACCTTTCCTTTATTTTTGAAATGAGGCAATTTATTCTTCTTAAAAACAAATTGACTGATTTAAGCCTCATTGTTTTTAAGTTCTGCATTTATAGGCTATGTATTTGAACAACAGTATCAAGCTACAATAACAGTGGGAGGCCTGGGGCACAGCCCCCCCCCCCCCCCAGTAAGACTAATGTGTTACATTAAAACCTCTGGATTAGAGTTTAAAATATTTAGGCATTCAAAACCAATTGACTGATTTTAAAACGTACTGTTCATCAAGCCCTGTATTTATACGTATATATTTTTACAGCAATATTAAGCTACAATAAAATAACAATGCTGATGGGTCCTCCAGTGGGACCAAAGTGTAAAACTACTTTTAAACCATGTGCTTTCACTGATTGGGGACCTTTATTGTCGCCAACATCTAATATTTTTTCACAATCTTCAGCTAATATTATTATGAGGACCTAGATGATACCACCCTCAGTGAGACTACTTCATAACCACTTCATATGCACTTTGTCTGACTGACTGATTGACAGATTTCAGGCCTCATTGTTTGTCATGTTCTGGATTTGTATGTCATTGTCAAGCTGCAGTTATAATGGGGGCCCATGAGGTATATTGTCAATTGAAACATTTTTGTTTGTATTGTTAACTGTGAGCTCAATCCTCATACGCAATATAAGAGCGTACTCCTAGTTATTATTATAAACAGGTGTGTTTGGAGGATCATCTGGGAAGAAAAGAACATTTGTGCAGTGCACCAAGCACAGCTCTCCCATCACTGTGAATGTGTGTACGGTAGTCCACTCACCTCCCAGCCAAAGAGTGAGCCAAGTCTCGTTCCTGAGCGGTCATGTGTCTAGTTTCTACAGCGATGCAAAATGGAGAAGTCAATCAAAAATCCCACCAGATGTGAGATCCACATTGTTATTCAGTTTATGAATGCAAAATGTCCAGCCTATTGAAATTTCAGCCTATTGACAAACACTGAAGAAAGATTGTGGTGAAAGAGAAAATAAACGAGTCTTAAGGGAGAAAATGGTGCATCAGGTGTAATGTACGAAGTTACAATTTCCACGACTAGGATCGGAGTGGCAGGTCATCACTCACTACAAAAACAATTTGAAAGAAAGAATTGAGGGTAATATGACAGTTCATGAATCCTTTCCAGAAATTTCAATATCTTGTTAATTCCACTTTCACAATAAACTCTCCTTGGTGTGTTTGTCTAAATATTTCAATAGGTAGTCTGAACATTTGTTTGCATTTTGATACTGACAACACTGCGGATCTCACATTTGGCGGGATTTTTGAATGACGCCGCTATTTTGAATCACAGTAGAAACAAGTCGTGTGACCGCTCAGCAACTAGACTGGGCTCACACTTTGGCGGGGAAGTGCAGGACTGCTACACACACATTCACGGTGACGGGGGAGCTGTGTTCGGTGCAGTGCGCAAACGTTCTTTACATTCCAGGTGGCCTGTGTAACAACTATTAATAATCAATCGTATGTATTTAATTAACCCCAGATTTAGAACAAAGCACCTAGGCAATGAATTGGTACATTTTATAAGTTTGGTTTTTAATGAAGGATTGATATGTTCTAGGCAAAGTTTGATAACAGTATTGAAAAGCCATATTGGAACAGAGAACAATGATGCTGCTTGGTTCCTGTTGGCTTCATTCTCAGAATATCTTGACATCCGAGATCCTGACTTTGTACTGGATTACTTTTATGAGAATGTCCTCAATTCACAACAGGTAACGTAGCAACATTGTACTTACTCTATTTTGGACCAATTGCATGCCACTTAGCTAAGAGTTTCATGAGTGTATTTTGTCAACTACAACTTGGAAAGTCAAGGAATAAGTAAAGGAATTGTTGAGTGTTAAAAGAAACTTCATACATTGGTTTTATATTTTCCATCATACTACACAGAAACAGGTACTTTTCCATCCGTATTGATAGGCTGGAAAGTTGCCCTTTGCAGTGCCTACACACGGAAAATTACTTTACCGTGCACTGTATGGTAAAAGCTTTTTACCGTGCACTTAGTCAGCTGATGAAATAAACAGCTGATTGCAACAATACAACGTTGAACCACATGAGTAATTACGAGTGTTAAATAGTAAACACATTTTGAGAGAACAAACCATTCTATTTGATACTAAAGGAAACTTTTGAAAATGCATTTCAGTGAGGAATACAATGAAATGTACTAATTTTTCTGTGTAGTATGATGTAAAGTATCGTACGTTACTCGCCCGGTAAGCTTTACCGTGCTCGCACGGTAAAACACCACTTACCGGGCTAGTAACGTAATATACTATTACGAAACCATAAGAGTTCGGGTATACTGTAAACCTGAATTTAGTGTGAAAATTCTTAAATAAAAAAGCATAAAATCCTTTGAAGGTCGATTTGAATACTGCTGTCAGCTGTCAGCAGTAATGATGCACCTCAGCTGGAGACAGTTGCCAGAACTGGTGCAACTGAACCTGTGTGATTGTTGTGTTGTTGCAGGTTGAAGAGTAGGGGGAGGGTGTTGTACCTAGGGACAAATTTTGGTTATTTAATTTTATACTAGTTGTTGCCCGTTGATGCTCGACAGATACAGCTCCATTCATGGTGAGTGGAGCGCTAGGCAGATGGTGCGAAACATGTATAAAATGTACTTTTTAAACTGCTATTTCCTTCCAATTATTTTTCTTGTGTCAAATTTTAAGAAGAAAAAATGGATTCAACAATCAGTGGATCATAATCTAATTTTTTGGGATATCAATACAGATAAAAGTAGTTAGGGTGGCCACCTTGGCTATAACATGGGCTCTTATGGAGAATAGAATAACATGGACTCTTATGGAGAATAGAATAACATAGGCTCTTATGGGGGAATAGAATAACATGGGCTCTTATAAGGGAATGACAGACCCTATTGGGGTGTAATTACTACCCTTTGTGACAGTCATCTATATTTTGCTACCCTCTGTAGTTGATTATTTATCTTTTGCATCCCTCTGTGGTTAATTATCTGACCCTCTGTGTTTAATTATCTACCATGTGGTAATTATTTAACCCTCATGTCCTTCTGTCTCCTTCACTTCCTTCTGTGTTTCTAACTGCAGCTCCTGTTCTCTCAGCGTACTGTAGCTGACGGGTGTAACGTGAACATTTTAAGTAACCTGATTGGCTGGTATGTTATTAATTGTAATTCGCATTCTGCTTACGGGTTGACACACCTACTACAATTTCGCACTACTATCGTCTCCAGGCCTGCCCTCCAGCCTTCGTTCACTACCTGTCCCCAGACGCTGCCACTGCCCTGTCACCAGACTATCAACTCCTGCAACAAATAAACATATTACATCAGCCACCCCCCACCTCCATTCTATTTTCCTGCGTGCGCTTTCTGTCTTTGTTCCCAGATTTCATTGCGAACAGACGTGTCCCTGTGTTGCTCCGTTCGTTGCTATTGTGCTTGGCGAAGATAACCTTAAATTCGTGAAAAGTAACCTTCCTTTTGCGTTATCACACGTATGTCTTGTTCGTATTTGACTTACCTGTGTTTGTTTAGTGTTTGTATTTAATTGTTTGACTTGGCTAGAGTAGTGTTGTGTGGTGTATTTAACTGTATGACTTGCTAGCGGACAGTAAAGTTTCTTGTTTGACCTGGCTAGAGTAGTGTTGTGTGTTGTATTTAATTGTTTGATCTGGCTAGAGTAGTGCTGTGCGTTGTATGTGTTGACTAACATTACCTCACTCCCAGTAACCTCAGTTTACTATTTGACTTTATTTTAGTAGTGTTGTGTGTTGTATTTAATTGTTTGATCTGGCTAGAGTAGTGCTGTGCGTTGTATGTGTTGACTAACATTACCTCACTCCCAGTAACCTCAGTTTACTGTTTGACTTTATTTTAGTAGTGTTGTGCGTTGTATGTGTTGACTAACATAACTTCACTCCCAGTACCTCAATTTCTTGTTTGGCTTGGCAAGAGTAGTGTTGTGCGTTGTATGTGTTGACTAACCTAACCTCATACCCAGTAACCTTACATTTCAGTGTTAACATAAACTCACTTTCGTGTAACATAACCTCACATCCTTATGTCGAGAGTAGTGTAGTGGTGTATTCAGCTGTATGACTTGCTAGCGTACAGTAACATCAGTTTTGAGAGCTAACATAAACCTCACTTCCTTGCTTCAAAAGTATTGTCATGTGATTTTTAGCGTTATCTGAATTGCTGGTTTAAAGTAACCTCACTTTACAGTTACCGTGTACCGTCAGCTACAGGACGGTTTTTAACCGTCAAACTTTCCCGTCATAACCTCACACATTACACTACAAAATTGATAACCTTACTTTTCCTTGTGTTATATTGATTTTATTTTCCGTGCATGGTGTACTTCATTTGATTTTTGTGTTGTGATCGTGTTTATTGTCTTGACTAGATTAGTGCTGTGTGGTGTCTAATCTGACTTTATAGTTTACAGTAAAGAAAGTAATCATAACCTCACTTCCTTGTGTCAAGAGTAGTGTTGTGTTTGTATTTAATTGTTTGACTTGGCTGGAGTAGTGAAATACTTGTATGTGTTGACTAACATAACAGTAATCTCACTTTCTATCCTTGTTCTTTAATGCAGTTTGTTCACAAGGCTAGAGTAGTGTTTGCTACCTTCATTAGAGTTGTTTTCTGACTTTCGGACACCTCATAACTTAACTTGTAGTTCTGCTTTGACTTGCGTAGTTTGTGTGTTAGTGTTTTCTGACTTGCGCAGTTATACAGGAGTACTGTGCTCTTTTGTAGATCCTCTGTACCTGATCTTTTAGAGAACTTGATCAGTGACTCTAAAGTATCAGTTCCAAGAGTAACAGTTACATCATCTATCTTTTTCATATAATATAAGTGAAGACTGCTACAAAGTAACAGTTCCAAAGGTAACTGTTCCCAAAAAATAACAGGTCCAACCGTACTCGTTCCAAGAAAGTATTGGTTCCAACAGTAACTGTTCCAAAAGTATCAGTTTCAGTATATCAAACAGTGAAAAAGTAACAGTTCCGTTCTCTATACATCTCTTACAACAAGTTCTGGTACTTCAGTCTGATTTCAGTCGTGACACTGATCAGACATGATTAGTGCTGCTCTTGCGTAATCGTTAAGTGTTCTCTTGCATAGATTATTATTAGCTTGATTCTGGTCAGTGTATTTGCTCTTTTTAAACATTAGAGCAATTTGTATAACAGTTAAGCTTGTTTTCATTATTTAATTCTGTGTTAAAAGACGGACGTTTCTAAAAGTGACCATCAAAGCCCAGTAAATTTAATTAGTAAAGACGAAACCTATGTAAAACACTTCAGACTTTATGGGACAAACGCTGTTTTAAAATTCATTGAACCTCCCAAGGGCGTCTCTGAGGTTGATTGGATTCGTAAAGGTTTTAATTGAATTGTAGAGAAATCCAAAGCCAACACTGCACCTACCGACTATCTCGGGTTTAAATTACAGTCTATAAATTTAAAAAGTGCTGAACCGGGGTATTTAGCTTTGAGACCGGTCTCTGAAGTTAGCGGTGATGTTCTCTAGGATATTTTTGGGGGCATTATTCAATCAAATCCCAAATCAATTAAATCTACAGATACATTTAGAGTCGATGTAATGAGGGTTAACGTCCCTATTGGTAAAGGGAGAGTACATCCAGAGATGTACAACACGTTTGACGAGGAATGTAAAGCTAGGAAGGGTATTGTAGTAATTAGTGTAGTAATTATTGTGTAATAATAAAGACAATTTATGTCTGGCTAGAGCGTTGGTTGTAGGCTAAGCACTTCCTAGAAATGATCACAGTATAAAGCTATTCGCCAGGACATGGGACAAAGACAAACTTTCAGAGCTAATAAGCTCATAGCAAAAGCCTGTGTAGAAATGCCGGAGGAGGGCGCGGGTATTCCTGAGCTTCAGAAATTTCAGTCCCATCTTAAAAAATACAGAATAACAGTCTACAGTTACAAAAAAAAGGCCGGAATGTTTACTTTGAGGGGAGTAATGAAGACGCTAAATTCAAAATTAACCTCATTTTTCACAACAGTCATTACAATTTAATTATAAACTTAACCGCTGCTTTTGTATTTAATTATTTCTGTGAAATCTGTCATATTCCCTACAAAAACAAAGGTGAGCATCGATGCTCTAACAGATGCTCATCTTGCCATTCCATCTCCCTGCCCTGTAAACTTGAACACGGAGGCGTTACATGCCGTCTTTGCAACCATTTCTTCAAAAACGAGCGGTGTTTAGCCCATCGAGGGCAAGTTTGTAAATCTATAAAGATCTGCCGCGTCTGTAAGAAAATGATTTTTCCAACAAAACGTAAGACAGCTCATGTACGTGGAGAGATTTATTGTAAGCCCTGTGTGTGTTCAAAGACCCCGCGCATCAGTGTTTCATGAGGGTAGATATGAGAACTCCAGAAGACCGTGATTTTTTGTTTATTTTCTTTGACTTGGAAACAAGGCAGGACGAGTCACTTCCCACGGACCCTCAACATAAAGTTCATAAAGTCAACTTGTGCGTATTACAACAGTACTGCTTTAAATGTATTAACAGTATTGAATGTGAAACTTGCTCGGAAGGGCAAAAGAGAACATTGTCTGGTTATAATAATGCCTGGTCCGACATCAGGTACCTTTTCATTCATGTAGGTTTATAAGCCGATCAATGTTATTGATATTACTATTACAGTAATATTATTCATTGTTCTTAATAATATAATGTTAATAACTATTAATAATCACTAATAATTACTACAGCATTCGTGGTAAGTTTGTAAATCTAATGTTGTACGTAGAAAGGTTTGCAGCCATGCGTTATTAGTCAGCCAATCAATCACAGCAGTTGTTTCTCCATTCTTCCCTGAGAATCTACTCCCATTTTACCATCCCCTAATACTGTCCAATAATCACGCTGGTTTACGGTTTGTACCTAGGTTCCTGTAATTACTTACAGAACCCCACGTCTACAACTTTATGCTGTCGCAATCAGAGAATCACAGCCACTCTGTTCACAGTCGTTCTATTACACAATAAGAAACGAAAAGAATATCTCTTCAAAAACATCTGAGAGTATTGCAATGATGAGTTTTAGAATATTCTTTGCCCACAACCAGGACCTGCAATTGAACCTAAACCTGAACCTCTACCCATGGATGATGGTGATGAGGCTCCGCCAGACGACCCACCAGCTGTTCCTGTCCCTTTGACAAAGCGTCACAAGCCATCAGTTTGGAAAAATAAAAAAAGACTTAAGAAAACTTTCTTATATCATTTTAAAGAATAGATTTTAGGCTTTGTTTTGATATCAAATTCATTCCTTAAATGTAAAAAATCAAGATTTTGTAGTGTTTCAAGTTTTAAAATGCGTTATTCTCACAAAGCCCAGTTTTATTTTACAAAACTCAAACGTCTGTAACTTGAACAACAAAAATCGTAGGGACATAATCGTTTTAACAAACTGTTTGTAAATAAAAGCTTAATTTGAAAATATCAATAACTCAAAATCGGAAATTGCCGACAAGAGGTCCCGTTTTGCTTCCCGCCTCACATTTCTCTAAGTCCTTGTAGGATTTTTCGAACATTGACTCTGGGCAGTAGTACTTTTTGTCGGGCATCGGGCCTACATAATTTTGGTTCGCCAGAGTATTGAATAAATGCAGGAAATAGCCCTTATTTTTCTCAGGAGGTAGATAAAAAGCTTTAGGGCGTGCAGAGAGAGACATGCGAAAGTAGCTAAGTGAGTCCACAAACCTTACATTGGCTACTTCAATCAATATAGCTTTAGTTCCTCGAGGAGTGATGTTTGGGGTAAATTTAGTTTCTTCCATAATATACTGTAGAGTGAATTGAAAATCAAAACCCTGCCAGTTGTGGGCAATTACACAGACATTCTTAAACTGTTTACGAATTTCCATTTCATAGTCCATGAATTGTTTTACCGGTTCTTTTTCAAATACTCTTTGCCGTTCCGAGCAAGTTTCACATTCAATACCGTCAATACAATTAAAGCAGTACTGTTGTAATATGCACAAGTTGACTTTATGAACTTTCTGTTGAGGGTCCGTGGGAAGAGACTCGTTCTGACTTGTTTCCAAGTCAAAGAAAATAAACAAAGAATCATGGTCTTTTGGAGTTCTCATATCTACCCTCATGAAACACTGATGCGCGGGGTCTTTGAACGCATTGCAGGGCTTACAATAAATCTCTCCACATACATGAGCTGTCTTATGTTTTGTTGGAAAAATAAGTTTCTTACAGACACGGCAGAACTTTATAGATTTACAAACTTGCCCTCGATGGGCTATTAAAATCCGCTCGTTTTTGAAGAAAAGGTTGCAAAGACGGCATGTAACGCCTCCGTGTTCAAGTTTACAGGGCGGGGAGATGGAATAGCAAGATGAGCATCTGTTAGAGCATCGATGCTCACCTTTGTTATTATAGGGAATATGACAGATTTCACAGAAATAATTAAATACAAAAGCAGCGGTTAAGTTTGTAATTACATTGTAATGACTGTTGTGAAAAACGAGGTTAATTTTGAATTTAGCGTCTTCATTACTCCCCTCAAAGTAAACATTCCGGCCTTTTTTTTCGTAACTGTAGACTGTTATTCTGTATACTTTAAGATGGGACTGAAATTTCTGAAGCTCAGGAAAACCCGCGCCCTCCTCCGGCATTTCTACACGGGCTTTTGCTATGAGCTTATTAGCTGTGGAAGTTTGTCTTTTTCCCATGTCCTGGCGAATAGCTTTATACTGGGGATCATTTTTAGCAAGTGTTTTTACTACCACCAACGCTCTAGCCAGACATAAATTGTCTTTATTATTAATTACTGCAATACCCTTCCTAGCTTTACATTCCTTGTCAAACGTGTTGTACATCTCTGGATGTACTCTCCCTTTACCAACAGGGATGTTAATCCTCGTTAAATCGACTCTAAATGTATATGTAGATTTAATTGATTCGGAATTTGATTGAATAATGCCCCCAAAAATATCCCAGTGAACATCAGAGAAAATATCCGCTAACTTCAGAGCTACATCTGAAAAACTAACTTCAGAGCTATCTGGTCTCAAAGCTACATACCCCGGTTCAGCACTTTTTAAATTTATAGACTGTAATTTAAACCCGAGATAGTCGGTAGGTGCAGTGTTGGCTTTGGATTTCTCTACAATTCAATTAAAACCTTTACGAATTCAATCAAACTCAGAGATGCCCTTGGGAGGTTCAGTGAATTTAAAAACAGCGTTTGTCCCATAAAGTCTGAAGTGTTTTACATAGGTTTCGTCTTTACTAAATAAATTTACCGGGCTTTGATGGTCACTTTAGAAATGTCCATCTTTTAACATAGAATTAAATAATGAAAACAAGCTTAACTGTTATACAAAACGCTCTAATGTTTAAAAAGAGCAAATACACTGACCAGAATCAAGCTAATAATAATCTATGCAAGAGAACACTTAACGATTACGCAAGAGCAGCACAAATCATGTCTGATCAGTGTCACGACTGAAATCAGACTGAAGTACCAGAACTTGTTGTAAGAGATGTATAGAGAACGGAACTGTTACTTTTTCACTGTTTGATATACTGAAACTGATACTTTTGGAACAGTTACTGTTGGAACCAATACTTTCTTGGAACGAGTACGGTTGGACCTGTTATTTTTTGGGAACAGTTACCTTTGGAACTGTTACTTTGTAGCAGTCTTCACTTATATTATATAGTATTACATGTCATCCATTCATTATTTAGTGATAATTTTCCTATTATGTGTTATTTTATATCTAAGTTTCCCTATCAATGTGTTAATTAATTAATTTCCCCTAATGTGTTATTTGTATTAATTGTCCCATGTTTGTGCCTAATAATAATCATCCTTATTATCACTCCTCAGAAAGCCATTCCCCTCTATGTATTTAATGTTTATTTATCTATGCAATTGTATAATAATATGTATTTCATTAAGTTAATCACCAATAATTATTCATAGCCTATCCCCATATAATAGCCTACTCACTTAATTTAATATATTTGTTAATAATAATATTTTAGATATAATTTATGTGAGAGGATTGCAATAAAATTAAAATTTAATATAATATACTTTTCAAAAATAGTCCTTAAGGAATCTAAATTACAGTGACCAGTGCTAACAATTGTGTGACCATGTGCTTCTCAACAATGGACCATGCTTCCAGACCTCATCTCTGCTAGATCTTTCTTCTTGCTCCAGATGCCATTGTGTTAAGACCTAAAATCTGTGAAGGACACAGTTCCTATTTTAAATTTCCCAGTATGGCCTAAGTTTTGCATTGCTTAGTGCTCATTTTATTAGGGACTTACTGCTCAATTAATACCATCTTTAAATTCATTCCTTTTTATTTGATTTTCCCCAAAAACTGGTATTTGAGCGAAGAACATTTGTAAGCAGATTGGTAAACTCCTTCCATTGTATTCTATTTAGGGACTGGAAAGAATACAGACATTTAAATAGAACAAGCCTAATGTTCTGAAAGTTAAAGTAACCTCAAGAGAGTATTTTTATATTGAACTATCTTTCCAAATTTAATTTTGAGTATTTTAACCATTCATTAAGTCAGTGAAACCATTGGACTCTCCTTTTGGACAACACTAAAATTTCCATTGTTGTAATTTTTCAACACATCAGCTTAATTGGACTTAATATTCTTTCAAATATCATCCCAACGTTATTCAAGTCAGCACGATACTTCCCCCCTGAGAAAATGAGCCCTCATTTGTAAAGAACCCCATTTAGAACCCAAAATATGAACATTTAGTTTTAGGCCTACAAGTATGTTTGTCATTTACCTTCTAGGCTAGGCCCCACATTGTAACTGTTCCCCCTGAGTTGTATATTATTGTAAATCCCTTTAATTGAGAACCTTTTGAAACATAATTGTACTAATAGATAAATAAATATTGTATTGTTCCTCTGTAACTTTGTATTTTATTCAAATCGTTAAAGAAATCTTAGAAATTGTACACCTACCTTTTGTTGACATCCAGAGTAAATACAAAACACATTCTACTCACTACAATAAAGTAAAGGAGACCACAAGTATAAGTATATTTATTATCAAGTCAAAGAAGATCATTTGTGAGCTATATTTCAATAGCCTAGGGAATTTTATAAGTAATAACACTGATTTTTGTAAAGAGAAGCTAGGCTTAGCACATGGCAGCCATTGCCCTCAGATCCCGATAGCGTCGCTTTTTATATCCACTTCCCCTGAACACATCCGAGCAGATAATTAGTTAAAAGTTAGCAATTTAGAACTATAATTAGGTAAGAACACTCTTTTAGAAGTTAAATAAGAATTATATGAAAAAGATAGATGATGTAACTGTTACTCTTGGAACTGATACTTTAAAGTCACTGATCAAGTTCTCTAAAAGATCAAGTACAGAGGATCTACAAGAGAGCACAGTACTCCTGTATAACTGCGCAAGTCAGAAAACACTAACACACAAACTACACAAGTCAAAGCAGAACTACAAGTTAAGTTATGATGTGTCCGAAAGTCAGAAAACAACTCTAATGAAGGTAGGAAACACCACTCTAGCCTTGTGAAAAAACTGCATTAAAGAACAAGGATAAAAAGTGAGATTACTATTATGTTAGTCAACACATACAAGGACGTCACTACTCCAGCCAAGTCAAACAATTAAATACAAACACAACACTACTCTTGACACAAGGAAGTGAGGTTATGATTACTTTCTTTACTGTAAACTACCAAGTCAGATTAGATAGATACACTACACAGCACTAATCTAGTCAAGACAATAAACACAAACTCAACACAAAAATCAAATGAAGTACACCATGCAAGGAAAATAAAATCAATATAACACAAGGAAAAGTAAGGTTATCAATTTTGGAGTGCATTGTGTGAGGTTATGACGGGAAAGTTTGACGGTTAAAAAGTGAGGTTACTTCACACCAGCAATTCAGATAACGCTAATAATCACACGACAATACTTTTGAAGCAAGGAAGTGAGGTTTATGTTAGCTCTCAAAACTGATGTTACTGTACGCTAGCAAGTCATACAGCTGAATACACCACTACACTACTCTTGTCATAAGGATGTGAGGTTATGTTACATGAAAGTGAGTTTATGTTAACACTGAAATGTAAGGTTACTGGGTATGAGGTTAGGTTAGTCAACACATACAATGCACAACACTACTCTAGCCAGATCAAACAATTAAATACAACACACAACACTACTCTAGCCAGGTCAAACAAGAAACTTTACTGTCCGCTAGCAAGTCATACAGTTAAATACACCACACAACACTACTCTAGCCAAGTCAAACAATTAAATACAAACACTAAACAAACACAGGTAAGTCAAATACGAACAAGACATACGTCTGATAACGCAAAAGGAAGGTTACTTTACACGAATTTAAGGTTATCTTCGCCAAGCACAATAGCAACGAACGGAGCAACACAGGGACACGTCTGTTCGCAATGAAAGCTGGGAACAAAGAGAAAGAAAGCGCACGCGGGAAAATAGAATGGAGGTGGGGGGTGGCTGATGTAATATGTTTATTTGTTGCAGGAGTTGATAGTCTGGCGACAGGGCAGTGGCAGCGTCTGGGGACAGGTAGTGAACGAAGGCTGGGGGGCAGGCCTGGAGACGATAGTAGTGCGAAATTGTAGTGGGTTTGTCAACCCGTGAGCAGAACGTGAATCACAATTAATAACATACCAGCCAATCAGGTTACTTAAAATGTTCACGTTACACCCGTCAGCTACAGTACGCTGAGAGAACAGGAGCTGCAGTTAGAAACACAGAAGGAAGTGAAGGAGACAGAAGGACATGAGGGTTAAATAATTACCACATGGTAGATAATTAAACACAGAGGGTCAGATAATTAACCACAGAGGGATGCAAAAGATAAATAATCAACTACAGAGGGTAGCAAAATATAGATGACTGTCACAGAGGGTAGTTATTACACCCCAATAGGGTCTGTCATTCCCTTATAAGAGCCCATGTTATTCCATTCCCCCATAAGAGCCTACGTTATTCTATTCTCCATAAGAGTCCATGTTATTCTATTCTCCATAAGATCCCATGTTACGGCCAAGGTGGTCGCCCTAACTACTGATAGGAAAGAAAGGAGAAAAAACCTTGCATAAGTAATCCAGTTGCCAACTACCATGAAAAACACTGTATTTTCCTTTATAAATAATAATAGCTTCTAAATATATATATATATATTTATATATATATATAAACCTTAGTAGCCTAATGATAGCGTTCTATTAGGCTCAAAAACATCAGAAATAAGTAGGCCTAAAACGATCAATTTGTATTGGATAAATGGTTTTAAAATGTTCAAGACATAAGCCTTTCGAGAATTTGCAAAGGGCTATAGATATTGTAATCCCTATAGTTGACCTAAAATAAGTATCAGTATTATTAGTAAAACAGAGCTTAGTGACACCGTTTATAACCACGTTACAAAAAGTTTGTTGGCGCCGGTTGGATTCGAACCCGGCTCGTCTGTTTTGTAGACCGTCGCGCTATCAACTGATATACAAAAACTGACGATTGAAGCGGCAAAGTACAGCATTACGACGTGACATCAGAACAATTGACTGTATTTTCTGAGTGGAATAAATCTATTTATTTATATGATTATTTTCTTACACACACAGGTTTGGGAGCACCTGCCGAATTAAATCCGGTGCATTAGTTCCTAAATATGCTCAAAGATGGTATTTAGTATGAATGTAAACCATTTATTTAAACCGACCCTTTACAATTTGCTATTGCAGTAATCAGTTATACCATTAATTTTATTTCAATCAGCTGTTTTACATAATTAAGTAACTTTAGGTATAGTACTAAAAATTTAACAGTCAAATCTTATTTATTTGTTAATTCACCAACTTGTAACGGGGGGAAGGTTATGATTGTGGTGGACCTACTCGGGGTGGCTAATTGACCTGCTAATTTGCTAATTGAACTAATTGACTGGGTGGTTATTACAACTGGGTTAACTGGATCTTAGGCGTGCTGACTCTGCCACTGGGTTAGGATAATTAAGGATTGGAAAACTAAGAAGGCAGGCCGGTGTCTGGCCTAGCCATGAGTTGTTAATTGGTACTATAATACTAATTGGGGGTTGGAAAACGTGACTGGGTGCCCAGGGGCCTATGTATCTTTACCAGACCAGAATGCTATACCAGCCAGCTCTGATGATTAATTTAACTATAAATAACTATCCTTCCAAGACCTACTACTGAAATTGTTACAAGTGCCTGAACCTGCAAAATTGATAGCTGTACTGGATAATAAGTGAATTAACTAAGTTTCTGAATATAAGCAATGATACTTTACGTTTATTAACTAAGTGTCTTCTGAGGAGAGGAATAACCAGAATCTAATTATGGTAATCAAAGGCTAAACATGCGGTCGGGGAGAAGCCTCGACCGCCATCCAATTCCTACATAATCCTGTTAATTGGGGGGGTCCCCAAAGGGATTGCCTCTCTGATTGCCGGTTAGCCTACCATTTCTGATACTAACAACTACTTAAAATATTGTACTTATTGTATGAAGTCGGATAAATCTGATGAAGGTGTGCGGGGAGGTGACGCTCTAGAAGCTGGCAAAACGACAAGGGGGAGAGGACGCCACAGGAAGCTGCCGCTAACGGTAAAAACGGTCAGCTGGCTCAACGCCGCTGATGGCGTTTGGTGCGGGTACGCAAGCCACCTACACTATATAAAAATAGCGTGACGCTGAGCGTCACAAACTATAAAACTGTATAGTTTAAATAATATAAAACTGTATTATTTTTTCCATTTAAAGGACAATACATAATAATTGTATACATTTTTAGGGACTGGCCATGATAAACCACATGCTTCTTGAGCATTTGCTCTTTTTCTGTTGTTAGACAAAATTCCTCGTGTCTTTACAATCAGCTGATTGAAGGACTGTAAAATAAAATCATTGCAAAGGTTTGGAAATGTAGATTTTTTTTAAATTTAAGAAAGTAAGATAACGTAAAAGTAAATAAAACCTGCTAATATAGAAAAGTTTAACTTTTATTTGGTACAAACTGCATGTAAATCAGTCCAGTGGAAGTCTCAGACGAACTTGTCCAGAGGATTGAAAAAGTTGACTTTCCCCATGTTATATCTCCATAAGAAAAGTTTATTTTTTATTGTTGACCCATTTAACATAAATATTTTCAAAATACAAATAAAACCTGCTAATGTAGGACTGGAAACCCTTGTTTTGGTACAACCCGCATGTAAATTGGCCCAGTAGAAGTCTCAGACAAAATGTCCAAATTTTTTTTCACTATGGCTTTAAATATATAGATTTTTTCCCAGAAGATTTATTTACTTACAATTAATGTCTATATAAAAATAGTCTTTTTTACAAAGTACTACAAATATTCTTGGAGCTTGAATTTAAGAAGAAAGAGTATACAAATGTATTTTGATATAATTTGAAATTTGAACCATGGTTGTACCTAGGGGCAGTTATAAAAGGTCATAAAACTCAGTTGTTTAGTGATAAAATTAATGTGTATTAGTATAAAAATAAACAATAGTAAAAAAAAACTAAATATACATAAAGTAGTAGCTAATTTATATATATTGGTCGATAGGTCTAATGTATTTTTACTCTTCAAATAAAAATGCATGTATCTCCTTAACGCATATCGTAACCGGAAAAAGAAACAGGAAATTTCAGCTGCTTCTGTAATCTTTCAGTACCACGTATAAGACAGGTTCATGTAGTTTAATTGTGTTATCACTTACACTTACCAATGGTGAGTGCTACATGGGAATATATACAACGGTTTGTTTATATATCACTGAAGTCAAAAATGTCTTCTTCATTCTTTACTCTAAATCGTTAGTGTCCAGGCATTTTCTTAAATAGTTCTCTGAAAATGTGTTTTTGTCTTTCTCGATTAGGCGTACTAATTATTTTTGCCAGAAAAGGTTGAATGATGAACTAAAATGAATGTTGAATAATGTTGCCTGGTGATTGAACTTAAACATAATCTCCAGCATTCAACTCATCAACATTCAGATTTTTTCCGAGACCCTTTGCATCAGGATAGTCTATGTCTGTAATATCAACAAAATAATAGCTCATATCATTATTCCTTTCTCCGTGGCATATTATTCAGTGCTGAATATCTGAAAAATACATAAAAAGAAGAATTTGATGTACCTAGGGACGTCCCTAGGTACATAACATATTTTGTGCCTAGGTACAACATGGTACACTTTTTTTGGTTTGTGTCATGAAAATATTTTAGGTTTGGCTTTAGTAAGATATAATGTTACCAAAATGTAGCTCTTAAACTGTATGTTAAGGTGTGTACTTTATTGTATTTTAAATTAGTTGTGAATATCCATAAAACAAACCATAAACTTTCAACAAAAATTTAAAATTTACTTTCGATGGCCTAAAACATAAATTAATTTATAGAATCAAAACTGAGTCACTCAGACCAACTTATTCTTGGATACAAAGTGCCAGAACTGGCACTACTGAACCTGTGTGACATCTGTTACCAGCTGCTGCCAGCTGGTAACAGAGGTGATGCACCTCAGCTGGAGACAGTTGCCAGAACTGGCACTACTGAACCTGTGTGACTGTTGTGTTGTTGCAGGTTGACGAGTACTGCTGCCAGCTGGTAAAAGTGGTGATGCACCTCAGCTGGAGACAGTTGCCAGAACTGGCACAACTGAACCTGTGTGACTGTTGTGTTGTTGCAGGTTGACGAGTACTGCTGCCAGCTGGTAAAAGAGGTGATGCACCTCAGCTGGAGACAGTTGCCAGAACTGGCACAACTGAACCTGTGTGACTGTTGTGTTGTTGCAGGTTGACGAGTACTGCTGCCAGCTGGTAACAGAGGTGATGCACCTCAGCTGGAGACAGTTGCCAGAACTGGCACTACCGAACCCTTGTGACTGTTGTGTTGTTGCAGGTTGACGAGTACTGCTGCCAGTTGGTAACAGTAGTGATGCACCTCAGCTGAAGACAGTTGCCAGAACTGGCACAATTGAACCTGTGTGACTGTTGTGTTGGTGCAGGTTGACGAGTACTGCTGCCAGCTGGTAACAGAGGTGATGCACCTCAGCTGGAGACAGTTGCCAGAACTGGCACTACCGAACCCTTGTGACTGTTGTGTTGTTACAGGTTGACGAGTACTGCTGCCAGCTGGTAACAGAGGTGATGCACCTCAGCTGGAGACAGTTGCCAGAACTGGCACTACCGAACCCTTGTGACTGTTGTGTTGTTGCAGGTTGACGAGTACTACTGCCAGCTGGTAACAGAGGTGATGCACCTCAGCTGGAGACAGTTGCCAGAACTGGCACTACCAAACCCTTGTGACTGTTGTATTGTTGCAGGTTGACGAGTACTGCTGCCAGCTGGTAACAGAGGTGATGCACCTCAGCTGGAGACAGTTGCCAGAACTGGCACTACTGAACCTGTGTGACTGTTGTGTTGTTGCAGGTTGGCGAGTACTGCTGCAAGCTGGTAACAGAGGTGATGTACCTCAACTGGAGACAGTTGCCAGAACTGGCACTACTGAACCTGTGTGACTGTTGTGTTGTTGCAGGTTGACGAGTACTGCTGCCAGCTGGTAACAGAGGTGATGTACCTCAGCTGGAGACAGTTGCCAGAACTGGCACAACTGAACCTGTGTGACTGTTGTGTTGTTGCAGGTTGACGAGTACTGCTGCCAGCTGGTAACAGAGGTGATGTACCTCAGCTGGAGACAGTTGCCAGAACTGGCACAACTGAACCTGTGTGACTGTTGTGTTGTTGCAGGTTGACGAGTACTGTTGCCAGCTGGTAACAGAGGTGGTGCACCTCAGCTGGAGACAGTTGCCAGAACTGGCACAACTGAACCTGTGTCACTGTTGTGTTGTTGCAGGTTGACGAGTACTGCTGCCAGCTGGTAACAGAGGTGATGCACCTCAGCTGGAGACAGTTGCCAGAACTGGCACAACTGAACCTGTGTGACTGTTGTGTTGTTGCAGGTTGACGAGTACTGCTGCCAGCTGGTAACAGAGGTGGTGCACCTGAGCTGGAGACAGTTGCCAGAAAGGTTGCAAGTGAACCTGTGTGACTGCTTGCTCCGTCACTTGGCTCAGTTTACCGTCCCACTCCCTATGATAGCACGTTGTCTCGACATTTGCCAGTTGATCACCGAAAGTCATGCTGAGTCTCCGGAGCAAGCCAGAGAAAGAGTGAAGGAATGGGCCAGTAATCTCATAACTGTAAGTCACCCACATTAACTGTATCTGTAGCATAGCTGAAAGCTAGAGGTGTGCGAATAGTGAATTTTTAGTTCGGATCGGTTTCTGTTCAGATAGCTTAAGTTCGGATCGGATACGAATCGGATAGTAAAAGTTTCGGAACGGATAATTTTTGGATTCGGATATTTACTTTGCCAGTACCACACGTTACATAGATCTCTAAGGATTACTATATTTTTAAGTCAGAACTTTACATTTTCATTTAGGTACGGTACCTTGCAAGATATGAAATAGCCTATAAAATATTTCAGCTAGGTAATTTTATTCAGTAGGTACACAAAAAGTGGTTATTGTTTTTACAACTGTATCTTTCTGAGTAATTGAAGACTACACATGACCTAACCAGAAAACAGCATGTCTAAATAGAGGAGCAATTACTTATACCAACCTGTGTACTTACTCAAGAATACTATCTTCTCTGCCGTGAAAAATACAAGAAATATGTTTACTGGATGAGCATGTAAACCTTTGTAATTTGGCAACATTAGGCCTATATTTGTTATTAAATCAGTGAATAAAGCCCACTGTCTATGATGTTTTATTTGAATAACCATTGTTCTTCCTCTAATTTATAGTCTTATAACAAATAAACTGGTAGGCTAATATAAATAATTGAACTGGTTGTAAACAAATAGGCTAACAATATATTATTTATTTTAGAATCCAAAATTTGGAGTCTGGATGAAGGAATCAAATGTTTATGAATAAACCAAATTTAATAATGTGTTTGGCAATATCACAACTTCCAAACTGTGATTGTAAAACTTGGTAATAAAGGTCAAATAACAAACTACTTGACTTTAGCGGAAAAAAATTACAAGTTAAAAAGTAATAATTTTGGTAAAGTTAGGCTATATAATTTATTAAAAGTAGGTCTAGATTAGGCTACTCAACTTCAATCATTTAATGTCACCTTGACTGCCATGGCTTTAATGTCCTTGTCATTCTGATATAACTCCTTAGCCTATCTGGATTTAGTAAAAAAACCAAACATACACATATGGTCAGACAAGTGGAAAAACAAGGCAACATTTTAATATGATGACATCCGACAGCCTAATTAAAATTCCGGAATCACCGATCTTAAAAAGTAGCAAACTTTACAACATACTTTTAGGCCTAGCACGACCTAGGCAATGAAACAATGACTCAGTAGGCCTTCTAAAAAATCGATGACCAAAACATTTCCTTTGTTTTATAAATTTACTAACTAGTTTGAATTTTTGTTCACTAAAAAATAGAAACTTTGTTTAGTTTGTCACCGGAATGTAAACATACAACATAACCTTGAATCTTAAAGCTTGCATTTCAGACATTCAGAGACTTCACTATCGACTTCGTTCCTTTTAGAATTTCCATATAATGCTATTCTTTTTCTGTTCCATTTTAAAGAAATTAATTTAACAAAATCAAATAATAACCGAACGATGAAACCTATGTAAATAAATCATAGGCAACTAAGCGATGCTCCCATGAATCCGAATCCGTCGTCGTTGCTTCGCGTCGTCGTAATACACAACCAGCTTAATATATCTAGAGGTCTCGTCTGGTGGTAAGAAAGTGAAGTCTTTTCTTGGCGTATGATAGCTGTATATGGATTAAGCTCTTTGATCATACCGGGAAACTCATAAGCGTCATTTCAGTATTTTAATTGGAGGGGCAAACATAGTCGTGATCGTAATTATTGTGACTTTTCATAAATTATAATAATATGTTCTCCAAATTATTGGGGGAGGGGGCAACTGCTCCCCCATGCCACCCCCGAATTACGCCCATGGGGAAACTTGCCCGTAGATCAAGCTGTGCAACTCGTTTTGAGCAAGTCACCAATATGTTTCTCAGTATTCTGTTGAATGGAAACAGAATATCAGTAGCAGCAATAATTTTAAATTTCATACACTAACATTTCTGTTTGCATAATGCAACTTTGGAATTACGACTTACTCTATGGGAGCTTGCTTATTGAATCGTGAGATGATTATACAATCGGATATTGACTATCGACTAAATTATCGACTTATTCGCTAGTAATTCACTACTGTTGTCTCGTTCTCGTTGTCTGCATCTATCCCGTGAATCTTGAATCGACATAGAGCTGCAATTTGTATACATTTGCGATTGTTTACTTAAAAAAATGTTCGCTATCGTGCATTTCTCTTTATAGACCGTATTTTCAATTCAGTTCAAAATATCTTTATTCGTTTGTAGTAATACATACATACATGAATAGTGTCTTATTTCAGTATTGAATAATTTTAAGCAAGCGTGTAGGTCTTAGAATTTAATATAGTAATGAAAATTACATCTCTTTGAAAGAATACAATTTTGTTGATGAGATACTGCTTTAATTTAATTTTGAATCTTTTATTTGAGACCTCATCTGTGATAACTTTTGGGATTTTATTGTAAAATTTTGAACCACCATATTTAGGTTTTTTTTTGATAAGTAGACGAGTGTGAGAGCTTATTGCAAGGCGTCCCCGATTTCTGGTGTTATATTCATGATTATTACCAACCAGCTCCATTTCCTGAAATCTATTTCTTATGGATAAAACTGTTTCAAAAACATGCATTCCATAAACTTTCATTATCTTTTCTGATTTGAAATTTCCCTTAACTGAAGTTCTTGGTTTTAAGTTACAAATTATTCTTGTAGCTTTTTTTTGCATTATCAAAATGGCATTTAAATTATTTTTAGTTGTTGCACCATACAGTGATATCCCAAAAGATATCACTGAATGGATGTAAGAAAAATAAATTACTTTCAAGGGTTTCTTTTTCACAATAATTGTTTAACCTAATCAATGCGTAGAGGCCAGAAGAAATTTTCGTTAGTAATTTTTCAACATGACGGTTCCAGTTGATTGTGTTTACTATTTCTGATCCTAAAAATTTAATGCTGACCATGACTTCAATTTTCTTGTTAAGGACGGTAATATTAGGTTGAATTATATTTTGAGCTGATCGAGTTTGGAAATTAATAATGTTGTTTTTTTCAAGATTTAAAAACAAATTATTAGAATTGAAAAAAACCTATTTAAAATTGTTAGTTCAGAATTAATTTTAATTTCTAATTCATCAGTAGTTGAAGCTGTGATTTTAAAATTGGTATCATCAGCATATAGGCACAGTTTACTCAAATCACTAAGCTGGGGGAAGTCTCTTAAATAGCAAACAAATAAAAGGGGGCCTAAGATGGATCCCTGTGCAATAACTGCTGTAATGGACGAACGGTAAGGAATTTTATAGTTTTTGTTATTGTGATGAACAATTTCGACAAACTGCTTTCTATCATAAAGATAAGATTTGAGCCAGTTTAATGCATTATTTCTAATTCCTAATTGATTCAGTTTGGAAAGTAATAAATCATGTGATATTGAATCAAAGGCCTTACTTAGGTCCATGAATAGACCCATTGAATCAAAGGCCTTACTTAGGTCCATGAATAGACCCGCAACATTACCTTTGTTGTCTAGATTATCTATAACAGATTCAATAAAGTCTGTGGCAGCTGTAATGACCGATCGTCCATATCGGAAGCCATGTTGACAATCTTCAAATAGATTTTTTTTTTTTTCGAAAAAATGTACCAGTTGATTATTAACTATCTTTTCATAAATTTTTGAATTAGATGGTAACAAAGCAATAGGTCGGTGGTTTGATACCATTTGCTTGTCTCCTTTTTTGAAGAGTGGTTTTAATTTTGTAATCTTTAGTTTGCTTGGGAAAATACCGGATATTAATGAAGAATTTATTAGGTGAGTAATTGGTTTTGATAAAACTGATTTAGCTTTTTTCAGGAGGACATCATCACACCCTATACTGAAAGAATTTTTTAGACTACGAATAATATTATCAATGTCCTTCTCATCAACAAAGCTAAATCTAAATTACCTGTCACATGAAAGTATTTCCCTTCCCGTACTACTAGGATCATCTCTGACTGGTCCTAGATTCGATAGTGCATTATCATCTACAATGTTTGTAAAATAATCAATGAACTGATTACAGATTAATGAAGGATCAGGACATACAATATAATTTATCTTTATGTTTTGAATTTTTCCTGGGCCAGTTCCCACTTTAGAATTTATGATCGTCCAAGAAGTTTTATTGACATTTGAATTACTAATTTTCTTTTTGTAATATTCTTTTTTTGAGGACTTCAACTTTCCTTTATATTATTTGTTCATTTATTTAGCTTTGTTTAGCAAAACTTTACAATTTAAATCTCTAGCTGTTTTACTAAGATCAATATTTTTTAGTCTTTCTGATTTAAGTAAATTTGGAACCCTTTTCTTTTTAGTATGCTGTCTTGAAAAAGTTTTAGGGAAGCACATATTGAAATGATCCATGAACATTTTATAGGTGTTATACTTTTTTTCAACCGGTGATAAGAAAAGGTCTAACCAAGTTTCATTTTGCAAAATATTAATAAATTGCTCAATATTGGATTCGTTAAATCTCCTTTTGTATTCAAAATAAAATTCAGAAAAATGATTTAAGTTTTCGTGTTTTTTATGATTTTTAATTTCTAGCATTTGACCATCGTGGTCTGAAAGTTGTGAGTTGATGCCCTCAACTTTATAAAATTGACTGTCTAGATTTGTGAAGATGTTATCTATGGCTGTTTCAGTTGATTCTGTAATTCTTGTTTGAAAATCAAGCAATAACTTAATCCGTTTGCTGCTAGAATATTTAATATTTTTTTGCTATTGCTGTAATTAAAATCCATTATGCCAATATTTATATCCCCCATGAAAACCATTATTTGTATTTAAAGTTAACTACATCAAGCATTATATTTAGTTCACGAATAAATTCTGCTTCACTTTGTCTAACAGGATTCCTGTAACAGCCAATTAAGAGCAATTTACTGCCTTTTATTACCTTATCAATCTCTACCATACAAAATTCAAAAATCTTTTCTGGCAAAACAATTTCTTTGCAATTAATAAATGAGTAGGGGGCAATAGCCGATTCAAAACCAGCAGCAACGGCAGTTATCCACTGTGGATCAATCCTCCCCCCCCCCCCCGTCACGTGACCCATTAACCTAACTTAAACCTGGCACCTGGCGAGAGGAGCCTGAGGAGCCCCCCCCCGGACCGAAATCAGCATGTAAGTGAGGACCCCCCCCCGACCGAAATCAGCATGTAAGTGAGGAGGCCCCCCCCCCCGGTCGCCAGCGGCACTTTTCGTGATGACCTTGAACATGAGGAAAAAACTTTCAAAAATTAATAACTAGCCTATTTATCCACCGATTCCCACGGGACTTTTTCCAGAGTGTAGGCCTATCCCCAAGGAAGCGAATGACGAAAGAACCCCATAGATCCACCATCAAACAAGCCCGTTATTAATTTTTAAACGCGTTTTCCTTATGGGATCTCGGCTGTTTACCGGCCGATTTTGATGAAACCTCACCACATGTCGGGCGGCGGCCTAAGTAAACCATCGCTTAAAGAAAATTGAAAATCCACCATTAAACAAGCCCGTTATTAATTTTTAAACGCGTTTTCCTTATGGGATCTCGGCTGTTTACAGACCGATTTTGACGAAACCTCACCACATGTCAGGTGGCGGCCTAAGTGAACCATCGCTTAAAGAAAATTGAAAATCCACCATTAAACAAGCCCGTTATTAATTTTTAAACGTGTTTTCCTTATGGGATCTCGGCTGTTTACCGACCGATTTTGATGTAACTTCGCCACATGTTGTATGTCGACCTAAGCAAACCATCGCTGAAAGAAACCCTAAAATCCACCATTAAACAAGCCCGATATTAATTTCTAAACGCGTTTTCCTTATGGGATCTCAGCTGTTTACCGACCGATCTTAATGTAACTTCGCCACATGTTGTATGTCGACCCGAGCAAACCATCGCTGAAGGAAACCCAAAAATCCACCATCAATCAAGCCCGTTATTAATTTTTAATCGCGTTTTCCGTATGGGATCTCGGTTGTTTTGCTGACCGAACTCGATGTGACTTCACTACACGTCGTATGCCGGCTTGGTCAAACCAAACTGCGAGCGGCTCCGCGGCGTCACGTGTCGAGGCGCGTGCTAGGGCCTACGTGACTGTTCCAGCCTGTTTACTCATTAGCGGTTCCGAGAACTGTTTACTGCTTTCACCGCCTACTGTACGGTACGTAGCTATGTTACTTCAGTGATTGTCATCGCTTCCTTCATTCAGTTTGTGTTTGGAGCCCAGTGTGTGTAGACGTTCTACTTCAGTGCTGTGCTAGTCCTTACCGCACCATATTCCGAGATCTGTTAAACGTAAGTATATGTAGTCTTATAAATTGTAGTGTGGACCGCCTCAGGCTGTTTACTCATTAGCGATAATTGCCGCGACTTTGAGAATTGTTCACCGCCTTCTACTGTACGGTACGTAGCTATGTTACTTAAGTGATTGTCATCGCTTCCTTCATTCAGTTTGTGTTTGGAGCTCAGTGTGTGTAGACGTTCTACTTCAGTGCTGTGCTAGCCTTTACTGCACCATATTCCGAGATTGTTAAACGTAAGTATATGTAGCTCTTTTAAGTTGTAGTGTGGAAGACTATTACATTCCCCTTTATAGTAAGATTCTCATTTAAGGTATGATCGTTCAGCAACTTTCAATTCATAATGTGCAAAGAGAGGTCTGGCTTGTTAATAGAAGTTGAATAAATTTCATTATGTTTTAGGGAAAAACGATTCGTTATTGCTATAGAACAACTTACACGTCATTCTCAATTTCTTGGAGGAAACCTGTATACTAACATAAAACGAGGAAACCCGTGCACTAAAATTACATTTGCCATGGCCTTGACTCTTGTCTACCACGCATAAAGTATGTGTTATGTTACCAATGAAGTGTTCTCGTTGCGACTAATTTGTAAATGCAAGAGACTTATCATATTCGTTGTTGCAGATGAACAACCAACACCTGTGCGAGGTCTGCGGCCGAGCCTTCAGCCTGCTCGGAAACCTGAGGCGACACGTGGAGTCCGCCCACAACGCCAGACGTCACGACTGCCACGTCTGCGGTAGACACTTCACAAGAGGCGACAGCCTCCGCCGCCACGTCGCCACGGTTCACGGACTACACGCCGCGGTGGAGCCCCAACCGCAACGAGTGGACCATCCCTGCCGACTGTGCCCGACCATCTTCGCCAGCCTGGAGGACGTGCGCCGCCACATGCAAGCGGCTCACTCCGCGATGCCAGCAGCAGCTCCTTCCTCCTCCTCGAGCCCCGATCGCCACGTGGAGTGCGAGCGATGTGGTAGACGCTTCGACCGAGACTTGGAACTGAGACGACACGTCCGGACCATCCATCCTCCCACGTTCCGTTGCGCCTACTGCGACCGCGGGTTTACCCGTCGCTTCAACCGCGACCAGCACGAGTCTCACAACTGCCCTGTTGTGAGGAACCTGACTCAAGAACCATCCAAGTTCCGCTGCGTGTACTGCGACAAGGGGTTTACTCGCCGCTTCAACCGCGACCATCACCAGTCTCACAACTGCCCTGTTGTGAGGGACCTGACCCAAGACCGACTGCCTAGGTTGTCCTCTCCTCCTCTTCCTCACAGCAACCAGTCGTTGCGCCAAGGAGCCAGCGCCGAGCCCCGACCGCACCAAGTGCCTAGCGCCGAGCCACGACCAGGACCGAGCACCGAGCCACAGCCAGGGCCCAGCACCGAGCCCCAGCCCCGCCCAGGACCTAGCGCCGAGCCTCAGACCATCGATGACGAGATGGAGGGTGGCGGCCGCCCCGTGTTCCAGCTCGTACATCGGGCCTTCCGGAGTCGCCTCCTCACCTACCGCCTGGCCCGACCGTTAGACGCCTTGCTGACCGTTGAGGATGCGCTGACCCTGTTGTTTGACGAGGTTCTGGACCTGATGGAGAACGTCATGACCCAACATCCGAGCATCAAGGCGAACATGGTCCTGGAATGTGAGTTCTCCAACATTCATGGGGCCACCTGCCTGCGCTCCTTCAACACGAAGAACGTCCCACTGACCGAGGCCTCCGACTTGGAGGCTTTCCTCTCCGCGACGTTCGAGACGATCGTGAAGAAGAAGGAGCAGTGCGAACTGGTAGGCAGCGGCTGGACATACCTGCGTATACGGGACCTGGAGATCCGCGTGAACGAGTACACGCCGCTCGGAGGCAGAGCGTATCTCCAGCTGCCAAGGGCTATTGCAGACACGCGCGCTGTTGTCAATGTGCTAAACGCCGACGACATGTGCTTCATGTACGCTATCCTGGCCAAGTTCGTTGCGCGACACGCGGAGAGACCTGCAGCGTACACGCCGGACATCATCGCTCGCTACGACTGGACCGGTTTGCGTTTCCCCGTGACGCTCAAGGACATCAAGACCTTCGAGGGCAAGAACAACATCAGCGTAAACGTCTACGGGACCGAGCGCGCGATGGTGGGAAGACGCCCTGACGGAACTCCCAAGTTCATGGATAGGGTCTACCCCTTGAAGATCTGCAAGCGAGAGCTTGAAGACCACAGGGACCTGCTGTACGTGACCACCGACGGGGACAGCCACTAAGCATACATCACGGACCTGAGTCGACTGGTCCGTCGCCAGCTCACTGACCACGGGCATAGGATCTACGTCTGTAAGCGGTGCTTCGCTTACTTCGACAATCAACCCAACAAGCTAGGGTTGACGGGTGCTCAGCGTCTGGAGGAGCACAGGCGTTACTGCTACGCCAAGGCTCCCCTTCGCCTGGACTTGCCGAAGAAGCAGCAGATCCGCTTCACCCATCCAGAGTACACTAGGCGGGAGAGGTTCAGCATCTACGCGGACTTCGAGTGTGCTCTGCAGCCTGTCGCTGTTGACCCGGTGGAAGCGCCGCCGCCTGGCACGACGCCCCTGCAAATGCACGTCCCGTACGCCTTCGCCTACCAGATCGTGGATTTGCTCGGCCTGGAGGAGTTTGAGCCGCGGGTATACTTCGGAGCTGACGCGTCCAAGGTCTTTATGGAACGGCTCAAGATGGACGTGCTGAGCCTGCGGGAGTTCCTGTTCAGCACGAGAGCTCTGCACCCTTCTCTGACCCGGCAGGAAATGGACGAGTATCTCGCAGCGACCCGCTGCTACCTCTGCGGCAAGGAGTTCACCGAGCTGGACGTCAAGGTGCGAGACCACAACCACGCCCCGCCTTACGAGTTCCGAGGAGCGGCGCACCGCTCGTGCAATCTGCGGTACAGGGAGCAGCGGGTCATCAACTGCTATTTCCACAACCTGTCCAACTACGACGCTCACTTCGTAGTGCGGGAGCTGGCCATCGACCCCGGTGATGTGGACGTGCTAGCGCACACCGAAGAGCGCTACATCGCCTTCACCAAGCGGTTTCACTTTGGCCAGCCCGGGGACAACCAACGACAGAGCAGTTTCGCGGTGCGGTTCCTCGACACCTACAGGTTCTTGTCCATGAGCCTGGCCAGCCTGGCAGCGGGACTGCCCACCGACAAGATGCGCGAGACCAGGAAGCGGTTCCCCGACGACCGGCTGTTCGACCTGGTGCGCAGGAAGGGCGTGTTCCCCTACGACTTTGTCACATCGTACGAAACGCTGTACAGGACCAGGGAGCTGCCGCCCAAGGAGGCGTTTAGGAACACCATGACCCTGGAGGACGTCAAGGAGGAGGATTACCAACACGCCCTCAACGTGTGGCGAGCCTTCGAGTGTCGCCACCTCAAGGACTACGCCGACACGTACCTGCGCTGCGACATCGCCCTCCTCACCGACGTCTTCGAGCAGTTCCGTGACACCTCTTTGGCCGAGTACGGACTGGACCCCGCCCACTACTACACCCTGCCATCCTACGCTTGGGACGTCATGTTAAAGACCTGCGACGTGGAGCTGGACACGCTGCAGGATTTCGACATATACCTCTTCGTGGAGCAAGGCATCCGAGGAGGCATCTCTCAGGCCGTCACCCGCTACGCCAAGGCCAACCACGATCGGTGCCCGGACTACCGCCCCGACGAGCCGACACGCCACCTCCTGTACCTGGACGCCAACAACCTCTACGGCTGGGCCATGTCCCAGTACCTGCCCACCGGAGACTTCCAGTGGCTCAGCCGTGAGGAGATCGACTCCTTGGACATTGGCGCGCTGGATGCCGAAGCGGAACGGGGTTACATCCTCGAAGTGGACCTCCGCTACCCCACCCACCTCCACGACCTGCACAAGGACCTCCCTTACTGCTGCGAGACCAAGCGTCCGCCAACAGGGAAATACCCCAAACTGATGACCACCCTGGACGACAAGATGCATTACGTCTGCCATTACAGGGTCTTGCAGCAGGCGCTGAACAACGGACTGGAGCTTGCGGCTGTGCACAGGGCGATCTCGTTTCGCCAGTCTCGGTGGCTAGAGCCCTACATCCTCATGAACACCGAGCTGCGGAAGAAGGCCAAGACCAAGTTCGAGCAAGACTTTTTCAAGTTAATGAATAACGCGGTCTTTGGCAAAACCATCGAGAACGTCCGCAAGCGCCTGAACGTCAAGCTGGTCTGCACTCCGGAAAAGTTCTCCAAGTACGTGGCCAAGTCCAATTTCCTGGACCGCACGTATTACACGGAGGACGTAGCTCTCGTGCACCTCGCCAGGGTCAACATCGTCCTGGAAAAGCCCATATACGTCGGCATGTCTGTCCTGGAGCTGAGCAAGTGGCTCATGTACGAGTTTCTGCGGAAGATGAAGGACCGCTACGGTGACCGCTTAAAAGTAGACTACATGGACACTGACAGCTTCGTGTTCGACATCCTATCCCGGGACATCTACAGGGAGATGATGGAGCACTTGGACGACTTCGATACCAGCGCCTACCCGAGGTCCCACCCCTGCTACAGCCCCGACAACGCCAAGGTGATTGGCAAGTTCAAGGACGAGTGTAACGGCCGATCCTTGTTCGAGTACCTCGGCCTGCGCTCAAAGCTCTACTTCATGGACGTTGAGGACGAAGACAACGGATCCAAGGCGATCAAGCGAGCCAAGGGAGTCGCTAAGGGGGTTGTTAAAAACGTCCTAACCCCCGACGACTACAGGGAATGTCTGTTCGGCGGGGTGTTGAAAACCACCGTCAACACCCGTTTCCAGTCGTACCTGCACCGTGTCTTCACCGTACAAGTAGAAAAGCTATCCTTGAGCCCGGCCGATGATAAACGCTACATCTTGGCCGATGGTATCAACACCTTACCTTGGGGGCATAAGGACATTCCACCACTGCCCGCAGCAAGAAGGCGAGGCAATCCCGAGGAGGAGCAGCAAGGCGGGCCTATGGAGGTGGACGAGGAGGAGGACATGGACGAGGAGGAGGACATGGACGAAGAGTTCCCGGTGTAGATTTAAGTGTAAATAGAACTAGGTTAACTTTGTAAATATTTTGTAAATAGTATTCGTAAGCAAATATAGTCAAACAGTTTAGTTTACAGCATACATCTGTGTTGTTACTACCCCTTGCATTTCCCTGACATTTACTTTCAAAAGACTCCTCTAATGCAAACCGAATTTGTCGAAACTACATTCAAAATTAACCTTTTATGAAATTGTAAAACTATCATGTTTTCAAAACAAAACTTTCAAAATTGTTAAAAATTTGATATTCGTTCTTAAACACTAAAGAGAAGGACAAGTGAAAACAACAGTTAACGAGAAACAAAACATTTATTGAAACACAATAAGAATATACACACAAACATATTACAATCAAGAACTCAAAAGGTATTTACACAAAAGTAGTCTTAATCGAAGATGGAGTAGAAGAGCCTGCGGACCAGTGCGTCGTTGATGGTGGGAGTGACCGGGTCGAAGAGCTGCACGTAGTCGCTGAGTGGTATACCGAGGACCGCCCGACAGTACAGGTAGGTGAGGCAGTAGTGGTCATAAACAGAAGTAATAATAATAATAATAATAATAATGCTTTATTGTCATTAATCAATTGAAATAGACAACGTCACAAGAAATACAAGAGACATGCACATACCATTCTTCAATAACATACAATATCACATGCAAAATACAATATTACAATATCAGAATTCAAGCTAAATATAGCATGCCATACTAACTATGCAAATCTATAATTGTGATCAAGCCAAATTTATTCATGCTATATCTATATTCCAAATTAACGCATAATGCAAATCAAGCAATTTATTCACTTCAATATGCAAAAGCAAGTATAAGCATACGCAAGTATATGAGGATTTATGTAAGTATATGAAGTTTATGAGGATTTATGAGTATATGCAAGTATTTTGGTGGCAAGTTGCAAGTATAAGGTAGATTTTCGACAAGCTTATAAACAATATCAATAAATAGACACAGTATGGGAAAGCATTTAACATATATAAAAATACCAAACAACGTAAAAATAAAAAATTCTAACAGAGACATTACATTCCAAGTGATAATAATAAGTTAAAAACAAGCAAAATCATCACAGTTTAAAAACTCGTCAATTGAGTAAAACGCCTTGCTCAATAGCCACCTTGATAAACGTTTTTTAAATAAAATGGAATCTAAGCTACGGTAATCTACTGGAATTTTATTAAAAAACTTAATCTGTAAATACTTGTGGCTGTTAATAAATTTACTTAATCTAGCAGCTGGAGCATTTAAATCACAAGATCCTCTAGTATCGTAACTATGAACTGAATCACGAGTAACAAAGTTGTTAATATTTTCCTTGACAAAAATTAAATTTTGAAAAATGAATATGGAAGGCAGAGTCATAATTTCATAACTAATAAAAAAAGGTTTACTACTAGTTCTAACAGGAATATCAAACAAGATTCTTAAAGCCTTCTTTTGCCAGATAAAAACATGTCTAGCTCCACTACTATTACCCCACAAAAGGTTTGCTTATAAGAGATGGGTGTGAAAAAAACTATGGTAAGTAATAAGCAGCATATGAATGGAAATACATTTTTTGAGCCGTCTCAGTAAAAAACAAACTCTGGCCAATTTAGAAATAACATTGTATGTATGAGACTCCCAAGTAAGCTTGACATCAAGTGTGACTCCTAGCAGTTTAACGTGGTCATAAATCTTATTATTAGCACAGCCTAATTGCCTCAATGAAAAACAAATTCTTTCTGTTTTCTCATCATTAATAGATAAAAAATTACTACTAAACCAGGTTTTACCAAAATCAATCATATCAGTTATAACTTTTTCAGTCTCCTTAAAATCCTTACCCGAGTGATTTAATAACCCTGACAGTACAGGTAGGTGAGGCAGTAGTGGTCATAAACAGAAGTACCGTAGCCCTGGAGTCGATACCTGTTGTAGAGACCGCCACGTAGCTCAGTCCGGGGATTGCCACCAGGCGCTTCTCAATCTGGGTGGTGTTCATCGCGGGCGGAAGCAGTCCCCGCCGATTGTGTGATACCCTCATTACTACCAGTTGCACACTTTATCACCACCGGCTTCACTGTATGTGTCAAACCAGTGACTCTGGGGACTCCTGAATAACGGTCCACCCAAAGGTTTTCCAATCGCGTTATGATGTTCATAATCATAATGTAGATTTCATAGTCTTTATTTTCATCCAAATATAAGTTGCAACCATGTGTATACTGACCTCTATGATGTAACTGGATGTTCAAGAACACATTACCCTGATTGGCGGGATTTTGTACTGTATGTTGGTAACCGGAATCGACCCAACTGACAGTCGGTGGTGATTCGTTCGAATCTTTTTCCACAAGCTCCAAGTCTCCAGGTAGTTCCGGGGGATTGACACTTCTACTGTTGTCGTTTATGCAACTGCTGACGTTCTGGGAACCTCCCCCTTCGGTTATTTGGTTGGATGATGGTGATGCAAAGTCTTCAGATATCTCCGGAGCATTGCCACTTTCAATGTCGTTTATGCAACTGCTATCAATACATGTGTTGACTTTCTGCGGACCTCTTCCTGCTGAGGTTTGTATGAACGATCTCGGTTGTGAGGAACGATTGTTTCTTCGCTTCCTTCTAACACAGAGGTGGTGCTGACGATGATGGAGACGAAGTCCATCTCGCGACGTGAACGACTCCTCGCAGTATGGACATTTCCAGGTCGCCAGCTTCGATGGTGTGGCGACTGACCGTTTCAGTGATGGTGCTGGCGGTGGTTGTTCAGGACTTCGTGGAGAAAAGTACATGGTGCTGTAGCCTTCCATCGCTTCCAACTCCTTCAACAACGTCTGGACTGATTCATCCACTTCGATTGCACTAGCCATGTTTGTGTTTACTCTCGTTTTGTTTCTCGTTAACTGTTGTTTTCACTTGTCCTTCTCTTTAGTGTTTAAGAACGAATATCGAATTTTTAACAATTTTGAAAGTTTTGTTTTGAAAACATGATAGTTTTACAATTTCATAAAAGGTTAATTTTGAATGTAGTTTCGACAAATTCGGTTTGCATTAGAGGAGTCTTTTGAAAGTAAATGTCAGGGAAATGCAAGGGGTAGTAACAACACAGATGTATGCTGTAAACTAAACTGTTTGACTATATTTGCTTACGAATACTATTTACAAAATATTTACAAAGTTAACCTAGTTCTATTTACACTTAAATCTACACCGGGAACTCTTCGTCCATGTCCTCCTCCTCGTCCATGTCCTCCTCCTCGTGCACCTCCATAGGCCCGCCTTGCTGCTCCTCCTCGGGATTGCCTCGCCTTCTTGCTGCGGGCAGTGGTGGAATGTCCTTATGCCCCCAAGGTAAGGTGTTGATGCCATCGGCCAAGATGTAGCGTTTATCATCGGCCGGGCTCAAGGATAGCTTTTCTACTTGTACGGTGAAGACACGGTGCAGGTACGACTGGAAACGGGTGTTGACGGTGGTTTTCAACACCCCGCCGAACAGACATTCCCTGTAGTCGTCGGGGGTTAGGACGTTTTTAACAACCCCCTTAGCGACTCCCTTGGCTCGCTTGATCGCCTTGGATCCGTTGTCTTCGTCCTCAACGTCCATGAAGTAGAGCTTTGAGCGCAGGCCGAGGTACTCGAACAAGGATCGGCCGTTACACTCGTCCTTGAACTTGCCAATCACCTTGGCGTTGTCGGGGCTGTAGCAGGGGTGGGACCTCGGGTAGGCGCTGGTATCGAAGTCGTCCAAGTGCTCCATCATCTCCCTGTAGATGTCCCGGGATAGGATGTCGAACACGAAGCTGTCAGTGTCCATGTAGTCTACTTTTAAGCGGTCACCGTAGCGGTCCTTCATCTTCCGCAGAAACTCGTACATGAGCCACTTGCTCAGCTCCAGGACAGACATGCCGACGTATATGGGCTTTTCCAGGACGATGTTGACCCTGGCGAGGTGCACGAGAGCTACGTCCTCCGTGTAATACGTGCGGTCCAGGAAATTGGACTTGGCCACGTACTTGGAGAACTTTTCCGGAGTGCAGACCAGCTTGACGTTCAGGCGCTTGCGGACGTTCTCGATGGTTTTGCCAAAGACCGCGTTATTCATTAACTTGAAAAAGTCTTGCTCGAACTTGGTCTTGGCCTTCTTCCGCAGCTCGGTGTTCATGAGGATGTAGGGCTCTAGCCACCGAGACTGGCGAAACGAGATCGCCCTGTGCACAGCCGCAAGCTCCAGTCCGTTGTTCAGCGCCTGCTGCAAGACCCTGTAATGGCAGACGTAATGCATCTTGTCGTCCAGGGTGGTCATCAGTTTGGGGTATTTCCCTGTTGGCGGACGCTTGGTCTCGCAGCAGTAAGGGAGGTCCTTGTGCAGGTCGTGGAGGTGGGTGGGGTAGCGGAGGTCCACTTCGAGGATGTAACCCCGTTCCGCTTCGGCATCCAGCGCGCCAATGTCCAAGGAGTCGATCTCCTCACGGCTGAGCCACTGGAAGTCTCCGGTGGGCAGGTACTGGGACATGGCCCAGCCGTAGAGGTTGTTGGCGTCCAGGTACAGGAGGTGGCGTGTCGGCTCGTCGGGGCGGTAGTCCGGGCACCGATCGTGGTTGGCCTTGGCGTAGCGGGTGACGGCCTGAGAGATGCCTCCTCGGATGCCTTGCTCCACGAAGAGGTATATGTCGAAATCCTGCAGCGTGTCCAGCTCCACGTCGCAGGTCTTTAACATGACGTCCCAAGCGTAGGATGGCAGGGTGTAGTAGTGGGCGGGGTCCAGTCCGTACTCGGCCAAAGAGGTGTCACGGAACTGCTCGAAGACGTCGGTGAGGAGGGCGATGTCGCAGCGCAGGTACGTGTCGGCGTAGTCCTTGAGGTGGCGACACTCGAAGGCTCGCCACACGTTGAGGGCGTGTTGGTAATCCTCCTCCTTGACGTCCTCCAGGGTCATGGTGTTCCTAAACGCCTCCTTGGGCGGCAGCTCCCTGGTCCTGTACAGCGTTTCGTACGATGTGACAAAGTCGTAGGGGAACACGCCCTTCCTGCGCACCAGGTCGAACAGCCGGTCGTCGGGGAACCGCTTCCTGGTCTCGCGCATCTTGTCGGTGGGCAGTCCCGCTGCCAGGCTGGCCAGGCTCATGGACAAGAACCTGTAGGTGTCGAGGAACCGCACCGCGAAACTGCTCTGTCGTTGGTTGTCCCCGGGCTGGCCAAAGTGAAACCGCTTGGTGAAGGCGATGTAGCGCTCTTCGGCGTGCGCTAGCACGTCCACATCACCGGGGTCGATGGCCAGCTCCCGCACTACGAAGTGAGCGTCGTAGTTGGACAGGTTGTGGAAATAGCAGTTGATGACCCGCTGCTCCCTGTACCGCAGATTGCACGAGCGGTGCGCCGCTCCTCGGAACTCGTAAGGCGGGGCGTGGTTGTGGTCTCGCACCTTGACGTCCAGCTCGGTGAACTCCTTGCCGCAGAGGTAGCAGCGGGTCGCTGCGAGATACTCGTCCATTTCCTGCCGGGTCAGAGAAGGGTGCAGAGCTCTCGTGCTGAACAGGAACTCCCGCAGGCTCAGCACGTCCATCTTGAGCCGTTCCATAAAGACCTTGGACGCGTCAGCTCCGAAGTATACCCGCGGCTCAAACTCCTCCAGGCCGAGCGAATCCACGATCTGGTAGGCGAAGGCGTACGGGACGTGCATTTGCAGGGGCGTCGTGCCGGGCGGCGGCGCTTCCACCGGGTCAACAGCGACAGGCTGCAGAGCACACTCGAAGTCCGCGTAGATGCTGAACCTCTCCCGCCTAGTGTACTCTGGATGGGTGAAGCGGATCTGCTGCTTCTTCGGCAAGTCCAGGCGAAGGGGAGCCTTGGCGTAGCAGTAACGCCTGTGCTCCTCCAGACGCTGAGCGCCCGTCAACCCTAGCTTGTTGGGTTGATTGTCGAAGTAAGCGAAGCACCGCTTACAGACGTAGATCCTATGCCCGTGGTCAGTGAGCTGGCGACGGACCAGTCGACTCAGGTCCGTGATGTATGCGTAGTGGCTGTCCCCGTCGGTGGTCACGTACAGCAGGTCCCTGTGGTCTTCAAGCTCTCGCTTGCAGATCTTCAAGGGGTAGACCCTATCCATGAACTTGGGAGTTCCGTCAGGGCGTCTTCCCACCATCGCGCGCTCGGTCCCGTAGACGTTTACGCTGATGTTGTTCTTGCCCTCGAAGGTCTTGATGTCCTTGAGCGTCACGGGGAAACGCAAACCGGTCCAGTCGTAGCGAGCGATGATGTCCGGCGTGTACGCTGCAGGTCTCTCCGCGTGTCGCGCAACGAACTTGGCCAGGATAGCGTACATGAAGCACATGTCGTCGGCGTTTAGCACATTGACAACAGCGCGCGTGTCTGCAATAGCCCTTGGCAGCTGGAGATACGCTCTGCCTCCGAGCGGCGTGTACTCGTTCACGCGGATCTCCAGGTCCCGTATACGCAGGTATGTCCAGCCGCTGCCTACCAGTTCGCACTGCTCCTTCTTCTTCACGATCGTCTCGAACGTCGCGGAGAGGAAAGCCTCCAAGTCGGAGGCCTCGGTCAGTGGGACGTTCTTCGTGTTGAAGGAGCGCAGGCAGGTGGCCCCATGAATGTTGGAGAACTCACATTCCAGGACCATGTTCGCCTTGATGCTCGGATGTTGGGTCATGACGTTCTCCATCAGGTCCAGAACCTCGTCAAACAACAGGGTCAGCGCATCCTCAACGGTCAGCAAGGCGTCTAACGGTCGGGCCAGGCGGTAGGTGAGGAGGCGACTCCGGAAGGCCCGATGTACGAGCTGGAACACGGGGCGGCCGCCACCCTCCATCTCGTCATCGATGGTCTGAGGCTCGGCGCTAGGTCCTGGGCGGGGCTGGGGCTCGGTGCTGGGCCCTGGCTGTGGCTCGGTGCTCGGTCCTGGTCGTGGCTCGGCGCTAGGCACTTGGTGCGGTCGGGGCTCGGCGCTGGCTCCTTGGCGCAACGACTGGTTGCTGTGAGGAAGAGGAGGAGAGGACAACCTAGGCAGTCGGTCTTGGGTCAGGTCCCTCACAACAGGGCAGTTGTGAGACTGGTGATGGTCGCGGTTGAAGCGGCGAGTAAACCCCTTGTCGCAGTACACGCAGCGGAACTTGGATGGTTCTTGAGTCAGGTTCCTCACAACAGGGCAGTTGTGAGACTCGTGCTGGTCGCGGTTGAAGCGACGGGTAAACCCGCGGTCGCAGTAGGCGCAACGGAACGTGGGAGGATGGACGGTCCGGACGTGTCGTCTCAGTTCCAAGTCTCGGTCGAAGCGTCTACCACATCGCTCGCACTCCACGTGGCGATCGGGGCTCGAGGAGGAGGAAGGAGCTGCTGCTGGCATCGCGGAGTGAGCCGCTTGCATGTGGCGGCGCACGTCCTCCAGGCTGGCGAAGATGGTCGGGCACAGTCGGCAGGGATGGTCCACTCGTTGCGGTTGGGGCTCCACCGCGGCGTGTGGTCCGTGAACCGTGGCGACGTGGCGGCGGAGGCTGTCGCCTCTTGTGAAGTGTCTACCGCAGACGTGGCAGTCGTGACGTCTGGCGTTGTGGGCGGACTCCACGTGTCGCCTCAGGTTTCCGAGCAGGCTGAAGGCTCGGCCGCAGACCTCGCACAGGTGTTGGTTGTTCATCTGCAACAACGAATATGATAAGTCTCTTGCATTTACAAATTAGTCGCAACGAGAACACTTCATTGGTAACATAACACATACTTTATGCGTGGTAGACAAGAGTCAAGGCCATGGCAAATGTAATTTTAGTGCACGGGTTTCCTCGTTTTATGTTAGTATACAGGTTTCCTCCAAGAAATTGAGAATGACGTGTAAGTTGTTCTATAGCAATAACGAATCGTTTTTCCCTAAAACATAATGAAATTTATTCAACTTCTATTAACAAGCCAGACCTCTCTTTGCACATTATGAATTGAAAGTTGCTGAACGATCATACCTTAAATGAGAATCTTACTATAAAGGGGAATGTAATAGTCTTCCACACTACAACTTAAAAGAGCTACATATACTTACGTTTAACAATCTCGGAATATGGTGCAGTAAAGGCTAGCACAGCACTGAAGTAGAACGTCTACACACACTGAGCTCCAAACACAAACTGAATGAAGGAAGCGATGACAATCACTTAAGTAACATAGCTACGTACCGTACAGTAGAAGGCGGTGAACAATTCTCGAAGTCGCGGCAATTATCGCTAATGAGTAAACAGCCTGAGGCGGTCCACACTACAATTTATAAGACTACATATACTTACGTTTAACAGATCTCGGAATATGGTGCGGTAAGGACTAGCACAGCACTGAAGTAGAACGTCTACACACACTGGGCTCCAAACACAAACTGAATGAAGGAAGCGATGACAATCACTGAAGTAACATAGCTACGTACCGTACAGTAGGCGGTGAAAGCAGTAAACAGTTCTCGGAACCGCTAATGAGTAAACAGGCTGGAACAGTCACGTAGGCCCTAGCACGCGCCTCGACACGTGACGCCGCGGAGCCGCTCGCAGTTTGGTTTGACCAAGCCGGCATACGACGTGTAGTGAAGTCACATCGAGTTCGGTCAGCAAAACAACCGAGATCCCATACGGAAAACGCGATTAAAAATTAATAACGGGCTTGATTGATGGTGGATTTTTGGGTTTCCTTCAGCGATGGTTTGCTCGGGTCGACATACAACATGTGGCGAAGTTACATTAAGATCGGTCGGTAAACAGCTGAGATCCCATAAGGAAAACGCGTTTAGAAATTAATATCGGGCTTGTTTAATGGTGGATTTTAGGGTTTCTTTCAGCGATGGTTTGCTTAGGTCGACATACAACATGTGGCGAAGTTACATCAAAATCGGTCGGTAAACAGCCGAGATCCCATAAGGAAAACACGTTTAAAAATTAATAACGGGCTTGTTTAATGGTGGATTTTCAATTTTCTTTAAGCGATGGTTCACTTAGGCCGCCACCTGACATGTGGTGAGGTTTCGTCAAAATCGGTCTGTAAACAGCCGAGATCCCATAAGGAAAACGCGTTTAAAAATTAATAACGGGCTTGATTGATGGTGGATCTATGGGGTTCTTTCGTCATTCGCTTCCTTGGGGATAGGCCTACACTCTGGAAATAGTCCCGTGGGAATCGGTGGATAAATAGGCTAGTTATTAATTTTTGAAAGTTTTTTCCTCATGTTCAAGGTCATCACGAAAAGTGCCGCTGGTGACCGGGGGGGGGGGGGGGCTCCTCACTTACATGCTGATTTCGGTCGGGGGGGGTCCTCACTTACATGCTGATTTCGGTCCGGGGGGGGGGGGCTCCTCAGGCTCCTCTCGCCAGGTGCCAGGTTTAAGTTAGGTTAATGGGTCACGTGACGGGGGGGGGGGAGGATTGATCCACAGTGGATAACTGCCGTTGCTGCTGGTTTTGAATCGGCTATTGCCCCCTACTTAAATGGCTCTGATAGTACAACAACCCCACCCCCTCTAGATTTTTTCTGGCCAAAACTGGCAATGAGGTTATAACCATCAATATTTAGTCTTGCAAATGTTGAACTTAACATTTTATGCTCAGTTAAGACAGCTGTACAAGGATTTAGCTCAGTTAAAGTTACATCTAGTGGCTGGTAGAGAGTTTAGGCCTGGTTTAGGCAGAGTTTTATAAACTCTGTTCAATAAAGCAATTTAATTTTTATTTTTATTTGACTGCCAGTAGCATTTATATTCCTCTTTATTAGGTACCTGGTGTAAACAAAATTTTAATATTAAGAAGTAAAAAGACATTTTATGTGTCTCAGATTTCATTTGGTAATAGAGATAAACAAAAACAGAAACAAAGAAATATATTTAAAATGGAGGTTTCTAAAAGGCTATATTTATTGTTATTAATAGTTCTGCCTGAGCAAAAATATTTCTTTATTGTTTTGTATTTATGATATGGATTTTGATACCAAGGTTTCAAGTGAGAGTTTTAAAATGTGGCAAGCTTAGTCAGCAATAAAACATTTGAGGTATTAAGATGCATAACTAAAATTGTCTCGCACGTGTGTATGCAAAATATGGCATAATTATTCCTGCAATGTGTTCTTTCATGAATGAGGAGTTTTAATTGGATTTAATAAAATAAAGTAATCCCTAAATAAGGCTCTAGAACTGTGATGTATAAACAAAAGTAGCTACAAACCTGTTACTGTCACAGTTCTTTTAATGCTGTGTAGATTATCCAAGTTTCAGCCCTTTTCACTGGTCACAGTCATATCTTGTCTAGACACCTAATTCTCCAGTTAAAACACCCATCTTGCAGATTTTATCATAACACAACAACACAGTCCGATATAAAATACACTATGACTCATGACATAAAAGTGGAAACTGGGTTTATAAACTATTTTATTATTATATTTTTAAGAAATTGGTTTTTGGAAACAGGTAGTAAATGACCCAACAACTGTAATGCAAACCTTGCCCAACTGCTGCATAAGTTACCAATCTAGACGGGAGTGTTAGACAATTATTTATATGTGCATGTTTTAAATCTCTCTTTTCACAGCATTTTTCCAACTTCAAAATCACTTTTTACTTTATTTCCATCTACATAGATGGCCATTATCTAAGGTTTTTATAATGTTTCCTCGCAGAACTGTGAGTCGAAGATAGAGAAGGTGATAGGCCCCGCAGCCCCGCCGCAGGTGGCTGACGAGGACCGACTGTGCCAGTACATCTTCAGTGTGGGGGAGCTGGTGCTCATCTGCCCCACCCAGCTCAAGCACTCCAGCCTGCTGCTGGTACAGAAGCTGCTGGAGGCTGAGGATAGTGAGGAGGACAATGACGAGAACAACGGGGAAGGTCAGTACCACACCTGCAACACCTGGTATAGGTGCAACACCTGAATAACGTACTGCTGGAAATGTTAATGAACTTGGAAGAAAATGGATCAGATCGTTTTCATTAAAATATCTTAGTATATTTTAAACCAATTTTTAATCACCGAAGATGAGATTCTTAGCTACTTTTCTTGTAACGGTTGTTTTAGAATATAACACCAAATTATGTGTATATTTTGTTTCAAAAAGAAAGAAAGAAAAAATAAAATAAATATTTCAGCAGAGAGTCGAAGCTTCTTGCTGAAGAATCTCTCAACGGGGACTAAATATCAACTGTTTTTATTTGTATATATTCTATGGCTGGTCTCAACTGGAATAATTTTCTTCAGGTAAGTTAGCTGTATCTACTATGTAATATCAGGGTGTCCACGGACCGGGAATTTCCGGAAAATTGGGAACTATACGGGAATTTTTCTAAACCGGGAAAATGCGGGAAATATACGGGAATTTCAGCGAAAGTCTGGGAATTTAGTTTAAAACTTTTTTTCAGCCGTTCTCGTTTATGCAGCTGGGTTTTACAAGTTTTGGTTGACTATTTCAGCCAATAAGACAAGTTGCGATCGTCGTTTTCGGGAAATAAAATGCAAGTATATTGCCGTTTTCAACCGATCTGACGCGGAAAAATCGTCATTAATTGGCGATAGAATAGGCTCGAATTGCCGTTTTTTTTTCGTTAAAATACGTTTCAGTTGTCGTTTGGGCCTATAAAACGCAATACGGCTTTATTTTTTTGGGAAATATGGTTCAGTTACCAATATTTTCTTATTAATCATGGTTAGATTGTGATTTTTGGCATGTTGCGGTCGTCGTTTTCGGACATTAAAATGCGGGAATGTTTTAAACAAATAAAATGCCTATTTTGTTTTATAAAACACGTAGTCAGTACATTTGTCTTGTAAAACACAGTTTGGCAGTCTTTTCAGCCAGTAAAATGCGGTCCGAAATGTTAGTGTGGTCGATGTTTCTGCCCTGCAAATCGCAGTATGGGTTTTTCGGTTCTTCGGGGGCTAAAACTAAAGGTTATATTGCTATTTCCGTGGATAATATGTGGCTATTTTGTCGTTTAAGGCTAGTAAAACACGTTCCAGTCTTGTATACCTAAAAATTCAGTCATATCAGCATTTTTGACCGCCAAGTCGTGGCAAAATTTATGCCAAGAAAACCTAGCCAAATCCTGCCCGATAACTCACGTTTCGGTCGACTATAAAACACGACCCGGCGTTTTTTTTGCCGAGAATATGCAGTTTGATTTCCACTGCCGGTATAATATATGGTTCGTACGCAATTTTCGGTCCGTAACAAACTTTGTGGTCGTCGTTTTTTGCTACTAATTTGGCTGTAGAATTGCCAGTATATATCTATTTATATAGTTTCGGGAAAGATTACGATCAGACCACATCATATCGGCCGTAAATAGCGATTTATTAATCACACAATATTAATAATAAGCGATGACCGGACCAAGTTTTTGACCGAAAACGACGGGCAAACCACATTTGTTTTATTTGTGCTGGACCCTTAACTCAGAGGTTGGTGGATTAAAACCACGCTCTGCTACCAATTGGGCAGTTCGGACCCTTAAGTTAAGATTGTTTAAACTTGTATTCTATTGCCTTTCGGCGATTGCTAGTAGGGGTGTGCAATTAGTGGTTTTTTTGTATCGAGTTGAGTAGTCCCAACTATTCTGGAGTATCCGTATTTTCGAACTAGGATTGCCTTCAGCTGTATTTTGTTGTTGGTATGATTCAAATGGAATGGAATGGAATTTGTTTAATGGAATTTGGATCAGGTGCATATCCAAGGGGGGGCGGGAGGGGCGGTCACCCCCCAACCTAAGAATTTTTGTGTTTTATTTTATTATTCAGGCATACGATGAAAGTTTGAATAAATCTGAATGAAAATGTAAGCATCAAAAGTCTCCCGAAACCCCGTTTTTTCGGTTCCGAGAGTCAAATGTTGCTGCTCCCGTCTACAAGGTTACATTAAAATTCAAACAAACTGACGAACCTAAACGTTTCTTTAAATAAAATAAAATACACACCATTAGACAGGTGAACTTTTAAACTTCCATTTAAGTATATAACACATTACTTAGATCCATGTATTTAACCTAAAAGCGTCTTACAAAAACATGGATATTCCCAAGTATCGCGATGTTGTTGCAGTTTTGCCAGTTGACAGACCGAAAATTCATTGTGTTCAACATGGTCTTGGAGGTAAATTTTAGCAGCAAAGGTTGCTACAGTTGTATTCGGTGATTGTTTTTTACTGGATTTCGCCCACCTTCCTTTGTTTGCTATCAACGGTGATTTGTTTACAGGTTAGGTTTGATTTTTGTTTAAAACCGCGTAATCCGTTGCTAGGCAATAAATATCCAGTGGCTAGGCTAGAAGGAAAAAGTGCCTCGAATTATATGCAATGAAATAGAGGAAACAAAGATTAAATTGCGTGCAAACAGAAGCTCATACGCCAAGTATTTTATTTTTTAAAAATCTGGTACGACATATTCATTTTTCGAGTGGTTGACCTTGGCTGTCAGCCTCATTCCTAATTGTATCTTCGCGTAGTATATTTCAGTATTGCAGATTTCAAATACGTTTTGTAAATAGTCTTTTGCGTGGGTAAATACTAAAATAAATTGTTTATTTAAGCATCTTACTTGTTCTTAGGCGCCTACAAATGACGTAGAAAAAAGTGTAATGCCTAAATATTTGATTTTTATTTATGGTCGGGCGCAGTAGAATTAAGGTTAATTTTTGTTTAGCTTGTTTATAAAGTTAAGATTGCTTTTTTCTTGAGTACAAGATTATTGATATATTATGTTAACTTACTTTCATTCGTTGTGCAATTTCATATAGTTAAAAACAATAATGGGGGTACCAGGGACCATCCACAGAGAAGGGGGAAGGGTAACTTTCAGTGACCGCCCTCCCCAAACATGACCTCTGGATCCATCCCTGATTTGGATACTACTCCAGGTATAATTTGATAAGTCACATCAAGATTTCTAACAAATATATGAGTAGCAACATACATTTTAAGTAGGGGTGTGCCAGTACTCGAAACTTCGAGGGTTCGGCCGAGTATTTTAATACTCGAACTCGACTCGAAGTTTTGAAAACTACTCGAAAGTTCGAGCGAGTATTTTTCGCAGAATTCCGGACAATCGCTAACGATTGCGACCAGCCAAAACGCTAGTAACGGCTGCAAAAGGCAATCGCATCACCTAAAATCGCCCAAAAATTACGACCGCGAACGATTGCGACTGGCCAAAACGCATAAATAAATTGGCACTACTCGACTCGACTCGATTAAAAAAAAATCACTACTTGCACACCCCTAATTTTAAGCCAGTACAAAGTGGATTCTGTTTTTACAAACATAACATGGTTTGGTCATCGTTTTCGGCCGATAAAACACGGTCCGGATGCCATTTGGGCAATGCTACTTGGTCCGGTCATCGTTTATAAACAATATTACGTGATTAAATCATCATTTACGGCCAATATTACATGGTCCAGTCGTAATTTTTAGCCAATTTTATGTTTTCCGTCGCCATTTTTAGCCGATAAAATGCGGTATTTTCATCTCTATCCGATATTGAGTGTTAAAATGTCAGTTACGACCGATTTCAAGTGGTCCGGCTGCAATTTACAGTCGATATTACCTAGTCCAATCGTAATTTTTGCGACGTGATTTTCATCTACATTTACAGCCGATATATATTACGTGGTACAGCCGTAATTTCCATCGGATATCATGTGTCACGTCTTCGTCCGATGGCCGAAATTACGCTTTCTGGTAGTTATTTGATTTTTATTATGTTCGGTTGTTGTTCATGACCAATTCATATTTCCTTTAGTCATTTTTGGCCGATTTTACGTTGTTCCGGCATCTTTTCCGGCCGTTGCTACATGATTTGGGAGTTCTCAATCGTTCGTGATATTCCGGGAAATATTTGCTCGAACGTTCGTGTATTTTTAAGAACTTTGAGGCAAGTCGAGAATTGAAATACTCGGCCGAAATATTCAAATCTTCGAGTACTCCCAAACACCTTATTTCCGTTTATATAACCGCATTCTGATTGCCTTTTTCTGCTTATAAACAACATGAGATCACCGTTTTCAGTTGACAAATGTGGTTAACTCGCCATTTCTGGCCAATATAATGTTATTAAAAGTAAAACATTGTTATTTTAACAACTGTAGCTGATAGTGGGGTGCAATATTTACCGGCGGGAAAAAGTGAATTACTGGCGGGAAATATACGGGGATTTTGAAAAACTATTTCTGTGGACACCCTGAATATGTATGTGTTGTTTGTTTGTGTTTTTAACAACATTTCTATCCAAGTGCTTCTTTTTTAACAAATTGGGTTCCTTGATAAAAATTAACCCTCAAGAGCTTGCAAAAGCCAAATTTTTAACTTTTTTGTGACGCAGACAGTCTACATAACCTGGATATTTATAACTCGAGGAAACGCACACAGTTAAATCGGCCAGACCTTCACGAGAACCGCGACTGAATGGTTGGGATGGGGATGTGCGGAAAGTGGATCACGGCGTTCCTGGAAAGACATGCGTAAGGTGGCGTGACCACCGTCACTGCCGCCATCCATAAAGTATATCTATTTTACCAAAAAGTACCGTCCTGGTCATTTCAACTGTTATGCGAGCTCTCGAGGTTAAATATTTGAACCCAATCAATAAAACAGAAACAACCTTAATCACTTTGAAAATGTTTTCATTCTTCACTAACCTCATTTTCATTTTATGTATTTATTTATACAGTTTAACGATGCTGTAATACAGCCAAAGCCAATTAAACTGTAGCATTCATATAATCATTATAAATACAAAAAAGAAAAACAAACATGCAAGTACATATATGAAACAATATAATAACTGATAGTGATAATGATGTCTAAATGGAAAATAGCGTAGTTTTTAAAAGTAGTAACAACTTTACTTGATACAACGTTTATGTTCAGTAAACGTTTATGTTCAGGTTGGCAGGCCTGGTCTGCGGAAGATTGTCAGGGCATATTACGCTCCGTCTATTTAATGTTATACAGTCGTTATTTATCAGTGACGCTTTTCACCAATCAGTATTAGTGTTGAGTTTCGGCGAGATCGTTTCTTCCTTCGGCGGAGCCCGATCTTCGTAAGTAAATGAATGTGGGCCTCATTGACTAACCGAACTCAACAAGCCGGCAAGAGCAGACACCGTCTTAGTCGGCAATCTCATCCTCGGCGCAGTCACGGGCGCCGCTGCCAATTGGCGATCGCCGCAGAAAATATCCCCGCTCGTAACTAATCTGTGTCAACTAGATCGCCGATTCCTACCTGGCCGCTGCGAGTGTTTTTGGCTGCGCCTTCAAATTCTTAGCTGCAACCCCACTACATCTGTGTCTTGTGGATTGTAGCTCTTCAAATACCGGCATTTTGTAACATCTCAGCCGCTAGGCGGGTTTTAAATAAATTAATAGACATTGAAATGGTAAAGTGTTTGAGTCAATAATTTAAAATGGTAAAAACGAGGGGCATGTCTAATTTTACTGTTAATTTAATCGAAGATGCATTTTCCAACACAGACAATCTGGACGTCAAAACAGAATCTCTTCTTACAAATATCTGCCTTGATTTGAAAGTGTTAGAGGCTAATTACCCTGGCATTATTCTGGCGGATCTTCAATCGAATATTTCCACCTTACTTCATCGTTTGGACGATGCTCTAACGTCTGAAAGGAATTCTGGGGCACTTGCTAAGGACCTCCAGTGCAACGTTGTGACTCTTGAATCCCGACTAGAGAGAGTAAAGCAGCAACGGCAATCTGAACTCAATGCTTCATTCAATGAACTGGATATAATTAGTGAAGAAAAAGACAAGGCTTTAAAAAAGAATAGTGGCTTATTATTTAGCTTAACTGATGTTCAAACTAAGTTAGAAAATAAATCTGATGAATGTTTATCTTTGCAGTCTCTTATTAATGAGAAAGATTCAATTATTGCTGGTCTTAAGTCAGACCTTGAAGTTAGTAATAATCAGAAATTGGAATTGACTGGTTACATATCTGACCTAAAATCCTCAGTTAAAGTTGCTGAGGAGAAATCCTGGCTTAAAAGTAGATGGGTAGATGACAGTATTCTAGATACTTTCTTTCAGTCTGTTAATAGTAACCAAGACAGCTTATCCAAGGTAGTTTTTATGGGCCCCTCTGTAACTCAGGTTGTAAAACATGGTACTTGTGATGATGTAAAATCTCTTTTATGTGGACTTATGTTTAATGACTTTGACTATGCGTTCTTATGTGTTAATGAAGATACTGGCTCGCACTGGAGCTTACTGTTTGTTGACATCTCGGGCCACTTAGTGTACCATCTAGATTCATTACATGGTACAAACGCACTAGCTGCAAAAACTGTAACAAGTAAACTAGGGTTCAATGAAAACAGTGTCTATGAGTTGAGTTGCACTCAACAAAACAACAGTTATGAATGTGGTCTAAGTGTCCTTGTCAATGCTAAATTCATCAATGAAGGATTTTGCAAAAAAATAAAACCAGCTACTGGGTGTTCGTTCAGTGAATGGTACGCGCTGTTTAATGAGGGTCCTAGCAGCCTTTTGGTTACAGAAAAGTCTGAGGTGGCTCCATCTGAGTCAACTGTTGTGACCAACCATGTTCCAATCTGTTCGTCATCCATTGTCAATGGACTATCCATTGCCACTAGTGATCAGGGCTTGAGTTCAAATATGGTCAGCTGTAATGGTGTTCCATCAATTGGCAACTCAGGGAAATGGAGTGAAGTAAAAAATAAGGGTAAGCGTGCAAAAAAGACCCCAAAAAATTTACTTTCTGTCTTAAGTAAAAGCGCTGTAAATTGTACAAATCGTTATCAAGCTCTTGAGTTGGAGAGTACTTGTGAAAATGGTACAGTAATATGCAATGCGTCTGGTAAATGGCAACAAAAGTCGTTTCTACGTCAAACAAACAAACCTAGGGTTTCTGTAAATGTGTCAAAACAAAGTGGATCCGAAGTGGGTAAAGAAACTTTACTCAGCATAATATTGTGCACTCAAATGTTAGAGAAAAGGTTTCTAGTGGCAAAAGCAGTCCAGGGTATGCATTGCAAGTAGTACTCGGGAAAGTTCAATGTCCAATGTTTTGTTGATTGGGGACTCACTTTTGCGTTATTCAGGGAAGAGGTGTGCAGATAGTGGGGCTATCGTGGATGTAAATCCAGGAGCTAAAATTTCTCATATTACGGAAAAGCTGGGGAAATACAAATTTGTACAACCTAGTATAGTATATCTTCTTGTTGGCACTAACAACCTTGTTTGTTGCGTACAAACAGAGAGTGGAGTAATCACATTTTAAATCCATCCTGTCTAATAATATATTCCTTTGTTTTGCACAACTTTTACCATCTGACTTTTCTTATTTTGATTTTATCATCTGTTTTTATTTTATTGTTTCATTTTGTTTTTGTTTTCATGCAACGTCAACATGAGTTCTTTAATATAATTTTGGATCCCTGAATACAAATCTTTCACATTATATCAAACTTTTGATCAAAACAGAACGGAATTATGTGAATTGGACAATCTACAACGTGAGTGAAATATGAACTTGGACGTGGACAGTGTTGGTGAGTGGTTGCAACCTTTAGATTAATTTTGTGTGCACACCAAGTTTTGTATAATATTTATATCCGTTTTGTTTTGAATATACTTGTCTCTTGTTCCTATATTAACCGCATCTAATTTAATAAATAAATCACCTTTCCTGTCAACGCAATATGTGTTTAGTTTTTTCCTTTCTTTTGGGAATTTCAATAAATTCCCTGGTCCTCCATCTATGTGAATTCACTTTAATTTTAATTCTTTGTTTTTCCTTAAGCTACCCATATCCCCCATTGTTCATGGTTTTAATGGTGGGCCAGGGTATGATGGTGGGTGGGGTAAGCGCGCAGTGCTTCACTCTATGGCTGACCTGTTGAGTACAGCAAAACAAACATTCCCAAGCTCCATCATAATTGTGAATAGTATTCTGACAAGAAACGATATCAGTCAGAAAGCTCTTTTCTATTTTAATGAACAGTTGATGCTTATGTGTAAGAATTTCAATGTAGAGTTTCTCAACACTAGCGATGTGGTTCAATATTATCATCTCGCACGTGATGGGACACACTTAAATCGTAAAGGGAATGATTGTTTTGGGAATCTCATTTTTCATTCTTTGCAAATAATCCATGAAGCTGTTTCTGCTGTGCCTAAGGTTGTGTGTCCCAGCCCTCCGGTATCCCATGCTCATGATTCAGTTTCGTCTTCTATGAGCTGTAACCCGTCGGGAAACGATACCGAGAATCTACCAATAGTTGCAGGGTAGCGCATGTAAATATTAGATCATTGAATACAGGATTTGAGGAGCTTTGCTCGGTGATAGACGATTTCCAGTTTGACCTCTTGGGGATCACGGAGTCATGGTTAACCCCTGAAATCCCCTCCCACGTGTTTGATATACCGGGCTATTGTCTTCATCGCTGTGATAGGCCAATTGAACTGGGCCATGGTGGTGGAGGTGTTGCTCTTTGTGTAATGGACAGAATTAAGTTTGTTCGTGTTTATCTTCATAACGTTGATTATCGTATTGAATGCGTATCGTATAGTGGCGTAGTACATCTGAAAGGTCTCAATTTTCTTATATGCATTGCATATAGGCCATCGGATGTCCCATACTCAACCTTGAGCTCCTTAATCCACGCTCTGTTCATCGACAAGTCACCTGATGTAGATTTTGTGATTTTGTTGGGTGACTTGAATGTGAATTTGTTGGACACAAAGAGGGCAGATGTGAAATATCTTGAAAAAATTTTTCAGTCATTGGGCCTTGCTGAGCTGATTAAAGAGCCAACTCCTATCGCAGAAAACACATTTTCTCTTATTGATTTGATTATTGTTGACAAAATGCACAGCTTTGAAGTGGGAATGGTCGATACTTCGAAGATTCTTCAACAAAATGGTAGATGTATTACTGACCATAAGTTAACTTATTGTGATGTACCTTACGAAAAACCCAAGGCAAAGGGAAAGTTCATTTCATATAGAAGTTTTAAAGATTTTGACTGTGATAAATTTGTTGATATTGCGTCAAAGATACCATGGGATGATATGGTGGCTAAGAAGAACGTTGATGACATAACTGATGCATTAACTAAGAATATAATCCATGTATTTGATGAGTGTGCCCCGACAGTGAGAAAAAGAATAACAAGAAAGAAATCTCCATGGAGAGATTTAAATGTGGAACACCTCACTAAAGTGAAGAACAAATTTTAAAAAAACCTATCTGACTTTAAAAACACAAGCTTCTAGAAATGCATACTGTAAGGCTAGTAATGCACTAAATGTAGCAATACGTTTGGCGAAAAGGCAATATTTCACTGAGAATTTAAAAACTGAAAACCCTAAGACATTCTGGGGTACACTACGAGCAGGTGGTGTCGTGAAATCAGCTGAAGTAACAGACCATTCTGTTGGACTAGAAGAGTTAAATAATTACTTTTCAACAATGGGTTGTGGCAAGAACGTATGCACAGACAAATTAAGATTCTTTAACAGCAATAAATGTGCAGGAGTAACTTCTCGCTTCATGTTTGCTCCTGTCTCAGAAAGCAAGGTAAAGGAGTTGATGAACAGCATAACAAGTACCGCATTTGGTGTGGATGGAATATCCATAAAAATGTTAAGAGGATTAAGCCCTTTCTGCATTGGTGCAATTGCCCACTTGATCAATGTTTCATTGAAAAATGGTCACTTCCCTTCAAGCTGGAAGCAGAGCGTGGTGATTCCTCTTCCAAAAACTCATGATCCTTCTTTAGCCTCCGAGTTCCGACCAATTTCAATCCTCCCTGTTATATCCAAAATACTGGAAAAGGTTGTTTCTGAACAATTGGTTTCTTTCTTGGAGTCTGAAAGGTTATTGCCTGAAACCCAGTCAGGATTTAGGAAAGGTTTTAGTACTTGTACTGGGCTTCTGAATGTGCTTGATGAAATTATCTCTGCTAGGGATGGTGGCCTGGAGAGCTTAATGACTGCATTAGATTTCTCCCAAGCTTTTGACTCTGTTAGCTTCGATTTGCTCATAGCTAAGCTACGTTTTTATCATTTTGACGAAACTTCGATTAAATGGTTTTCATCTTATCTGACTGGGCGAACCAGTGTACTAAGGTTAACGGACAGTTATCGGCGGCTCTTCCAAGATCTGTAGGTGTTCCTCAAGGTTCTTGCCTTGGACCTATTCTCTTTCTTCTATACACAGCAGATTTGAAGGATCAGTTGAATTTTTGTTCACTGCACTCTTACGCTGATGATTCACAACTTCTGATATCCTTTAAGCCTTCAGAAGCAGAAGAGGCTGTGCGCTGTGTCAACTCTGATTTGGAGAAGGTCAAGAGATGGTCGGATGATCATGGTCTTCTACTAAATTCTAGTAAATGTTCGGTCTTGTTTGTTGACTCGTCCTCGAGGTGTCAACTGGGAGCTAGGAGTGTTGACGGGAGCATCCTTTTGTACGGCAAACCACTGAGGTCAAGTAACTCTCTTAAGGTTCTTGGTGTCACTCTTGACTCCCATCTTGATTTTTCTGGCCACGTGAATTCCATATGTAAAACCGTTATAGTAAGATGAAAACTCTTCTCAGATTTAGCACAATTTTAGCAGAGTCCTCTAAACTGGAAATCATACGATCGACAATCTTTCCTGTCATTCAATATTCTCTCCCAGTTTTTTCCTCTTGTCTAACACGGGAAAATGAGATGGTTCTCACCCGATTGCAGAACAGAGCTCTGAGGTTCGTTTACAACCTGAAAAAATTTGACCATATCAGTGAGTTCAGGTTAAGTGCTAGGGTTTTACCAATAATGAACCTCTCTGATTTGCAAACTGTCAAGTTAGTCCACAAAGTTCTGCAGACTGGGAAACCTGAATATCTAAGAAAAAAGCTAGTGTTTAGACATCAAATCAATGTGCGCAGTACTCGACAGGATTGCCTGTTGCACCTGCCAAAAACAAAATTAGAAACTGGGAAAAGGGCATTTAGATACTTTGGACCACAAACATACAATGCTTTGCCACTTAGTTTAAGGAATGTTAGTTATTCTAGGTTTAAAAATATGTAAATGAATTGTATATTTGATATTTGTTTGTAAATATTACGCACAAGACCATTTAGATATCTAATTGTTATTTTCATTTTTGTTGTTGTATTTCTTTGTATAATGTTGACAAGAGTTGTCATGTAAACCAGAGTCATACTTTGATGAAAGCTTGCTCAATAAAGTCATTATTTATTTATTTATTTAGAGGAGCGATGGAAAGGTCATGTGAGTGCTGCAGTACAAGCTGTTGCAGTGGTAACACTGGGCAAGCTGTGTCTGCAGAAGGAGCACACGGCCAAGGTGTTGGTACCCCTCTTTGCCAGCCTGCTCAGCGAAACGCCTCACAACGAGATCAAGATCAACGCCATGATAGTGCTTACCGACATGTGTATCAAGTGAGTTCTGAGTTGATAACGTGAGTTAATAGCAAATACTGAACAAATCCTGTGTGGTGTAATGGTAGTATTTATAATTGAGATTGAAAAGTCACTGGGGCCAGGGTATATTTTTATAGAGATCCGGAAGTTGTTTAGGGACGTTTGAAGTCAAACTTGGGTTAGACATAGTATGAAAAACACTCTCTCACCTACACCACCGTTACTTCTAGTTTTTAGCGAATTTCCCCTTTAGGGAAGAAGCTATCACTGTAGTCGGCATGGTAAGACCTAGGCCAGGGACCATGATAACTTTTCGTTTTGAGGTCCCCAGATGCCAAAAACACCAAAAACCGTATATATATATATATATATATGTGTGTGTGTGTGTGTGTGTGTGTGTGTGTGTGTGTGTCCGTGGGTGCGATAACTCTCGTAAAAATGATCCGATTTTGATGAAATTTGGTAAAAACATGTTAAGCAACATTTATGACTTAAGTTCGAAAACCAGCCAGATCGCTCTATCCAAAGGGGTATTTTGGGGGGGTGGGTTTTGTACCCCAAAAATGGGTTTTTTAATTTTTTACATGTAATATTTTAGTAAATCCAATTTTAGTTTTCCCATTAAATTCAGCTTAATAAAACAAACAATTTGGTGTTTTGATCATTGCTCTACCTCAGTTGGTTACCGAGATATTGAAAGTGCTAAACGCAGTACTTTGTCGAATGTTATCCTTATGGAGGATAAGAAAAATTGTATATCTTGCTTATTTATCAACTTATCCTGACGAAACTTGGTATATTGCTTCATACTGTTGTGGTCTATTGATATTTGTACAACAAATTATTGTTTTGCTGATAGTTCCCGTAGCAGCAAACCTGCGTACTCAGCCCCCATGTTATTCTTATGGAGAATAAGTCAAATTTTATCTCTCTTAATTATGAACATAAATTAATTAATTTTGGTATGTGGCTTTACCTAGTTCAGTTATACAAAATTTGCATAAAAACCCATTTTTTGTGATCTGTTTTGTGTAAGCAAACCTGCATACTCAGCCGTCATGTTATTCTTATGGAGAATTATTAAAATGTCATAAGTAGTTTATTTATGAATGTAAATTGATGAAACTTGGTATGTGGCTTTATGTGGTATGTGGTACCTGAGTAAGCAGGTTTGCTGCTACGGGGGTATAATTTATTTTCACTTATAATATATTGTTCTTTGTTATTAAATATATATATTAGGGGTGGGCGAGAAGTAGTTTTTTGATTTTTTTTGGGGATGTAATAAAACCACAAACATTGTAACATTTTTTCATTTATTTCATCATATTTGTCAAATATTAAAGTAAATCGGCACTGTTGAACGTTATGTAACTACTCGACTCGATAGTTTTGAGTATTTTTACTACTCGACTCAGCCTTCGATTAAGATAATGATTTGACTTTATGAGATATTAATATTTACGGTGGTATAAAAGGTCTTTGGCTCAGCTTTAGCATTGAGAATAATGTCTCTTTGGTCTCAGGGCGTTAATGAAGGGTTCGTGGTGGCGGCTCCCTCTCTTTCTAGGTTTTTACTAATTTTAAAACTGATTCTTTATCATTAAAATTTGGATCTAATCGGTATGACTGTAATATAATTTAGTATGATGTTCAAAAACTGAAGTTAGGTAAGCGTCCCCAAACATGAAGGCCGTCATGATTTTAAATAATTTGAATATCAGTTCTGTTCTGAATTCACTGATGCTAAATTTACTAAATCAGTTATTTTCTTTGAATTTGGAATCAAAGATTGTCTATTTAACAAATGTTTTTGGACTGGATCAGTAGTTAGAGCTGCTCAATCCACCCTAACTCTGATGTAATTTAGCCTAAAAACTCAATATAAGTTTGGGTTTAGTTTACCAAGATGCATGCATTTCTTCGCTAAAACCATTTCTTCCTGGCCTAATAACAACAAAAGGGATGATCTTTATGGTTTTTAGGTCTTCTCCTATTGAAAATATTAGACTTTTAGTGTCTAATGCACTTATTTAACCCATTGGCGTAGACATACGAGCTGGTCTCGTTCCTTAATTGTAATTTTATTAACCTGTGAATTTGAGTATAAAATTGGTGTTTTTAAATGGTTTAATGGCGTATTTTAGTTAAAATATTGTTTTCTTTCAGTTTAGAGAGTCACATTGGCACACACACAGTAGACATAAGTAAAAATTAGCAAAATCAGTGTTGACCATGTGCAAGTCTCAAGGAGTTAACCGATCCCGTCAACTTCCAAGCAAGCCTGCCACCGTTTATTTTACTTAGGTCATCCCACCAACGTTGCCACAGACCGGTTAACTCATTGAGAGTTGCACAACTGGTCAGTTTTGGTTGTGTGCGGGAATCGAACCCACGAACATCGTATCACCACCTGGCCAAGGTGTTTCCACGACGTAGCCAACTCAGCTAACATGACCAAAGGCCTGGCGGCGATATTAGGGTTTTTCAGTCAGTCCGCGCCCCTAGCGGATAGAACCGTAGACGCCCGCGGTCATTAGTTACATATTTTATTACTAGAGTGCAGCACCAATCAATTCCCGTTATAGGCTACTGCAAATAGAATAAAATTACTACCTCAATGGGTTAAATTGGAATTTATTTAATTTGAGAGAAATGCTCACTTTTAGCATCTAATACCTAGGCCAGTAATTTTAAAAGAGAGAGAGTTGTGGTCATCACCCACACAACAATACACTTAGAGATGATCTTCTTTCTTCAGGCCTCCAGCTTACTTGACACTTCCACTTTTAATTTTAACTGAGATTACTATATGCAATTTTAGCTTGGTAATATTATATTTGAGATCAGATTTCATTTATATATGTGTTTGAAGTAGTTTACACCATTATTGGTCAAGGTTATGAAATATTTTGTATGAGATGATTAGTGCTTATATATTATACTAGCTGTTCCCGCAGGCTTCGCCCCGCAGATAATTTATAAAAACTATGACAGTTGTGTGTTGCATTCTGTGGTTAGCCCATGGAACTTCTACGAATCAAGATCAGCTGTTTGTATTTTCATTAGCTCAAACAAAAATTAATGTCCATAAGAAATACATGGGAACTTTGTCGGGATCTCTGGCAGAGCCCTAAGGTCAGACCAGGATGAAAACCATTTAGTTTTCCTATTTTATGCCTAAAGAATCAGTGTACAACATTTCAGCTCTTTACCTACATGGGAAGGTGGAGAATTAGTGATGAGTGAGTCAGTAAGCCAGGGCTTTGCCTTTTATAGATATATATGAATCTATGTCTATAAAAGAGGAAGTATGTATATATATATATATATATATATATGTAGCCTATGGACTCCAAAACCGCTCGACAGATTGTAATTAAACTTTCAGGCATTATTAAGCATTATTCAAGGATGGTTTGTGTGAAGTTTGGTGCAAATCTGTCCAAAGGGCTCCGACCCAGAGGGCATACAAGGGTGCAGTGTCAGGTTTTAGAAATTTAGTGTTTACAAAATTAACAGCTGTAATTAAAAAAAATCAAAGTTTCTTTAAACTGTCATTTGTTTAAATGTAAACAACACAATGTAAACAAAGAAATGTAAACTCCCCATTTATTTATAAACATGCAAACAAGATTTCATGCACTTATCTCGTAAAACAAGAAAGTAAAATGATAAAAACCTTTGCCAGAAGAAATGCCACTGTCACTCATTTTAGAAAATATTTAAACTGAATGTACGCATATAAATGTAACCTACAACCTAAAATAAAAACAAAATGTGCCAGTGTAAACAAACAAAATATATTTAACTCATTGTAAACAACAAAATATATTTAACTCAGTGTAAACAACAAGATTAGCTGATGATGTGATTCTTAAAAACACCAAAACATATGATGCTTATTACCTCAAAAAAACGGCAAAGAGTATATCAATACTGGCTATACAATGACACTCCACAACTATCTGTCTTCCATATATCGCAAAGGCGTTGCACTTCCGCAGACGCCCGTGGAACAATCGAATGAAAATAATCGCTATAGATAATAGATTATTTTCATTTGATTATTAACGTTTCACAATAAATGCAATGAAATTTATCATACATTTATTAACTTGAAAGTAAACAAAAATTCAACTAACATAAATACGTGAAACATTTACAATTTTAATTTCCCAGGTATACGCTTTTATATAAAACATGAGTCCGGTTAATCCAAACTAATTGGGACCGAACGCGGTTCGGATTAGCCGAAATAATTTAAATATTAGAGAACGAAGCAACTGATCGGGTCTGTAGTGTTGTAATATGAACGAATGATACACAAACAAGTATCAATATACCATTTACTCTTTCAAATGCAGAATCAACAATATGCACAGTGTATTGCAGACAGCACACTGGCCCACTATGTGTAGTTTTGTGATGTGATGTGAGCGGGCAAGCGGACTGTACGCACTGCCACCCGAGACTGTACGTCTGCCTCCCCACTACTACTAGCTCAAGCGCCAAAATCATAACAAAACCTTGATGTTATAAGTCTGCTATTGTTTTTACTGTTTGTAAATTTGGTCTTTTAACATTAAACAAAACATTAGGTATTCTTCAAAATATTACTTTGTTTTAATTTTGTTACAACATTATTTACCTTTCCCATTATTTGTTGTCTTTTAATTACGTAAAATATATTTTTTTTATTAGTGCACAGTATTTACCAAAAAAATCCAGAACTTTTCAGATTAAGCAGACGTTCGGATTACCCATGTTCGGACTAGCGGGACTCAAGTGTAGCTGCTTCTAAAAGATGTAGAAATGGAGCTTTCCCTAACATTCTCACTTTTCTTTTATAGAGGTATTCTGATAAATGATCTGCGGTGTTAGATGACTTTAAGCCAGTTTTTGATGATTTTTAACTGCTCTCCAAGACAATTTTACGTCAGTAATAAAACGAGTTCGCTCGCAGCACGCTGACGTGAGGGAAGTGAATTTTCCACATACAACACTTTTAAAGCTCAAAACCAGTGTAAAATACCCCCGTCGCAGGAAACCTGCATACTCAGTGAATTTCCAATGAATATATAACATAACACATTAAAACACTTAACAGGATTCATAAGAAATGTATTCACAAACAAGCGATATTTAAAATATTAATTATTCTCCATAAGAATAACATTGGGGATGAGTACGCAGGTTTGCTGCAACAAGGAACACAAAATAATGGGTTTTTATGCAAATATCAATAGAACTCATCTTAGTGAAGTCACATACCAAGTTTCATCCATATACATTCATAAATAAGCGATATATAACATTTTAAGTATTTTCCATAAGAATAACATGGGGAACAAGTACCTAAGTTTGCTGCTACAGGAACCATAGGCAAAAAAAAGTTTTTTTGTGCAAACAACAATAAACCACAACCAGATCAAGCCATATACCAAATTTCGCCAGTTCATGTTCATAAATAAGCGAGATATACAATTTTTCTTTTTCTCCATAAGAATAACATTAGACAACGTACTGTGTTTAGCACTTTCAATATCTCGGTAACCAATTGACGTAGGGCAATGATCAAAATACCAAATTGTTTGTTTTTTTTAAGCTGAATTCAATGGTATAAATTAAAATTTGATTTAAGTTAAAATTACATGTGAAAACCCCAAAAAACACATTTTTGGGGTACAAAACCCCCCAAAAACCCCCCTTCGGATGGTGCGATTCATCTGGTTTTCGAACTCATTCAAATAAATGGTACTTTACACATTTGTACCAAATTTTATTAAGATCGGACCTTTTTTACGAGAGTTATCGTGCTTACGGACACATATATATATATATATAAATATATATATATATACATATATAATACCCCCGTCGCAGCAAACCTGCATACTCAGCGAATTTCCAATGAATTATAACATAACACATTAAGCCACTTAACAGGGATTCATAAGAAATATATTCACAAACAAGCGATATTTAAAATATTAATTATTCTCTATAAGAATAACATTGGGGATGAGTACGCAGGTTTGCTGCAACAAGGAACACAAAATAATGGGTTTTTATGCAAATATCAATAGAACTCAGCTAAGTGAAGTCACATGCCAAGTTTCATCCATATACATTCATAAATAAGCGATATATAACATTTTAATTATTTTCCATAAGAATAACATGGGGACCGAGTACCTAGGTTTGCTGCTACGGGACCCATAGGCGAAAAATTGTTTTTTTGTGCAAACAACAATAAACCACAACCAGATGAAGCCATATACCAAATTTCGTCAGTTTATGTTCATAAATAAGCGAGATATACAATTTTTCTTTTCCTCCATAAGAATAACATTACACAACGTACTGTGTTTAGCACTTTCAATATCTCGGTAACCAATTGACGTAGAGCAATGATCAAAATACCAAATTGTTTGTTTTTTTAAGCTGAATTCAATGGTATAAATTAAAATTTGATTTAAATTAAAATTACATGTGAAAACCCCAAAAAACACATTTTTGGGGTACAAAACCCCCCAAAAACCCCCCTCCGGATGGTGCGATTCATCTGGTTTTCGAACTCGTTCAAATAAATGGTACTTTATACATTTGTACCAAATTTCATTAAGATCGGACCTTTTTTACGAGAGTTATCGTGCTTACGGACACATATATATATATATACATATATAAAAATTTGAACGAATGGTGTTTTTGGCATCTGGGGACCTCAAAATGAAAAGTTATCATGGTCTCGGGCTTAAGTCTTACCATGAGACCTACGGTAATAGCTTCTTCTCTAGAGGGGAAATTCGCTAAAAATTTGAACGAATGGTGTTTTTGGCATCTGGGGACCTCAAAATGAAAAGTTATCATGGTCTCGGGCTTAAGTCTTACCATGAGACCTACGGTAATAGCTTCTTCCCTATAGGGGAAATTCGCTAAAAATACATTTATTCCAATTTTGTTGAAATCTGAAAACATTGATTTTTTGGCTGTTCTGATGCTCCTGGTTTCATTGACCTGCAATGCTAGGAATACAATGTTGTGCATTAAAAGGTTAGGAGAAGGTCCAGTCAGGCTTGAAAGTAGGTGCGAGGTTGCTGGGGATGATACAAATAACCGACACTTGAATAAAATGCTTTTCTAATGTAAAAACCCCATAAGACAACGTACTGTGTTTAGCCGATATACATTTTCTTTAATAACTCGGTAAATTGATATGCTAGAATGACGAGAGAGGGCTTAAAACTTTCGCTTCTCTAATTCCCATATTAATACATGCATTAATTTGACGTACAGGGCTTTTCTGATCCTTTTTCCCAAATCCTCAAAATTCTCAAAAACCTCAAAATTTGAAAGAGTAATCCCCTAAAAAGGGGTTTAGAGTTTTCTGATTGTTTTACCCAACAAACTTGTCCAACTGATTATAGACAGGAACGTCCCTACCAAATTTGAAGTAAATCGGATAAAAAATGTGACCGCTAGAGTGCATACACATATATACAGGGTGTTTCACGATAACCCTGACAAACTTAGGGAAATTAATCCTTGGGTTAAAAAAAGAAACAAATGTTATATAAACATAGGTCCTAAACTCATTCGTTTCATTGCTACTGCCAAAAATAAAGTTTTTTAGCGAATTTCCCCTATAGGGAAGAAGCTATTACCGTAGTCGGCATGGTAAGACCTAGGCCCGGGACCATGATAACTTTTCGTTTTGAGGTCCCCAGACCCCAAAAATACCATTCGTTCGAAACTGTATGTATATATATATATATATATATATATATATATATATGTGTCCGTGAGCACGATAACTCTCGTAAAAATTATCCGATTTTGATGAAATTTGGTATAAACGTGTAAAGCAACATTTATGACTTTAAGTTCGAAAACCAGCCAGATCGCTCTATCCGAAGGGGTATTTTGGGGGGGTTTTGTACCCCAAAAATGGGTTTTTTGAATTTTTTACAAATAATTTTGGAAATAGTCAGATTTTATTTTTTCCCATTGGATTCAGCTTAAAAAAACACACAATTTGGTATTTTGATCATTTCTCTACGTCAATTGGTTACCGAGATATTGAAAGTGCTAAACACAGTACGTTGTCTAATGTTATTCTTATGGAGGAAAATACAAATTTTATATCTCGCTTATTTATGAACATATACTGACGAAACTTGGTATATGGCTTTATCTGGTTGTGGACCATTGATATTTCCTCAAAAAAACAATTTTTTGACAAAGGCTTCCATAGCAGCAAACCTGCGTACTCAGCCCCATGTTATCCTTATGGAGAATAAGTAACGTGTTATCTCCCTTAATTATGAAAATAAATTAATGAAATTTGGTAAGTGACTTCACCTAGTTGAGTTATATTGATATAAGCATAAAACCCCATTTTTTGTGTTCCTTGCTTCAGCAAACCTGCATACTCAGCCGCCATGTTATTCTTATGGAGAATAGTTAAAATGTCATAAATTGTTTATTTATGAATGTATATTGATGAAACTTGGTATGTAGTTTTATGTGGCATTAAGATAAATATATATGCATTGGAAATTCGCTAAGTATGCAGGTTTGCTGCTACGGGGGTATTTATTTTTTACATGTAATTAACTTATATTTGGACTTATAGACAAACTATTAGTGATCATATATTTATAAAACTTACACAGCCAGTAAGAGGAGGAAATTCTTAATAAGAATCATTCGTTTTTCAAGCAAAAGTGTTGACTGGCATTCGGTAATAGTCCTTCAAAGATCAATTTTTTATAAAAAAAAACTGTGCCTAAAAATATTTTGTCCACATTTAACAGGCATCCACAGAAAAACTAACCAACCAATTGGGCTGCAAATTTAACAAAAGTTGTAAAATAGTATTCAGAGTAAGGTAACATCCATATCTTTCACTTTTATTAGTATAATTTACTGGATAATACTGCAATACACATAAGGATACACAAATTACAAAAGGAAAGTTAAATTGCTGTAAGCTTAGATTTCCTTTTTACAATTAGTTTTAAATTGGTTTATTTATTTGATTTTGTTACAACCAACAACCATCTAAAAATAACCTTTCTTATGAAAACGAAGACAGTTTTAGTCCAGTCAAGTTAGACATTAAAAAGGGGCCTTGCATGCAAAAGGTCATGTAGTTCTAGTTTTAGCGAATTTCCTCTATAGGGAAGAAGCTATTACCGTAGGTCTCATGGTAAGACTTAAGCCCGAGACCATGATAACTTTTTTTTTTGAGGTCCCCAGAAGCCAAAAACACTATTCGTTCAAATTTATATATATGTAAATATATATATATATATCTATATATGTGTCCGTGAATGTGATAACTTCAGTAAAAAACGCCTGATTTCGATGAAATTTGGCTCTAATGTGTAAAATGACATTCATCACTTTAAGTTCGAAAACCAGAAAAATCGGACCATGGGAAGGGGGGTTTATGGGGGTTTTAAATTTTCCCAAAATCAGTTTTTTACATTTTTCACCTTAAAAATTTAAAAAAAATTAATTTTGGTTTTGACCATGTTTTAGAGCTTAAAAAAAACAAATAATATGGTATTTTGAATTATTAACCTAGGTTAAGTGGTTGCGGAGAAAATCCAAAAAAACCTACTCATAAAATCTCCCATGTTAAGTCTTATGGGAAAAAGTTTCAGTAATTAAAAAATACCCCCGTCGCAGCAAACCTGCATACTCAGCGAATTTCCAATGAATATATAACATAACACATTATAACACTTAACAGGATTCATAAGAAATGTATTCACAAACAAGCGATATTTAAAATATTAATTATTCTCCATAAGAATAACATTGGGGATGAGTACGCAGGTTTGCTGCAACAAGGCACACAAAATAATGGGTTTTTATGCAAATATCAATGGAACTCATCTTAGTAAAGTCACATACCAAGTTTCATCCATATACATTCATAAATAAGCGATATATAACATTTTAAGTATTTTCCATAAGAATAACATGGGGACCGAGTACCTAGGTTTGCTGCTACAGGAGCCATAGGTGAAAAATTGTTTTTTTGTGCAAACAACAATAAACCATAACCAGATCAAGCCATATACCAAATTTCGCCAGTTCATGTTCATAAATAAGCGAGATATACAATTTTTCTTTTTCTCCATAAGAATAACATTAGACAACGTACTGTGTTTAGCACTTTCAATATCTCGGTAACCAATTGACGTAGAGCAATGATCAAAATACCAAATTGTTTGTTTTTTTAAGCTGAATTCAATGATATAAATTAAAATTAAATGTGAAAACCCCAAAAACCTCATTTTTGGGGTACAAAACCCCCCAAAAACCCCCCTTCGGATGGTGCGATTCATCTGGTTTTCGAACTCGTTCAAATAAATGGTACTTTGCACATTTGTACCAAATTTCATTAAGATCGGACCTTTTTTACGAGAGTTATCGTGCTTACGGACACATATATATATATAAATATATATATATATAAATATATATATATATACATATATAAAAATTTGAACGAATGGTGTTTTTGGCATCTGGGGACCTCAAAATGAAAAGTTATCATGGTCTCGGGCTTAAGTCTTACCATGAGACCTACGGTAATAGCTTCTTCCCTATAGGGGAAATTCGCTAAAATGAAATGATTATTATAGTTTCAATCAAAGACTAGGAAAAAAGAAAAATGTCAGGGTTCAGGAGAGGTAATTCAAAACGTTATCTATCCTCCTATTGCAAGTTGTTGGTGACATTGACATAAAACAGCTGATCAGCTCTTAGTTGATGATATTTATATAAACTAGCTGATCAGCTGTTACTATTTATTATTTCAATTGTTTTGAGTTTATTTACTTTTAGTTATGGTATTTAATTTTGTCAGGTTATATGCGGAGCTTGGTTTTTAAACAACGATGTGACATGTCTATTCCTCCGGGCGTTTGTTTTGTGTGCCGTAGGGCTCTGGATGAAGGCCCTGTCGTAATTGTTAAACAACGCGGTATTCGAGTACTTATAGACGCGAGTGAGAAACGTGGCCTCACGGAAAATAAAACTTTCCTTCATCCTCTTCATGAAGTCACTAACTATGATGCGTGCAGAAAGAGATATACTGTTGTGAGCAATGTGGAAGCTGCAGTACGTAGAGGAGGGGATTCTGTTCCACAAACAACAGCATCTACTAGAGCATCAAGTTGTATCCGTTTGACCTTGCAAAAAGTTTGTTTATTGTGTGGTGAAGATATCACTGAAGACTTTATCAAGTTTCAACAGAAATTGCCGCTTTCACGAAGAAATCTGGTCCATAAAGTTGAGCAATTGGGCATGAGGAAAACAGTGCTTGATGCAGCGCAACGCCGAGGTGATGAGTGGGGAAAGGAAATTGAATTGCGCCTCTCCGCAAATGAAGATGACTTAGTAGCTGCTAAAGCGAGGTATCATAGTCTGTGCTATAAAAATCTATTCTCCTTGCCAGGAACAAGTGAGCAGAAGAGAGGGTATCGACCGGCCGATGATGTAGAAGAAGCGATGGAATATATCTACAGACACATATTGGAAAACAGCGAAGAATGCCAGTTCTCATTAGATGACCTTTTGAAACTGATTATAGGTAATTACATCCCTGATTTAAGATCAGTGAAATCACGTCTCAAGAAACGTTTTGGTGATGACATCTTGATATCAGAGGCTGGATCCAACAGGGGTTCAGTATTTGTTTTAAAGATAGTGGTCACCAAATTTTGTATGATAATTGGTACGCGGCAAGACATAGTGATGTTCAGCAAGAGCGGTTAAGAGTGGTGAAGGCAGCGGCCGAAATAATATTGGAAGATATCCGCTCTCAAGTGAATATGGCACCAGTGAATATCCTCCACCTGATGATTTTTTCAACAATCTTGAGTCAGTTATCCCTGAGTCTTTACAACTATTTTATGAGACCATTGTTCTGAAAAACAAGCGTGGACTTTTGGAAACATGGAAAAACATAGAATTTTTTTTTTAATTAAAAAACATTTTCTCACGCTCTTATATCAGCTGTACGACCTCGATCTTTTGTTTCCTCTCTTCTGACAGGAGTTGGAACCTACTTGTCTAGGAAATTTGGTTCTAAGCATTTAGTTAATATATGCTCAACGCTGTGATTCTCTTGTTCTTACACAGATGCAGTGCAGCTTGAAAGTTCTGCAATATTACGAGTGGAATCCTCACCACTAATAGATAAAGGAGCTTTCGTGCAGTTTGTTTACAACAACGCAGATGTGAACGTCAATACGTTGAATGGAGAGAACACGTTCCATGAGATGGGGGGAATTATGTGCGTAACCCCCCACACAGCAGTTCAACAAGAAAACAACATTCCACGTTTAAAGAACACACATTGTATCTGCCAACAATGTGAGCTCCCGTAGTGAAATACAAATCAAACGCTTCAATGTAAAAAAATACCCCCGTCGCAGCAAACCTGCGGACTCAGCGAATTTCCAATGCATAATATTTGTCTGAATTCCACATAAAGCCGCAAACCAAGTTTCATAAAAATATATTCACATATAAGCGATTTTAATTATTCTCCATAAGAATAACATTGGTAATGAGTATATAGGTTTGCTGAAACAAGGAACAGAAACAATTGGTTTTTATGCAAATATAAATAGAATTTAACTAGGCGAAGCCACATACTAAGTTTTATCGATATTCAATCATAAATAAGCGATATATGACATTCTAGTTTGCTGCAAAAAGGAACAGAAAAATTGTTTTTTATATAATTATCAATATAACTCAACCAAGTGAAGCTACATACCAAGTTTTATTAATTTATGTTTATAATTAAAGGAGTCAGTACATTTTACTTATTCTCCATAAGAATAACATGGGGCTGAGTACGCAGGTTTGCTGCTACGGGAATAATCAACAAAAAATCAATTTTTTGTACAAATATCAATATACCAGTACTACTTGAAGCCACATACCAAGTTTCATCAACATACATTCATAAATAATCGAGATAACAAATTTTATTTATTCTCCATAAGGATAACATTGGAATACGTACTGTATTTAGCACTTTGAATATCTCTGCAACGGTTGGGTGTAGAATCACAATTTAAACACCAAAATGATTGTTTTGTTGGACTGAACAGATTGGTAAAAGCAAATGTGAAGTTTACATTAAAATAAACTGAGGAAAAGCAACAAAACTTTTTCCCATAAGACTTAACATGGGAGATTTTATGAGTAGGTTTTTTTGGATTTTCTCCGCAACCACTTAACCTAGGTTAATAATTCAAAATACTAAATTATTTGTTTTTTTAAGCTCTATAACATGGTCAAAACCAAAATTAAGTTTTAAAAAAATTTTAGGGTGAAAAATGCAAAAAACTTATTTTTGGAAAATTTAAAACCCCCATAAACCCCCCTTCCCATCGTCCGATTTTTCTGGTTTTCGAACTTAAAGTCATGAATGTCATTTTACACATTTGAGCCAAATTTCATCAAAATCGGACGTTTTTTACTCAAGTTATCGTGTTAACGGACACATATATAGATATATATATATATAGATATATATATATAATACCCCCATAGCAGCAAACCTGCATACTCAGCGAATTTCCAGTGCATATTAATTTATCTTAATACCACATAAAGCCACATACCAAGTTTCATCAATATACATTCATAACTAAACGATTTATGACATTTTAATTATTCTCCATAAGAATAACATGGCGGCTGAGTATGCAGGTTTGCTGAAATAAGGAACACTAAAAATGGGCTTTTATACAAATATCATTGTAACTCAACTAGGTAAAGCCACATACCAAGTTCTATTAATTTATGTTCATAATTAAAGGAGATAACACGTTAATTATTCTCCATAAGAATAACATGGGGCTGAGTATGCAGGTTTGCTGCTACGGGAACTATCGGGCAAAAAATGGATTTTTGTGCAAATATCAATAGACCACAACCAAATAAAGCCATATACCAAATTTTGCCAGTTTACGTTCATAAATAAGCGAGATATACAATTTTTCTTTTTCTCCATAAGAATAACATTAGACAACGTACTGTGTTTAGCACTTTCAATATCTCGGTAACCAATTGACGTAGAGCAATGATCAAAATACCAAATTGTTTGTTTTTTTAAGCTGAATTTAATGGTATAAATTAAAATTACATGTGAAAACCCCAAAAAACACATTTTTGGGGTACAAAACCCCCTAAAAACCCCCCTTCGGATGGTGCGATTCATCTGGTTTTCGAACTCGTTCAAATAAATGGTACTTTACACATTTGTACCAAATTTCATTAAGATCGGACCTTTTTTACGAGAGTTATCGTGCTTACGGACACATATATATATATATATATATAAATATATATATATATATAAATATATATATACATATATAAAAATTTGAACGAATGGTGTTTTTGGCATCTGGGGACCTCAAAATGAAAAGTTATCATGGTCTCGGGCTTAAGTCTTACCATGAGACCTACGGTAATAGCTTCCTCCCTATAGGGGAAATTCGCTAAAAATGCAAAAAACTTATTTTTGGAAAATTTAAAACCCCCATAAACCCCACTTCCCATGGTCCGATTTTTCTGGTTTTCGAACTTAAAGTCATGAATGTCATTTTACACATTTGAGCCAAACTTCATCAAAATCGGACGTTTTTTACTCAAGTTATCGTGTTAACGGACACATATATAGATATATATATATATATCTATAAGTTTGGCTCAAATGTGTAAAATGACATTCATGACTTTAAGTTCGAAAACCAGAAAAATCGGACCATGGGAAGGGGGGTTTATGGGGGTTTTAAATTTTCCAAAAATAAGTTTTTTGCATTTTTCACCCTAAAATTTTTTTAAAACTTAATTTTGGTTTTGACCATGTTATAGAGCTTAAAAAAACAAATAATTTAGTATTTTGAATTATTAACATAGGTTAAGTGGTTACGGAGAAAATCCAAAAAAACCTGCTCATAAAATCTCCCATGTTAATCTTATGGGAAAAAGGTTTTTGGCTTTTCCTCAGTTTATATTAATGTAAACTTCACATTTGCTTTTACCAATCTGTTCAGTTCCACAAAACAATTATTTTGGTGTTTAAATTGTGATTCTACACCCAACCGTTGCAGAGATATTCGAAGTGCTAAACACAGTACGTTGTCCAATGTTATCCTTATGGAGAATAAATAAAATTTGATATCTCGATTATTGATGAATGTATGTTGATGAAACTTGGTATGTGGCTTCACGTAGTTCTGGTATATTGATATTTGCACAAAAAATTGATTTTTTGTTGATTATTCCCGTAGCAGCAAATCTGCGTACTCAGCCCCCATATTATTCTTATGGAGAATAAGTAAAATGTAACGACTCCCTAAATTATGAACATAAATTATTAAAACTTAGTATATAGCTTCACTTGGTTAAGTTGATAATTGCATAAAAACCCATTTTTTTGTTCCTTGTTGCAGCAAACCTGCTTACTCAGCCCCTATGATATTCTTATGGAGAATAACTCAAATGTTTTTGCTTATTCATGATTGAATATTGATGAAACTTGATATGTGACTTCGCCTAGTTAAATTCTATTTATATTTGTATAATAACCGATCGTTTGTGTTCCTTGTTTCAGCAAACCTACGTACTCATTACCAATGTTATTCTTATAGAGAATAATTAAAATTGCTTATATTTGTATGAAACGTGGTATGTGGCTTTATGTGGTATTAAGACATATTTTATGCATTGGAAATTCGCTGAGTACGCAGTTTGCTGCGACGGGGGTATTTTAGTATGTTGTTAAGACCTATACAACAAATAAGAAACCAAGTTTGCAGCTTCGAAAGACCTGTGCTACCGGCGTAGTAGCCAAAAAACCGTAAAAATTTTACATTTTTTTCAGTTTTTGCCAAATATCTCCTAAAGTATGCCTCTGACAGAATATGTTGCCTTATCCTTTCTTAAACCAGATAAAATTTGCTAAAGTTTGACACGATAACGACTCCAATATGTCCATTATAAACAAATATACAGTTCTTTCAAAACTAGAGAAATTTTCCAAAAAATGAAAGATTTTCGTCAAGGTCTCTTATTTTGTGTCATATTGTTAAAAATACGCATCCACGAGAAAATCTATACAAGAATAAATTAAAGATGATTTAATTAGCTTTCATTTGAGCCCCAGCGGGCATTTGTAGACCCAATGGTTCTTTCAAAAACGGCAGATAACATAGAACGGAAAAAACGGATGTTAGAACCAGTGTGAAAATTAATTTATTAAATAGTCATTTATACCATTGTGCTAAAAAAATAACTACAAAGAATCAGTAATTAAAAAATACCCCCGTCGCAGCAAACCTGCATACTCAGCGAATTTCCAATGAATATATAACATAACACATTATAACACTTAACAGGATTCATAAGAAATGTACTCACAAACAAGCGATATTTAAAATATTAATTATTCTCCATAAGAATAACATTGGGGATGAGTACGCAGGTTTGCTGCAACAAGGCACACAAAATAATGGGTTTTTATGCAAATATCAATGGAACTCATCTTAGTAAAGTCACATACCAAGTTTCATCCATATACATTCATAAATAAGCGATATATAACATTTTAAGTATTTTCCATAAGAATAACATGGGGACCGAGTACCTAGGTTTGCTGCTACAGGAGCCATAGGTGAAAAATTGTTTTTTTGTGCAAACAACAATAAACCATAACCAGATCAAGCAATATACCAAATTTCGCCAGTTCATGTTCATAAATAAGCGAGATATACAATTTTTCTTTTTCTCCATAAGAATAACATTAGACAACGTACTGTGTTTAGCACTTTCAATATCTCGGTAACCAATTGACGTAGAGCAATGATCAAAATACCAAATTGTTTGTTTTTTTAAGCTGAATTCAATGGTATAAATTAAAATTTGATATAAATTAAAATTAAATGTGAAAACCCCAAAAACCTCATTTTTGGGGTACAAAACCCCCCAAAAACCCCCCTTCGGATGGTGCGATTCATCTGGTTTTCGAACTCGTTCAAATAAATGGTACTTTGCACATTTGTACCAAATTTCATTAAGATCGGACCTTTTTTACGAGAGTTATCGTGCTTACGGACACATATATATATATAAATATATATATATATATATACATATATAAAAATTTGAACGAATGGTGTTTTTGGCATCTGGGGACCTCAAAATGAAAAGTTATCATGGTCTCGGGCTTAAGTCTTACCATGAGACCTACGGTAATAGCTTCTTCCCTATAGGGGAAATTCGCTAAAATGAAATGATTATTATAGTTTCAATCAAAGACTAGGAAAAAAGAAAAATGTCAGGGTTCAGGAGAGGTAATTCAAAACGTTATCTATCCTCCTATTGCAAGTTGTTGGTGACATTGACATAAAACAGCTGATCAGCTCTTAGTTGATGATATTTATATAAACTAGCTGATCAGCTGTTACTATTTATTATTTCAATTGTTTTGAGTTTATTTACTTTTAGTTATGGTATTTAATTTTGTCAGGTTATATGCGGAGCTTGGTTTTTAAACAACGATGTGACATGTCTATTCCTCCGGGCGTTTGTTTTGTGTGCCGTAGGGCTCTGGATGAAGGCCCTGTCGTAATTGTTAAACAACGCGGTATTCGAGTACTTATAGACGCGAGTGAGAAACGTGGCCTCACGGAAAATAAAACTTTCCTTCATCCTCTTCATGAAGTCACTAACTATGATGCGTGCAGAAAGAGATATACTGTTGTGAGCAATGTGGAAGCTGCAGTACGTAGAGGAGGGGATTCTGTTCCACAAACAACAGCATCTACTAGAGCATCAAGTTGTATCCGTTTGACCTTGCAAAAAGTTTGTTTATTGTGTGGTGAAGATATCACTGAAGACTTTATCAAGTTTCAACAGAAATTGCCGCTTTCACGAAGAAATCTGGTCCATAAAGTTGAGCAATTGGGCGTGAGGAAAACAGTGCTTGATGCAGCGCAACGCCGAGGTGATGAGTGGGGAAAGGAAATTGAATTGCGCCTCTCCGCAAATGAAGATGACTTAGTAGCTGCTAAAGCGAGGTATCATAGTCTGTGCTATAAAAATCTATTCTCCTTGCCAGGAACAAGTGAGCAGAAGAGAGGGTATCGACCGGCCGATGATGTAGAAGAAGCGATGGAATATATCTACAGACACATATTGGAAAACAGCGAAGAATGCCAGTTCTCATTAGATGACCTTTTGAAACTGATTATAGGTAATTACATCCCTGATTTAAGATCAGTGAAATCACGTCTCAAGAAACGTTTTGGTGATGACATCTTGATATCAGAGGCTGGATCCAACAGGGGTTCAGTATTTGTTTTAAAGATAGTGGTCACAAAATTTTGTATGATAATTGGTACGCGGCAAGACATAGTGATGTTCAGCAAGAGCGGTTAAGAGTGGTGAAGGCAGCGGCCGAAATAATATTGGAAGATATCCGCTCTCAAGTGAATATGGCACCAGTGAATATCCTCCACCTGATGATTTTTTCAACAATCTTGAGTCAGTTATCCCTGAGTCTTTACAACTATTTTATGAGACCATTGTTCTGAAAAACAAGCGTGGACTTTTGGAAACATGGAAAAACATAGAATTTTTTTTTTAATTAAAAAACATTTTCTCACGCTCTTATATCAGCTGTACGACCTCGATCTTTTGTTTCCTCTCTTCTGACAGGAGTTGGAACCTACTTGTCTAGGAAATTTGGTTCTAAGCATTTAGTTAATATATGCTCAACGCTGTGATTCTCTTGTTCTTACACAGATGCAGTGCAGCTTGAAAGTTCTGCAATATTACGAGTGGAATCCTCACCACTAATAGATAAAGGAGCTTTCGTGCAGTTTGTTTACAACAACGCAGATGTGAACGTCAATACGTTGAATGGAGAGAACACGTTCCATGAGATGGGGGGAATTATGTGCGTAACCCCCCACACAGCAGTTCAACAAGAAAACAACATTCCACGTTTAAAGAACACACATTGTATCTGCCAACAATATGAGCCCCCGTAGTGAAATACAAATCAAACGCTTCAATGTAAAAAAATACCCCCGTCGCAGCAAACCTGCGGACTCAGCGAATTTCCAATGCATAATATTTGTCTGAATTCCACATAAAGCCGCAAACCAAGTTTCATAAAAATATATTCACATATAAGCGATTTTAATTATTCTCCATAAGAATAACATTGGTAATGAGGATATAGGTTTGCTGAAACAAGGAACAGAAACAATTGGTTTTTATGCAAATATAAATAGAATTTAACTAGGCGAAGCCACATACTAAGTTTTATCGATATTCAATCATAAATAAGCGATATATGACATTCTAGTTTGCTGCAAAAAGGAACAGAAAAATGGTTTTTTATATAATTATCAATATAACTCAACCAAGTGAAGCTACATACCAAGTTTTATTAATTTATGTTTATAATTAAAGGAGTCAGTACATTTTACTTATTCTCCATAAGAATAACATGGGGCTGAGTACGCAGGTTTGCTGCTACGGGAATAATCAACAAAAAATCAATTTTTTGTACAAATATCAATATACCAGTACTACTTGAAGCCACATACCAAGTTTCATCAACATACATTCATAAATAATCGAGATAACAAATTTTATTTATTCTCCATAAGGATAACATTGGAATACGTACTGTATTTAGCACTTTGAATATCTCTGCAACGGTTGGGTGTAGAATCACAATTTAAACACCAAAATGATTGTTTTGTTGGACTGAACAGATTGGTAAAAGCAAATGTGAAGTTTACATTAAAATAAACTGAGGAAAAGCAACAAAACTTTTTCCCATAAGACTTAACATGGGAGTTTTATGAGTAGGTTTTTTTGGATTTTCTCCGCAACCACTTAACCTAGGTTAATAATTCAAAATACTAAATTATTTGTTTTTTTAAGCTCTATAACATGGTCAAAACCAAAATTAAGTTTTAAAAAAATTTTAGGGTGAAAAATGCAAAAAACTTATTTTTGGAAAATTTAAAACCCCCATAAACCCCCCTTCCCATCGTCCGATTTTTCTGGTTTTCGAACTTAAAGTCATGAATGTCATTTTACACATTTGAGCCAAATTTCATCAAAATCGGACGTTTTTTACTCAAGTTATCGTGTTAACGGACACATATATAGATAGATATATATATATAAAAATGCAAAAAACTTATTTTTGGAAAATTTAAAACCCCCATAAACCCCCTTTCCCATGGTCCGATTTTTCTGGTTTTCAAACTTAAAGTCATGAATGTCATTTTACACATTTGAGCCAAATTTCATCAAAATCGGACGTTTTTTACTCAAGTTATCGTGTTAACGGACAAATATATAGATATATATATATATATAGATATATATATATATATATATATATATATATATATATATGTGTCCGTTAACACGATAACTTGAGTAAAAAACGTCCGATTTTGATGAAATTTGGCTCAAATGTGTAAAATGACATTCATGACTCTAAGTTCGAAAACCAGAAAAATCGGACCATGGGAAGGGGGGTTTATGGGGGTTTTAATTTTTCCAAAAATGAGTTTTTTGCATTTTTCACCCTAAAATTTTTTTAAAACTTAATTTTGGTTTTGACCATGTTATAGAGCTTAAAAAAACAAATAATTTAGTATTTTGAATTATTAACCTAGGTTAAGTGGTTACGGAGAAAATCCAAAAAAACCTGCTCATAAAATCTCCCATGTTAATCTTATGGGAAAAAGGTTTTTGGCTTTTCCTCAGTTTATTTTAATGTAAACTTCACATTTGCTTTTACCAATCTGTTCAGTTCCACAAAACAATTATTTTGGTGTTTAAATTGTGATTCTACACCCAACCGTTGCAGAGATATTCGAAGTGCTAAACACAGTACGTTGTCCAATGTTATCCTTATGGAGAATAAATAAAATTTGATATCTCGATTATTTATGAATGTATGTTGATGAAACTTGGTATGTGGCTTCACGTAGTTCTGGTATATTGATATTTGCACAAAAAATTGATTTTTTGTTGATTATTCCCGTAGCAGCAAATCTGCATACTCAGCCCCCATATTATTCTTATGGAGAATAAGTAAAATGTAACGACTCCCTTAATTATGAACATAAATTATTAAAACTTAGTATATAGCTTCACTTGGTTAAGTTGATAATTGCATAAAAACCCATTTTTTTGTTCCTTGTTGCAGCAAACCTGCTTACTCAGCCCCCATGATATTCTTATGGAGAATAACTCAAATGTTTTTGCTTATTCATGATTGAATATTGATGAAAGTTGGTATGTGACTTCGCCTAGTTAAATTCTATTTATATTTGTATAATAACCGATCGTTTGTGTTCCTTGTTTCAGCAAACCTACGTACTCATTACCAATGTTATTCTTATAGAGAATAATTAAAATTGCTTATATTTGTATGAAACGTGGTATGTGGCTTTATGTGGTATTAAGACATATTTTATTCATTGGAAATTCGCTGAGTACGCAGGTTTGCTGCGACGGGGGTATTTTAGTATGTTGTTAAGACCTATACAACAAATAAGAAACCAAGTTTGCAGCTTCGAAAGACCTGTGCTACCGGCGTAGTAGCCAAAAAACCGTAAAAATTTTACATTTTTTTCAGTTTTTGCCAAATATCTCCTAAAGTATGCCTCTGACAGAATATGTTGCCTTATCCTTTCTTAAACCAGATAAAATTTGCTAAAGTTTGACACGATAACGACTCCAATATGTCCATTATAAACAAATATACAGTTCTTTCAAAACTAGAGAAATTTTCCAAAAAATGAAAGATTTTCGTCAAGGTCTCTTATTTTGTGTCATATTGTTAAAAATACGCATCCACGAGAAAATCTATACAAGAATAAATTAAAGATGATTTAATTAGCTTTCATTTGAGCCCCAGCGGGCATTTGTAGACCCAATGGTTCTTTCAAAAACGGCAGATAACATAGAACGGAAAAAACGGATGTTAGAACCAGTGTGAAAATTAATTTATTAAATAGTCATTTATACCATTGTGCTAAAAAAATAACTACAAAGAATCAGTAATTAAAAAATACCCCCGTCGCAGCAAACCTGCATACTCAGCGAATTTCCAATGAATATATAACATAACACATTATAACACTTAACAGGATTCATAAGAAATGTATTCACAAACAAGCGATATTTAAAATATTAATTATTCTCCATAAGAATAACATTGGGGATGAGTACGCAGGTTTGCTGCAACAAGGCACACAAAATAATGGGTTTTTATGCAAATATCAATGGAACTCATCTTAGTAAAGTCACATACCAAGTTTCATCCATATACATTCATAAATAAGCGATATATAACATTTTAAGTATTTTCCATAAGAATAACATGGGGACCGAGTACCTAGGTTTGCTGCTACAGGAGCCATAGGTGAAAAATTGTTTTTTTGTGCAAACAACAATAAACCATAACCAGATCAAGCCATATACCAAATTTCGCCAGTTCATGTTCATAAATAAGCGAGATATACAATTTTTCTTTTTCTCCATAAGAATAACATTAGACAACGTACTGTGTTTAGCACTTTCAATATCTCGGTAACCAATTGACGTAGAGCAATGATCAAAATACCAAATTGTTTGTTTTTTTAAGCTGAATTCAATGGTATAAATTAAAATTTGATATAAATTAAAATTAAATGTGAAAACCCCAAAAACCTCATTTTTGGGGTACAAAACCCCCCAAAAACCCCCCTTTGGATGGTGCGATTCATCTGGTTTTCGAACTCGTTCAAATAAATGGTACTTTGCACATTTGTACCAAATTTCATTAAGATCGGACCTTTTTTACGAGAGTTATCGTGCTTACGGACACATATATATATATAAATATATATATATATATATACATATATAAAAATTTGAACGAATGGTGTTTTTGGCATCTGGGGACCTCAAAATTAAAAGTTATCATGGTCTCGGGCTTAAATCTTACCATGAGACCTACGGTAATAGCTTCTTCCCTATAGGGGAAATTCGCTAAAATGAAATGATTATTATAGTTTCAATCAAAGACTAAGAAAAAAGAAAAATGTCAGGGTTCAGGAGAGGTAATTCAAAACGTTATCTATCCTCCTATTGCAAGTTGTTGGTGACATTGACATAAAACAGCTGATCAGCTCTTAGTTGATGATATTTATATAAACTAGCTGATCAGCTGTTACTATTTATTATTTCAATTGTTTTGAGTTTATTTACTTTTAGTTATGGTATTTAATTTTGTCAGGTTATATGCGGAGCTTGGTTTTTAAACAACGATGTGACATGTCTATTCCTCCGGGCGTTTGTTTTGTGTGCCGTAGGGCTCTGGATGAAGGCCCTGTCGTAATTGTTAAACAACGCGGTATTCGAGTACTTATAGACGCGAGTGAGAAACGTGGCCTCACGGAAAATAAAACTTTCCTTCATCCTCTTCATGAAGTCACTAACTATGATGCGTGCAGAAAGAGATATACTGTTGTGACCAATGTGGAAGCTGCAGTACGTAGAGGAGGGGATTCTGTTCCACAAACAACAGCATCTACTAGAGCATCAAGTTGTATCCGTTTGACCTTGCAAAAAGTTTGTTTATTGTGTGGTGAAGATATCACTGAAGACTTTATCAAGTTTCAACAGAAATTGCCGCTTTCACGAAGAAATCTGGTCCATAAAGTTGAGCAATTGGGCGTGAGGAAAACAGTGCTTGATGCAGCGTAACGCCGAGGTGATGAGTGGGGAAAGGAAATTGAATTGCGCCTCTCCGCAAATGAAGATGACTTAGTAGCTGCTAAAGCGAGGTATCATAGTCTGTGCTATAAAAATCTATTCTCCTTGCCAGGAACAAGTGGGCAGAAGAGAGGGTATCGACCAGCCGATGATGTAGAAGAAGCGATGGAATATATCTACAGACACATATTGGAAAACAGCGAAGAATGCCAGTTCTCATTAGATGACCTTTTGAAACTGATTATAGGTAATTACATCCCTGATTTAAGAACAGTGAAATCACGTCTCAAGAAATGTTTTGGTGATGACATCTTGATATCAGAGGCTGGATCCAACAGGGGTTCAGTATTTGTTTTAAAGATAGTGGTCACAAAATTTTGTATGATAATTGGTACGCGGCAAGACATAGTGATGTTCAGCAAGAGCGGTTAAGAGTGGTGAAGGCAGCGGCCGAAATAATATTGGAAGATATCCGCTCTCAAGTATATGACACCAGTGAATATCCTCCACCTGATGATTTTTTCAACAATCTTGAGTCAGTTATCCCTGAGTCTTTACAACTATTTTATGAGACCATTGTTCTGAAAAACAAGCGTGGACTTTTGGAAACATGGAAAAACATAGAATTTTTTTTTTTAATTAAAAAACATTTTCTCACGCTCTTATATCAGCTGTACGACCTCGATCTTTTGTTTCCTCTCTTCTGACAGGAGTTGGAACCTACTTGTCTAGGAAATTTGGTTCTAAGCATTTAGTTAATATATGCTCAACGCTGTGATTCTCTTGTTCTTACACAGATGCAGTGCAGCTTGAAAGTTCTGCAATATTACGAGTGGAATCCTCACCACTAATAGATAAAGGAGCTTTCGTGCAGTTTGTTTACAACAACGCAGATGTGAACGTCAATACGTTGAATGGAGAGAACACGTTCCATGAGATGGGGGGAATTATGTGCGTAACCCCCCACACAGCAGTTCAACAAGAAAACAACATTCCACGTTTAAAGAACACACATTGTATCTGCCAACAATGTGAGCTCCCGTAGTGAAATACAAATCAAACGCTCCAATGTAAAAAAAAACTCTGGTCTGTCGTCATGATAAATGACTTGCAGGAAACCTTTGAACTAGATAGTGAAATATTGCCTTCTGCCCCAGACTTGTTGTGGTTGTGTGGGAAGTCGTCTAAAGCTGAAAGTTTTCCAGGACGGAATGGATTTATGGAGCAGGTGACTGACGGGCTTCATTTTTCATGCTCGAAAATCATTTTCCTCCCATTCATTCACGCTCCACCTACTGATTATGATACCGTGTTTACATCACTAATTGAAGCTGCTTGGCGAAGCAAAGCTCATTCTCAGAAATTTTCATTTGTTACGTTCGACCAGCCATATAGGGCAACATATTCTGTCAGAGGCATACTTTAGGAGATATTTGGAAAAAAACTGAAAAAAATGTAAAATTTTTACAGTTTTTTGGCTACTACGCCGGTAGCACAGGTCTTTCGAAGCTGCAAACTTGGTTTCTTATTTGTGGTATAGGTCCTAACAACATACTAAAAAATTAGAACTACATGACTTTTTGCACGCACGTGTGTTTTTCTTGACTGGACTATTTCTTCATTATGTAAATTATGTATTTCTACTTAAACTTTGTTTATCAAATTTCAACATTTAATATTATCATTATAATAACTATTCTGATCGCAGACCAACTGGCTGCAAACTTATTAAAGGTTGTAAAATATCACACAGACCGACAGACGAAAAATAAATAATCTTCTAAAATAGTTTACCGACATTTTCTTTATCCCCTTATGTATTATACCCAGTCCAAATACGCCTATTATACCATATTTTGACTGTGCACTCTGTTTAATCGTGTTGGCAACAGCGGAAAGCCCAATGATCAGCTGTGGTGTTAAAACAGCTGGCTAAACTCATTGTTGACTAACATTGTTATTAAAAATATGAAACAATAAGGTCTTGTGTTACGACAACAGTTTAGCATGTTTACTAATAGTGGATATGCTGATATGCACTTTGTGTATGGATTTTGTAATGGAAATTCACGAGCAGCTGCAGGTGAGTACGGTAGAAGATACCCCAACAGGACTGTACCTAATAGCAAGAATTTACGGACCTACACAATCGTTTGAGAGAGACAGGATCATTTGAAAAAGGTAAACGTGACGGTATTATTCAAACTCCAATTAATGTGGAAGAGAACATCATAGTTTCGGTTCAAAAAAGCCAAGGGACTAGTATAAGAAGACTTTCACGCCAGCATTTGGTTCTTCTTTACAGACATGGAGAATATTAAAGAAAGAAGGTTTGTACACTTACGACGTGCAGAAAGTACAGGCTCTTCACCCCAGCGATAATGTTAAGAGATCTGAGTTTTGTCGGTGGATCATAGGGTGGTTAAGTACATACTCTACAGACGAGTCTCAGTTTACAAGAAATGGTATTAATAATTCCAAGAACTGCCACATATGGGCTGAAGAAAATCCACACGCCACAGTGGAAACGAACTTTCAGCGAAGATTTTCAGTGAACGTGTGGTGCGGTCTCATGAATGATAACTAATCGAGCCTTACATTTTGGATGGGACACTTAACAGTACGACGTATTTACAGTTTCTACAGGATAGTTTACCAGAGCTTCTTGAGGAACTACCCATCCAAACCAGGACATCAATTACCAACATGATGGAGCACCTTCGCACAGGACAGGCAACGTAGTTCAGGTACTAAGTGAGCGTCATAGAGACAAAGTGATCGCCCATCAAGGACCTGTGAATTGGCCACCCAGGTCACCAGATTTGACTCCAATGGACTACTTCCTGTGGGGGTACATGAAAGCGGAAGTGTATAAAACAAAACCCCAAACCAGACAGGAGCTTCTAGAAAGAAACTTAAATGTAGCTCAAACAATCAAAACACAATCCTAACATGGTAAGAGCTGCGACATCATCCATTATAAAGCGAGCGAGGATTTGCCGAGATCAAAATGTGTTGCACTTCGAAAATCTCATAAGCTAATATAAGTATTGTACTCTTTGACCAAGAACTAACTCTCAAGGTTTTATTTGTTTTGTATGTACAATTTTAAATGTAAATAGTACACATTTTTAAACCAAGCATCCTTTTTTAAATTAATTTTAACTGGTAATTATGTGCCCTAAATTAGATGGATACTAAAAATAGTAAATATTTGGTGAACATACATAAGCATACATAATTTACATTATGTAAAAAAATGTCTTTTCATAAGAAAGATCATTTTGAGATGGTTGTTGGTTGTAAGAAAATCAAATAAATAAACTAATTTAAAAATAACTGTAACAAAGCAAAGTCTAAGCCTACAGCAATTTAACTTTCCTTTGTAATTTGTGTGTCCTTAAGTGTATTGCAGTATTATCCAGTAAATTATACTAATAAAAGTGAAATATATGGATGTTACCTTACTCTGAATACAATTTTATAACTTTTGATAAATTTGTAGCCCAATTGGTTGGTTAATTTTTCTATGGATGCCTGTTAAATGTGAACAAAATATTTTAGGCACAGTTTTTTTAATAAAAAATTTATCTTTGAAGAACTATTACCGAATGCCAGTCAACACTTTTGCTTGAAAAACTTATGATTCTTATTCAGAATTTCCTCCTCTTACTGGCTGTGTAAGTTTTATAAATATATGATCACTAATAGTTAGTCTATAAGTCCAAATATAAGTTAATTTCACGTAAAAACTAAAAAACTTTATTTTTGGCTGTAGCAATGAAACGAATGAGTTTAGGACCTATGTTTATATAACATTTTTTTCTTGTTTTAACCCAAGGATTAATTTCCCGAAGTTTGTCAGGGTTATCGTGAAACACCCTGTATATAATTTTTAACGACCCCCCAAAACGTGGTCAGGGGGTCACGTTAGGAACTTCTATGGTGGTCCCGGGCTTAGGTTTCACCGTGTGGGTCATGCTACTTGTTCACTTTCCATAGGAAATTCACTAATACACTTGTTACCTTTCAATATCCTGTTGTGTTGCACTATGCTACATGTTTCTTGGCAACAACCACATCTTCAGGCAGCATCTTCAAGATTTGTCATACAAATTTAAAATTGAAACAGGAACACATAGAGTACAATAACACACAAGACACAATTAAAAACAAGACTGGTCATTTTTGGTAACTATAATATGCTCTATGTACTATAATATGAATTCAGATATAATTTTACGGTTTATTTCGATTGTTCCACCGGGCGTCTGCGGAAGTGCAACCCGCAAAGGTAGCTCATTTGGATAATTTACAAATCCAATAAGATTATTTCCCTGATGCCCGAAATATTGGATGTCGGGATTTTTTGCACATTTTGCAACGTCCGAAATATTAAATCACAAAGTTTTTGGCAAAAGCAGTGACGTAAAAAATCGGACGTCGGAGTGTAAAGGATTATAAATTCAATACGTTGATTTTATTCATGAAATCCGCCTATTCCGAATTCCCGCTAAACCGAACTCTGGTTTGAATCCCAATTAGTTTGGAATAGCGGGAGTCTACTGTACGGTACTTAAAAAACTAACATGCTCATATCACAGTCAAAAAATTCATCAATTCTATAAAAGGGTCTATCTAAAAGCCATTTATACGGTACATTCTTAAAACGGTCAAAGCTTACATGCTGAGCTGTAGGTGGAATATTATTAAACAATTTAATTCCTATAGATTCAAATTAATTTAACACTTTACTCAACCTAGAATAAGGCCTAGCTATAGCGTTACAGTTTCTAGTATTGTGGTCATGGACATGCATATTTAAAGTAAAACTGGCAAAATGCTTTTTAACTTGCTACTTGCAGTGAAGAACATACAAATTTTTTTAAATTGAAATCTTTTCTTGGCCAAAGAGTGTCTTGCAGTGATCTCTAAAACCTGAGTTGGTGATAATCCTTATTGCCTTTTTTTAAGCAAGGAGGACATTTATTTATTTTATTTTTTTTATACAGAAGGACTACCTCAAGGTTCGGTGTCCGATGCTGTTGTTGCTAATGACAACTGTACTGTCCCCAGGTTTACATCCATTGTGGAGAACCACCTGCCAGGGATATGCATCTGCCTGAGAGACAAAAGACCTCCAAGTCAGGGATAACACTCTTGACACTGATGATACAACTGATACAGGACGCCTACCTCAAGGTTTGGTGTCCGATGCTGTTGTTGCTAATGACAACTGTATTGTCCCCAGGTTTACATCCATTGTGGAGAACCACCTGCCAGGGATATGCATCTGCCTGAGAGACAAAAGATCTCCAAGTCAGGGATAACACTCTTGACACTGATGATACAACTGATACAGGACGCCTACCTCAAGGTTCGGTGTCCGATGCTGTTGTTGCTAATGACAACTGTACTGTCCCCAGGTTTACATCCATTGTGGAGAACCACCTGCCAGGGTTATGCATCTGCCTGAGAGACAAAAGACCTCCTAGTCAGGGATAACACTCTTTACACTGATGATACAACTGATACAGGACGCCTACCTCAAGGTTCGGTGTCCGATGCTTTTGTTGCTAATGACAACTGTACTGTCCCCAGGTTTACATCCATTGTGGAGAACCACCTGCCAGGGATATACATCTGCTTGAGAGACAAAAGACCTCCAAGTCAGGGATAACACTCTTGACACAGATGATACAACTGATACAGGACGCCTACCTCAAGGTTCGGTGTCCGATGCTGTTGTTGCTAATGACAACTGTACTGTCCCCAGGTTTACATCCATTGTGGAGAACCACCTGCCAGGGATATGCATCTGCCTGAGAGACAAAAGACCTCCAAGTCAGGGAGAACACTCTTGACACTGATGATACAACTGATACAGGACGCCTACCTCAAGGTTCGGTGTCCGATGCTGTTGTTGCTAATGACAACTGTACTGTCCCCAGGTTTACATCCATTATGGAGAACCACCTGCCTGAGAGACAAAAGACCTCCAAGTCAGGGATAACACTCTTGACACTGATGATACAACTGATACAGGACGCCTACCTCAAGGTTCGGTGTCCGATGCTGTTGTTGCTAATGACAACTGTACTGTCCCCAGGTTTACATCCATTGTGGAGAACCACCTGCCAGGGATATGCATCTGCCTGAGAGACAAAAGACCTCCTAGTCAGGGATAACACTCTTGACACTGATGATACACTTGATCACTGATGATCGTTTCCGATCACGATGGACAATTGCTTCTTACTAACAATAAACAAATAAGTAGTAAAATAAATAGACAAATACCAATAAAACGTATGAAACGTAAGTTTTCCTCAGAAAACCTGGATCTATTTCAAAAGTTTTTAGAAAATGAAATTTGGGAGAGTGTTTATATGGCTTCTGTAGATAAAAAATATGACGAATTTTACAGTACTTTAAAATTTTACTTTGATGCATCATTTCCTAGTCATGTTAACTGATAAAAAACGCAAACAAAATTGGATTTCAGATGAGTTGAAAAATGAAAAGAAAGAATTAATGCAGTTAGGTTTAAAAATTCGAGAAAATAAAAATTATACTCTAAAGCAAGAACTAAAACAGAAAAATCGGAACTACAAGTTAAAATTGGTGCAAGCTAAAACAAGGTACTTTGAAAATAAGATTAAAAAATCTGATAACATACAAAAAACTGTGTGGCAGATTATAAACTCTGAAGTTGGGAAAAAGATTGAAAATAAAAATAAAAATATCTACTTAAAAAAGGACAATTGTTATGTAGATGACCCTAGAACTATAGCAAACATATTTAATAAATATTTTGTAAATGTTTGTAGTGAATTTAATACAGAAAATTTAAATATTAGTACTACTGACAGTGAGAGTTGTATTAAAACAAGTTTTAGTTTTAAGTTTGTTGATGCAGGGGAGGTGGAAAAAGTAATTGGCTCTTTAAAAAACAAAAATTCAACAGGTTACGATGAAATCCCTGTTAAAGTTGTAAAATATGTAAAAAAATACTTAAGTCAAATTTTAAGCCACTTAATAAACTCATCTTTTGTTTCTGGATTGTTCCCTAATCATTTAAAAATTTCAAAAGTCATACCAATTCATAAAAAAGATGACCTAGAAACTGTGTCAAACTATAGGCCGATTTCTCTTCTCCCGGTGATATCAAAAATTTATGAGAAAATAGTTAATAATGAACTGTTAAAATATTTAGAGGACTTTAAATTGTTAAACGATCATCAGCATGGCTTCAGACCTGGAAAATCTGTGATCACTGCTGCAGTATCCTTTATTGAATCTATAATTTAGTCGGTAGACAAAGGGGAATTAACAACCGGAATTTTCATGGACCTGTCAAAAGCGTTTGACAGTGTCAACCACGATCAATTAATAAATAAACTGCAAATGTTAGGGATATCTAAAAATTCTATAAAATGGTTTCAATCATATCTTAATGGTCGTTGTCAGTTTGTGGAAATAACCCAGCAAACGCAAGACAATATAATTCTTAAGTCTTCATCAGAAAAAGAATATATAAAATGCGGTGTTCCTCAGGGATCAATCCTGGGTCCTCTACTGTTTTTGTGTTACATCAATGACGCAGGCAATTCTTTAACAAGCTTACCTCAAAATAATCTCTGTTTTTATGCTGATGATACGAATCTTAGGGTGTCGGCCGGTACACTCCAAGAAGTCGAGATATTGAGTTTTGTTGAGCTTGAAAATATTGGAGGTTTCTTGGAGCGGAATAAATTAAAACTTAATGCCAAGAAAACCAACTGTATAGTATTCAAAACACATCAAAATAAACAGATAATTGATCCAATTATAATTTACAATGAACAACAAATTGAAAATAAAAATAGCACAAAGTTTCTAGGTCTAATCATAGATCAAAATTTAAGCTGGAATGCACATGTAGATAAAGTATTGGCAAAGATAAGTTCGGGAATCTATTCACTATCTAGAATGTCATTCTTTTGTAATAAAAAAACATAAAAAATATATATTTTGCAAATATTCATTCTCATTTAGCGTATGGCTTATGCCTTTATGGTTCAACCACAAAATCAAATATGGATAGCATACTAAAATTACAAAAAAGGGCCGTAAGAATAGTAATGAAATTAAAATATTATGAAACAGCAAAAGACAAATTTAAAGAATTAGGGATTTTAACAGTTAATGGACAATATATCTTAGATACATCCATCATTGCAAAAAAATATTCAGAAAACTCAGCCACCCATACAATACCAGACATAAAAAATGTATTACTTCAATGCAACATAAATTAACATTTTATGAAAAAAAAAACGACTTACACAGGACTAAAATGTTTAAAGCATTTACCAAATGACATTAAAAATGAGGAAAACATTGCTAAATTTAAAAATAAATTAAAAAATTACCTGTTAGAAAAAGCCATTTATTCCCTCGAGGAATTCTTTTCCACCACCTCTAGACTTTGTTATAGTTTGCTTTCTCAAAACATATTTTGTTTTCTCCTTGTTTAATATTTCAATATATGTAAAAGCAAGTGCTTTCCCTTTTCTTTAGGATAATAGTTTAGTTTGTAGTATTAGTGACGCCATTCAATGTGCATGAATATGTACTTAATGAGTAAAGATTATTTTGATTTGATTTGATACAACTGATACAGGACGCCTACCTCAAGGTTCGGTGTCCGATGCTGTTGTTGCTAATGACAACTGTATTGTCCCCAGGTTTACATCCATTGTGGAGAACCACCTGCCAGGGATATGCATCCGCCTGAGAGACAAAGACCTCCAAGTCAGGGAGAACACTCTGACACTGATGATACAGCTGATACAGGAGGATTACCTCAAGGTTCGGTGTCCGATGCTGTTGTTGCTAATGACAGCTGTAATGTCCCCAGGTTTACATCCGTTGTGGAGAATCACCTGCCAGAGATGTGCATCTGCCTGAGAGACAAAGACCTCCAAGTCAGGGAGATTACTCTTGACACTGATGATACAACTGATACAGGACGACTACCTTAAGGTTCGGTGTCCGATGCTGTTGTTGCTAATGACAACTGTATTGTCCCCAGGTTTACATCCATTGTGGAGAACCACCTGCCAGGGATATGCATCCGCCTGAGAGACAAAGACCTCCAAGTCAGGGAGAACACTCTGACACTGATGATACAGCTGATACAGGAGGATTACCTCAAGGTTCGGTGTCCGATGCTGTTGTTGCTAATGACAGCTGTAATGTTTACATCCGTTGTGGAGAATCACCTGCCAGAGATGTGCATCTGCCTGAGAGACAAAGACCTCCAAGTCAGGGAGATTACTCTTGACACTGATGATACAACTGATACAGGACAACTACCTCAAGGTTCAGTGTCTGATGCTGTTGTTGCTAATGATAGCTGTAATGTCCCCAGGTTTACATCCATTGTGGAGAATCACCTGCCAGAGATGTGCATCTGCCTGAGAGACAAAGACCTCCAAGTCAGGGAGAACACTCTGACACTGATGATACAGCTGATACAGGAGGATTACCTCAAGGTTCGGTGTCTGATGCTGTTGTTGCTAATGACAGCTGTAATGTCCCCAGGTTTACATCCGTTGTGGAGAATCACCTGCCAGAGATGTGCATCTGCCTGAGAGACAAAGACCTCCAAGTCAGGAAGAACACTCTGACACTGATGATACAGCTGATACAGGAGGATTACCTCAAGGTTCGGTGTCCGATGCTGTTGCTAATGACAGCTGTAATGTCCCCAGGTTTACATCCGTTGTGGAGAATCACCTGCCAGAGATGTGCATCTGCCTGAGAGACAAAGACCTCCAAGTCAGGGAGAACACTCTGACACTGATGATACAGCTGATACAGGAGGATTACCTCAAGGTTCGGTGTCCGATGCTGTTCCACCTGCTGTCCATGCTGAACGATGATCATCAGCTTATCCGGGACATGATATCATCTTTCATCATCAACTCGATGCTCGTCAAACAGAAGAATATTCTGGTGCAACACTTTGTGGAGGCTCTGTTCCACTATAACGCTTATTTGGTAAGCTCACTTGAACATTTTTTCTATCATTATCGATCTAAATTGGTTATGGATCAGACCACTTTGGATGTACAAGAATAATAATGCTGTTAAGAGCTACTTGATAAATAAGATGGAACAATACAAATTAACTGATGTTGGGATAAAAATATCGATGAGACAAACAAAATATTTGAAAAATTATGTTAGAAATCACTCACGCTGACTTAAATAGTATATAATTGAGATTAGAGTTTGAAAGGTAAGGAATAAGTTTCACCGATTTGCCTAAATTTTCACTCATGGACTAGCAATCCCCACTAGTTTTTGTCCTATGAACAAGCTTAAGAATTCCTGAGACATTTAATTCTATTATTTACCTTTATTCTCACTTATGACAATTTTGAAGCGTAACACTACAAGTCACTTAACCTTTATTGTTACTTATTAAAAGTGTCTGGATGTAATAACATCACGTACTCTGCTAATCAAGAAGTTGTTTTTTTTAATTTGGAAGGGTAACATAACATTGAGGTATTGGATTCCATGTGCAGGGCCATTCTACTTACTCCAAGGGCCGCATAATGGGTATGCGGGAGCGCTCCGTGTTCTCGCTGGAAGGCGCAGATCGGCAGGCGCAACGACGGTATATTTACAGGTTCATGTTGGAGAATATGATGGACGACCATCGCTTCAGTGTAACCTACCGCCTCTGCACTGATATCCTGGGTGAGTAATGCTGTCTGTTGTGTTCAAAACTGTGATGATATACTAACTGTGATATTTTATATCAATAAAAACAAAATATTGATAGGAATGGGCTGATTCCGATTTATGTCTTTGGGTCTGATACTTCATGTCTTTGAGTTCGATACTGATTTATTACATAAAAGAAGCTAAAATCAGGCATTTATGCGATTACCCTAACCTATCTACTGTTTTATATCTTAAAGAAAACCATTTCATTATGATTGGAAAAGTTGCATGAGTTCCCAGCAACATGGCTCAAGTGAATATTGGTTTAGGAGTGTGCTCGCTGACCTGCTAATTTAGCGGAATGAGATGTCCACAATAGTAAATTAATGCATTATATAAATACATCTTTACAGTTTTTGAAATTTGTTTAGTTTAAAACATTCTCATTGTTGCTTTAATAACTGTGCTAAGCTAGGCAGAGGTGCCTGAAGCGATTTATTAATTCGCATAAGGCCTGATATCAGTGAGCTCCGCTCAATAATAAACTTTCACCGACGAGGCAGTGAACAATATATTGGAAATCGAATGGTCGATTTGTTTAATTTTCTATTGAGTGGACAATAGTAATGTGGACATGATGTAGGTGCCAGCATGTGGCCTAATTTCAATCTTAGAGTCTGAGCTGTGTACAAACAAATAAATAAACTTGCATCCTTCTTTGACGTCAAATAAAGTTCCAACTAAACCAAATTTGTCCAATGAACTCTATTCAAATGACTGTGTATGTCCTAAAGATAACAAGTAAATGTGTCTTTGACTTGTTAATGTCAATATTGACTGCATTGCAAACTTAGAATCATTGTTCTTATTCTAATATACAGTGGACATGTATTTAATTTGAGTAGAAATATTAAGATATCCACATCAGTATCAAACTGCTAAAGTAAAGAAATTAGTGTTATTTAAAAAGTCAGGGAAATTACAAAGAATAAATGTTAACTGACATTTTAGCCTAGTACAGTATTACATCTAAACCACGTCACAGTTGGAGGATTGGGAAGACCTGTAATGGCATGCCAATGACAACCAATGATTAACACTTCCACTATGGAGCGCAGGTCAGAACATGGTTCCGATTCCTGCCACCAAGTGGGCCACACGTCCAAGCTTATTCCACTCAACTACATGAAACCACTTTTAAAGTGTAGCATCACTTTTAGTGAGAAGGCTGATTTTCTGTCAGTGTGGTACTAGTGTCCTGTGCATTATTTTGATGGTGTTAGTTTTTCCAGATTTCAGTTTTGTTTTTCGCGTACTGTAAGGTAGAGTTTTTAGTGTATTTGTACAGTTAATGAATATAAAACTATTTTGTAAAGATATTTGAAAATACTTTAATAATTTTATATTGACATTTTTGGATAAAGAAACATGATATAAGCAAAAATATTGTTAATGACAGTCAAAAGCCAGGACCTTTGGCATGGCCAGCTTGGAGTGGACTGTAGGGAACAGTTAAATCGTTATCTCACTCACAACATATGAGAAACAAGTAATTTTTAATCAATTCAATTTTGCTGGTTTGAACAGAACGACTTGTCTCGGGAACCAAAAAGATAAGAAATTTCTTCTTTTTGCCTTACTTTACACTCAGAGAACACTGATTTTTTTATTTAGAAGGTACTAAACACTTTCCTAATTTTTCCCAGGCCCACTAGTAGACCTAGATAATGTATTGTTTTCCTCTAACATTGTGGTGCAGCTGGCGTGGCGGACGGAGACATAGAGCTGAGCCCCAGCGGCACCACTCTGCTGCAGGACGCGCTCCACGTGCTGTCCAGCGACGAGATCCGCCTGTCACAGCTGCGCGGGGCCGCCAAGGAGTGTGACGACGACGAGGAGCCGCCGCCCGAGGCACAGGTGGCCGAGGCCATCAGCAACCTCGCGCGCAAGACGCTCGTCTCCCAGGTGAGAGTTGCGGTGGGACGGTGGTTCGTGATTCAGTGGTTACCTAATCAATTACCGAGTCATACAATTAGTAAATACCACAGAATATTAAACAATTCCAAAACTACATTTTTACTACCAACCGTTGAAAATACTGTCCATGTTTATAGACAGCAGGGGTCGGGAAAATCTTACCTAAGATCAGGGATTCAGCTGGGGAAAAAATTCTTTGAGTCTTGTAGCAAAATTATTTTCCTTTTCGCATTTTTATCGCGGATCATTATACTATTTTTTGGTTGTTTTTTGCTTGTATTTGTTTTTAAGGTTTAACATTTAAAAAACATATAATTCAGCTGAGTCTTGGTAACTTATCCATTTTAACCATTAAAGTCTGTAATGGAAATGTACTAAACATTCTAATAGAATAGGCCTAATATGGCACCAGAACAACTAAAACTCACACACCCCGAACATTACACACTCTGAAACATAATCTCAAAGCACATCGCGATCGCATTTGCGCATCACCGATTTCGAGTTGTCTGTTTTCGCTAAGGTACGTCTACACTTTCGCCGATCGTTGCGATACGAGCGACTCGTGCTTGTATAACCGTCCACATTCTGCAGCGAGTCGAGACCGCGAGCGGCACTAAGTATGGAGGACCTGCCGCTCGTCTCTTTTGACTCGGTCACAAAAACCGACAAGAATCGGTGCGATAGCGAGGCGAGCGCAGTCATCCCTTCGGTGGCGAACTAGCCCTCGACATTCTCGCATTCGCCGATTCACTCGGCTAGACTCGGCTACTACAGAGTGCGCGCCAAACTGAGTCACAGCGTGTGACGTCTGCTAGGGGGTTAGCTACTGTCACTACCACTGTCATTTCAGTAACTCGCCAGTTCTGTTTACACGGTACGCAGTTGAAATCGATAGCAACAGTTTACGTAATGTAGGCTCGTCTCCTCTACCACTCGCTCAGAGGCGATCGGTAAAGTGACGTAGTGCAACCAACGCAACATTAAGCCTCTACAACATCCCAACTACTCTTCTAATCTTTTTGGACGTGGATCGTGATCATGGACTTTTAATACAATTTGTATTGTAAAAACCAGATGTTCTGCAATAAAATTAAAAAAATTCTTATACTTTTTTTGTAGCAAAAAAGCGACAGCCTGCCCAAATATTGTCACATTTTTGTGGTGCAAGTCGCATTTTGCGACTAACCCTGCCTAAGATGTGGTCCCTTGCTGATAAACCTTGTAAGTCAGCCTAGAAGGGCTCACCACCTGTTTGAGCGCTAATGAGCAACTGTCATAGGAGTCGTGGGTGTGCCCCTATAAAGGGTTGAACGGCAATTTCATCCCGTCCCACCTTTTCTATCCTTGCTAGTTCCTTTCCTTCCGATGACCTGCGCAATATTCCCATGCGGATGACGTGCCTGGCAGCTCTGCCGAGGTTTCATAATCCAGCAGTCTAATCTAACTCACCGTTGATCACTATCTTAATTGGGACAATCGTATTTAAAATAGTATGCTGAAAACATCTTCCTTTAGTATGTACTTTTCATATATTGATTCAATTTTAGCTTTTGTAATCTCCTTGTATGGGCCACATCTAAATAGTAATTTTTATTTAATTCTAAAAGCTTAGGACAAAAATCAATAACATTCTTCCTTTTTGTGTGCTCTATTTACAAAAATGCCGTTGGCATTGATAAAAAAAGAATAATTTTAAACCTCAATAACACAGCCTCAGTCAAGGAACATTTTGTTTCACTAGAACTACTAACCGTTTATGAGATGTATATTTATGAAACTGTGCTGGGCATCAAACCAAACTCTAGTAACTAATAAAATTGCTGAAAGAGATTTACATATTTATAATTTCAGGTGCCGCAACGAATTGGCACCTCACAATTTGTTGGACGAATTGGCTCATAATTTACAAATTTATTGTAAAAAACCTGATTAATACTCTGACTAATCATTTTGATACATCTTCCACAAAATATTAAGTGAGGACCATAACTTAAACACCTTCAAAAGAAAACTTAAGAAATATTTAATTCACAAGGCTTTGTACTTCTTTGATGATTTCAATCAATAACCAGTCTATTTATTATGTATAACTTTGTGACACTATTCAGTCTTACTTGTTTCTACTGTGAAAAAATAAATTTGAACTGAATTGATAAGATGCAAAAACAAGCATGGACAAACTTGTATAAATATGCAAAAAAATGTTAATCGATCAAAAAATCTTGGTTTATTGTTTTGTTTTCAACACTCAATAATGCTAACTTTATTCTTCCCTAGGTTGTGAAGAAAAACATGATAGAAAATGTGGTGCCAATCTTCATCAAACTGAAACTCAAGTTGAAACAGCTCAAGTCACCGTTGGTGCGAGATCTGATGGCTTGTTTGCGAGAGCTTATGAAGGACTACAAGACTGAGGTTTGTATTAATAACAACCTTTTCTTTGTGTGAATAATTTTAATCGGTAACCTAATCTAATATAACCCGCCCTATTTTAACCTCAACTATCTGAACCTAACATTTTTCAATATGTTATTGTGTTGATCCCTGACATTTTTGTGAGTTTGGCAAGTAATATTTATATATTTGAAAAAATTATATTTTTGATTTCTTGCAAAGAGAAAATTTAAGAGTGACACAATTGTGGTTGCTGAAGGTTGATAAGACTTCATTATGATGAATGAACAAAGCTGTTATTATTAGAGGTGTGCAATGTGGTGCTTCAAAATAGGTACCGGTACCTCAATCGGTCTAGCAGATGTGTGGTGAATTATCAAAAAACATGGATATATGCTCTATATCTATCAAAATTAAAAACAAATTAAACACTAGGTCAAACCTCTACAACTAAAAACACAAAATTTGTTATGTTTACTAAGGAAACGCACTTGGCCTAAGAGTTTCATCGAAAAGAAGGTGGGATACACAGCTCACTTAAAGCAACTGGTTCAAATTACCACAGCAACAATAACAAGATCACACACACATAAAATAAATTTTGTCTCCAGTGGAGACTTCTAAAATACTTCTAAATCCATTACTAAACCCAGAAAAGCTGCTCCACTTAAGGTTTCGTGGAATGTTTTAAATAACATTAAATTTATAACTATACTCTTTTCCACTTTCACTTTGCTGCGATGGGGGTATTTAGTATTTTAGAGCTTATAATATTTGTTAGTTGCTCATTTTGCATATCATTATTTTGTAATTTATATAATCTGTTTTTTCATTCCTGAAACTCAATATTTGTACAGATCGTGTCTAAAATAAATGATTTATCCTCTGCTTGAATATTTGTTTTGTAATTTTAAGGCCTATAAATTGTTGACACAGACTATTGTGTTTCCAGATAAACGAGATCCTGGCAGCAGACAAGGAATTAGCGGCAGAAATTTCTCACGACCTGCAGACCTCTCGAGTGGAAGAGGAGGACAGTGGTGACGAGTCCGCAGCTAAGCTGAGCAATGAAGAGGTCCTGAAGAAAGCCGTCATGGAGGTGGTAGCGCTGACGGAAGTGAGGAAGAGTCTCAACACTTCGAACACGCCACAAGTGAGATTGACACGGTTGGACAGTTCACACGCTAGTGCCAAGTCAAACAGATCTGTTAATGGAACTCCTTCAGCGAAGAGAACATCTGTGGATTCTCAACGGGAGGGTGGGTCCGGGTCCAGTACTCCGGTGGGAAACAGTAAATCTTCTCCTCACTCCTCCAAATCATCCCCGGGAGACAGCGATGGCCCGAAGTTGTCGCCAGCGAGCAACGACGCGAGCAGCAAGCAGTCTTCCCCCTCGAGCAACTCTGCTGCCTCAGACTGTTCTGAAGGTGAACCTGTGGGAGTGAGCAAACCTGTGATGAAACCGAGGTCAAGTCGCGCCTCAACGGCATCCTCTTGCAGTGAGGCCAGCACCAACTCGAGAACTAGTAGAAGTTCTAGGAGAAATAAGAACAAATAATTGACTTGCTCCTTGTGTTTCCATGTACATATATTTCAACTTTGCTATGTGTCAACATTTTATATTTCCCATAATGTTTGCAATTTTGGAGAAGAGATTTTAAAAGATGTCATATTGTAATAAACTCAATTTTATTTATGTCCTTAACTGTTATCTTCCCTGGTCTTTTGATGTTTTTAAAATCAGATTGTTTAAGAGTTGATTTCCGGGATGTAGGACAGTTAATGAATAATAGATTTACCTTTTGACATTCCTTGTGTGACAAGTTATGATATCACACTGGCATGATCTGATATCCATACACTTTTGTTTAAAAGTAAAATAAAGAAAGAGAACATTATACACTTTTACAAATACCTTCAGGGCACATAAAAAACAAGAGAAACTGACCCTAAACTTGTTGGGAACATGAATTGCTCATATGTGGCTACCTCTTTTACAGAATTTTTAAATTTTACTTAAAATTGTATGTAACAGGACACACTCAATTACAATGCAGCATTAATATAAACATAATTTCATTCATAATCTAAAATTGGAGATTCAGAGTCTGATGACATTAGTAGTAGACTAAAAAGCATATGCACAAAACAAAAACATGTTACTGTTTGCAGCAAAAATCATGTTTATAGAATAAATAACAAAGTCCTAGCATAGTTATAAGCAGCTCACAAGTCAAAATTAAAGCTTAAAACTGCTTAGTGCTTAGTTTTGTGTTTTGACTATATGTGGGCTATCAGTAGCGGCTCTAGGGCAGTGCGAGCCGTGCTCCAGCACGGGGCGCGCGGGGCACGGCGCTTTTGGGGGGGCGGCGCTCGGCGCTTATGACGGGTAGCGGGTCGGGGGGTGGGGGGCGTAATCTGCAGCGCTAAAATAAAGTATTTGTAAATATATAAACACCTGACTGATTTTGTAAATTTGGTGTATATTAGTAAGTTGTTGAAAGACATAAATAGAAAGTTGTGTATTTACCATATTGCACCTTCATTATACTTAAACATTAAATTTACAGATAAGATATTTTCCGCTCCCCTCTATTCCAAATTGAGAACTTGTTTTCACCACTATCGTTTTGTGATAACTTCAGGGCTTTCTTATTGGTATTGAGAGTGTGAATAAAATTCGCAATATGATGCAAGAATATTGCGAAGTTAAAATATAAAGTTACACGATGCAACTTATTGTTTCAATCCGCCCTCTTCAATTATTTTAAACTACTTCCTAGATATGGTTTGAGGATAAGAGAGGATTAAATATGGATTTCAATTATTTCATATTTAATTGAAGCTAATCGAGTTTAATATTGTTATTTTATGTAATAAGGCGGAAAATATGATGCGCCCCCTTCGATCGTTACTTGTAAGGTTTCTTCCTTTAGTTTACTTTGAAAATATCGTTTATCGTGCCGTCTGTTTAGTACTATTTCAATCAAGTTCTTATTTTTTAATTGAGTCATTTTGGAACATTGGAGAAGAAGTAGGAAATGTTAACTATTAAAATACTTCTCGTCATTACAGATTACTGTACTTGCGCTCTGGTCATGATTAATCGACCAATCATCTGTATTTCTTCAAAAGTTGCAGTACTTAAAATTAGTTGCGGCAGCATATCACAGTTTTGTACAAACGAAAAAAAATATGTTTTCACCCAACTTGAGTTTTCAGAGTCACTGGTATTAAATTTAAGTGATACAAACCCTTTTATAAGATAATACTAAATATATTAGAGAATCAAACAAATTAAGCTTTATAGCTACACAAAACCTTTAAGATTAAATACGCGAAAATAGAGTCTGTATAACTCAAAGAAGTGTAATACATTAGACACAATTGGGCACAATAAACCTAAATTATATTTAGAAAATATTAGTTTTAACGAAAATAAAAATAACTCTTAACAACAAACATTGCTGTTGTCATTGTAAACTCAGTCTAAATTCCCAGAACCGTAAAAATCTTGGTCGGTATTGATGATTGTTTTGTTTCTCCTGCACGAAATCTTTCCCACGCTTAGAACAGGTGTTCTGTTATCAGTATGCACTTCCCCCTTCCTACTCAGTTTTGAGGTTTGTTTTCATTGTAATTTTCTTAAAGAAGCACATCGTTCTCTGTTGATAAGCAGTGTATTGTGATTAATACCAATGACTACATATACAATACATATAATATACATTGTATATGTAGTCATTGTTAATACACCTGGAATGCTAGGGCAGTGGATTTGTTGATGCGAAAAACGGTCCTTCCCCCTCCACTTCTTAGGCAACTTCGTCAACTGAGCGATTTCTGCCGGCAAATATTTTAACACGCGCACTCATTAACACGCTCCTCCATCGCACAGGGATCATCCGATTCTAATGAAACTTATATATTTATTATCTGGAAGAACTGAGGATTCTAACGGAGTAAACAACTTACAGTTAAGTGAGTTAACAGAATTATAAAAATACAAAATATATAATTAGCTAAACAAATTGTTATCAATGATTTCCTCTTCTATATTTTTAAAAACAATGGACAATAGTTCTTTATTCAATATTTATTATGACTAATAATTTTAATTTTAATTTGGCAGAGTATTTACAACTTCCAAAGAAATTAAATAAATCCAAATCAAATCAAACTTTCTTTTGATCAGAAAAAATTATTTAGTACTATTGATTCCTATGTGTTTGTATACCTTGTACAGAATATCATGCTCATGGCGATAGGCTACCCCCCTACGAGCGAATCTAGTAGGCGAGTCACATTGCATGAGGGCGGCCGGGAGCTAATTCCTAGAGTCTACCCTTGTGTCAGTGTGAGGGAACCGAGCGATCGTAGCAGGTAGCCTACTGCCGCGTCGCGCGCCGCTCCATGACATGAGATCGTCCTGTACAGGGTATATTGTAGTCGTAGCAACACATAAATAAATGCACGACCTGTCATTTGTTTGTAGTGTGTGATCCGACATAAATAAACAGTCACACATAAGTTAGTGCAGACCCGGCCGTTCTTGTTAAATTTCCTTAATTGTTTCCTTCTGTTTTAATTCCAGGTTTTTCAGAACAGAAATTCAGATATGACTGTGTAACAATTTATATATTATCGAAACTCAGCATTTCCTGGGCGATAATATGAAATCAATATTTTAATTTACACAAGTCTCTGAACTGAATGTGTTCCATAGCTTGTCATTTCAGGTGATCAGTATCGCACGGAACCAGTAACAACGCAAACGTAACAAAGCGAGGCGCACACGTGTCAGTCTTATCTTAGAGCTATGAGGGAGGGAGGGTTTAGATGATGGGGATGGGGGAGGGTTCGGACGATGGGGTGGAGGGCGGAGGGCGGCAAGTTTGGTCTTTGCACGGGCGCTGAAAAACTGACGGGCCGCCCCTGTGGGCTATATATTAATAGGCTAAGGAAATTTTTGTGGTACCGATTTCTCAGATATGCGGCATCAGACAGTTATGAAACTTGGCACACTTATTTATACTATTAGGAGACGTGTCAAATCTAAATAATTTTGTGTTTTTCCAATTCAATTCAAATATCTTTATTCAAAAAATGCTGCACAAACATACAGACAGAATAGTGTCAAAAAGGTATATTTTATACCAGTAACTAAAATTATAAAGTTAAACAATGAAAAAAACAAATCTAAAACATCAAGTATAATACAAAATTATTTATCGCCAGGTTATACTAGATACAATTATTCTTATCCTCTGATCATATTATTTTAGTTATATCTAGACAAAAAACTCATCCATGGAATATACTGGCCTACTTATAAGGTAATCCTTTAGAACATTCTTAAATTTGCTTTCATTACTAATCTTTTATTTTTGCAGGAATATTTTTCATAAGTTTAGAGCCCATGTATGAAGTTTTTTCCTAAAAAATTCTAAATTATGTTTTTCTACTGTGAAACAATGTCTAATATCATAATCATGACCTATAACAGTTTGCAATCCTAAACGCAATGTAAAAATAATTGTTTCCAGAATATAAATATAGTCAACCGTTAAAATGTTAAGTTCATAAAACAGATGCTTCACTGAATCTTTCGACTTTAAATTTAACATTATTCTTATAGATTTTTTTGAAGCTTTAAAATTTTGTCCAAATTATTTTTTTTGGTTGATCTATATACACATATCCCAAAATAAAAGTGTGACTGAATCAATGAAAAATAAATGTTTTTTCTAAGTTTCCAGGCTGCATTTTTTTGGTTTGGTTTTTTGTTTTTTATGGATCTGCCATTTTTATCTGAACAATTTTTTTTCAAATGTAAAGATGGGGTTGTGACCTGTAATTTTTAACTATATCTGTGCGCTGAAAACAATACCACAATCTGTTTTTGTAAATCTTTATTCATTCTCAAGATATTAGGGCCTTTTTAAAATTAATTTTTATGTAAGTTTTACATTCCATAGGAAATTGGCTAAAAAACATTACCCACCAGCTTTTAACCTTATTAAAAAATTGTCCTACATCATGCTTTTGTAGGGAATGTTTTATTTAAAAACTAGCTGTGTATCCGTCCTTCGTACGGGTTGTATATAAATGGTAGATTAACTAAAAAAATTAACAACCTACATAATTTTACAATATTAAAATTATATTTTACACTTTTAAAGTAGAATTAAATTAAAGTTAACGAAATATACTATGGCAGATAGTTCGGGTACTGTTGCCAAGTCGAGGAACTCTGTCGGGTAGTGAACGATGTGGTTTTTGCGATTTACACGTAACACTTTGGATTCGATTTTATAAATAAAAAAACTCAAGTACAACAAAATATTACCCCTGTTTAATTTAACATTTTAAATACTTTGATACATTAATCTTTACATTCCAATAAATTAATAGTAATGTAACGAAACGTTAAACTTTGAAAACATTGGCAAACCACTTTTAAAATCACCATTCTTGCCAGGTCCTGTTTTCATTATAATTGTAAATAAACAATTTAAACTTGGAAAAAATCATGTTTTAAAAACATATGACTACTTGATTTTATTTAAATAAATGTAAATCAATATATATATACAGTTCTAACAGTGGTCATGGTTAAATGAACGGTATTAAATATTGTATATGTTCGTTCCTCCCTTTGGAATAGACCTACATTTGTGTTGATCTCCGTTGCTTGTTCATTGGTGGACGTGAGGATGGCACAATCACAGAGCCAGGCACTTTCCAGATTAAACTGTTTATGAACCTCGGTGTAAAAAACCGTCAATAAATCCTGTGATTCATCGATAGTGCCGAGTGAAGGATAGATGTTTCTGAGACTTAATTTGTTTTTCAAAGCCCCAATCTCAACTTTTAAAAGCGCATAAGAAAACTGCTCAACCCCTTAATTTTCTCAAAAATACATTTTCATATTTACTGTTAAGTTCAGACGCTCAGTGGTTGGCTACCACTGAGCCGACCAAAAAAAAAAAATATATTTTTAGAGAGGCGTATACTCGTCCACTCATGTCTCACTTACGACAAAGGGTCTATGTGAAATCTCCAGAGAACAACACCGTGACTCCCCATGATGTTGTTTCTTATTTCCTTTAAGGCATCAAATTTCAGCTATACTGGTTGAGTAGTTGGTGTGTTATGACTAACACGCTTATATTAAAGGCCATTGGGCCAGAGTCCTTGAGTATATTTGTGTCTGGAGTGGGTAAATGTCTGCACTGAGCTATCAGCTACATTCCTACCGAATTTCAGATCCATCAGTCCAAGAGTATGTGCAAGATTGTTAAAATATTGTATTTTGAAATTCCGGGGGACGAAGCCCTTAAACATTTTTGTAACAGGAATAGGCTTGCGTTTTGTTCTGATGAATTAGTTATGTTCCTACCGAAATGTAACTTACAAAGGTCCAGTAAATACTATACTCATAAAATTGCCATAAAAGTAAATTAGCGAAGAACCCTATAGGACTTTTTTAAACATATTCTTATTGTGAATCTGCAGCATAAGGGGAACCACCATCCAAAATTTTATCTTCAATAGACATTGTCGTTTCTTAGATAAAGTGATCACTATGTCAGTGAGTGCATGAATCTGACAAATATAGATTTAGATCATATATCCACTTATGTTATTTATTACCTATCTTCACTTAACGTTTTAAAAAAGAACTACAACACCTATTTATAGAATAGCTATGCCATCATCTGGTTTAATATAAATAAATGCTTTGAGTATAGGATCTTTAAAACCCTATGGGTCAGTGTCCTAAGGTATTCTTGAAAGTTTGGTCAGGTATGATGGGAGTTGGTAAAGACATTGATCTAAGAGGTACTTTTTGAGCTCGTATTTAAATTTTTTCAAGTTACTAATCTGGGCTATGTGAGCAGGAAGTTGATTAAATAGCTTAAGACCAATGTAATCCGGCTTTTTCTCAAAAAGCTTTAAGTTATGAGACACAGAAGGATTGATGTTTCTATTTCTGGTACTGTAAGAATGCTGATGAGCTTTAACAAGGTTGTGTTCTTTAACATAACTAATTACTTCAAACATGTAAATACTATAGGTACTGTCAAAATTTGCAGTTCTTTGAAGTGGTCAAAACATGATTTTGTAGGTTTAAGTTTCAAAATACACCTTATCGCTCTTTTCTGGAGTACAAATATTCTATTTAAATTAATATTACTGGAAAAGCCCCAAAGTATAATAGAGTACCTAATCAGACTCTCAATCAAGCCAAAATATACCAATTTGGATAGTGCAATGTTGTTCAAAGATGAAATATTTTTCAAAACAAAAATATTTGGAGCGAGTTGCTTGGCAAGTTTATCTACATGTTCGTTCCACCTTATTTACTTGTTATTACTAGGCCTTCCTTATTGTTTTAATAAATTGAGCTTATTCATTTTTCAAACTAGATTTAACAACTTAAGGTATTAGCTTTTGTTTAGTTTAATTTTATATCACTATGAGTAAATAATGATAGGCCTAAGATTAATGTTATCACTAGAATGTGAATAGTATGTAGGCTAGGGAGATGTTTAGTAAAGTTCGGAAATTGACTAACATATATCCTATAAAACTTATTCATTTACCAATTATATATTTTAATATAAAGTATATTTAAAATATTACTACTATCTTATATTACTAGATAAGGCATTGCTATTTGTTCTTAGCCTACCAACATACAAATGGATTGTCTGTTAATAAGTTAATATAAACTACTCTTAACCATGGACACCGGGTATCGGGTTCTCGTGCTCCTCTAAACCAACACAAGACCAAGACACTATACTGGACTAATCCAAATGATTAGAAACGATTTGTTTTTTCTATTAGCCTATAGGAAGGTAGTACCATAGACTAACTACAGTAGTTAGTCTATGGTAGTACAGGGGGGGCATGTGCAAAGCATTCGGAGCGACATTTCATATAGCAACCACTGTACTGAAAATATAGAATTTGATCATTCTTACCACTTGCATGGAGTGTTAACATTTGAGGGCTCGTAATATTCTGATACTTCAGGGTTGTTTTTCTTCTCATCGTCAGAAACTTCTGCTGCTTGATGGCCTAAAAATAGGGTCGGCACTGCTGTGCGTCTCAGTTTCCTTTTAGTTGGACATTAGGTACTTTTCCTGTCAAATACTCATGAAAAGAGTTTTTTGTGAAATGAACGGAACAAACTCTTAAATTGTTTACATTACATTCACGATTAGGCAAACAATTATCTATCCATTGTTTTCTAATTGCTTCATCTTTAGGAAAAACGTGGTATTGAATATGCTTCAATTGGTCGTTTTTTTGTCTTTGTTATGTAATTTTTGCAACTTAAAACAACACATTTCATCCCTGGCATGTCAGTGAAGATAAAATAAAAAATATAGGCCTGGATATTTATTTAATTCCGAATTATTAGTTATGCAAAAAGGAAAATTTAAACAATCGAACACATAATTTAAAAAAGTAACAGCACTAAAGTAGACTTTGAAAATCGTTCAGAATTTCATAAAGTCAAATACTTTCAACACTCAAAAGTAAATAACTTAAAAATTAACATTAACTTAAAATATCAATGTAAACCTAGGAAGAAATAAAACAGGTTTCTTTTCACTGTTAGGTTTTGTTTTCTATATGCAGTTTAAGTTAATAATCAGAATAAATCAAAACGATACCCCCGTCGCAGCAAACCTGCGTACTCAGCGAATTTCCAATGCATAATATATGTCTTAATGCCATATAAAGCCGCATACCAAGTTTCATAAAAATATATTCATATATAAGCGATACTGTATATACAATTTTAATTATTCTCCATAAGAATAGCATTGGTGATGAGTACACAGGTTTGCTGAAACAAGGAACACAAACAATTGGTTTTTATGCAAATATAAATATAATTTAACTAGGTGAAGCCACATACCAAGTTTAATCAATATTCAATCATAAGTAAGCACTATATAACATTTTAATTATTCTCCATAAGAATAACATGGGAGATGAGTAAGCAGGTTTGCTGCAACAAGGAACTAAAAAAATGGGTTTTTATGCAAATATCAATATAACTCAACAAGGTGAAGCCACATACCAAGTTGTATTAATTTATGTTCATAATTAAGGGAGTCATTACATTTTTACTTATTCTCCATAAGAATAACATGGGGGCTGAGTACGCAGGTTCGCTGCTACGGGGATAATCAACAAAAAATCAATTTTTTGTGCAAATATCAATATACCAGTACTACGTGACCCCAAGTGCCAAGTTTCATCAATATACATTCATTAATAATGGAGATATCAAATTGTATTTATTCTCCATAAGGATAACATTGGACAACGTACTGTGTTTAGCACTTTGAATATCTCTGCAACGGTTGGACGTAGAATCACAATTTAAACACCAAAATGATTGTTTTGTGGAGCTAAATTGATTGGTAAAAGCAAATGTGAAGTTTACATCAAAATTAACTTAGGAAAAGCCAAAAACCTTTTTCCCATAAGATTAACATAGGAGATTTTATGAGCAGGTTTTTTTGGATTTTCTCCGCAACCACTTAACCTAGCTTAATAATTCAAAATACCATATTATTTGTTTTTTTAAGCTCTATAACATGGTCTAAACCAAAATTAATTGTTTTAAAAATTTTAGAGTAAAAAATGCAAAAAACTGATTTTTGGAAAATTTAAAACCCCCATAAACCCCCCTTCCCATGGCCCGATTTTTCTGGTTTTCGAACTTAAAGTCATGAATGTCACTTTACACATTTGAGCCAAATTTCATCGAAATCGGACGTTTTTTACTCAAGTTATCGCATTCACGGACACATATATAGATATATATATATATATATATATATATATAGATATATATATATATATATATATATAGATATATATATATATATAGATATATATATACATATATATAAATTTGAACGAATAGTGTTTTAGTCATCTGGGGACCTAAAAAAAAAAATTTGTCATGGTCTCGGGCTTAAATCTTACCATGAGACGTACGGTAATAGCTTCTTCCCTATAGGGGAAATTCGCTAATATATTAGTTTCATTAAATAACAGCTGATAAAAATATGCAAGCAGTTAAACAATGTCATTTTAACAACGGTGAGGAAAATATATGGTACTCGTACGATAAATATCGAGTTTCCAGCTACAATGCAGATTGGATTGGTGATCACGTGACCTTCCACCTGTTTTTACGAGGTCTCTTCCGGTAAAGCAGAAAACCTTAAATAGATCGACTCAGCACACCTTGTCTGAAAGCTCTACGAGCCTTGCTAGTGCACTAGTCGCTTATTTACTCTAGTCATATGGGATGACCGACTAGTATTGAATCTACTGTACTAGTCGCATGTTGTTACTAGTCGACATAACGTTTACGTCTAGAACGAGCAATAATTTAGTGAGATGGGAAATACTGAGACTAGTCGATAGAAAGTTTGATTTCTTGGTACTTATTTGTTGCCTTTTGGATCTAGTGTCTCAACTAACTAGTCGAAATTTGCACAACAACAAAAATAGTTAAAATTAAGAAACCTTATTTGACAATACAATTAATCATAAACAATATTTATTTGTAGTGTACTGCCGTACATTATGTTTTCATTGTTAATTAATACTCTGAACTATTTAAATAATTAAACTGGCCAAATTATAAACAGTAAAATTTTGTCATGAATTTTATTTTTAAGGCTCACGACATTGTGAAACACGTTGACTATATAAAGTGCACAAATAGCTAGGCTGTTGTAATATTTTATTAAAGATCTATTTCAGGTACCATCACAGTATTGTTGAAAAATGAAAGTTTTAAAAGAATACAAGGCCTAGGTTTCAAACAATATATCATGGTTGAGTACAAATGTAGTTATCAATGAAAAACATATTTTTAAAAACAATAACTCGTATTGTTACAAAAAATGTCTAAGAAAAAATTTCTCAACACAGTGATCCGTGTTGGTCGCGTCCCAAACAAAACTGGGGAAATCAAGAAATCCTGTCAAGACATATGAAAGAATTAAATTACGAATTATTTCATAGTTGCAGGAGAATTCAACTAGTCGACTAGTCGGTCAAACGGCTGCTCAACTAAACCAAATTTTTACCAAAATCAAACAAGGAAACTAGCAGTGTTGCCACTCTAATCGTAGCAAAATTACTCCAATGCCGGGCTAAAAATCCCCCATTTTACACCCATCCGGTCGCGAAATTCCGCCAATAATCCGCCAAGGCTGATTTATAAAAAAATCCCCATTCAACCCCAGCCATCCTGAAAATCCACTAATAATCCTCCAAAGTTTTAAATATAAAAACAATTAAATGATTGACATTACTTATTAAAACTGTAATTCAAACTATTCGATTCACCGTTTCAAGCTGTAAAATACCATGTAAAGGAGTAACAATTATTGCAATTTTTTTTTGGGGGGGGGGGTTAAATGACAGTTTGAGTAAAGCGCTGATTGCTGGTTGTCTGACATCTGGACTCGCGGATGTAGACTTAGACCTTTTTGCCACTCAACCGGCTTTATGACGACACCGTTTTCGGATCTCCTTACAGGGCTGGATTTAGGATAGGCTCAGCCAGTGGTGCGGGCCTTTACTACCTGGGTTGGTCGGTCAGTGACCTTTTTTGCTGGGTTGGTTGAGGATTTTGCATGTGATTTTGTGTGGTGCGGACTCCTAGGCGCGTGCTTATGTAGCCTCTGCTTAAATCCGACCCTGTCTCCTTAGTACAAGGCTCGATACAGTAGTTATACCATAGACTAACTACATTAGTTAGTCTATGGTGGTATAGTCATTTGTCATTTTATTCCCCATTTAAATCAATGTAAATTTAGTGATTTTTCATAACCATTATTATTTTTTTAAAGTACATTACAAGTCGAAACATGGTGTTAAAATAAACTTTGAAACATTGCGAATTTGTTTAAATTAAAAGTAACTAATCATCTTGAAGCTAAGTAATGATTTAGGTAACACGAAAATAGTCTTGCTACTAGGTTTACGGTCATTGGTGAATGGTACTGAAAAATGTGCACTTGAGCGGTTAATTTAATTATTTATTGTACTTACACATCAACCTAATGACATTAATAACTAATGGATAAGTCCAATATTAAATTCAAATCCAATGTCAATGTTAAATGTTGACACTAAACACTGCAGCACAGCAGCAGGCAACCGGTCGGCGACTTTGAATTTTGACAACGTCTACCCAATGAATTTTGATTAGTCCATCTAACCCCAAGGTGACAATATAATAGATTAAAAGCTGAACTAGACGGCACGCTTTTGGGAAATATTTAGTCGAGGAGTAGAATAGTATCATTGTCTATATGATAGTTAGTATTAATGACTCCAGATATAACTGATTCATAACATAACGTAGAGCGCAGTGGCGAGTCGGCGAGTGGCGGAGTGGCGGTAGCATTGGTGTAGGAGGAATCGCTACGCGTTCAACGATGCATCCGAAATATTTCTGTGGTGGGGGAGGTGAATGACGTCTTTGTCCAAACTTCTGACAATTGAATCTAGAATGCGCCGCTAGTCGCTAGTCTTCCAGTTTTTCCTCACGAAATAAATATTCCTATTGTTGACAATAAAGTTAAAGTAAACCGTCTACATTTTACTGCTAACGAAATGTAAGAATAGTTAGTTAATATGTAGTTGTTTAAAGTAATAATTGCTAACAAACAATAATTAATATGATGTGAAGAGTAAGAAGTTTCAGTTTTGGCTCTTATAGTTTGGAACAATTCTTTGAAACCAAATTAGCCTAATTTTAGCCCAACAAAAAAAACAACCATTTAACCAGCTTAATAAGAAGGTTTGGGCCTATGGCCGCTCCCAAAGTTAAGAGTCAACGGGAAATAAGAAAAAAGTACAGTGTAACATATGATAGATGTTTTGCAATATTCGCCAGTTGAAATTTGAAATAGTAATTCCACAACTCGAATTTTTAATTATAGAGTAATAATAATAGTATCTTAATATCTTAATTCCTTAAGCTTGGAAACGGTGTAGTTGAGCTTCATTTTTTAGTTTTGTTTCCATTGGTTTATTGGACTAGTAAAGAAACAAAAGTTAGAGAAAATTTAGGCATTCCCATCAGTATTTACTACACTGGAACATTGAATTATGCATTTATATTTGTAAGAATTGTACAGTGCTATCTTTTAAATTTGTAATTCCCGTGTTAAAGAGTCGTCAGCTGGTAAGACATGACGTCACAAGACTAGGGGAGGAAAGACCCCCTCCATTTCCCCCACCATAGACATATTTTGGATGCACTGTTGAGCGCGTAGCGATTCCTTTGGTGTAGGTAGCAGGTAGCCACAGTCTACTATACATGTGTATATATCATATATGTATGTATATATATGTATACATATATGTATAGTAGACTGTGAGGTAGCAGCAGTGTCTCCACTTTTAGGGTAATTACCCTTTTTTAGGGTAATATTGCAAGGTCAGGGTAATTTTAGGGTAATGGGGTTTTTAGGGTAATTTTTAGGGTAAAATCAGAGCCTCAAAATGTTATTTAAAATGTATTTTACTATAGACCTACAGCTACATAGTCTGAACATTAATACGAATTTAACTTCAACAAAATTAAAAAACGAGTTTCAGACTAAATCAGAGACTTACATTAATAACAATAATAATCATAATTAGCTCATCTTATTTTAATATGTTGGCCTGTAAACCTGTTGAAAATTAATGGGAAACAACAACTATTCGAGCAAGGCACTGAAACAATAATAACATATAATTAAGATGAAATCAACAACACACGAGTCTTAACATCAGTTTCTTTAAGTGAAGTGTGCAAATTAGTCATTCCTTTAGCTTATTAGTATGGTACCTAAAATCAAAACTATAGTAACAAAATGGGAAAATTTGTAAGTCGGTCGTAGGTAGTTATGAAAAATGTTTCAAAGCCAACACATTATAGCAGCTTTAATAAACTACTGTACCTATGAATAAAAACACAAAACACCCCTAGTGTAAGAACAAAAAGCTTTTATTAAATGTTTATTTCTATTAAATGTTGTAATTTCATTTCATTTTGTGATATATCATGTAATTTGTTTCTTACCCTCAACTAAATCTATTTATTTTTCCTTCCGTAAATTTACTATGATTGGGATTAATAACGTGATCACATAAACATATTTTTGGACCTTTATAAATTAGTTAAGTAATGAAGAAAATTAAATAGAAAACATATTGCTATTGCTAACAATTTTATTTATTAAATTTGAATTTGTTAAAAGCTAAATTATTTTTATTGTTATAGTGTAGTACCTAAAGAACTCATTCATTGATCATAGCTAGGCCATAATATCAACAGAAGTATATAAATTACAGCTTTTCAGATTTAGGGTAATCTTTAGGGTAATTTGAAATTTTTTAGGGTAATTTAGGGTAATTTTTAAGGACCTTTAGGGTAAAATGATGTTGATGTGGTGGAGACACTGGGTAGCAGTATCAGTAGCAGTTGACTTACTGTCACTGTCCAAAAATACCCAACAAGGTTAAATCCTTGTCGGTTTTGTTTGATTGTTGACATAAGTTATCCGACCATGAATTTTATTATTATTATTTTATTTTGTGTGGATTATTCATTAGTTCAAGTAAATGCAGTTAACAAGTACTCAAAAGATGCTAATATTAATTTTGGAAAATCAAATTTTGATTTTGAACATGACACCAATGTGAGAACATTAGATAAACCGTTTAGAATGGCGAAACTAAATTTACTTTGGACAAAAGCTCAAGTGGTAAGTTTAAAAAAAGGAGCTACAGAAATAAGCTACTTGTTACATAGATTTCCCTCATTGCCATGATGGAGAGTGGTGAATCTTCAAATTCAGGGGGTTCTAACATAGTGTTTTGGGTGTGTATGTGTAAAATGTATTGTGAGCTCTTTTTTATGGGAGCATAGTACTGGACCTACTTATTTGCTACTTTTTGTTTATGCTGTCCAAAAGTAACTCTTTTGACAAGTCAACGTTGCCCTTAACCCATTAAGGTAGTAATTTTCTTCTATTCACAATAGCCCATAACGGGATTTGATTGGTGCTGTACTCTAGTAGTAAAATATGTAATTAATGACCGCGGGCGACTACGGTTCTATCTGCTAGGGGCGCGGACTGACTGAAAAACCTTAATATTGCCGCTAGGTCCTTGGTCGTGTTAGCTCAGTTGGCTACGTCGTGGAAACACCTTGGCCAGGTGTGGATACGATGTTCGTGGGTTTGATTCCCGCACACGTTCAAAACTGACCAGTAGTGCAACTCACAATGAGTTAACCAGTCTGTGGCAACGTTGGTGGGAGGGCCCAAGTAAAACAAACGGTGGCAGGCTTGCTTGGAAGTTGACGGGATCTGTTAATTCTTTGTGAGTTGCACATGGTCAACACAGATTTTGCTACTTTTTACTTATGTCTACTGTGTGTGTGCCAATGCGACTCTAAAAACTGAATGAAAACAGTATTTTAATGAAAATAAACCATTAATCCATTTAAAAACAAATTTCTAATCCAATTCATTGGTTTAAAAAATTACAAGGAACGAGACCAGCTCGTATGTCTACGCCAATGGGTTAAGGTTTGTTTCCCCTAGGCCTATGGCTCAGATTCTGTGCAATAGTGCATGTAACGTGCGTTTTGTGGCTTGCCCCAAGCGCTTTGCCTCATGTGTTTTAAATATCCTTGTGTCAATTGCAGTGCTGTCAAAGCAACTAGTGCGTGCTGCTGGTGTCGCTGCATCCATTAACATCTTAAATTGTAAAGCCTGGTTTACATTGGTCGAGTAGAAGTGCGAGTTAGTTCTCTACTGCAACTCGACCAGTGTAGACAATTAGGCGAGTCGAGTGATAGGCGAGTCGAGTACCAGACCCAGCTGGTGGGCGAGTCGAGTAGTTTCAGCCAGGAGACAGCCATTTGACATATTTTTTGCACTCCTCCTAACTCCTCCACTCTCTCAGTCAGCTGTGTTCTAGCGTCGACCCCACCTATCTTATCCATTTTGGAGGGGGGAGGTGGGTGGTGGTTTTAGTGGTAGGTCTATGGTCTTCTCTTAAGGAAATCCCAGACTACCACCGCAGGAGCGGGGTTTACGAAAAACATTTCCACCTTCCGATAACAACAAAAAGAGTCTCGTAACAGCAATTGACAACCTTGAAAAATATATGGGGAAGGAAGGGTGTTTGGTGTACAAGAAACCAAGCAGAAAATAAAAACATCAGGTCTAGACATACAACCAAGAACTAATGAATACCTCTGTCACAGTAAACCTGTGTATTCAGCGAATTTCCAATGCATGTGTATGTTTCTCACTACAACATAAAGCCACTTACCAAGTTTCATAAAAATACGTAAGTGATATATAGCATTTCATTTATTTTCTATAAGAATAACAAATGCAATTATCAATATCAACCACGTGTAGCTACATACCAAGTTTAATTAATTTAGGTTTATAATTAAGGGAGATATAAAACTTAACTTGTAAATAACATAACAATACCGGTATATATAACATAACATAACAATAACATTAACATTACTATATAACTTGCTTACAATATTACTCATTAGTACAGTAACACAATTTATATATCTTACATAACAATCACATTGGCTGAGCATGCAGGTTTGCTGCTAGGGGGACAATCAACAAAACACATTTTTTGTGTAGAAATCAATATTCCATAACTAGGTGAAGCCACATACAAAGTTTCATCAATATACATTAATAAATACTGTAATCAAGATATCAAATTTTAATTACCGGTATTCTCCATAAGGATAACATTGGACATTTTCTGTATAAGTTTAACACCTAATAATCAAAACTGTCGCCAACTTGGCCGAGTTAACTTTACCAATGTAGTCACACTTTTCTAAAACATGACAAGTAAGCTGGGCCGAGCTTACTCGACTAATGTAAACCAGCCTTAAATACCCCCTCGCAGCAAACCTGCATACTCAGCAAATTTCCAATGTATATATATATATATATATATATATATATATATATATATGTATGTATATATATAAATAATGATAAAGGTATTGATAGGGAAAATATAAGTTATGCGGTAGATAAATGAATGCGGATGCTTGATGGCAAATCTGGGCGTGCACATACCTTTAATTTAAGACCTCAATTATGAAAATCGTTCGGATAGAAGATCCAAACTCGGAAAAGAAAAACCGATATTTTTTAATATATCGTATAAGATTATTTTGTTGTTGTTGTGCAACAGTTCATAATTTATGGTGGTAAATATTCAATAATAACAGTTAGGTAGGCCTATGTACAAATTATGTAGTCATGTACAAATCCAGATTAGGCCCCTATAAAATATCAGTGTGCCCATATAAAAACTCATTAGACCTGTATACATATATGTAATTAATTTATGTATAAAAGATTTATCTCTCTAAGTATCTATATAAGATAAATGTACCAATCACCCATATACATATTTCACCACCTAATATAAGAAAATAGAGTAAACTACTTCAAACACAAATTTTAATTATTATCTGATCTTAAAGACATAGATTACTGCCTAAATTTTATATACCGTAGTAATAACAGTGAAAATTCAAAGTTAAAAGTGTCATGTGTACTGAATGAAATCGTCAAGAATGAAAATCATATGTGAATGTATTATTGGAAGGAGATGGTTTTAACTCTCTCTAATTCTTCTAAGATGGACTGGCCTTTGTGTTAGAGATAAATTTGAGCATCGTCTCAAAATTAATAAATTTCCTTTAAATAAGTACATTGAACATGTCCAAAGTTCAATATTTTAGTTAAGAGAAGAACCAAACCATTACGAACATTCCTTTTTATTGTATGAGGCCAGAAGAGATGGTTTTGGTGAAGCAGATGTCCTTGGTAACATGATTCCAAACTTACCTAGAACCTAGAGATGAACTTATATCAGAATCAGATGGATTTATTGGAAGGAGATGGTTTTAACTCTCTCTAATTCTTCTAAGATGGACTGGCCTTTGTGTTAGAGATAAATTTGAGCATCGTCTCAAAATTAATAAATTTCCTTTAAATAAGTACATTGAACATGTCCAAAGTTCAATATTTTAGTTAAGAGAAGAACCAAACCATTACGAACATTCCTTTTAGCGAATTTCCCCTATAGGGAAGAAGCTATTACCGTAGGTCTCATAGTAAGACTTAAGCCCGAGACCATGATAACTTTTCATTTTGAGGTCCCCAGATGCCAAAAACACCATTCGTTCAAATTTTTATATATGTATTCTTAAATTGTATTCTTTTGGTTCTTGTATTTATTACTGATTTTCAGTAATATATATATATATATATATATATATATGTGTGTCCGTAAGCACGATAACTCTCGTAAAAAAGATCCGATCTTAATGAAATTTGGTACAAACGTGTAAAGTACCATTTATTTGAACGAGTTCGAAAACCAGACGAATCGCACCATCCAAAGGGGGGTTTTGGGGGGGTTTTGTACCCCAAAAATGGGTTTTTTGGGGTTTCTACATGTAATTTTTATTTAAATCAAATTTTAATTTTGACCATTGAATTCTGCATAAAAAAACAAACAATTTGGTATCTTGATCATTGCTCTACGTCAATTGGTTACTGAGATATTGAAAGTGCTAAACACAGTACGTTGTCTAATGTTATTCTTATGGAGAAAAAGAAAAATTGTATATCTCGCTTATTTATGAACATAAACTGACAAAATTTGGTATATGGCTTCATCTGGTTGTGGTTTATTGTTGTTTGCACAAAAAAAGTTTTTTCGCCCATGGTTCCCGTAGCAGCAAACCTAGGTACTCGGTCCCCATGTTATTCTTAAGGAAAATAATTAAAATGTTATATATCGCTTATTTATGAATGTATATGGATGAAACTTGGTATAGGTGACTTCACTTAGCTGAGTTCTATTGATATTTGCATAAAAACCCATTATTTTGTGTTCCTTGTTGCAGCAAACCTGCGTACTCATACCCAATGTTATTCTTATGGAGAATAATTAATATTTTAAATATCGCTTGTTTTTGAATATATTTCTTATGAATCTTGTTAAGTGGCTTAATGTGTTATGTTATAATTAATTGGAAATTCGCTGAGTATGCAGGTTTGCTGCGACGGGGGTATTTATTGTATGAGGCCAGAAGAGATGGTTTTGGTGAAGCAGATGTCCTTGGTAACATGATTCCAAACTTACCTAGAACCTAGAGATGAACTTATATCAGAATCAGATGGATTGAGAAGGTTACTGATTATATTTAAGTATCTTCACCAATAGACAATTCAATTTAAAAATTTTGTAAGAAGAGAACTCTTTAATTCGTTTAATAACGTCAGTGAAAATAGGACAGAATCTATTAGGCCTAGAACATTTCATTCAAAATCATGGCCGCCATTCTTTAGTGACGCCAAGCCAAAATTGGTTCTTTGAACATTAGAGAAAATTCATATCTTACGATCAAACGTCCAAATTCAAAAGTTAATCATAGAGAAAATAAAATTTAATAATAAAGCAGAATCTAGAATTAAGAGAGTCTCCACACGAACCTTCTGTTTATAACGCCCTGAGATAAAGACTGTGTATTCTCCACAGAACTAAGCCGAGGAATATTTCACAATTTGTAAATAATAAATCATTTATTAAAGTTAAATCTTATATTTCCCCCTACCTTTTGTAACCCATATTGTTAGTCCCTTGCAATTTTTAATATGCTGGAATGTGAATTTCGTGAATAAATAAATGTTTTTGTTAATTATAACTGCGAGTTGTTCATTTTAGGCATAAATCGCCAAATTGTTTTAGGTTACTTAATGACCTTAGTCTTAGAGCTAGGAGTATGTTTTGCCATAGAGCCACTAAGTCAGTAACTCAGAATAAAAACTTCATAGAGTAAGTGAACAGTTGTATATTTAATCAAAGAGAACAGTACATATGTACATACTATGAGATAAATAAATAAAGGTAAATAATAAAAAGTAAGTAAAAAAAAAAAAGAAAGAGTGGGTGGAGTTTTCTTTTGTTAAAATATATGGCACTAGCTTGTACCCGGTGGGACTTTGTTCACGTGACCTGTCTTTATAACTGTTGATTTCCGTTTATTTTCCCGCTGGTAAAAATATTGCTATCATGGAAACTAAAATTAAATCACTACCCCATGAGGTTAACTTTGACAAATTTTAAACATGCGTATGTTGAATGCTAGTAGTGCGGAGCCCAAAAAGATTTTCAGTATGGGTCTGTAGGTTATATTTTATATTCTCATGTACCTATCTTTCTGCAACATTTTAGCTCCATCATTCCAAAATTATCCATTTGTTACTGACTTACTGTACATAACAAACTTACCGTACGTATAAATTCCAGTGGGCTTGAGTGGAATTTCAGGATCATCTGCTTTACGTTTGTGATAGTTAACATGAGAATAATAAAGGCCAGCGGAGTTGAGCCCTAAATCATATTTTGATCAGGAGTAGGCCTATGTCTGATTTGAGTGTATTAGCTACCTTCCACCTAAACTTCAGATCCATAGGTCCAGTAGTAGGTGCGAGGTGACAAGCTTGAGTTTAAAAGCAAGTGGGGTGGAGCCCTATTTGAGTTTTAGAACAGAAGTAGCACAACATTTGATTCTAAAGTATGGTATATTTTCAAAACTTTAGTTTTATCGGTTCAGTAGTTGGGTGTGCGATAGTTAACATAGGAATAATAAAGGTCTGCGGTATGGAGCCCTAAACAGTATTTTGATCAGTATTTTGCCTATTCTGATTTAGCCATCTTTCTACCGAACTTCAGCCCTATCGGTCCAGTAGTAGGTGCGAGATGGTAAACATGCTTTAAATGCTAGTGGGTTGGGATCCCAAAGGATCTTTGGATTGAGGGAATGTCTACCTTGATTCTGATGTATTATTTATTTTCCCTGCCAAATTTCAGCTCCATTGTTTCAGTCTTGGTGTATTAACTTGGGTATACTACAGGCCAGTGGGGCGAAGTCCTAAACTATAATATTACCAGATGTAGGCCTATATCTGCCTTGAGCTATCAGCTATCTTTCTACTGAATTTTAGCTTCGTCAGTCAAGTAGTAGGTGCAAGATGGTTGGACTAAGAATTATAATTCGCAGGTTTTGGATTGTATGTTAGAATTAAGGGAATAAAATTAGATTATTAGTAAACCACCAAAGCCAATCTTTATCAGAATGTGTCAAACAGATGTAACAAGTTAAGAATCAGAATGAACGTCTTGGAAGACCATAAATTATCCTACCTTTCCTTATTTCCAGTCTCCATCAAATGTGAACCAAAATTCAATTATGCCATGAATTTTGTGCAAAATTGTATTACACCTTCCTTATTCATATGGAATTTTACCCAAAATGTGTTAAAATGGTCAAAACCCAGAACTTAGAGAGTTTGCAAATTGTAGACCTGATAGTACTTCCAGCAAAGCAAAATAGCAAATATCAAGTAAGCAAACGATCATATATATTTTAAAAAATTGCCAAAACTTTGGCCAGTCCGTCAGGCCGTTCTACTGGGCCAATTTTCTTGATTATTTTGTTAACTTATAGGTAATTATGTCTAGATATGTCATCACTCATCCAAACTAACATATACTAACATAGTGTTGTATTACTGTAATAAGTGAGAAATAAGTTAATACAATTTTTAGCTATAAAAGGTTACTTATATTATTTTTATTTAATTGCATATGAATAAAATAGCCTAATTATTATCAATGGGCTTTTCACCCCAGTGGCTTCTAAATTTCCCATGTAATGGAGGAAGTTTGTTTACATCAGATTATTACTTAAAACATATGTTCATTAAGTAAGATAGTTCATTTTGTTTGTCAAAGAATAATACAGCAAAAAATATAACTACTTTCTTTTTCTCCTTTCTACAGGTGTTTATATATTTCAGGAGAATAATTTTTATCCTGATGGATATGTTAACTAACAAAATTTTCGCTATTGGTGGGACTCAAACCCACAAGAGCTATTCGAACGCTCACTGCATAGTTCCTAAGTCACAGTGTGGTGCGGGGTTACTAAGAAATATGTTATTGGCCCAAATTGATTTGAGGAAGGGGGCGAACAGTTACGGTAAACCTAGAACATTACTTGACAATGTTGGACACTTTCTTAATTCCTGAACTGTAAAGAAACGTCTTGGTATGAAAAAGATTTTTTTCCAACAAGACAGAGCAACTGCGCACATAGCAAATGCTGTACGTGAGGAAAAAGTTTCCTGGCCGTGTCATCTCTTGCAACGGCGGCATCGCTTGGCCCGCTCGTTCTCCCGACCTCAGTGTATATGTGTGTATGTATGTATATGTGTGTATGTGTATATGATTGGAAACCATATAAAAACAAATTCAGAAAGAATTACATTATGGAAATGCAAACAAAGTTTTTCCTTGATTTTGTTGCAATATGAACAAGAATTACCCAATATATACCCAAACATAAAAAACTGTACTTTTATAATAATTTATAGTATAAAAACCTTGACCTTGTAGCAAATTAGATGTATGTTTACGTTTTATAGTTGTGTTAAAAATTAAAATTCATGTGGTTTTTTTAGCGATTAACTGAACCTAAACTGAAATCATTATTCTCAGAGCTGAAAATCCATGATAAAGAAGAACTAACTTATAAAAGGATAAAATCTGAAGGAGGAGACAAAGAAGGTTTAAAAGAAGCAGAGTTGAGGAAAAAACTCATTGGTATTGTTATTTTTAGACTATCCATTTGTGCAAAATATTTTGTTATTATTTTCAGTACTTTAGGCCAATTTATGCTTCTACCAAATTTTCAGGTTTACTAGATTATAATCAATAATTGCAACATAATACGAGTCAATGACAGTGAATTTTGATAGGTGCAACAACGTTATGATATAGTTAGACTTAGGGGTCTGCGGTACCATCAATTTCAGATCGGTACGGTTCGGTACGGTAAAAGCTTTTGTACCTTGGTTCTTGGTACAAATTCGGTACGGTACATTGTACTGTCATATATACTAATTTGTACTAAATATTAATTTGTATTTATCATAACAAATTATTGAGTAATTCTTAAGGCCATATGCAGTTCTATTATTTATTCGATTAGGCTATAAGAAATAATAACTATACTATGGATGAAAATATTTTTTAAAATCTGCAAGCTTAGAGTATTGCATTTTTTTATATTAAAAAATATTAATACAAGTTCTTGAAATATTCATGATAAATAAATTCAAAAATACTTGAGAATCAATTAATTTTTTAAATAAGCGAGATATACAATTTTTCTTATTCTCCATAAGGATAACATTGGACAAAGTACTGCGTTTAGCACTTTCAATATCTCGGTAACCAATTGACGTAGAGCAATGATAAAAACACCAATTTGTATGTTTTTTAAGTTGAATTTAATGGTGAAAACTAAAATTGGATTTACTGAAATATTATATGTAAAAAACTCAACAACCCATTTTTGGGGTACAAAACCCCCCAAAATACCCCTTTAGATAGAGTGATCAGGCTGGTTTTCGAACTTAAAGTCATAAATATTGTGTTACATGTTTGTACCAAATTTCATCAAAATCGGATCATTTTTACGAGAGTTATCGCGCGCACACACACACACACACACACACACACACACACACACACATACACACACACACACAACACACACACACACACACACACACACACACACACACACACACACACGTTTTGAACGAATGGTGTTTTTGGCATCTGGGGGACCTCAAAACGAAGTTATCATGGTCCCGGGCCCAGTGGCGGATTTAGGGGGGGGCTATAGGGGCGGTAGCCCAGGGCGGCAAGTTTTTAGGGGCGGCAAATTTACAGAAAATTAATAACTTGTTTACAAAAGAAATGTTGAAACGAAGAACATTTTGACGAAAACTTATGACAATGACGGTGTGCCGCCCTTTTAAAGATAAAAGTAGTAACCAGAGACTAACGTATAACACCTGCAGTTCCTCAAAGCAGTCATAATGCATTTGTCATTCATCCGTACTAGCGACAAGACGATTACGCTACAGAGAAAGGGCGGCAAGCCACGAACTACATTAGGCACTGCGCCACTATGACTACGTCCAACCATAGATTAAACATACTTCTTGTGGTATTCTTAATCTACTAGGGGCTTGTAGGGGCAAAAGCCCCTAAAAAACCAAAATACATAAATTTTTTATCAACCTTCATTGGTCATTTATAAATAAGCACTGATTTTCTAGCATTATAATATAATATTATTATACTGTCTTATGTTTTTAATAAAATGTCCATTCCTAAACAACTATACATTGCTGTAGTTTAAAAGTAAACAAACTGAATAAGTACAGCTGGTATCAATATCAAAGGCTAATTTAACTCTGTGGCACAGCTGTTTTAATTTCAAAAGATGTAAACAAATTAAACCCCATGTTGTTTTAATGGGAAAAGTTTTATTCTGTTGCGAATTTATGGTAAAAAAATAAGAAAAATGAATAGTTTTCCCTCAAAATTCACGTCAAGACCTTTAAAATGATACCCCTCCCATCCTTCTACGGCCATCCAGTCACTCACAATTTCTTTACAAAAATTTGACTTACGGAATTATATATAGAGACAAAAGATGTAAACAAATTAAACCCCATGTTGTTTTAATGGGAAAAGTTTTATTCTGTTGCGAATTTATGGTAAAAAAATAAGAAAAATGAATAGTTTTCCCTCAAAATTCACGTCAAGACCTTTAAAATGATACCCCTCCCATCCTTCTACGGCCATCCAGTCACTCACAATTTCTTTACAAAAATTTGACTTACGGAATTATATATAGAGATAGTCCAACTCATGGACTTCCAAGTTTACCCATATATTCGCATAGCATTACAATTATTTGTTACACAATATCAATAATGACCAAGGCACACGGATGAGAAATGTTGGAGCAATCGAATTTGAGATGACAATAATAAAATTTAGACTACAATGATATTGTCGTGTCATTTTCAAACTCAAGGTAACAAAGAAAGTTATTTCATCCATCTTATACTTACTATCAAAGGCTACCACACATAATCATTCATTCTGGAGGATATTTTTTAAAACAAAACATCTGACCAAAGACAAATAAAGACTAACATAATTTGTGAAGAGAGGATTTTATTGGTTGTTGCCATGGGAGCATAGTTGACAGAATGGTGTCAAAATGGTCAAAATGGTGGTCAGCATGTAGGCTGCAGTTTTTTTATTCCAGACGAGACCTCTATATATATTTTTTGGGTGGAACGGTGTTAAAATCTCCCATTTCATTAAATGAACAACTGTGATATTTGAAGTCTTTAAATTAATATCTTGACGAATTTTAGGCGAATCATGATGGTAAACTTAACTTTATAATCTTAAGACATATTTTATATGTAATTTTATTGTTTATCTCGAAGCAAAGTTATGATTTGAGTCAAATGAAAACACCCTTTTAATATAGCTTTGGAAATAGTGATGAAAACAAGCTGCCTTGTGCATTGAATGACACCGTCCCACCAACAAGTTAACACCACAACAGGGCAAAATACCAAATATGATGGCACGCTTTTTGATGGTTATTTGACAAAGAGTAGTGACTCCTGTAGGTATTATATTTTAATGTATTGGATCTACTACATCATGGAGGTGAAACTAGAAGAAGTGTTTGAAAATGTGTAGAGTTTTATAAAGATTAGGCAGGCCTACATCAATTAATTTTATATTTTGATCGTTTAAAACATATAAACAATTATTTGTATAAAAGTATAAATTGCAAAATGGCTGAAAAACTGTATTTAAAAGCGCTAATTCAGGATTAAAATAGTCAGAATTATGAGGCTAATGGTCCGAATTACGAATTTTAAGGCTACAGTGTCATCATATCTTATTTATTGGTTATTTATTATAATTTTCAGTAGTCAATGCGTTGGTGTAAAAATTAATGTTTCGATGAAGCATAAGAAGGGATTTTTAGGCCTTTGTTGAAGGATTTTCTTGTTAAAAGTAGCACTAGCACTGCTTCACTGCTTTTAATACCAACATTTGTCTCTAGGGCTGATTGTCATTGGAGTAGGCTATATTGAATATTAAACTGTGTTAATGTAAATCAAGTCAATTATACATTATTTTCCTGGATTTTTCAAATAGGAAATAACAGAAATTTCTTAACCTTATTCATTCAGTTAATTCGTAACTTCTTTAGATACTATCACAAAATAACCAAACAAGATATATAACATGTGGGTAAACCTGGGCGGCGAAAAGGACAAAGATTATATAGGGGGGGCGGCAAATTTCCTAATAGCCCTTAGGCGGCAATTGCTTAAATCCGCCACTGCCCGGGCCTAGGTCTTACCATGCCAACTACGGTAATAGCTTCTTTCCTATAGAGGAAATTCGCTATAACTATATTTGATGTGAAGCTAAAGAAAATTATAAATTAAACCTTTAAATACTAATGATTAAAATTAAAATAGTGTTAAACTAAAAATTTAATTAATATATAAAATATATATCTTTAATATCTCTTTAAGACACCGATGCAACCTGGGCGTATTTTAAGGCGAATATGAATGAATGATGAGTGTAGAATGGGTGAGATGCCTCGTGTAGCCCTGTTACTGACTAAGACTGACTGATTCTTTAGCCAGGATCATTAATTAATAGCCCAATGACCAATGGCAGCTGGATCCAGTATCGAACCTAAATTTATCAGGCTACTAAATTCAAAAATGTAATCCATAAAACATATTACAGTACATTTATTTAAACGTAAGTACCATGTAAAACTAGAAGATAAAGAAAGAAAGGTTATTAACCCTTTCCGCTCGAATGCCGGGGCAGCCCCGCCCACCGCATTTTGCTATGTTGTCACAAGCCGGGCCTGACCCGCACATGCGTTTTTTTTATTATTTGTTTCCATCAACTGTATCCAAATAAAAACACAAAAGTCAGCTTTTTTCAACAAACAAAAAATAAATAAATAATTAAGTGACCAGCTGTGATTTTAAATGCATCTGGATAGGAACAGGCAAGTAAAAAAATGAGAGTGGAAAGGGTTAAAGTCCAGTGATATCCTGTTAATTTGGTTAACTCACCTTTAAAATAATTAGCTACTAACCTCATCAAAAAATAAATTTAGTTTGTTTTTAATTTTCCAAAACCACTCAAGATAATATAATATATATCATATATCTTTATGTAACAATTTCACTACACAATAAAACAATTACTAATTTATGCTAACTTATATGAAATTTATTAAGTTAATGGTTATTTTTGAATTAGTTTTCAACTATTTTTCAAACTTATTGATATAATTTAAAATTAATTTCACTAGTATACTTCACTAACAAGAATAATAATAATAATACATAAATAAAAAGCAGTTTAATTTGAATTTATAATGGAGTAAGAACGTGATTAAAATAAAGATGTTATTCCTTTTCTCGCTCAAGGGATGATGTTGGATAAACAACTGATGTATTGCTAATGACCAGGCCACTCCCCCCTCACCTTATCACGCTTTCTTAGTTTAAACCTTTATATCTTCAAGGACAGATTTTTTGCCCGACCGACCCAGCCCCTCTCCGTTCCCCCCTCGCCCATCTTTCTTATCTCCATCCCACGAATAGCTTTTAGCTATAAATAACACCTGTCAACGTCTCTTTTCTTAGAGTAGTTTTGGAGCTTATTTTTCCTTAAAAGGAAATGACTGATTATCAAAAGGAGTCTCATTTCAACCACTTATTTTGTTTAGCTTACCTCTAATTTTATTATTGTTTGACACCGTACAGATAGGGTAATGTTCTGTACCGAACCGATGACGGTATTAGTTTTGTACCGCACCGGTACCGTTTTTCGGTGCACCGCAGACCCCTAGTTAGACTTTAAAGTTCCCAAAGCATAAGCTTAAGAAATAAGAATAATCTGCACCTTTCAGAATATCTCCTTGGCTCTTTGGCACAATAGGTCATCTTTGTAATTTATTTCTTTAAATAAATTGGTTTTAGTTTTAAATTTTTTGCTTTTCTCGCTTCTCTTGCTCTGTGACTCAGAGTAAGTGTAATGCTAGTACATAGAGCACTGTTTATTAAAATTTTATCTGAAAAAAATGTCCTACTCTTAGCTTAATTTTTTATAAAACGTTTCACTCCATTTAAGGACCCCTATTTTTTAAGCAGTCCATTTTCATTCATAATAGTTGTTATGGTATAAAAGGGGTGTGTAGTGCCAAAATTCTTTAATCTATTCAATTAATTTGTTTGTTTTGTTCCATTTAATCGTATGAAGTATATCTAAAACTTAAACCATTCTGTATGACCATAAAATAGGAAAGATGTTTGTTTTTATTGTTGTTATTATTTTGTAAATACCGTAGTTTTTTAAACAAATTTTATAAATTTATTGTGAAGTAAGTGCACTCTACCTTATTAGTCGGTTCTGTAAGGTAATCCTTCAGTTTTGGACAGGCATAATGAGCACGTACGGGCTGTTGGAGCATTTTGAGGAAGTGAACGACCCGTCCAAGTACAAGCCTCACAAGCCCCTGAGCGGCCCGTCTGACTCGCACCTCAACAAAAGCTTGTTCAAAGACAAGAAACTCAACAAGCTCTGGGAGAAAGCTGAACGTTCTGGGTTTACAGGTAGAGTGGAGAGGATTACTGTCGGGTCTTAAGAATTAAATTTGTCATCTCTACTTAACTTTTGTCATACTCAAAACAAAGTGTTTAAAAATCAGCAAAACCATAATATTTCATACCATTTTTGGCTTTGTCGTTGGTCTTGAGCCGCCTATTGTTTTGAAAATGTCAGTCTGTTGCCCGCCGATTCACGTTGATCTGTTTCAACAAATTATGAACAAGTGATGATGGTGTAATTTTGGTGTGTTTTGTGTTATTATTCAGGCCGATACTACGCAGTCCATTAATTTTAGCTGATGTTACACAGTACGATCAGTATTTTCGGCCGTTAGTGCAGGATTGCTGTTTATGAGAGAACAATCAACTTTTAAAGAGAACAATAAAAACTTGTGCAATGAGAACAATAAAAACAATAATAACAACATGAAATATCTTGTGGACTTCCCAACAAGAGTGACAGAGAATTCGGAATCGGCGATCGATAACTATTTAGTTACAGATTTTAACAATAGTACAATAACCGTTGAGGGAATAGTAACTTTTCTTTCCGATCACGATGGACAATTGCTTCTTATTGACAATAAACAAATAAGTAGTAAAAAACAAAATTGGATTTCAGATGAGTTGAAAAATAAAAAGAAAGAATTAATGCAGTTAGGTTTAAAAATTCGAGAAAATAAAAATTATACTCTAAAGCAAGAACTAAAACAGAAAAATCGGAACTACAAGTTAAAATTGGTGCAAGCTAAAACAAGGTACTTTGAAAATAAGATTAAAAAATCTGATAACATACAAAAAACTGTGTGGCAGATTATAAACTCTGAAGTTGGGAAAAAGATTGAAAATAAAAATAAAAATATCTACTTAAAAAAGGACAATTGTTATGTAGATGGACCCTAGAACTATAGCAAACATATTTAATAAATATTTTGTAAATGTTTGTAGTGAATTTAATACAGAAAATTTAAATATTAGTACTACTGACAGTGAGAGTTGTATTAAAACAAGTTTTAGTTTTAAGTTTGTTGATGCAGGGGAGGTGGAAAAAGTAATTGGCTCTTTAAAAAACAAAAATTCAATAGGTTACGATGAAATCCCTGTTAAAGTTGTAAAATATGTAAAAAAATACTTAAGTCAAATTTTAAGCCACTTAATAAACTCATCTTTTGTTTCTGGATTGTTCCCTAATCATTTAAAAATTTCAAAAGTCATACCAATTCATAAAAAAGATGACCTAGAAACTGTGTCAAACTATAGGCCGATTTCTCTTCTCCCGGTGATATCAAAAATTTATGAGAAAATAGTTAATAATGAACTGTTAAAATATTTAGAGGACTTTAAATTGTTAAACGATCATCAGCATGGCTTCAGACCTGGAAAATCTGTGATCACTGCTGCAGTATCCTTTATTGAATCTATAATTGAGTCGGTAGACAAAGGGGAATTAACAACCGGAATTTTCATGGACCTGTCAAAAGCGTTTGACAGTGTCAACCACGATCAATTAATAAATAAACTGCAAATGTTAGGGATATCTAAAAATTCTATAAAATAGTTTCAATCATATCTTAATGGTCGTTGTCAGTTTGTGGAAATAACCCAGCAAACGCAAGACAATATAATTCTTAAGTCTTCATCAGAAAAAGAATATATAAAATGCGGTGTTCCTCAGGGATCAATCCTGGGTCCTCTACTGTTTTTGTGTTACATCAATGACGCAGGCAATTCTTTAACAAGCTTACCTCAAAATAATCTCAAATTAATGCAGTTAGGTTTAAAAATTCGAGAAAATAAAAATTATACTCTAAAGCAAGAACTAAAACAGAAAAATCAGAACTACAAGTTAAAATTGGTGCAAGCTAAAACAAGGTACTTTGAAAATAAGATTAAAAAATCTGATAACATACAAAAAAACTGTGTGGCAGATTATAAACTCTGAAGTTGGGAAAAAGATTGAAAATAAAAATAAAAATATCTACTTAAAAAAGGACAATTGTTATGTAGATGACCCTAGAACTATAGCAAACATATTTAATAAATATTTTGTAAATGTTTGTAGTGAATTTAATACAGAAAATTTAAATATTAGTACTACTGACAGTGAGAGTTGTATTAAAACAAGTTTTAGTTTTAAGTTTGTTGATGCAGGGGAGGTGGAAAAAGTAATTGGCTCTTTAAAAAACAAAAATTCAATAGGTTACGATGAAATCCCTGTTAAAGTTGTAAAATATGTAAAAAAATACTTAAGTCAAATTTTAAGCCACTTAATAAACTCATCTTTTGTTTCTGGATTGTTCCCTAATCATTTAAAAATTTCAAAAGTCATACCAATTCATAAAAAAGATGACCTAGAAACTGTGTCAAACTATAGGCCGATTTCTCTTCTCCCGGTGATATCAAAAATTTATGAGAAAATAGTTAATAATGAACTGTTAAAATATTTAGAGGACTTTAAATTGTTAAACGATCATCAGCATGGCTTCAGACCTGGAAAATCTGTGATCACTGCTGCAGTATCCTTTATTGAATCTATAATTGAGTCGGTAGACAAAGGGGAATTAACAACCGGAATTTTCATGGACCTGTCAAAAGCGTTTGACAGTGTCAACCACGATCAATTAATAAATAAACTGCAAATGTTAGGGATATCTAAAAATTCTATAAAATAGTTTCAATCATATCTTAATGGTCGTTGTCAGTTTGTGGAAATAACCCAGCAAACGCAAGACAATATAATTCTTAAGTCTTCATCAGAAAAAGAATATACAAAATGCGGTGTTCCTCAGGGATCAATCCTGGGTCCTCTACTGTTTTTGTGTTACATCAATGACGCAGGCAATTCTTTAACAAGCTTACCTCAAAATAATCTCAAATTAATGCAGTTAGGTTTAAAAATTCGAGAAAATAAAAATTATACTCTAAAGCAAGAACTAAAACAGAAAAATCAGAACTACAAGTTAAAATTGGTGCAAGCTAAAACAAGGTACTTTGAAAATAAGATTAAAAAATCTGATAACATACAAAAAACTGTGTGGCAGATTATAAACTCTGAAGTTGGGAAAAAGATTGAAAATAAAAATAAAAATATCTACTTAAAAAAGGACAATTGTTATGTAGATGACCCTAGAACTATAGCAAACATATTTAATAAATATTTTGTAAATGTTTGTAGTGAAATTAATACAGAAAATTTAAATATTAGTACTACTGACAGTGAGAGTTGTATTAAAACAAGTTTTAGTTTTAAGTTTGTTGATGCAGGGGAGGTGGAAAAAGTAATTGGCTCTTTAAAAAACAAAAATTCAACAGGTTACGATGAAATCCCTGTTAAAGTTGTAAAATATGTAAAAAAATACTTAAGTCAAATTTTAAGCCACTTAACCCTAGCAGTGGCCACCCATAAACTATAATTTTGGCGATTTTGCAGACCTTTTTTTGAAAATTTGTATAAATTTGAAATGAGAACTAAACATAGCCAACCACATATTCATTTTGTTCAGAAAGAACAGGGGAATCTGAAAATAGTAAAATGGAAAAGATCTAACAGGAAATTCTTTCAGCAAAGTAAAACAAATATAAAAAAATTGAAATTTCTTTTTGAAATTTCAAAAGCAGCCTCGGTAAAACTTTTTCGTCCGATTTTTTATGGAAAATTCATTATATACATTTTGTAGACAATTCAATTCCCTACATAGAAATGTATAATATGTTGGGGAAAAAATTTTATTTGTAAGTATTATGTAAGTATATACGGAAAACCGCAAAATGTGAAAATTGTAGAGTGTTAGTTAGTACTGTAAAAAGGTGATGTAAATATGTACATGCTAATAATAATATGTATATGTTTGTAAAGATAATGAAATAAGAAATGTAAAAAAGTCATAAAGTTTATGGTAAAAAATTGTTATCACTTATGATTAGATGAATTTTGGAAATTTTAGGGTATTCGGTAAAAAAAATTCTACGGTATTTAGTATATAACTTTTTTTAGAAATTTATTCCTCCAAATACTATATATACATTTAGTAGAACATTCAATGCCCTACATAGAAATATATAATATGTTGGGGAAAGAATTTTATTTGTAAGTATTATGTAAGTATATACGGAAAACCACAAAATTTGAAAATTGTACAGTGTTAGTTAGTACTGTAAAAAGGTAATATAAATATGTATATTCTAATAATAATATGTATATATTTGTAAAGCTAATGAAGTAGGGAATGTAAAGAAGTCATAAAGTTGATGGTAAAACTTGTTATCACTTACGAGTAGAAGACTTTCTGAAATCTTTTGGTATTCGGAAACAAAATATTTTTACAGTATTTAGTATATAACTTTTTTTAGAAATTTTTTTTCCCCAAAACAATATAAACATGTTGTAGAATGTTCAATTACCTACAAAAATATACATAACATTCATAATAAATTATATGTTTTTATATGTGTTATGTAATTATAAAAATAATCGGTGAACTTATGAAATGATGTAAATCGCGGTATATTCTAATACATGTAAATAATGCCATATTATATCTATATATTATTCCTGCAGGTATTTAGAAACAATAAAATATATAAATATACATATACACAGGGTAGTGGCATATTATATAAGAGATAACGTGCGATTGTCACCATATAGGAAAAATTACAAAATTATTATTTTTATATTAGGCCTACTCAATAATGAAATACATCCTACCTTACAATTGTACAAAACCCCCCGGCGTTGCATAAAGATTACTGTTATATACACACACACACTTCACTAACACTAACACTCCGAAATAATAAAGGATTTAGCAATAATTCGCGGATAACAGAGCGCGAACGACAACAACACGACATGGCTGCAACGTCGTAACTAACTACGCATTAGATGTGAGGAGTGGCGCATTTCCTTCGTCTTCGAGAGAGCAGCCGGAAATAACCATGGGCAAGGCTGCTTATTAAGCAGATGAAGACTCTTCAATATGTATTTGTGATTTTCCTGAAAATAAAACATTAGAATCAATGAAGTAATATACCAAGTAGGGGTGTGCGAGTAGTGGGTTTTTGAATCGAGTCGAGTCAAGTAGTGCCAGTTATTTTCGAATTTCAAGTATTTTCAAGCGAGTATTTCCCATTAGTTGGTAGTTTAAAATAGTGTCATGGGATTTGGATACCACCCTAGAGTTGATAATCTAAACATGGTTTCTAACTAATACATGAGTAGAATACAAAGTTTTGGCCAGTACAATCAAATTGTATTACGTATTGCCAAACAAAACAAAGTTTATAATTTGTTTCCCGCCGATAAAACACGGTCCGGTTGTCATTTGGCCAATACCACCTGGTCCAGACATCGCTTATAATCAATATTAGATGACGAAGTCGTTAGTTACGTTCAAAATTTCGCAGTCTGATCGTCATTTGTGGCCGATTTTACGTGATGCGATCGCCTTTTGCGACCGTTCCTACGCGTTTTGGCCGGTCGCAATCGTTAGCGATCATCATTTTCGGCCGATTTTACGTGGTACGATCGCCTTTTGCGGCCGTCACTACGCGTTTGGCCGGTCGCAATCGTCATTTTCGGCCGATTTTACGCCATGCGATCGCCTTTTGCGACCGTTCTTACGCGTTTTGGCCGGTCGCAGTCGTTAGTGATCATCATTTTCGGCCGATTTTACGTGATACGATCGCCTTTTGCGGCCGTTACTACGCGTTTGGCCGGTCGCAATCGTCATTTTCGGCCGATTTTACGCCATGCGATCGCTTTTTGCGGCCGTTACTACGCATTTTGGACGGTCGCAATCGTTAGCAATCGTCCGGTAATCGGCGGGAAATACTCTTTTATAAAACTTCGAGTCGAGTTAGAGTGTTTCAATACTCGGCCAAAAACTCGAAGTTTCGAGTACTCGCACACCCCTAATACCAAGTTTCATCAGGAAAAGTTGATAAATAAGTGAGATATACAATTTTTCTCATTCTCCATAAGAATAACATTGGACAACGTACTGTGTTTAGTACTTTCAATATCTCTGTAACCATTTGACGTAGAGGAATGATCAAAATACAAAATTGTGTTTTTTTAAGCTGAATCCAATGGTAAAAACAAATATTTGACTTTTTCAAAAATTATATGTAAAAAATTCAAAAGACCCATTTCTGGGGTACAAAACCCCCAAAATACCCCTTCGGATGGAGCAATATGGCTGGTTTTCAAACTTAAAGTCACAAATGTTGCTTTACACGTTTATACCAAATTTCATCAAAATCGGATCATTTTTACGAGGACACATATATGTATGCATATATATATATATATATATATATATATATATATATATACAGTTTCGAACGAATGGTGTTTTTGGGGTCTGGGGACCTCAAAACGAAAAGTTATCATGGTCCCGGGCCTAGGTCTTACCATGCCGACTACGGTAATAGCTTCTTCTTCCCTATAGGGGAAATTCGCTAAAAACCTATTTTTTATGTTCCTTGTTTCAGAAAACGTGCATACTCAGCCGCCATGTTATTCTTTGGAGAAAAATTAAAATGTCATAAATAGTTTATTTATGAATGTATATTGATGACACTTGGTATGTGGCTTTAAGATACATATATACGCATTGGAAATTCGCTGAGTACGCAGGTTTGCTGCTACGGGGGTATTTCAAACTTAAGAAGAGGATGTAATTTACAAATTAAGAGTTTAAATTAGATCTCCAGCCAGTGTTGCCACCTTAGCACAGTTAAGCTTTTTTTGTTACAGCCGAGGAGTTGCAAGCACTGAAAGAGGAATTCAGCCACCATCAAGACAAAATCGATCAGTACTATGCCCTGTTGAATGAGGTGGAAAAAAAAGACGACACTCATGTCAGTAAGTGTTTATCTTTCTATGCCGAGATTTATGCGGTATTTGTTATGCTTGTTATTAATTTTGGCCATAAAAGGTTTAACCTTGTAGTGTCAGTTATTCAACACATTTGGATTGAAGGTGATTATCAGGTTAATGTATGGAGAACAGGAGCATACCAGTGGTGGAGGGGGAGGGGTATGCTATCAGTAACAGCACAGCAGCAACACAATTCCTAAACATAAACACCACCTTAACTACAGCAACACAATAACCTGTAAGAAGAAAGGCCTAGCAATAAATGCTGACACCTGTTACCACTTCCTGTTGCAAATCATGTAGGCCTAACTTATTGTGTCAATAAAGAATTTAATTTAATTTCCACCACACCAAATTAAAAAAGTGCACAATTCCCCATCTTAGCTTGCTGCAAGCTCACTTAGACAGAACATATTGACTAGCTTTGAAAAATTCACTACAAGAATATATGTTGTCCGAATAAGAAATGGACTGCAGGATTTGCAGCTAAAACAGAAAGACTTCACAGGGATAAACTAAAAGAAAAGTCGATGATGTGGCTAACAAGCACACCCTACTACACCCTGAGCGAATTCCTCAAGAACAAAGGAGAACTCTCGGAGACCAAACCAGAGTTTGAGATTTTAAAATGTATTCTTGGCATTATTGTAATTCTTGAAGAATGAACAGGACAAATTATTTCACATTTGGATGTATCCCCTACCTAGAAATCTGAAAAAAGAAGGGGGGGATTTAATCAGCAGTTTCTATCAAATATAAGTTGAGAAATAAATATGGAATTTTTAAGAGTAATAGAATAACTCGTTGTACAATCATTTGTTAAAACTAAATAGATTAATTTGACTTTAAAGTGAGATAAAATTAAAATAAATAATGAGTTCGCACGCAGCACATGACATGAGGGAAGACAATTTACACGTAAAAAATTTAACATGAGGGAAGACAATTTCCATGTAAAAAATTGTATAAGTCAAAACCAGTGTTAAAAACATGCATGTATTCCAATTTTAATCGAAATCTGAAAACAGTTTTTTTTTGTTGCTGTTCTGATGCTCGTGGTTCCATTTACCTGCAATGCTGGGAATACAATATTGTGCGTTATAAGGTTAGGGAAGGTCCTTTCAGGATTGAAAGTAGGCGTAAGGTTGGTGGGGATGATAAAAATACTCCAACAAATGAATAACAGGCTTTTCTAATGTAAAACCCCCATAAGACAACGTACTGTGTTTAGTCTATATACATTTTCATTAGTAACTTCTGCTATCCGCGCCGGGACCTGCAGAAGATAAGCACCATGATAAGCCTATCAGTTTTAAATGTTTTTCGTATTTCGTCTCAGTGTAGTGTATGTGTGTTTGTTTATTTATTTGACGTTTTAACTGCTTTGACAATGTTGTAGTTACAACGAAACATGTCACATCGTAAGGATTCATTTTCTTCATTGGATTATTGACGGAGGTAAAGTACCTGTTTAATCGTGATTATATAGTCCAGGGGCCGCTAGATTGGACTTTAAATTATCTATCTAAATATGATTAATTACTTTTGATTTTTTTTGTTTTGTTTCAAAGATTGGATTTTTTTGCGCCTCCATTATATTTAGTTAATTAGTTTTGTCTTCTGAATAATTTATGTAAATGTGTAGCTCTTCTTTAGCATTCATTTTGTCACCTTTCTTTTCAGTAGATACAACTTCTAAACTTTCTTGCAGTGTACCAAAACTGTGATCTGTAGTTAAAATATGTTCAGCAAATTTTGACTTTAGTGTAGTTTGGTTATTTGATTTTATAGCTTGAATATGCTTTTTATATTTACATTTAAAATTTCGTCCAGTATACGGTATATATAATTTTGAACGACCCACAAAACGTGTTCAGGGGGTCACGTTAGGAACTTCTATGGTGGTCCCGGGCTTTAGTTTCACCGTGCGGGTCATGGTCCTATGGTTCATTTTTCCATAGGAAATTCACTAACAATTTATGGGGGATCAACTAACAAAATATTTTCTTTAAACTTCCTGCATAACCCGAAAGAACAGGTTTAGAAGTGACAATCTGAGTTGTGAGGTGTGGAATCATGAGGGGTATTTCAGTCCCAGTTCAAGGAAGCTGCTTACACTCAGATGTTTCACTACATAGAAGCTTGTTTTATTGAAACAAGCCAATTTATCCTTTTGTTATCCATATTTAGATGTAATTTCTAAACTTTTAAGTTACTGCAGCCTATGATAGGATTTATTTAGTTAACGAATGCATTCCCAAATCCTGTAAGTGTAATTGGATAAAAATAAGATAACACCATGTTTAATCGTATTATTGAATTCTTCTGCCAAACAGATAATTCAATTTTGATTAACTATTTTGTCGGCAAGCTGTCTGGAAAGCCCTCCCCCTCAAATAAACTAAACAAAAATAACAATTTCTGGGTCCACCAATGCTGCAGAGCAGCCAAATGTGTATCTTAAAACCTACTAAGCAAGGTACGATTTCAAGCATATGAATGGACCAAAACTTGATATGAAAGTTTGACATATCAAGTTCAATAATTTTATTATTTTATAGATTCCATTGATGAAAAATTAGACCGTTTTAACATGATTGATAAGCAAGAACAAGAAAATGAAGAAAGCAACCACATTGAAAAGGCCAATGAGCTGAGGTAAGAATTTACTACGTATCTCCTATTACGGTTTGTTATAGGTGGTTTGAATATCTAACAAACAACTAATCCTATACATTTCTTAAGATTATTGCACTTAAAATTTAATTAATCTATGTTAGTTGACCACTAACTAGATGTTAAGCTATACTGTTTATTGTTGAAGTGATGTGCTCTCAATGGCATATACATACTTTACACACTGTATTAAATTAATCAATTTTCATTCAAATCATCTTCTCTAGAGTAGAGTGACATAGGTCCTTTTCCTCTACTACTCTACATCTAGGGGACTGCAATGTGGTCCAGCTCACAATCGAGCAAGAAGAAATAATCAATCGGGATTTCAGCAAAATAATGCAACAGTCACAATTTTTCTATTTACTTAATTACTCAACTTTGGATTGAATTGCACTCACTGGCAACACTTAAAGTTCATAAACACCAAGAACAAAATAGGTACAAAGTAGAAAAAACCAATTGGTTTAAAATATTCAAATTTAACTTCACTCGGCTAGCTGTGTACAGTGAGTGAATAACAGAAAATATATAAATATCATCCCTTTTGTTTATTCCTGGTTAGGCTAGGTTATTTATGCACAATGTTTAGTTTGAAAATTTTACCATTTTGTTTGAAATATACACTTCTCGACTCGACGTTTTGAAAAATGCTCAAACATCAAGTGAGTTTTTCCTGCCAATCTGCGTAAGATTGTTAATAGCCAAAGCACTTATTATTTGCTGTAGCAGACACACCTTAAAGTCCAATGTAATTTAAACACATTTTTCTATTAGGCCTTAGTTTGTTTATGAAATTAAATTAACTCTGGCAGAACCTTTCTGGAACACATTTTTAACTCAGAAATTCCACCAAAAACTTATCCATTTATTAGTGCCATTTTTTAAATAATTGTGCAAGCAAGCAAACCTTATTTAAATTGTATATAATTTAATTATAATATTTTAGTTTTTTCATATTTCTAGAGACAAGCACAGAGATATCAAGGACGGTTACGATAGATTGCACCGTCTGGCCGTCAAGGGCCCCAAAAGCAATGAGTTTGTGGAGCCCAAGGTTCAGGGCCTCTGGAAACTCGCTACAGAGACCAACTTTACAGCTGACGAGTTGGAATCCCTCAAGGTGAGAGTTGGGAGACAGTAAAAAACCAAGTCTTCATCATGTAGAACACTTATAAATAATTATAAATAAAAGAATTTTTTGAAATGTTTGCGTATTTGGAAAAAAGAATTTCACAGTATTTAGTATATAACTTTTTAGCAAATGTTTTTTCCCCTAAAACAATAGAAACATGTTGTAGTACGTTCAATTCCGTACGTAAAAATATACAACACCTAGGGTAAATTATTATTTTATATGCGTTATGCAAAAATATATGAAGTAAGGTAAAACGGCCAAATACTGTGAGCACACCAAATACCGTGATTCGTCACTTTAGAGCCAAAAAATAACATACTCTATGGTAAAAAGTACTCAAAATCGTAATTAAATGCTTTCGTATCTTCTCCGGTTCCATATATCGATTTTGCGGTAAAATTGGAGAGAAGAAGAATCGATCAGAGAGTTTACTAGTTGAGTGATACACGTCCAGTTGTTTACATCGTTGGTCAGCTGCGCTCAATTCTTAGAAACCAGGTAAGTTCAATAAGCTTCTGTTTATTTATTTACTACAATAATAAACCTAAGGATGTAATTTTAGATTAATATAAATGTATACTTAACGAAAAAATGTGTTTAACATACGTTTTTGGGTGAAAAAAATTAAAAAATAGCGTCACGGCATTAGGTATTGGGATCGCGCACCTCCGCCTAAGTCTGTGATTTGGATCACGGAATTCGGGGAAAGCAGCTATTTTGTAATAAGGTTAATACTCGTTTGTTTACAAATATATTTTCAAATGAAATGAAGAAATTGTTTGTCCATATAAGCTAATATCACCCGCCGATATCCGTGGAGAGATTTGGTGATTGGAATGAAGTCTAAAACATTTTAAAAATGGGAAAAACTCCATGAATCGTCACAAATCTTTTATCCTCATTTAATTTGCGTCTGTTCCTCTTATATTTCATTATATTTAAATACAGTATGATATTATATTAATATTAGTGTATTCTTTAAGGAAAAATATGGGCAATATAAATTTTTGAGCGAAAACAATTAAAAAATAGTGTCACGGAATTAGGTATCGGGATCGCACACCTCCGCCTAAGTCTGTGATTCGAATCACAGAGTTTGGAAAATGCAGCTATTTTGTAATAAGGTTAATATTTGTTTTTTTACAAATATATTTTCAACTGAAATGAAGAAATTGTTTGGCCATATAAGCTAATATCACCTGCCGATATCCGTAGAGAGTTTTGGCGATTGGAATAACGGCTAAAACATTGTAAAAATGAGCGAAACTCTGTGAATTGTCACAAATCTTTTATCCTAATTTAAAAAATGAGCGAATCTCCGTGAATTGTCACGAATCTTTCATCCTAATTTAATTTGTGTATTTTAATATTATATTTCATAACAATTAACCACAGTATGTGATATTGTATTTATAATAGTGTATACTTCAAGGAAATATATGTGAAACATACGGTTTTGGGTGAAAACAATTAAAAAATTGCATCTCGGAATTTGCTATTGGGAACGGGCACCTCAGCTTAAGTCCCTGATTTGAATCACGGAGTTCAGAGAAAGCAGCTATTTTGTAATAAGGTTAATATTTGTTCGTTTAAAAATATTTTTTTAACTGAAATTAAACAAATGTTAGGCCATATAAGCTAATATCACCCGCCGATATCCGTGGAGAGTTTCGGTGATTGGAATGATAGCTAAAGAATTGTCAAAATGAGTGAAACTCCGTACATCGTCACCAATTTGTTATGTTGTGTTTTATACGTTTATGTATATTTAACTTATTTATAATATTTTTACTAGGTGATTATTGTTTTTTAAGACAGAATTTTTTTTCAGAATGTCAATACCAAAGCCGCCGAAAGCTGCAAGGAGGAGCTACTCCCAAGAAGTCATCCTAGAAGCGATCCAGGCTGTGAAGGGAGGTATGACTGTGACAGCTGCTGCAAAGAACTTCGGAATCCCTCGGCAGACATTAAAAGACAAGCTTAGTGGCAAGTATGCTCTGGGATGTGCAATGGGACGTCCTTCTGTGTTCAGTCCAGACGAATAACAAATCCTGGTGGACTGGATTGTATCATCAGGCAGAGCTGAGTTTCCTGTCACTAAAGATGCACTACTTATGAGTGTTAAAAAACTCGCGCAAAATCTCCAACGGCAAACGCCATTTTCTGATTCTGTACCAGGGGAAAAATGGTACAACCTTTTTCTGAATCGTCATCCAGAAATCGCTGGTCGAATGAGCCAGGCGCTCACGACATCGAGGGCAAACGTTAGCGAGACTGATATTAGGAATTGGTTTGTGCAAGTGAACGAGTATGTGGAGAATCAAAATCTGAAGGACGTTTTCAAAAATCCGTCACGGATTTTTAGCTGTGAAGAAACGGCGTTTTTCTTGTGCCCAAAGGACAAAAAAGTTCTCGTAAAACGAGGCGAACGTCATGTGTATTCAATAACGGGCAATGACGAGAAAGAGTGCTTGACGGCCCTCATCATGGCCAGTGCCAATGGGACAGTTGCTTCTCCCATTGTGGTTTTCTCTTATGAGAGGATTCCATTCAATGTCGTGATGAAGTTTCCTGAAGGTTGGGGGATCGGGAAAACAGAAAATAGGTGGATGACCTCAGAGTCGTTCTTTGAGTATGTCTCAAACGTGTTTGATCCTTGGCTTGAAAAGAACAACATTCAGCGACCCGTTGTTCTGTTCGTTGATGGCCACTCCTCTCACATCACCTATCATCTGAGTGAGTTTTGCACGGCAAAACAGATAGAGCTAATTGCTCTGTATCCAAACTCTACTCACGTTCTCCAGCCATTGGATGTTGCGCTGTTTCATCCACTCAAAGCTTGTTGGAGGAAAATCGTCCAAAAGTGGAGATACGAAAACGGCGCAACAAAGATAAAAAAAGAGGACTTTGCACCTCTTTTAAAGCAGGTTTTGGATCTCAGCGTCAAGGAAAAGACTTTGGAAAATGGGTTTTCAACCACAGGGCTCAGCAGCCTGAATCCTGACAATGTTGACTTTGCAAAAGTAATAAAATCCAGGTCACGCTGTGAAGAAACAAGGCCGTTCTCCCACAGTCAATGGCTAGCCTTGCTTAGCCATTTAATCTACATCGAAGCCAAAATAGGGGAAGGGAAATTGGCAATGTTAAAAAAAACAAAGTTCAAAGACGGGACAAAAGTTTGTATGAGCTCTGGCTCCAAACAAAATCCAAAGTGACAAACTATCGAGAAGCTCTCGAAGAAATGGAAAGGAAAACAAAGAAGGCAGTGACAGAAACAAACGAAGAGGAACCAGGGGCATCAACCTCGCAATCAACAAACGCCACAGAATCTAATCTCGGTGGAGTACAAGTCGTGGCCATTTCTGATGACTTGCCATTGCCAGAAGAAATTTAAGAAACTTCAGCCGCTGAGTTATTAAATCTGTCGGGTTTGAGTGAATTCCCAATTGAACTGGAATTACCCGTAACTGATATTAGCCTAACTGACCTGGCTATTGATTTTCAGTCCCCTGACACGACCTCTTCAAAATTTAATCAATTATTAAATCACGACCCCTCAAATGAATCCCTTCAAGATCAACGGCCTGCAACTCCACCAAATTCTCTTGATCAAATTCCCTCAGCTACTCCATCAACTTCAAGACACGATCAAGATACCTCAACTCCAAACAACAATATCAAGCCCAGTTACAGTTTGACACCCACTGAGTTAAAATCAAAAGTCCCGTCACCTTTTAAAAATGCTCTATTCTGGCCTGGAGAAAAACAAAATCCCAAAAAAGCACCCAAAAAAATTAAACTTCCGAGTGCAATAACATCAAATGAATGGAAGGAGTACTATTTGAAAAAAGAGGAAGAAAAGAAAGCTGCTGAAGTTGAAAAGGAAAGAAAAAAACGATTGAGAAAGGCCAAAGCAAAGATAAAGAAGGAAAAGATCGAGAAAACAACGAAAAGAAAGCGGAAGGATTCCGAAGAGGAAGAAGAAAAAAAAGATGATGACAGAGACATCACCGACGACATTGAGGTATCGCCACTTCCACTTGAACCTTTACAACTCAACATAGATCATCTTGTGCCAAGTCAGTGGGTCGTAGTTCCATATTGTGTAGGGAGTGAGAAGAAAAAGTATGTTGGCCAGATCATGAGTGCTGATCACGAGAAAAAAATAGTAAACGTAAAGTTTCTGTCAAAAAAATTAGAGTCAGATAAGTTTGTTTGGCCAAAAAAGGACGACATCGACGATGTGCTGTTTTCAGAAATTTAAAAATCCTTAGAGTGCCAACGTTCGATAGGTGGGGCTACCTTTCTTTTGAGGACCTCCAGTTATAGATATGCCATAGTTTTTGTTTGGGAAAACTTACCTTCGTTGTTTCTTTTCCATCTTTGTTGTAAATTTGTAAATAGTTTGTTTAATTCCTTATTCTGTTATATTTCTATCATTTCATTTGGTGTAACTTACTATGTTTTCTTGCAAATCGTTTTGTATTATGCTGTAAATTTGTAAATAGTTTAGGTTTAAGTCCTTCAATTCTGTAATTTCATTTGGTGTATGTTTTCTTGTAAATCGTTTTGTACGTGCTGTAAATCGTTTATGTTGAAGTCCTTAAATTCCGTCTTCATTCTGTCATTTCATTTGGTGTATGTTTTCTTGTAAATTGTTTGTATGTGTTGTAAATTTGTAAATAGTTTTGTTTAATTCCTTATTCTGTCATATTTCTATAATTTCATTTGGTGTAACTTATTATGTTTTCTTGCAACTCGTTTTTTATTATGTTGTAAATAGTTTAGGTTTAAGTCCTTCAATTCTGTCTTAATTCTGTAATTTCATTTGGTGTATGTTTTCTTTTAAATCGTTTGTATATGTTGTAAAAATTTTGTTGTGTAAGTCCTTATTTTGTCATAATTCTATCATTTCATATAGTGCATGTTTCCCTATAAATAGTTTGCATATAAGTCTTTTAATTCTCAGTAGTTTTATGTTTCTACATATCTGGACTTTTCATATAATGTACAATATTTCCTTTGGACTCTATCATTCTTCAATTCTGTCATACTTGGATACGTTTTGTTCTTCACAAGTTTTATTTTCTTATATATGGACATTTCATATTAGCTTTGTATATTTTTGAAGTCTTTGTTTTCAAGTAGCAATGAGTTTGTTTTCGTATGTCGTTGCAACAGAAATGTACAGATAAAATACAGCCTTGAATTCGTACCCGTATTATATCGTATTTTCGTCATTTTTTTACCCCGAAACTCAAACCACTGCTTGGGTAAGTTGTTTTTTAAGACGTTTTTTATTATTTATAATGATTTTGTCATGATATAACCTATACAAATACCTTCACAATGATCTGGTAAAACATAAAACAACAGTCTAGCCATCCCATAACCTAAAAATAAATTCATATTTGTCAAATTACGGCAACAACTACTGTTAAGGTCACGGTATTTGGCCATTTTACCTTAGTCACATTCTTGGTAATTTTTGAAAATTATTATTTTTGTCATTGAGAGCTATTTATAAACACTATTTCTCAATATTTATCCATAGTATAATGCATAAAGATTACTGTTATATACACACAAACACTTCATTAACACTAAAACTCCGAAATAATAAAGGACATGGTAACAATTCACGGAAAAGAGATAGCGCACACGCACTGAGTTCTTCACGCAGTGGCTAACACAGAGTGACACAGACAAGTGAAGGATCAGGTATGACGCAATAATGCCGTCTTCATGAGTAAATGTAGATGTTACTCTGCAAGCAGTGCTGCCAAAGGCAAAACTAAATTCCTCAGCATTTCTTCCACTACAAAATTACATATTATTGATTAGTAACTATAACTTACACTGCATGTAAATACGATTTTCGTAACATTCCAATTCGAACAGTTGGCTATTCGTTAGAGACCAAAAAACACCTGTTTTCAAGAAATCACATTATCTGTCCAACGAATATTTCGTTCAAAAAAATCAATACCAAAATGAGGTACAACTGTTTAGCAGTGCATTGGTACCAACCGCAACTTCCCGCGACAAAAATTACCCGAGCTGGGTAATTTCCAAAAAATCGTGTTTTTCCACTGTCTGAGCGTCGGCTGCAGGAATCGTGTCGCGCCAAAAATTCATTTGATTTCTAATCGTCGTGACATTGTTATATCAATTACAGCTGCTACACGGTTCATTTATGTAATAAAATGAAAGTTTGGAATATGATCTTTCGAATGGTATGAATATTGTTCACTTTAGAGTTGATTATTTGTGGTTTTTTAACGTTACAAAATTTTCGGTCCCCAACTATCAGGTTTGGACGGTGGCCACTCTAAGGCGACAAAGCAAACAGTCCGAATTGGAAGGTTGGCCACGGCTAGGGTTAATTGGTACAAATTACAAACTTGATACTTTACACCAAATTAGGTCCCATTAGTCATCATACATGTGCCAAGTTTGAAGTTGATACCTTAAGCAGTTAAAAAGTTATATTCATTTATCTAAAAAACACATACAGACCGACAGACGGAAAACAAATAATACCCTCGTCGCAGAAAACCTGCGTACTCAGCGAATTTCCAATGCATTTATGTTTCTCACTCCTACATAAAGCCACTTACCAAGTTTGACAAAAATACATTCATAAATAAGTGATTTATAACATTTTATTTATTCCGCATAAGAATAGCATTAGGACTGAGTACGCAGGTTTGCTGCAACGAGAAAGATAAGAAATGAGTTTTGATGCAATTGTCAATATAACTGAACCAGGTGAAGCTACTTACCAAGTTTTATTAATTTATGTTCATAATTAAGGGAAATATAAAACTTTACTTATTCTCCATAAGAATAACATTAGAGATGAGTATGCAGGTTAGCTGCTACGGGGACAACCAACAAAACATTTATTTTTTGTGCAAATATCAATATACCAATACAACGTGAAGCCACATACCAAGTTTCATCAAAATACATTCATAAATAATCGCGATATCAAATTTTATTTATTCTCCATAAGGATAATATTGGACAACGTACTGTGTTTAGTACTTTGAATATCTCTGCAACGGTTGGACGTAGAATCACAATTTAAATACTAAAATGATTGTTTTGTGGATTGATTGGTAAAAGCAAATGTGAAGTTTAAAGTAAAATTAACTGAGGAAAAGCCAAAACCTTTTCCCATAAGATTAACATGGGAGATTTTATGATCATGTTTTTTTGGATTTTTTCCGCAACCACTTAACCTAGGTTAATAATTCAAAATACCATATTATTTGTTTTTTTAAGCTCTATAACACGGTTGAAACCAAAATTAAGTGTTTTAAACATTTTCTGGTTTTTGAACTTAAAGTCATAAATGTCAGTTTACACATTTGAGCCAAATTTCATCTAAATCGGACGTTTTTTACTGAAGTTAACGCATTCACGGACACACACACACACACATATATATATAAATTTGAACGAATGGTGTTTTTAACATCTGGGGACCTCAAAACAAAAAGTTATCTTGGTCTCGGGCTTAAGTCTTACCATGAGACCTACGGTAATAGCTTCTTCCCTATAGGGGAAATTCGCTAATATATATATATACATGTATATAAATTTGAACGAATAGTGTTTTTGACATCTGGGGACCTCAAAACAAAAAGTTATAATGGTCTCGGGCTTAAGTCTTACCATGAGATCCACAGTAAGAGGTTCTTCCCTATAGAGAAAATTCGCTAAAATAGATAGGACGTATGATATATTGCATTTAATGCTTGTTATTACTTGCTGAACAATCTGTTGAAATTTTATCAAATGGTTGTGAAACATCCTATAAAAAACAGATTGTGTAATAATTTATAGGATTGTTATGAACAAGAGCATTATCATCCCTTAGCTGAGGATATTATGATAGATTCAATTGTTTCAGATCATCTGATCAGCTTCAATTAAAGCGTTCTTAGTTAATATGTATTCTGATGCAATTTTGCATCATCTTAAGCATTGTTAAAATACAGTTAATTTACCATGTCAGATGAATTTAATAGCACAATTAAGTGTTTATAACAATACATGTGTATGTGTATGTTTGCGGCACAAATAGAAAGTTACAACAAAATAATGAACATTGTCTACTTTTACAAAACTGACAACTTTTTTAACAACACGTTCAATGCTGACAAACATGTTTAAACATGAAAATCACATAAATTTCAATGTTAACTAGAATTCAATTCAATTCAATTCAAAATATCTTTATTCGTTTGTAGTAATACATACATACATGAATAATGTCTTATTTCAGTATTGAATAATATTAAACAAGTTTAAACAAGTGAATATGTTAATTAACGTACTCAGCACCCAATGTGTTAATGGTCCAGTGCAGGGGTGTCATAGCTATTTCTCCCAAGTGAGAATGTTGTTTATGTAGGTATAATGTGATTGTAAATATTAGAGGTATGTGGATATCCGAAAAGCCGGTTCGGTTTCGGATCGGATCGGATATCCGAATCCGTTCCGAAGGCTTTATCGATATCCGATAAGGTCTAGTACAAATCCGACTTATTCGGATAGACTGGTATATCTGGGGATAAAAAGGTAGAAACGAAACAATAATTATGTTTGGGCCATTAATAAACGTTTTGACTCATGACGTCGTTCAAGGTAACATGACACAATTCCTGTCGCTTTGAATGTTCTCGGTACGTAACTCGTTTCAATTCATCATTACGATATTTCTGTAATCATGTATCGTATCGCGATACTCAGCCAGATCATACATCATTTTAGCAAACAGAATGAAAACGGTTTATAAAGAGAAATGTGCGATAGCGAACGTTTTTGATAGTAAACAACCGCAAATTTATACAATATTGCAACATTGCAACTCTATGTTGATTCACGATTTATGGGATAAACGCTGACAACGAGACAACAGTAGTGGATTACTGGCGAATATAAGTTGATAATTTTTCGTCAATAGTCGATTTCCGATAGTATCAACTTCTCACGAATGCAATGAGCAGTTCTCATAAAGTAAGCTGTAATTCAAAAGTTGCGTAATGCAAACGGAAATGTTAGTGTATGAAATTTAAAATTGCTGCTACTCATATTTTTTCCTTCCATTCATTGCAGTTAAAAAACACTGAGTAGAATATTTCTGATTTGCGCAAAACGAGTTGCATAGCTTTCTCTACGGCGAAATTTCCCGCTATGATCAACGAGCTTAATCTAGCTAGAGCTCTTATACTCAAAGAAAAGACTTCAGTTTTTTACCCCCAGATGAGACCTCTAGATGTAAAAAGATGGGAATTAGTGAGGCGAAACTTGTAAGCTCTCCTGTCATTCTAGCATAACTATTTACCAAGTTATAGAAGAAAATGTGTATTGACCAAACACAGTACATTGTCTTATGGGGGGGTTTTATGTTACAAAAGCCTGTTATTCATTTGTTGGTGTACTTTTATCATCCCCAGCAACCTCACGCCTACTTTCAAGCCTGACTGGACCTTCTCCCCTAACCTTATAATGCGCAAAATTGTATTCCCAGCATTGCAGGCAAATGAAACCAGGAGCATCAGAACAGACAAAAGATCAATGTTTTCAGATTTAAATTAAAATTGGAATAAATGTATGTTTTACACTGATTTTGAGTTTTAAAAGGTTTTTATGTGGAAATTCACTTCCCTCACGCCAGCGTGCTGCGTACAAACTCGTTTATACAGTTTTAATCGTTGGATGTTATTTGATTTTGTTAAATTCATGTATTTAAAATGGAACCGAAAAAGACGAAAACCATGATATGTAAATTCTTTAAAAAGAACGAAGCCGATTGTGAAGTTGCCAATTGTTTGAAATGCAAGCTGACACTTTGTAGTCTGTTTACATTCTGGTGACAAACTAGGTTAAACAGTTTCTAATTTGTAGTAAACAAAATAAATTCGAACTAGGCATAGTTAGCAAATTTATAAAACAAAGGAAATTCTTTGGTTAACTCCTACAGAGTTGAAGCCCTATACTGATTCATTGTTTCAGTAGGGTCTGATTCACTGAGCTCTATGTTATATCTGGAGTCACTTCTCTTTGACTAAATATTTCCCAAAAGCGTGCCGTCCAGTTCAGCTTTTTACTTTGTTATGTTGTCACCTTGGAGTTAGCTGGACCAATCAGAATTCGTTGGATGGATGCTGTCAAAATTAAGTCACCGACCAGTTGTCTACTGTAGAGTTTACTGTCAACAGTTTACATTGAAACTGGATTTGAATTTAATATTGGAATCATCCATTATTTATTAATGTTATTATGTTGATATGTAAGTAGAATAAATAATTAAATTAACCACCCAGGTGCCCGTTTTTAAATGTCATTCACCAACTACCCTAAACCTAGAAACAAGAATATTTTAATGTTACCTAAATCATCACTTAGCTTCAAGATGATTGGTTCCTTTTTATTTAAAACATTTCGCAAGATTCCAAAGTTTAGTTTTAACAGTAGGTTTTAACTTGTAATGTACTTTAAAACAATGATAACGCTTTTGAAAAATCACTAAATTTACATTGATTTAAATGGGGAATAAAATGACTATACCACCAATCTGTCAAAAACTCCCACAATGCATCAGTATAACACATTTGCCAATATATCGACCAAAACCACAGCGGCACGCTTTTCTAACATAGAGTGGTGACTCCAGATATAACATAGAGCTCAGTGGTCTGATTGCCTATGTCGTGCTAGGCCTTTAGTGTGTTGTGATGTCAGCTTTGCTATCAGCAAAGCTGACGTCCGGTCTTTCCGGCTGACATCCGGTCATTCCGGTCTTTTAAATAGGCTGTAATCATATTAAAATGTTTCCTTGTTGATTCTCTTGCCTGACCATATGTTTATGTTTGTTGGTGAATTTCCTTTGGAAAGGGAACTATTAGCATGACCCGCACGGTGGAACTTAAGCCCGGGACCACCATAGAAGTTCCTAACGTGACTCCCTGAACACGTTTTGGGGGGTCGTTCAAAATGTTATATATATATATATTATATTTTATATATTTTATTTATATTTTATACTTATATTATAGTAGCCCTTTACTGTGAATTTGATTCTCTAATATATATATATATGTGTATGCACTCTAGCGGTCACATTTTTTGTCCGATTAACTTCAAATTTGGTAGGGACGTTCCTTTCTGTAATCAGTTGGACAATTTCGTTGGGCAAAACAATCGGAAAACTCTAAACCCTTTTTTTAGGGATTAATCTTCAAAATTTCGAGTTTTTGGGCCCAAAAAGGGTCAGAAAAGCCCCGGATGTAAAATTAATGCATGTAAAAAGATGGGAATTAGTGAGGCGAAAATTTTAAGCCCTCTCTCATAATTCTAGCATAAATATTTACTGAGTTATTAAAGAAAATGTGTTTCGACTAAACACAGTACGTTGTCTTATGGGGGTTTTACACTAGAAAAGCCTGTTATTCCTTTGTTAGAGTACTTTTATCATCCCCAGCAACCTCACGCGTACTTTCAAGCCTGCCTGGACCTTCTCCTAACATTATAATGCGCAAAATTGTATTCCCAGCTTTGCAGGTAAATGAAACCAAGAGCATCAGAACAGCCAAAAAATCAATGTTTTCAGATTTCAATAAAAATTGGAATACATGTTGTTTTTACACATATTTTGAGTTTTAAAAGTTTTTTTGTGGAAATTCACTTCCCTCACGTTAGCGTGCTGCGTGCGAACTCGTTTTGTTTTTACTAGGATGGTAGTCCTATACCCAGATAGACTAAAGTGTTTTAGATTAATGACAAGGACAAGGATTAATGATAGTCAAGGTGACATTACATGATTTGAGTAGCCTAACCTAGGCCCACTGTTATTAAATCACCTCTACTTTTATCTTATACCTATAAACCCAGTAAACATATTTCTTGTATTTTTCACTGCAGAGAAGATAATATTCTCGAGTATGTACAGAGGTTGGTATATTGCTCCTCCAATTAGACATGCTGTTTCCTGGTGAGGTTATGTGTAGTACAGTCTTCAATTACTCAGAAAGATACATTTGTTAAAATAATAACCACTTGTGTTTTGAATAAAATTTCTTAGCTTAAATATTGTATATTTATATCTTGCAAGAAAAATGAAAATGTTAAGTTCCAACTTAAAAATATGGTAGTTTTAGAGATTGGGGTAAAGTAGGCTAAATATCCGGAAATTATCCGATCCGAAACTCTTACTATCCGATCCAAACTTAAGCTACCCGAACCGAACTGAAAATTCACTATTCGCCCACCTCTTGTCCTGAGGAGTTCTGAATTAATTATGGTTTTCAGTAAAGGCAACGAGTTGTGTGGATAGGACAAGCAGGCTTACCATAAAAAAAGGTTTCCAGCTATCAGAACAATAAAACACTAAACAACATGAGACGAATATTTTGAGGCCTCTAGCCTCTTTGTTAACATGAGGATTCAGTCGCCTTGAAATATTCACCTCTTTTACTGTCTAACGTTTTATTGTTCAGCAAAAAACGTTCAATTGCCTTTTTCAAAATATCTTGAATAAATTTAAGTATAAAGAGTCACCTACAAATTAAGTGACATTTATTTCAGGGGCGTATTTATTATTTGTGCGTCTTTATTCACCTTACTCTCTAGGAATGAATTTATTTATATTCTATTGTTTAGACAATTCTTATGTTTTTCAACATAATAGTTAATCTACTATATATTATATGTACAGGTAGAACTGGCCCATTATGAGAAGAGGCTTTTGAAGCTTAGGCATTTGCAAGTAGAAGCTGCACTGGCTGCCGAATCTCGTAAGAAGGCTGCTGGCGACAAACTGTCTCTAAGTGATGTCAATGATGAGACCATCAAGAAGCAGTCGCGCAAGGTGGAAAAACTTCACCTGGACTTGGCGGCCCGCATTATGCAGAAGCATATTGAGTTATAATTCCATCTTGTTCTCTCTCGACTTCATGACATTGTGTGATATATTTAAGAATGTGTCAAAATTTTTAGTTTGTCTTGGAAACTATTACTGCTGTCATTTTGGCAATTATTCTAACCTAGGTTAAATTATACCTTTTTAGCCAATAACTAAGGCTGGTCGGGGATCTGAAAGAACATGAGTTAACTAAATAATTTATGTTAAATCTAGTTTTTTAAGGTTACAGATTTTTGTAATACAGTAATTTACTAGAAGGCAGGTAGGAGAAGAGGTACATCAATGTTGCAAAAGGTAGTATTAGTTTTGAACTTAAATCCGATAATACTGTGATAGAGTCAAGTAACTTATAGAAATGACTGTTATGACCTATAATGTGCATTTGCCCTAAAAACCTATAGCGCAAACCAGTAACACACCTGCGATTATCAGTGTAATGGTTGAAGTTTTCAAACCCATAAAAATGCCATTTATGAAAGTGTGTTTTTTTTCTGTCCGGTATGACAGGGATTATAATTTCTTTCTGTAAGTAAAATATTTGTTTAATTAAAAACTAAGCTAATAAACAATTCACATAATTATATGGATTTTTTAGTTAAAGTTGTGACAGTAATCTTAACAGGGAGACAAAATATGTAAGAGAATCATAGCAATGTTATTGTCATGTGAACTAATTTCAAGAAGTGTTTAGATCTGTTGCTTTAAGTATCTTAGTTGCTACTATGTCTAGTTGTTAGTATTATTAATTTTGTATCAGAAGGGTCAAATTTTGAATCGTGAAGCAAGTTTTTCAATTCCAAAGAAGTAATATAAAATTGTAAAAAGGTATTGACTATGTACTGCATTTATGTGTATTTTTTATTATCATTGAATTACTATTTTTATAATGTTAATAAATAATATAAATCTGCATAATGTACTTATTTCCATCTGTTCACCTAATCAATAATTTCAGTTTAAATATTTATTCTTTTTATGTATTACTAGCCGTTACCCGTCGCGGCATCGCCCGTGTTCACTACATAGCGTTAGCAAGATATATGTTAACTGACTAAGAGATGCTTTTCCCAAGTGCAGTTTAACTTATACATGGATTTAAACTTAAGTTTATGAGAAATACCGCTTTCCCAATGTGTTTGAACCTGGCTTATGTTAACCCTAGAGATAACATTGTCTAATGGTTTTATTCTCTGATAACGTTATATTAAATCCTGGGTGTAATAAATATTTGTTTCCAGTTGAACTTAAAGGTAAACAAACAAATAAAAGTATATGAAATTTTGAAATTGTTACCAATTTGATAATTTATGGATTAAACTAAACTGGCTGGATCAAGATTTGGGGAAGACAAATTGTGCCTTAATCTCGAGTTCAAAATAACCCCAGGTTTAATATAAACTTGAGTTTGGGAAAGAGTATAATAAATGTATGTTAATGATAATAAATAAATAAATAACTCTTTTTTACAAATCATAAATAACCTTGGTTTTTATTCAGTTAGTATTAATTGACATATAGATAGAAAAAGTTGTCAAAGTGACAATATTGAGCAAAATGAGTTCTCAGGGTTTAAAATTCATAGGGTAAATAAGCATCTGGCTCGATCGATAATAATCAATTTTCTTCTATTAATATTTAAAACAACAGATAATTAAACAGAGAATTAAATTTGAAAGAATGTTCAAAATCTTCAAAAAACAAAACACTTCAATTAATTTTAAAATTTCTTGATCTTGAGGTTACTTTGGAATATTATTGATATTAAATGTCCTTGAATATCAATATAATATCAGAGTCTTCAAATATGTAAATGCTGAAAGGGGTTAGCGTGAGAAAATGGTTGGATCTCACCAGGTAGTCCTCAAATATGCCTATGTGTGGCCACGGCTACTGCAACAAGATAGGGGAAAATTACATCAGAGTCTGCCGCTGGTTCATTCAACACCAGGCAGGAAGTGTACAGGTGTCGAAAAGAGGTTATCTGAACACTATTCTTTTGTTGCAAATAGGAACAAATTAAAAAAAACACCTAATCGAGAATTTTGAATAGCAACTCAAAATCGCTATGAAGTCCTTACAACTAAAGAAGAGAGAGAAAATGCCAGTGATAATCCTGTAGGCCTAAGAGATACAGACATAACATGAGTCTTGCTAAGAATAAGATACTTATCTGCGCCGATAGTATGGTCAAAACATGGATTGGCATCTGAACACTTCAGAAACAAAACACGAAGCTACGGGTTTTGTTAGGCCTGGAGGAAGAACAAAGGATATTTTAATTAAGAGAAATGTCGAAGGAGAAAATCTAAGCAAAAACGATGTTTTAGTAATTATGTGTGGGTCTAACGATGTAGCACATAATGAGGCAGAAGAGGTTGTTGCTAATTTAACAGAAACACTAGAAAGTACTAAGAACACCAATGTTGTACTTGTAGATCTGCCAAAAAGATTTGACTTGATTGACTGGTCATGTGTAAATGAAGCAATATCCGTAACTAATGGACACTTGCATGAATTAAGTCGGAAATACTCACATGCTACAGTGGTTGAAGCAAGTAAAGCTGAAAGGCATTTACACACTCGCCATGGCCAACACTTCAACTTCCGAGGGAAGCAGTGGCTAGCAAAACTAATAGCCGAAAAGGTGGAGCAATTCATGACTGACGCCCCAGTTCCAGTACCAGAAGAGCGGAGATATCGCGAGGAAGAAAATCCTTCATCCCTTGTGAAAGATGTTGTGTCGGAAAACTCCCAGGCCTTGAAACCGGACATACAACCATGAACCACAGTGATGACGGGTCTTTAGATGTCTTTCATATTAATATCCGTTCAATTAGAAATAAATTAGACATGTTGGATTTATTTTTAGGTAGCATTACTTGTAACATTTTAACAATCAGTGAACACTGGTTATGTGGGGATGAATTGTCCTTGTATGTTCCTCATGGTTGTCTGTATTTTGGGAAATACTTTTTGTAGAGAGTCTATGCAAGGAGGAGGTAGTGAAATTTTTATCAAGCAATGTTTAGATTTTAGGGCTGTTGATGTTAGTAATTTTTGTATTGAAAGTATTTTTGAAGCAACTGCAGTAATGCTATCGAGGGAAAACATTGTTGTAGTTTCAGTGTACACAACACCGGATTCTAATGTATATATTTTTCTTAGTTATTTAGAATCAATGTTGTCTTTTTTAAACAACAAATATGGTAACTCAAAAATTGTTTTGTCAGGAAATTTTAACATAGATATTTTGGTAAATACTTATGAAACTGAGTCTTTTTTAAATGTTTTAAGATCATATAATTTATATTGTATGAATAAAGAACCGACTAGAGGGAATGCTTGTCTTGACAACATCGCCACAAATATCTCGAAGGAGTATGTTTCATGTACAGTGTTACAGCCTCACTTGTCAGATCACAAAGGAGTTTATGCTAGGTTTTCTGGTTTTGTTACCAACTCAAACCGTGAAAAAGAGGTGAGATGCATCAGAGATGTTTCCTGTAATGCAATACAAAAGTTTAGGGATAGTTTGAGTGTAACAGATTGGACACCACTTGGTAGCTTTTTAGATGCTGATGAGTCTTGTAATTATTTTATTTCTCAAGTGACAAAGTCTTTCAATGAATCAAACAAGTGAAAATTATTAATTTAAAATTGTCAAAACCCAAATGGTTCACACCTCAGTTAAAAAAGTTTAGAGAGGTTGTAGTTACATTATATGATAGATTCAAAAATAGTAAAGGTACTTGTAATGAAATTAACTATAGGCAGGAATATCTGTTAGAAAAAAAAGAATACAGATGTAAAATTAAACAAGAAAAAATGTTTTTAAATGAAAATTATATCAACAATGCCACAAATAAGTGCAAAGCTGCGTGGAAGGTCATTAAAACAGAAACCAATTCCGGTAGTAATAAGTGTAATCAAGCAAGTGTAATAGACTGTAATACATTTAATGACTATTTTGTTAACTTAGTGGGTAATCTAGATTTAAGTAAGGACTTAGGTGAACATTCTTCTGAAAATCATGCTATCGAATTTTTAAATAAATATATTAGGAACTGTAATAGGATTATTAAACCTTTCAAATGGGAAACAATAACAGGAAAGGATATTATGACTTTGGTTACAAATTTAAGCTCTTCAAGGAGTGAGGATTACTATGGTTTTTCAAACAAAGTTGTTAAGGATATTATTGACATAATTTTGGTGCCTTTGACTCTGGTTTACAATAAAATTCTAGAACAGGGTAGATACCCTGATGCTCTTAAGATAAGTAAAGTCACTCCTATTTTTAAGAAGGGTGAAAAGATTGACCCGTCAAGTTATCGCCCAATTTCTTTGACACCTATTTTTAGTAAAATTCTGGAAGGTTGTATAAAAAAGCAATTAAGTGGTTTCTTTGTTGAGAATAGTTTGTTTAGTGAACATCAGTTTGGTTTTATTCCTGGTTGCAATACTGTTAAAGCTGTAGAGAAGGTAGTAGAACAGGTTCTTGTTAATTTTGAAAGAAAGCTAATGACATCTGCAACATTAATAGATTTGACAAAGGCTTTCGATTGTATTTCTCATGAGTTAATCATAAAAAACCTGTCTTGTTATGGTATTAAAAGTAATTAGCTTAACCTTTTCATGTCTTATTTAGATAATCGTAAGCAAATGGTTGTACAGGGACAAGAAAAATCAGATTTCAAAAATATAAGAGTAGGTGTTCCGCAAGGATCAGTACTAGGTCCTCTGCTTTTTGTTATTGCAATTAATGATTTAGCTTTCAATGTACCCTGCACAACGGTATTGTATGCGGATGATACCACGATCTTAAATTTAGACAACAATCTTGATCAACTGATTAGGGCAGAAAATCAGGCAATACAAAATGTACTAGAGTGGTGTAGGACAAATCAACTGGTGGTAAATGATAAAAAAACTGAAAAAATTGTTTTCTCATTAAATTGCACAGTATTTAAAGATATTAAGCCTGTAAAACTATTAGGGATGTATCTGGATAGTAGGTTAAGTTGGGACAAACATGTTGAAGAGTTATGTAAAAAATTATCAAGGATTATCTACTTATTAAGAAAACTAAGAAATTGTGTTACAATTGATATGTTAGTGAAAGCTTACTATGCATTTTTTCATTCACATTTGAGGTATGGCGTTACATTGTGGGGCAACAGCTGTCACTCTCAAAGAGCATTTCTGTGGCAAAAGAAAGTTCTTCGAACAATAAAAAATGTACCAGTAAGGGAATCATGTGTGCCAATTTTTAAAGAACTGCAAATAATGACCTTGCCTAGTTTATATGTCTATTGCTGTTTGGTTAGTGTCAAAGAGTGTCTTGAGTGTTTTAAAGTGAGAGAGGAATTACATAGGTACCCTACACGACAGAATCATTTGTTAGAGCGACCTCCAGTAAAATTAAAAAAAATAAATAGCAGTCATATTGCAATGAAGCTGAAAATGTTTAATAAATTGCCTAAAGAGGCATGGACTGTAACTTTAAACAGATTTAAGGTAGTAACTGAAAGATGGCTTAAAGAAAATATATTTTATTCTGTTGAAGACTATATGACCTGTGATAAGACAAGCTTAACATTTTAAAATTGTAATTGTTTGTGTTCACTTAATGTTCTATGTCTTTTATGTAATTTAATTCATTTGAATGTCCTATATGTAATTTAACTTGTTTTTTTTATTTTTATTTTAATTTATCATATTAGTTACTTGGCATGTACAACTTATTTATAGAATTATTTTAGTTTACCATAAATGCTATGTAATGACCTTGTCAATTGCACTTTGTAAGAGCTTAAAGACAATAAAAATCTTGAATCTTTAAATACGATAAAAATAATTTATTTATGGGAAACTGCTGGGCTTTAGAGCTAGGGGAATTGATAAAAATCTATACTAATTCAATAGGCGAGCAGGTTTTTTGTGACAATCACTCCTCCTAAACTACTGAACCGATTTTCATGTTTTTTGTGTTGTTGGAAAGAGCCTAACATGAAGTTGTGCAGGAAACTTTTTTTATAGAGAAATAATTTCTGAGTGAGGCCCTGGGGCCCCTTAAAGTTCAGTTTTTCCCCATAAGCTTAACATTGGGAAATAACTATAAGTTTTAAGCAATCAGCTGGATAGAGTAAACACAGTTAATCAGCAGGCCATGTTGGCTTTGGAACGGTAACACAATATTTATAAATGATGATCGCGAGCGAAGCCGCGACAGGTTTACTAGTACTTATTTAACGTGCACAATAGTAAAAATCTTGATGTTTCTCAAATTATTCTCTCCTAGGAATGAGCAACGTGGACCTTGCTCGACTGTCCTTTCTCGGCTCCCCCGAAACACAACAAGCGTCACCTCGTTCCAGATTTGGAGAAGAAGCACCTGCACCAATGGAAGTCATTTCCATCAATATTGAGCCACTTTAATATTTTAATTGGCTGTCAGCGGTAATAGTTAGTTTTTATTGGCCTCACTGAATTAAAAATAATGCGTCTCTATTTAATTTAATTTGGAAAAGGTAAATTTGTATCAAAAACACAATAAAGTAATATTTCCAATCGTTAAAGTTATTAAAATAAGTCAAATTTAGTTTAAATCACTCATAATTATTATGAGTGATTTAAACTAAATTTGACTTATTTTATTAACTTTATTCAATTTTATTAACTTCAATTATTGCATCTTAATCTAACATCCTACAAACAGCTGATTTAGGTAAACAACAAATATCTGTATTAAATTAGTATTACTTCAATTACACCAAATATTCCTGTTATTTACACATTTCTAAAGTTTCAGATTATTTTTTAGGAATTTATAACAGCATTAGTCTTTACTCAAAACATTACATTACACTTAATTAATAAAACATAAAATCAAATATCTGAATTTTAAGTTTGCCAATGAAAGACATTCCTTTTGTAGTTCCATCGTCCGCCGCAAGAGTTCAATACCAGACGGCCATGTCTCTAATGCTTCAACTGGTCTACAGACAAACTCTGGTGGAGTCGAGTCACAACGAACTAAAATCATGATGGCGGTCTTCGTCTGGGAAGTCTTGTGTATTTTTATAATGTTTACAATTCAGGGTTTTACATTCAAATTAATAAGTTTACAAACTATACATTATGAGTGATTAATAAAGAGCTTATATACAAAATTATATTGTTCTGACACGCAAATATATCTGTGTCAGGGCCAATTCGATGAAATCTAACACTTCTGCAAACTTGCCTTTTGTGGGATTAGGTCGATTTGTCAGACTTTGATTATTATTTCACAGTGAGTACCATAGTGTTTTTACAATACTTAAATTACAGGGATGAAACTTATCTAAATCTAATTAGAATACGTAAAATATGTGTCTAATATGTACAAATCCTTTTTCTTTTATAACAACATGTTATAAGGGTACTTGAGTAGGCTAAAGTTTTTAGTTCATAGGCTGTCTCTTCTACTCTGGGCCTAGATTATCTATACTAAATGGTATTAGTGTCTTTGTTTACTAACACATATAAAATACAGTTATAAGAGTCACATCGTATTCCAAGGCAGCAATTTCAAAGACAATCCCACGTATTTTTGGTGAATGTTTGCCACCGCTGGGCAGCCCTTACACCTATAACAATTTCAGTTGCTCTCAAACTGGCCTGCCACTGAGCTTGCTATTCTCGACAAAGTTGCTGTTCTTCTGCTCTGAGTGCTGCCTGCCATAGAGCTTGTTGAAGCCTTCTAATTTCCGTTTGTGCTGAAGTTCCCTGACTTCTATCACTTTATTAAAGGTATAATTTTCTAATTTCTTTTAGTTTCACATCATACATAGTTTATTTAAGTTATCTGATTTTACTTTGTATTAATGATATAATAATCTCCCAATGCAACAAGAATAGTAACTATGTTTTTTGTTGTTTGTATGATTTAAATCAATAGTTTTTGGCAAATTTCCCCTATAGGGAAGAAGCTATTACCGTAGTCGGCATGGCAAGACCTAGGCCTGGGACCATGATAACTTTTCGTTCTGAGGTCCCCAGATGTCAAAAACACCATTTGTTTTCAATACTGTATATATATATATATATATATATATATATATATATATATACACGTGTGTGTCCGTAGGCACGATAACTTTCGAAAAAATGGTCCGATTTTGATTAAATTTGGTAAAAACATGTAAAGCAACATTTATGACTAAGTTCGAAAACCAGACAGATCGCTTTATCCGAAGGGGGATTTTGTACCCTAAAAGTAGGTTTTTTGAGTTTTCTATATATAATATTTTAAGAAATTAATTTTAGTTTATACCATTGGATTTGGCTAAAAAAACTATCAATTTGGTGTTTAGATCATTTCTCTACGTCAATTGGTTACCGAGATATTGAAAGTGCTAAACACAGTACGTTGTCCATGTTATTCTTATGGAGAATAAAAAAAATTTTATATCTCGCTTATTTATAAACGTATCCGGACGAAACTATGTGGCTAGTGAACTTCGTTTCGTATGGCTTCATTTCGTTGTGGTCTATTGATAATTGTTAAAAAAAATTTTGCCGATGGTTCCCATAGCAGCAAACCTGCGTACTCAGCGCCCATGTTATTCTTATGGAAAATAAGAATTTGTTATGCCTCATTTAATTATGACATAAATTAATATAACTTGGTATGTAGCTTCACCTAGTTGAGTTACATTGATATTTGTATAAAAAGCCATAATTTGTGCCCCTTGTTGCAGCAAACCTGCGTACTTAGCCCCCCATGTTATTCTTATGGAGAATAATTAAAATTGTATAAATTGGTATAAATTGCTTATTTATAAATGGATACGAATGAGACTTGGTATGTGACTTCACCTGGTTGTGGTCTGTTGGTATTTGCATTAAAACCTAGTATTTTCTGTTCCTTGTTGCAGCAAACCTGAGTACTAAATCCCCATGTTATTCTTATGGAGAAAAATTAAAATTTAATATACAGCTAATTTTTTTAATATGTATCTATGAAACTTGGTAAGTGGCTGTATATAGTATACTAGGCTTATCGCCGTTGGGGGCTTCGCCCCCAAACCCCCTTTTGGAGTTCGCTTCGCTCACTTGCATTCCTCAGTCAACTCAAGTTTAAATCAAACTCAACTATTGTAGTTCACTAACCAAAGAAAAACTACACAAAAATTACCTTTGGTGAGCACATTAACACCTACACAGGCGGTCCCATATCAGTTCGATATCGAAACATTTTACCAACCGGCTGCTTGTTAGTTTTATCGAATGAACTTTCGACTACGATGGTTGTTTCGAGGTGAATAAAAGCGAAAAATAAAGTGCTCACTCAATCAAAGTCAATCAGATATAAATCAAAAGTTGTGGTTACAATGTTAAATTGGAGTTCTACAAATGGATTTACGAGTAAAAAAAACAACAAATTAGACTTCAGTTCACGACAAAATTATATTAACCTAACCTATCCTAAGTCCGCAGAACGATGTATAGTGGCTGTTCGTTGTGCAACATAACAGAATAAATAAATGAATTTGTAAAAACAAAAAAGTCTAATTAAACAGAAATAAATTGCAGCCACAAAAAGTAAGCATCAAAAGTAGGATTCAAATCCGTGACCACATGATCTTGAATCATCTGACAACATATCCACTGGGCTACTGGGCTAAATTCATTCGATAGAACAAACAATTGGTTGATTACACTTTCCAATATCGTAAGAAACGATATTCGCGATATTGGACCTCCCGTGTAGGCGATAATGTGCTTACATTGTTTTGTAACAGCTGATTTATATAAACCTCATGTGAGAAAATTAGTATCGCCTACACGGGCGGTTTTTTTAAAATCAGCTGATACAAACATGTGGTATTAGCCAAAGATAGTGTGCTTTCATTAAACGGCTTTCCAAAACTGTACACATTTAAATGGGCCAAAATACTCAAAATGACTTCTTCTCTGATAAATAGCGGCTAAACGGATGATCGGATCTTAAATCTGACGAAAGATCGTTAGTTAGAAATTAAATTTTCTGCAACTTTGGAATTTAACATTTTTTGCCATCTCTTACCGTTTCCGTACAAAACGCGCTCAAAGTGGAAAAATTGAAAAAGTAGAATTTTCCCTGCAAAAACTCAAAAATGTTAACTTTTGGTAATTTTTCTGGGGGTTTCTCATCAAGAGCTTTAATTCAAGCATGAGGTCGAGGGGGTTCGATTACGAACCCCCCTTCGTGCCTTATAGTTTATGTCAGTTAGTGAGTGAGTGAACCCGTCTAGCTTTATATAAGTAGATATATATGCATTGGAAATTTACTGAGTATGCAGGTTTGCTGAAACGGGGGTATTTTTATTTAAATTGAAAGCAATATAATTATTCTGTTAAGCAACTTATTCAAATTGATTGATTTTCAAGTAATTTTTTAATTTATTTATCATGAATATTTAAAGAACTTGTATTAATAATAACAGTGTTAAAATGTAATACTCCAAAGATGCAGTTTTAAAAAAATATTTTGTCATAGTATAGTTATTTATTCTTTTAATCAAATTAATAATAAAAATTGTATGTGACATTAATTATTACTCAATAACTTGTTTATGATACATACAAATTGATAAATAAATTAGTATATATGACGGTACATTGTACCGTACCGAATTTGTACCGAGAACCGAGGTACAAAATCTTTTACCATACCGATCTGAAATTTTTGGTACCGCAGACCCCTATTAAAAATACGCCCATCGCAGCAAACATGCAAACTAGCACAGAGAACGTATAGACAGAGGTATGACGGGATAGGGCAATAGGGTACGCCCCGCAGTAGTTCCAAACTGGGCCACCAGTGTGCGCAGGCGTCGCTACACGCAGCCTCGGCGATGCCTCTCGCTCCTCCTACCCACCCCTCCTGCGTGTGCGTGCGTCTGCCGCTCACTGTAGACGGAACGGGTCTCTGACTCTGTGTCTGTTTTGCTTCGCTCCTACACCTTCACGCGTTGCTGCCCTGATCAGCTCTTTAGAGTAATGTCGTTGACATTTTAATGTATGGTGTAATTTTTGTACTTGACGTATTGAACACTGTTTCCGTTGCAGGTGTTCAATACAATTTATACCAAGAAGAAGTTTTATGCAATCTTGTCTACTCAAAAAATTGTATGATGTTAAATAAAGAAGAATATAGAAAAAATTATGATTTTATGCTGTAGAAAAATATTTGAACTTTTTAATAATAAAAAAAGGCATGTAGGCCTAGTTCTTGATAATATGTAAACAGTAAGAATGGTGTTAAATGATCTTTACAGGCCTTCTGGCATTATTGATTTCTTAACGCCATTTTATTCCTTATCCCTTACAATGCAACTAGTAATGTTATTTAAATGTACATTTTAAAATATACCGTAAACAAGTTATTTCTTTGCAAAAATTTCATAGAAATAATTTAATGTAAATGTTTTTGTTGATTTTAAAATTTCGAGCTAAATATGTTGCTTTCTTTTAATTCACACCTGTTAAAACAAAATGTATTGCAGTTATTACAATATTGAAATTACTATTAAAATATACACCGTGCCAATTCAGAATCTTTAAACTTATTAATATTCTCTTAATCCCTTGATGCACATACATCAGTTACATCAACAAAACACAAAAATGAAAACAATAATTGTAGCATCGACATAAGACATTAGGACATGTAAATAAATACACACTAAACATATTTTTTATCTCTCTATCTATACTCTTTCTTTAAACTAATAAACAATAAATAAATAAACCTCTGTCTTTCTATTATTTTGCTCCGGCAACTGTCTGCTCAATATGGGTACCTAACGGCTGATTGACTACAGTATGTTACAAACTCGTATCGTCTTTACCTCTGAATAAATCACAATGTACAAAAGATAGAAGAAGATGTACAAAAGATGGAAGAAGTCAAACTTCTTCTCCCTAGACCTAACTTTATTGCTGTGAAATACAAAATGATAATCTTTAAATATGAAAAGGGGATTTACATTAACTGTTTACAACAGTAATGGGAATTACTTAAAGGTGTTGGTATTATTTCTAATTATACTCTTTTAAGCTCAGGGTTACAAGATTCCTTCTCAGGCAAGGGGTGGTCTTGCTGGCGTTGAATATATTCTTACGTTTGGAATCATCAATTATACTATAGGCTACTAATATACTGTAAGATAAGTGATTTTTAGGCTACTGTTGATTGATTTTAAAACTGTTCAAATGAATTTAAATCTTGAAAAATAGTCCTTGAATATGTAATTTAGAAGATTGAAAAGGTGTTAATTTATTGATTGATTACGTCTGGAGATTGATATTTTAATACAATTATAGGAACGTCATCAGGAGCGTATGGCAAAGGACAGGCTTAAGACGACCACTTAGCAATATATCCTCTTTTCGGAATTGATTCTCACAAATTCGTTTTGACTTGTATAAGTGGTTGGCGAGAGGCCTATTAATCCGGAATTTCCTAAAAATATGATTTTGTATGAACTTTTGATGATACAACAAAACCAGTTTTAAAGACCTGTGGAAAGCCTGTATCAGTTTTGTAAAACATTAATCAAAGGGACATATTATACTTTTTATGAGACTACGGACTCTTAGCAAATGTTAAATTGTTAAATATAGTCAAGGCCGCAACGGCATTTATTAGGATTGTCTACCATTACCAATAATTACTGATTATGGAAATAATAATTTGACAAATACTTAAATGTCATTCTTCAAAAAAGGCATATTTAGTTTTGTTCTGTTACCTTCATTAACACAACTTTTTTAGTAAAATGAAAAAGTAAAAGATAATTGACAAAGGAAAGAAACGTACAACAACGAGGTAGGTAAAGAAGTTTAGTGCTATTTAGTAATGAAAGTTTGGCCTTAGGGAGGAAGCAGGTAGAAATGCCAAGTCTCGTAACTGGTGCCCCCTCCCCCCTCTTAACAAACAAACGGACATCGCTGCTGCGGTTACGTCTCAAAATCCCCAAGACCCCAAGTGTCAAAATCCCTTAGCCTGAAAATGGTGAAAAACATTCTAAAGTCCCTACAAGAAAAATGCAACAGAAATAAGTCCGCTAATGAGTTTTAAAATCTCCGAGAGCTATGCTGGAGGTCCCTTTACACTCGCTCGCGCACTCACGAGCCCAACTCCTATGACCCGTGTGGTCAAGTATACAGCTTCATGATTCAACTCATAGCTCTTGATATTTATGAATGTAGTCATAACTTAAAATAAGTTATACTTCTTCAATCTTCATTTAATTCCAAAAACAATGAGTCCACACAACTAATAGTTGTAATAAAATATCTGTAATACAACTGTGACAATTTAATGTCAACGATCATGCTTATGCTAAATGTAGAAGTTGTTTTACTTATATATTGACCAGACTAACTCGGAAACACCCAGGGAACCCAGTTGTCCCGGCGGGTCAGTCCACCCCTGCATGGGGCAGTGCGGTGCAGCGGCAGCGGCAGTGGCAGTGGTGTTCAGCGACGGCGGCACTACGATGTTTGACCTTGAGAACACTGGGCATCCCCAAAGTGAGGGTGCGACGCGAGTATTCCCAGAATTTTTGTTTGGATAAACGCGAAAATAAGTGTCTAAGATACTACGACAGACGCGAAGATGAACAACGCCAACTAACGCAAAAATAAAACCCTATAGAAAATATCAAAATTGCCGATAACCTTAACCAATGCGAAATGAAAACCCCACTACACTCGAACATACACGCTAAGGCACAGTAAGCGGTTCCTTCTCATATGCTAGACAAAAAATTATCGCACCACGTTGGCCATGACAAATGTCTCCGATTGGAGATATACACACCCGGGAGGGGATGCTTGTGTCTCCGATCGGAGACATGCCGCACTCAACGTGTTAATGCCTTATAGATCCAAAGGATAGCGCCGAATTTATTTGTAGTATGTTAGTAAACCGGTATCATTTGAATTACAACAATAATAAAAACATACTTTTTGTATCAGTTGTCCATGATTAATTAATCTTAGTCACTCACTATATTTTACATGTGGGCAACTGTTCTCACATGTTAGGATTTTGAATCTACAAGAGTTAAATGTATCAGACTAAGCTCCAGAAAACCAGAAACTTTGCAAAATAAAAATTTAGGATTAAGGGTGTGGTAAGTAAAGCCATAAATATATTAATCAATTAAAAAGTTATTGCGATAGGCCTGTAAATAACAAAAATACTTATCATTTATACTTCAGACAAATGAGCAAACATAACCATAATTTTTGTAACTCATTATAAATTTTATATTATATATTTTGTAGCGTTGTGCGGATATCCGAAAAGCCGGTTCGGTTTCGGATCGGTTCGGATATCCGAATCCGATCCGAAGGCTTTATTAATATCCGATAAGGTCTAGTACATATCCGACTTATGCGGATAGACTGTATATCTGGGGATAAAAAGGTAAAAACGAAACAATAAATATGTTTGGACCATTAATAAACGTTTTGCCTCTTGACGTCGTTCAAGGTAACATGACGCAATTCCTGTCGCTTTGAATGTTTTCGGTACGTAACTTGTATCAATTCATCAATACGATATTTGTGTAATCATGTATCGTATCGCGATACACGTCCAGATCGTACATCATTTTAGCAAACAGAATGAATACAGTTTATAAAGAGAAATGTAAACAACCGAAAATGTATACAATATTGTAACTTGATGTCGATTCATGATTCACGGGATAAACGCTGACAATGAGACAACAGTAGTGGATTACTGGCGAATAAGTCGATAGTCGATTTCCGATAGTTTCACTTTCTTACGAGTGCAACGAGCAAGCTCTCATAGAGTATTCAAAAGTTGCATAATGAAAACGGAAATGTTAGTGTATGAAATTTAAAATTGCTGCTACTGATATTTTCCTTCCATTCATTGCAATTAAAAAACTCTTGAGTAAAGTATTGCTAACTTGCGCAAAACGAGTTGCATAGCTTTCTCTAGCTGGAGCTCTCATACTCCAAGAAAAGACTTCACTTGTTTACCCCTGGACGAGACCTTTAGATATATTAAGCTCGTCGAGTATCTTTACGACGACGCGATGTTTAAATTAAAGCAGCGACGACCTCAACGACGGATTCAAGAAGGCATCGCTTAGTTATCTCTATTCATTTATACAGGTTTTATCGTTCGAATATTATTTTATTTCGTTAAATTAATGTAATTAAAATGGAACCGAAAAGGAAGAAAAGCATGATATGTAAATCATTAAAAAAGAACAAAACCGATAGTTTGAAATGCAAGCTGACGCTGACACTTTGTAGTCTGTTTACATTCCGGTGACAAACTAGGTTAAACAAAGTTTCTAATTTGTATTAAACAAAATAAACTCAAACTCGGCCTCATTAGTAAATTTATAAAACAAAGGAAATTCTTTGGTTATGGAAGTTTTTGGTTAGCTCTTACAGAGTTGAAGCCCTAATTTATACTTATTCATTGTTTCAGTAGGGTATGATTGCCTTTGTCGTGCTAGGCCTTTAAGCCGGGTTTACACGATGCCAGTTGGTGAGACAGTTGTCTTGGCCAATTGTCATCACGTGATTGCGGGATTGTTGGAGGCCAGTCAAGTTGAACGTGAACCTGTTTACACGGAGCCAACTATTGCCATGGCAGTAGACAGCAAAACATGGCTGAGTGCTCGTCGTCTATCGTGTCCCGCGAGGACTTAAAACTAATGTTTAATGCTCTGTGCCGGGAATTTATTAGTGAGTCTTGCAACGTGCTAGAAGAAGAGTTAAATAAGAAGAGGGAGTTGACAAGGAGATGGCTTTTAAAAAGAGACAGTCACGGTGCGTTATCTCAATTGATAAGGGAACTGCGTATGGAAGATCCGTTGGAATATAAAGCGTGTTTAAGGATGAGTCCGGAGAGTTTTGATGAACTTTTACAGATGGTTGAAAGTAAAATATCCAAAGAGGATACTTTAATGAGAAAAGCATTGCCCCCTAAGCTAAAATTGGAAGTGGCGCTTTCATTCCTTGCTACAGGAGCCTACAGCATTTTTTTCCAAGCATCAAAACCGGCAATATCAAACTTCATTCCTGAGGTGTGTGAAGCCTTGTGAAGACTTGATTTTTGATTTAACCTCAGCTACACCGAATCCTTGGACATTTAAGTTTTCGGCAATTGCAGCGAGTGCCGTTTCGCGAGCGTTTTTATCCTTGTACAAGTTGTCTCGCTGGTCCCACAGACACCTGTGTTCTTTGTAAAGTTCAACGAATTTTAAATTAATTTCGTCACTCCACTTTGGTGCCATTTTTGCTAATGAATAACCAACGTAAACAACACAACACACCTGTCTGCTTCAACAGACACAAGGGAACTGACAAAAAACAAGTCAGCGCTACTGTCCTACACCGTTCACACGGCGCCAATTGTCTCAACAACTACATTTTCGAGTGGTGGGGGCCTCGCTGGGTGCAGCTCGTTGTCCTCAGTCTACTCCCGGAGACAACTGAATTTCAGGGCAATTGTGAGGGCAGTTGGCAAGGCAATTGGCCTGAAGTGTTTACACGAAGCCAATAATTTCATGCCAGTCAGTTGTCTTCTGACAATTGTCTCACCTACTGGCATTGTGTAAACCCGGCTTTAGTGATTTGTGTTGTGATGTCTGCTTTGCTATCAACATCGGTGATTCCGGTCTTTGAAATAGGCTGTAATCATATTAAAATGTTTCCTTGTTGATTCTCTTGCCTGACCATATGTTTATGTTTGTTTGTTTACCAGGCCTACACCCAGATAGGCTAAGGTGTTATAGCATAATGACAAGGATTAATGATAGTCAAGGTGACATTACATGATTTGAGTAGCCTAATCTAGGCCTACTGTTATTAAATTACCTATACTTTTATATTATACCTATACAACCAGTAAACATATTTATTGTATTTTTCACTGCAGAGAAGATAATTTTTCGAGTATGTACGGAGGTTGGTATATTGCTCCTCCAATTAGACATGCTGTTTTCTGGTGAGGTTATGTGTAGCACAGTCTTAAATTACTCAGAAAGATACATTTGTAAAAATAATAACCACTCATTGTGATTTGAATAAAATTAATTTGCTTAAATATTGTGTATTTATATCTTGCAAGAAAAATGAAAATGTTAAGTTCCAACCTGAAAATATGGTAGTTTTAGAGATCGGGGTTAAGTAGGCTAAATATCCGAATCCGAAAATTATCTGATTCGAAACCCTTACTATCTGATCCGAACCTAAGCTATCCGAACTAAAAATTCACTATTCGCACACCTCTAATATTTTGTGTTTCTTGGCAAATTATGTTAAAGTGATGTTCATATTTTTAAAAACAAACGATTCTTCATCAGTTGTAAAATTAATAAGATTAATATCTCAAACACAATTAATCACCTAAACAATGAACCCATCTTCGATACATCTCCTGGGGAAATCGGAACATTTTAAGTCCTCTGACTTTATTATTGCTTTTAGAACAGCCATAACATGAAAACACAGTTTTTTTTCATGGCCGCAACTATCACTACTATACTATTACACGTGAAAAACGTTAACAAATGTTATTAAACACAAATGCTAGAGTAAAAATAGCTTTCACGTGCTTTAAAACTGTCTAGACTGGCGCGCTGCGGTAAGCGGGGAGTAGAGAGGGAACTGGCGTACGGGTAAAGTGCGGTGGAGGGGCGCCGAGAGTGGAACTTCCAGCGTTGGGTGTACTGCAGACAGCCGCGACACTACCGGCACGAAGTGGCTGGTGTACCAACTACGACGAATGTGCATACCCCCTTATTGCACAGCGTCAGATCTCTGTCTATACGTTCTCTGTGGTACTAGCGAATTTCCAATGCATGTACTTGGTTCTCACTACCACATAAAGCCACTTACCAAGTTTCAAAAAGGTATAACAAATAAGTGATACATAGTATTTTATTTGTTCTCCGTAAGAATAACATTAGGGCTGAGTACGTAACAAGGAAGATATGAGATGTGTTTTTATGCAATTGTCAAAATAACTCAACCAGGTTACATACAAAGCTGTATTCATTTATAATCTTAATTAAGGGAGATATAAAACTTTACTTATTCCCTATAAGAATACAATTGGGAATGAGTTTGTGCAGGTCCTGCTGCTACGAGGACAATGAATACAATTTTTTTTGCAAATATCAATATACAACATTTAGGTGAAGCCACATCCCAAGTTTCATCGATATATATTCATAAATAATCGAGATCACATTTTATTTATTCTCCATAAGGATAACATTGGACAACGCACTGTGTTTAGCACTTTGAATATCTCTGCAACGATTGGACGTAGAATCACAATTTTTTTGAGCTGAAATTATTGGTAACAACAAATGTGCAGTTTTTAGTCAAATTAACGGAGGAAAAGCTAAATACTTTTTCCCTTAAAATTAACGTGGGAAATTTTATGAATAAGTTTTTTGGATTTTCTCTGCTACCGCTTAACCTAGATTAATGATTCAAAATACTTTACTGTTAGTTTTTTAATCTATAAAATAAATTAAACCAAAATTGTATGAATTAAAAATGTTATAGAGTTAAAAATGCAAAAACCTGGTTTATGGAAAATTGTAAAACTCCATAAAACCCCCTTCCCATGTCAGATCTATCTGGTTTTCAAATTCAAAGTTATTAATTGGCTGTTAACACATTTTTGCCAAATTTCATCAAAATCAAACTTTTTTCCAAATTTATCACGTTCACGGATACATATGTAGAGGGGTACAACCCCCCCTTCGGATAATGTGATCCGTCTGGTTTTCAAACTCATTCAAATAAATTATACTTTACAAATCTGTGCCAAATTTCATTAAAATTGGATTTTTTTATGGGCGATATTGTGGTAACTGTCACCAAAAGAGCTGAAAATTCTATTTCCCGTATATAAACACATGCAAAACATTAGAACAAATAGTGTTAAGTCTAGTTTTGTATGAGTTTTCAACGGAAAATTGTTTTATATCTGGAATCTATAGATAGAACTATATAATTTACAGTCCAAAAAAATATCTGTTTGCCAACCGTTCCCTATACTCAACTTTTACCCTTCCACAATCACACGGTAATAGCTTCTTTCCTAAAGAGGACATTTGCTAAAACAAATAAATAAACTCAACATCTTATTGACAATCTCAAATACAGAACACCTGTCTGTTTTAGTTATCATCTAATCAAGTAAATGTTAGTACCCATAAGATTAGCATGGGTAGTTTAGAGGCCAATGAGGTAAAGCCCTAAAGAAATTTTAAAACGTGAATAGGGCTATATGTTACTTTAGGATATTAGCTATCTTTCTACCAATTATCAGCTCAATCGTTTTAGTAGTTGGAGCGTGATTGAGCCACAAACCTTAGTAGTTGGAGCGTGATTGAGCCACAAACCTTAGTAGTTGGAGCGTGATTGAGCCACAAACCTTAGTAGTTGGAGCGTGATTGAGCCACAAACCAATAAACTCACAAACTTTCAGCTTTGTAATATTAGTAAGAGATGATGGACTCTCTAAGCCAGTCAACACTTTTTTGATGTTATACTTAAAAGAAAAACCTTTTTTATCATCACTTTCCAGATATATTTTTAACCAATTAATTTTAAGGTGTATACTATCTTGCAATCACTGTAGATGTAACAAATCTGTATTGATCTTTAATTCTCAATTGATGAACACCTTATCTTATGATTCAAATTCTTCTATCACTATGGTTGAGGGAACATACAGCTTATAACTTGAATTTAATTCTTGAAATTTGTCATTATTTATTCAAATAGTAATTTTGACCAATACAATGATTTATTCTGCCACATAAAATTGCATCAGAGTTGGATTGTTTATGGCATTTAAATTTCCTTTCTTGTCTTTGGACCTACAAATCCTACTGACTTTTCAGGTGAAGGAATAAGAAATTCATAGCACAGTGCTTAAAGATATATTTTAAGTCTTCATGTACAAGCAATATTACATAATAAATCCAATAGTAAATTCCCATTTCTGGTTGATGGGGCCCCGTGCAGGTGGGCCCCCGCCATACCCAGACCGCCTATAGCAGTCCTCAAACTACTATGGTATTATATTATGAATGTTTAGGTTGAATAAGCTAGATTCTCATTGCGTTTGCAACATCGGTTGTCTTGTAACTCTCAAGGCTTTAAGATCCCATACTTAACACGGAAGCGTACACACAACTACCGGATTAGGAGTAAATAAAAATCAATGGATGCGGGTCGGAAGAAATCAGCAAGTGTTCAGTAGTTGCATGACGTTCTTCGCAGGGAAACAGGCTAGGCCCCGATTCCAACGAGTATCGCATTTATTTACACCAAATCCAAAGATAATAATAATAATAATGATATAATAAAAATTCTTCAAATTATACACAATTCTGCTTCGCTACTATGAAACGACACAGTGAAAAAGTAAATATCGGGAACATCGAGACGTATTGAGGGCGTTCTACGCGAACAAAATAATAAAAGACAAAGCGATGTGAGCTATTGAAGGATGATGCCATACATGCTACTGTCAGTAAAGTTGAGCATTACACATCTAGTGGCTCCACTTGGTCGTCCAGCCCTGCAACAAAACAATACACAAATAATTAAAATGTTATTTTATTCCAATTATGCATAAATCACCTGCCTAAGTCTGTTCAAAAGGTACAGTGGGGGACAATATATTTAGCTGAGTTTAATATGGACTTGACAAATTTAAAAGAAAATCTCTCTACACTTTAACACAAGTGGTTTAAACATTTCATTACAATAACTAATGCAAGCATTTATACTAGTGGAGGGTAAGGACTAAAGCCCCTAATCTTGCTCTGCTCTGCTCTGTCTTGTCAGCTTGTTTACTGTTTAGATGCTTGGTCGCTCTTGGATGCTAGAAGTTTCTAGATTCATTGATAGCCCTATGAAAACATGAGCACCTGTTAATAAAGAAACAAAGCTGACACCAAAATCGCATTTGTGAATTTAAAAAAAGCAGACATCTTTCAGTCCCAATGCTTTTCTCTTATGGGAAAAATTTGTCCTTATTTCTTGTCTAACCTGCAATTTTTCAGAAAATAACTTACTATTTTCAGTCTTTTGGGCCAATACCTTTAATTTGAGCCACTTGTCATCATCCTGCAATCCACCAACATCTACAATTTTGATTTGAGAATTAATAATATAGATAATATAAATCAAACGTTTAATACAAATTTCACAAAGCTTAGGTAGGTGCTCAAATTATAGCAGGAGTAATAATTCTTAAGTAGAATTAGGCAGTTTGAGACATGACAACATGACATTTGAGAAGGCCAAAAAGACAAAACAATAATATATTTAAATTTATCATTGTGTATTCATACGTGTTGAAAGATGTATTTGATTACATCCCATACTTCTGACAAAACGTAAAATGCTAACAAAAATAAAGTTTAAAATAAATATTGTTGACTTGAACCTGAGGTTGTGCAGGTAGAGAGCCTGATATTTGCAGACAACACAAAAATATTTACAGAAATTCTACTTGGAAGTAGTATTTGTCTCCCGTTGAGTCTGGATGCAGTACATTAGCCCCCAACAATAAGGCGTCCCCAATACTACAAAGTTCCATAGGTTTAATAAGACCTACTCCTGATCTGACAACATCATCGATGGTCAACACCGAAAAAGAGGGACTTCAGTGAAGGGTCTTTGTGTATCAGGAGACCAAATAAATTACTGGGCTTCATTTTGAAATCCATACAGGGATTGTGCAGCCTGCAGGCATTGAATAGACACTGCTCACTTGTCCAAAAATCCTGTAACCGCCACCTCTGTCTAGACCCAAGAAGATTGAATCCAAAAAGATGTTCAAGACACTAGGCTAAAAGACTTGAGTGCCACCACAGCTGAGAATGTTTGTAGTAACTCACGTGCTGTTTGTCCTGCAGGTCCCACGGTGCCTCGAGCTTGAGGGCCTCGGCAGGCACCATGTCCGGGTACTGTGGCAGTAGTGGCATTGTAGAGTGCAGCACTGTTCCGGGCGGCACTCCGTTGTAGTGCTGGTTATCCCCTCCTCCCTGCTGTAGACAAACAATCGTGTTACACAAGCGGATCTAAACCATTTCATATCAGATTCAAATAAATTACTGTATGTATTTTAATCCATAAACAGACTACGCAAACATTGTTCTGAATTATTTTACTGCCAAATACTTTCCTGAAAAGGCCTTTTTCTTGTGACCGAAATCAAGTTAATTTAACAGTTAACACCGTTTTCCATAATTTGTAACCATATATTTTTTATATGAGAAAAATTGCATCAAAAACAATTTGCCACCTAAGGTTACTTTACCTGATAGGCGGTGGCAGTGTCTATGATGGTGGGCAGGTCGTGTGTGTCTGAGGGCAGCAGGCGTGTGTGGGTGTGTGTGAAGGGCGTGTGGCCGCCGCGGTGGTACACCTGGTGTCTCTCCGCCGCCGCTGTTGCCCACAGCCACGATGCCGTGCTGTTCATCTCCGGCTCTAGTCCGGCTGCCGCGCCGCTCACCAGTCCGCCGCCGTAGTTCTTCCATGCTCTCTCTGTGCCGATAGGTCGTGGTGGCACCTGCCAAACATTAATTTGACGTCAAGTTGAATTTAGTAACAAAAGTAAATGTCCCATTAAATGTCAATAAGTGGAATAATGGGAAAGAAAACTAATGTGTCGCTCACAATCATGGTATTGTTGAAATACAGAGGAATCCCACAAAACCAAACCTCAGTAAATTAAATCTGCAAGTTTTGTCATTACTACTCTGGGATAGAAGGAAGGGCCAGAAAAAGGCAGAACTTACGGGGAACCTCATATGGGTCTGGGGTAACCGGGCAGCCATTGTTACTAGCTCGATCGATTTGGTTTTTGTGTTTTTGTCTTACTAATATGAAATGGGATCAGTTTGGAATCATGCCAGTAAGAAATATGTGTTACATACAGATGACAGGTACATCTAAACGAAAAGAAAGACCTATGTGTTTAAAGTAGGGATGAGTCGATTCCAATTTTTTTCGATTCCGGTTTCAATTCTTACTCATCGATTCTCGATTCCAATCCCATAGATTCCTAATAACAGGTGAAACAGCAAGTGATGTTTTAAAGACAATAAGTTAGTTTGTAATTGATTATTTTTATTTAATAAATTGAGACAATCGGTTGGTGATTATTTTTCATTAATAAAATAAAATAAAGTTTAACTGCATATTTATTTTTTATATAAAGTGCTTCAAGTTAGATAACTCTCCCATGATATTTTTTGAAATTGGTTTCTTGTCTTATAAAACAATAACTTTGGATGTTTCACTATTCTTGTCCAATAAAATACACTTGTAATGTTAATATTAAATTCAAGGTTAAACATTTTGCATACAAATTAAAAAGCAAAATTTGTTTTTTAAATAATTAATTTTTAATGATTGTAGAGATCAACGTTTTTAAATATACTATGTTAAATTTATACTTTAATTAAATTGAATATAAATATATTTTTGGATGTCTAGCAGTCGAACAAGTTGGGAAAATGGGGAATTTGAATAGAAAGAAATAAAAATGTCGGGAAAGAAGGAAATCAACATAGAAAAGTTTTAATAGTCGGGGAAAATAATAAAACTAATAAACAGTGATTGTATTATCCGCATCTCTTGAACGGAACGTCACACAACTTTGACTGACATTTTATTTAACTTGTGGTAATCAAAGACGAAAAAATTAGCATCATATGTCTTTGTACGATAATTAGTTTAGGTTTTAGCATTTTGTATTAGAAACTCTTATCTCTTGATTAAATTACCGAAACCCTCGACCGGATACCGAACAATAGACCAGCCATTAAGAACGGGACAAAAAATACAGGGTCGCTCGACTGACTTGGGTACTGCTTCCTTTGTTTTGTTCATTCACGTAAATCCATAAATAGAACTCTCTATCAGTTCTCCTTTCGTGTTAGTTGAAAGTAGTTTTGAGACTGTAAATGAAGTGATTAGGTGTCGGGAGGAGTATTATTTCAACCACTTATTTGTTAAAATTGGCTTATTTCTGCTTGTTTCCCCACGCTCCCAAAAAATAACCACGGTACTAAAAATGGTATTTTTGGTACCGATGTTCGATAGAATTGGAATCGACTTTGGGCCATCGATTCTCGATTCCGATTCTAAGCCTGAGAATCGGTGGAATCGAGAATCGATAATTGAAATCACTCATCCTTAGTTTCAAGTATATTAAACAATTCAATTGTCAAAATATCAATCCATTCTTTATTAATAAAAATGTTCTGGTTACCTTCCCCCGGTCGTCCAAGACAGCGGTCTGCTGAGGCGAGGAGGGGGAGGGTGAGCCGACACAGTTGTTGGAGCCGTTGTCCAGCATGTCGTGGTGGGAGAGGGACGCCAGAGTGGCCAGGTGAGCCGTGGTCAGGCCTACAACTTCCTGTGGTCCTGCGTACTGCCCCGGCGCCGGTCCCATGTACGGCCATCTGCACCAGCAATACATTAGCAGTGCAACTATTGTATAACTAAGGGGTCTCCAACCTATTTACCCTTAGGGCCAGATGATATATCGTTGGAGATGAAGCGGGCCAATAACATCCGGGGAATTTGGTGGGTATGGATACCCCCCAAAATGTAGGGGGTTCGGGGGCCCCCTCCGGAAATTTTAGGTGGTGAGTTTTAAGGCTATTGTAGCAGTTTTTTCTAACTTTGATGTTTCCTTTATTTAAACTTTGATAAATTAATTTTTTAGTTAATTTTAAGTAATTTTTACAAACTACTGGACTGAACAATCTGGATACAGTTGTTACTGATTTAAACCTGTTTATCAAGGCTCAGCAAGCTACACTTGTTTATTTCCAATGGAGATATAAATGTCTTAATACTACATAAATACACTTACCAAGTTTCATAATAATATATTCACAAATAAGCGATATACACAATTTTTAATTATTCTCCATTAGAACATTGGGGCTGAGTACGCAGGTTTGCTGCATTATCTAACACAAAACATGGGTTTTTATGCTAATATCAATATAACTCAACTATTGAAGTCATATACCAGTTTTTAGCGAATTTCCCTTATAGGGAAGAAGCTATTACCGTCGGTCTCATGGTAAGTCTTAAGCCCGACACCATGATAACTTTTTGTTTTGGGGTCCCCAGATGACAAAAACATTATTCGTTCAAATTTATATATCTATAATATATACAGCCGCATGTGTAACTCACTCACTGACTGAGGTATACGAATTCTAGACCACTTCTATATGAGCTAGAAACCTGAAATTTTGCATGCAGGTAGCTTATAGCTTGTAACCTCCAGGAAAATCACCAAAACTGACATTTTTTAATTTCAACCCTCCTAAAAAAATATTTAAAACCCCCCAAAAAAGTCTTATTTAAAAATTCCAGTTTCTGATCTGTAGCGGCCGAACGGATGGTCCCATAAAAAAAACGAACACCACCACGTGCCACCGATTTTGCAAGACCTACAACTTTGGTCCTATGACTTTTTGTCGTATCACGTCTCCTTCACCCTTAGATAGCTATAGATTTTTTATAATTTTGAGATTTTGTAGGGCTATTTTATTTCCTATCACGTTAATATACTTGATGGAGGCCTAATATTGGTCTAATCACTCTTAGTAAATAGCAGCAGAAATATGAGCCGTTTTTACTAATTAAACCCCTTGGAAAAATAAAAACTCTTAAAATCAATAGATTTGACAGTTTTTTAAGAATAAGTAGTAACAAAATGCCGGTTCTGGAACAATTGTTATTAGAATGCACGTATCACCATTTATTCTTTAACTAGGATCGTGAGAAATGGCATGCGTGTGCGTTGCACCTTTTCTTCCCAATCCTACTATATTTAGTTTGAACTAGGGGTGTGCGAGTACTCAAAACTTAGATTTTTCGGCCGAGTATTTTAATACTCGAACTTGACTCGAAGTTTTGAAAAATACTCGAAAGTTCGAGCGAGTATTTCCTGCCGATTTCCGGACGATCGCTAACGATTGCGACCGGCCAAAACACGCAGTACCAGCCGCAAAAGGCAATCGCATCACGTAAAATCGGCCGAAAATGACGATCGCTAACTATTGCGACCGACCAAAACGCGTATTAACAGCCGCAAAAGGCCATCAAGTGTCGTAAAATCGGCCTTAAATGACGATCGCATCACGTAAAATCGGCCGTAAATGACGACGCAAAAACATAATATCGGCCGTAACTAACGATTTCATCATCTAATATTGGTTATAAACGATGTCTGGACCAGGTGATATTGGCCAAATGACAACCGGACCGTGTTTTATCAGCTGGAAACGAATGTCAAACCGTGTTTTGTTTGTCAAAACGTAATCCAGTTTGATTGTACTGGCCAAAACTTTGTATTGCTACTCATGTATTAGTTAGAAACCATGTTTAGATTATCAAACTAGGGCGGTATCCAAATCACATTACACTATTTTAAGCTACATACTGAAGGCAAATACTCGCTCGAAAATACTTGAAACTCAAAAATAACTGGCACTACTCGACTCGACTGCGGTTAATAAACTTCAAAACTCCCATATATTTCCCTTTGGTTAACTACAAGTTCTACAGTTTTAATAGAATTTTTAACTATTAAAAGCGTTTTATTGACAAAAAACAACAATTAGCCCCTATTTTATCAGCCATAAATGATTTGATTATTTTTTTAAGCAAAAAACTTCTATAAAATTGTTCTATCGGCCAACAATGGCAATCTCAGCTAATTTTATAGTTGACAAAAAAAAACTGCATTTCATCAGTTTAAAACATCCAAAGGCTAAAGCGTCGACCAGAAAGTATTTAGTCAAAAATGTCAATTTTTAAACTGAGAAGTTGATAGGAATATCAGCCTACAAAGCCACATGTTATTTTCAGAAAATAGTTATCTAACCTCGTTTTATAATCCAATAATGGAAATTAGTCTGCAATTATAGGGCAAAAACAGTGATCGGAAAGTGTGATATCGCCTAAAACCATCGACTGGAATGTGTTTTATTGCCTTAAATAGCCAATTTAATCTTGTTTTATCGGCACCTTGTATAGCCTGTGTTTTTGTATTTTTTAGTCTGAAAACTGCAGTTCACTTCACTTTATGGGCCGAGAAGGCTGAATCATCGAATTTCACAGGCAGAAACAGACAATCGAGCCTCAAGCTAGCTGGTCACTAAAATAATAGTTGATCTTCAACTAAAGGGTTTGAATTAATTTACTAAATGTAATTTGTCTTTTGTACACACCTCTGCGTCTGTCCGTTGGGTCGCTGCTGCGGTGGAAACTTTCCCAGCGGGAAGGATATGACGTTGTTGTTGGCCAGTATGGCAGCGTGCGGTGCCATGTAAGTGGTGGGTGTTGGCGCGCTGTACACTGGCTGTTGTTGCGGCTGTTGCGAGGTAGGAGCGCGGAAGTCCGGCGCACGAGGGTTGAGCCGCGACATGGTGACTGCGGTGTATTGCTCCTGGGTGTCGCTCGGGTACATGGACTCGGCGTAGACGGGTACCCGGGTATGGGGCTGGGTGTAATGCGCAGGTGACTGCGCCGGTGGGCTGTATGATGGGTACGATGCCAGGGACGGCAGCGATGGCGGAGTTGTGCTACTCTTGCTGGACACTGGTGAGCACACTGTCGTACCTCGGTAGCCCGGTGCTTTGGCCGCGTCCACCTGTTGACAGCATAATTATAAAGTATGTAGCTACAATTTAAAATGAATAGGTATTAAATTGTTGCATAACAACAAAACTGAAGTATTTTAGATGTGATACTAAAAAATTGGGTTTAAAAATCTCCCTTGCATTTTGTAGCACGTGTTTTTAAAAACCTCTTCTAGATGGGAGTACACTAACACTTAACATGAACCAAAAAATATATAATAATAAGACAGTGAAGAGGTTTTAATTTATACTCAGTTTGCCATTAAAAAAAAAGTTCCAAACAACTTCTAAAACGGAAAAAAAAAAACGGTACCAGTACGGTACAAAACTAATTACTATCATCAGTTCGGGACAGAACATAACCCCGGTTCAGATTCGGTACGGTAGGTACACTTTACTGCATCAAACAATTAACAGAGATAAGCTGAACAATGTTCAACAAAATAAGTAGCTTAACACTTTGAGCCCTAAGCCCGAGTATAGCTCGGGGCATCACGAATGTCACCGCTAACGAAGCCCGAGTATAGCTCGGGCCTCAAAATTTAAGTCCATAGCAACGTTTAAACAGCGAATACGCGTGATTCGTTGCTACGTAATTCTTCCTTATTTATCTGGCTTTGATTTTGCTAACCTACTGTCTCAAAAAGGTCAGCTGGTTGGCAACAGGAAAATAAAATCCAGTCGTCTGCAACCACAGCGCAGTATTGTTGCGCGGCGATGCTTTGTTGTCGTTTGTAGTATTGCTGACTTTGTTTACGTTTGTGTCGGTGTTCAATAAAGTGCAACTTTACTGTTATTTACAAGTGTTTTGATTGAGCATTAGTATTTGGATTCATTATTTCTTTATTATATAGTATTTGTATGATGGTTAGTGTAAAAACATGAGTGATATATTTGATAAAAAATCTTTGAATTATATTCGGGAACTCTTGTCAGAATCTGACCTTAGCGAAGATGAAAACAGTTGTTATTCCAGTGAAAATAATGTTACCAGTTCAGGACGTAACAGCTCAACTACAATATCTTTGAATGAAAAACTGAATGATCCTATTTATGATTCTGGTTCTGCAGGGGAGTTTGTTGAAGGTAATTTAGATAACCTTCAAAATGAGGTTAGTGCTGTCACATATATGGTTGACGATAATGACCCTGATGAACTGATTTATCATGATTTACAGCCAAGTAATATTGGAAATGATGAGTGTCCATCCCCTGTGTCAGTTGCAGCAGATGAAACCAAATTTGGCAGCTTAGACCTAATCCGGCGTAATAATAACATTTTTTCTGAAGAGGATTGTGATGAGCCTACAACAGGCCTATGTATAAGGCCTACAGATTACAGTACACCTAAAACAGGCCTATGTATAAGTACAGATGGCAGGCCTACAGATGACAGTACACCTAACCAACACATCAGCAAAAAAAGAAAATTAGCTAAGCCTAGGCCTACTTGGCCAATAGTTTTTTCAGACCAAGAACAATGTGATGCCGATGATCTTGATAAAGACCCCAACTATCTGCCTGGTAATGAAGCTGAAGCTAATATACTACAACCTTCGACTAGTTCCAGCTCATGTAAGCCTAGAAAAAACAAAATATAAAATCGGTAGGACATAGGCCTACTTATAAAACTAAATCCAAAACAAATAACCAAAGACATCAGTATGCATCACCAAATGAAAACTTACCGACTATGCCTAATGGGGATTTGCCTACTCATAATGTGAATCTAGAACCTAATCAACCTCAACCGAGAAGTAAAAAAAAAAAAACTTACAGACCAAGAACTTGGGATAGGGTTTTGAGGACAACCCCCCACAACTACCAGCCTTTGACGAGCTAAGTGCTGGTGTTACAGCAGCTATCGATGAGTCGTCAACTCCTTTTGATGTGTTTTCCATATTTTTTCCTGAGTTTTTGATTAAATTATTTAAGTCAGAGACAAACAATTATGCTAAAGCTATCACAGATAAACTGAGAAGAACAAACAACCTGAGAAAAAATAGCGTATGGTCAAAGTGGACAACTGTAAAGTTGTATGAAATTTATCATTTTTTCTCGATTATATTACATATGTGTGTTGTGAAAAAACCCAAACTGAGTGACTATTGGTCAACAGACAATTTTATCAAATCAATTTATGCACCATCAGTTATGTCCAGGGATTTTAGCTAATTTTCATTTAACCCTTTGCGCTCGGATAGGTTCTTTGGAAATGGTCCCCTGGGGTCGTCTGTCCACACTCTGTGGCCGCAGCCATTTTCCCACCAGCCAGGATTTTTTTCTGTCACGCGTATGCTCAGCGCTCGCATGTCCACACCCAGTGGACAGAGTTAAATGGCGCATGCGATAGCGAACGCTCGCATGTCCACTGTGTGTGGACAGTGACAATGCAGACTTTTCCAGCATTTAATATTCTTTCTACCGTATTGTGCTGAAATCTGATGGTGGATTTCGAAACTAGATCAATCCCAGAATGCAACGGGCATAAATGTCGGCTGTTGCATTCTAATGTAAACAGTAAACAACAACAGTTAGTCAAGCGCTTTTGTCTTACGCTGTGTAGTCTTCGGCTTATATGCCTAATAATTATTATTATACGTAATATTTCAAGTTTTATTATATTTTAATATGGAGGAAACATTACGTTCCGACAAAATTCGTAACGTGCTTGAAGGTGAAAGTGAGTGTGGCAGTGATTCGGACCATGAAAGTGACATCGACATCTTGTTCTATTTATGTTATTAGCAGTTTTTTAAAATTATTTCTTAAAATGTTCTTAAATATAATTAACAATAAGTAAATTGTGATTTTCGATGGTAAATAAATAAGTTTCAAAGTATACAAAAAGTTTTCCTTAGACCTTGAATGTACGCTTCAACTTGACGTTTCAGTCTAGAGTGAATAAAATAATTCCGAGCTGGCAGAAGCAGACGACCGACAATGGCTGCCGAGCTGGCGACGAAACCTAGTGCGGCCACTGAGTGTGGACATGCGAGCTCTGGGCCCTGAGCGTCGGACAATAATTCCCAGCTGTCGCAGACTCCATACTGTCCACTGAGTGTGGACATACGAGCGCAAAGGGTTAAATGATAATGCAAGTTACATCCCATACAACTCCGCAGGCCACGATCCGTTGCATAAACTAAGACCTTATATAGATCACTTGCTGACTTCCTTTTCAATGTGTTTTGCTCCTCAAGAAGATTTGACTATAGATGAAGGGACATGTGGGTTCAGGGGTAGAGTTCGGTTTAGAGGATATAATAAAAGTAAACCTGAAAAGTACGGCATGAAATTATATGTTTTGTGTGATGCTTCTACAGGATATGTCCTCAAATTTGAAGCCTATACTGGAAAATCTGATACAAGTAATACAGTTATGGCTCTTTATGAAAGATTATTGGCTGATTATCTAAATAAGGGCCACACTGTGTACAATGACAGATTTTACTCTTCTCCAAAACTTTTTGACTTTTTGTGGGAAAAAAGACAAAAGCAGTCGGTACCTGCATGAGTAATAGGTTGCAGTTACCTGTTACTGTCACAAAAAAAACTTGAGAAAAATGAAACTGTTTTTATGAGAAGAAATCACTTATTGTGCAACAAATGGAAAGATACAAGAGATGTTTTGGCTCTCTCCACGGCTCATAAAATGAGCACCACAGAAATCTTGGTATGAACTAAGCAGGGTATGGTTCCTAAAATAAAACCAGACCTAATATTAGATTATAATATCAAAAAATCAGGTGTCGATAGAAATGATCAATTCATTTCCTACTACCCTTTCAAGAGAAAGCAAATGAAGTGGTGGAAAAAATGTTCTTCCATTTGTTTATGCTGTCGATGGTAAACGCTTTCATCCTTTATCGCAAAACTCGACCTGCACACACTGTTTTATGGCAATAAAGACAATTTGATTTGATTTGAGACCCCTCTGCCATCTTGAGAAGTTTATCATTGCTATTGGTAAATCTTTGAGCAATAAAGGAGGCAGTTTATTGCAAGAAGACACTGCAACAATCACCAAATCCAATAGACTTACGGGTCGTCATTTCCCCGACAAAATCCCTTCCACGGATAAGAAAACAAATCCCACGAGAATTTGTAAGGTCTGCTTTGAAAAAATCAAGGCTTCTACAGGGAAATCAGGAAGAAAAGAAACATCTTGGTGGTGTCCAGACTGTCAGACCCCATTATGTGTGCCTGAATGTTTTAGATTATTTCATACTAAGGCAGACTATTTGTAAAAACTGCAACTGCCTGTGAACTGAAACAAACTTTTATTTCTATTTTTTTATAAAATATAAGGTAAGCAATGTAACTATGTACATTTATATGTTTTCTAAAAGGACATATTCTTCCCTTCAATTTAGCACAATAAAGTTGCCATAATTATTTCAAAGTAAGCATTTCATAGTGTTTTATAGATGTATGTACAGGCGGTTACAATTTTTTTTTTAATTTTTTTTATTGTAATTTCAATGTATAATCCTGAAATTGTTATAGTTTATAACTATAATAAAATGTATTTCATTTGAAAGGTTATAGTTTTATCTTTATTTTGATATATAATGTTCCTAGGTAACATATTTTCTAAACTATAAATTTTTATTAGTACCCTTAAAATGGCCAGTAACGCCTTTATTAAGGGACCTCAGCGGCTGAGGTTCAAAGTGTTAAATGAGACTCCTGTTGATAACTAGTCATTCCCTTTAAGGAAGATAAGCCTCAAAACTACTCTCAACTCAAATGAAAAGAGACGTTGACAGGTGTTATTTATAGCTATACGTAAATGGAGTTAAGAAAGGTGGACGAGGGGAGCGGGGAGGGGCTGGGTTGGTCAGGCAAAAAGTCTGATCTTGAAGATAAAGGTTTATACTAGGAAAGCGTGATGGGTGGGGAGGGGGTCTGGTCATTAGCAATGAATTAGTTGTTTGTCCAACATCATTCCTTGAGTGAGAAAAGGAATACTATCTTCTAATAGTGTTCTTTTTCCATAATGAATTCAAATTAAACTGATTTTTTATTTATATAAAAATTAACTTTGAAACTTTGAAAACCTTTATTAAGTTCAAATAAAATTTATGTTCTTTTTGAAAAAAAATTGAGAAACATTAAGAAATTATACAGGTTTGAAATTAAATAATATCAGTAATTATTATGAAACGTGATTTACTCATCAATTTAAAGCAAGGTTGTTATCTAATATTTATTTACGATATAGCGTATCACATTGATTTTGTGGCTGATTTTAAGATACGTTTACGTTATAACACCTACGAATTAAGGGAGTCATTACATTTTACTTATTCTCCATAAGAATAACATGGGGGCTGAGTAAGCAGGTTCGCTGCTACTGGGATAATAAAAAAAAAATTGTTGAGCCAATATCAATATACTAGTACTACGTGACCCCACGTGCCAAGTTTCATCAATATACATTCATTAATAATGGAGATATCAAATTTTATTTATTCTCCATAAGGATAACATTGGACAATGTACTGTGTTTAGCACTTTGAATATCTCTGCAACGGTTGGACGTAGAATCACAATTTAAACACCAAAATGATTGTTTTGTAGAGCTGAGTTGATTGGTAAAAGCAAATGTGAAGTTTACATTAAAATTAACTTAGGAAAAGCCAAAAACCTTTTTCCCATAAGATTAACATAGGAGATTTTATGAGCAGGTTTTTTGGATTTTCTCCGCAACCACTTAACCTAGCTTAATAATTCAAAATACCATATTATTTGTTTTTTTAAGCTCTATAACATGGTCTAAACCAAAATTAAGTGTTTTAAAAATGTTAGGGTAAAAAATGCATAAAACTGATTTTTGGAAAATTTAAAACCCCCATAAACCCCCCTTCCCATGGCCCGATTTTTCTGGTTTTCGAACTTAAAGTCATAAATGTCACTTTACACATTTGAGCCAAATTTCATCGAAATCGGACGTTTTTTACTCAAGTTATCGCATTTACGGACACATATATATATATATATACATATATATAAATTTGAACGAATAGTGTTTTAGTCATCTGGGGACCTAACAAAAAAATTTATCATGGTCTCGGGCTTAAATCTTACCATGAGACCTACGGTAATAGCTTCTTCCCTATAGGGGAAATTCGCTAAAATACGTTCCGATTGTCGTTCAGGCCTATAAAACGGAATCCGGCTTTATTTTTCGTTGGGGAAATGTGGTCCGATTGCCAATTTTTATGATAAATCTCGGTTAGATTGTGATTTTTGGCATATATTGAAGCTCGGTCGTCATTTTCGGTCAATAAACAAGTTGCGACCGTCGATTTCGGACTTTAAAATGCTAGGAAAACGGTTGTTTTCGGCAAATAGAATGAAGTGGAATTGCCTATTTTGTTTAAACAATTTTTTTCTTTAAAACACAGACTTTTTCGGCCAATAAAATGCGGCCCTTAAATTTTTTGAGGTCAATGTTTTTGCCCTACAAATCGCAAAAGGGGTTTGTCGGTCAATTGCTTTTTTCGAGCGCTAAAACAAGGCTATATTGCTATTTCCGTGGATAAAATGCGGCTCGCTTGCCACTTGAGGCCAATAAAACGTGGTCCATTCCATTATACTTAAAAAATTCACTCATTTTGGTATTTTTGACCACCAAGTTGTGGCAAAATTTATGTTTTTACCGATAAAACACGGCCAAATATTTGATTTTGCCCGGTAAAATGCGTTTCGGACTTCGCTTTTGTATATAAAACATGACCCGGCTTTGTTTTTTACCGAGAAAATGCAGTCCGATTGCCGTTTTTGAGCGATTAAGTACATTTCCGGCATTAAATAAGGTTGGTACTCAATTTTCAGCCGATAACAAACTTTGCGGTCGTATTTTGGCTAGCAATTTTGCTGTAAAATTGCCGATAACATTATCGATTTTGGTTGATAACACACACCCGATCGGTAAATTTTTCTAATAACACAGTCTGACCGTTTTCAGGCTAAAAAATTGGTCCGATTGACGTTTTAGACGGCTAAATTAGAATATATTGCTATTTTAGGCCAATAATATATATCTCGGGTGTCTTTTAAAATCGCCGTATCTCGGCTGATAAAATTTGTTTCGATGTTAGTCTCGGTAAAATCTTTGTTTTCGACAATAACATACTTTGATACTTCCGCTGGCGGTTGGTCTTTGAATTGCGGTTTGAGTATAAACTATTGCGGTATTTTTGGCCGATAAACTACGTTCATTGGTCGTTTTTGGTCTAAAAGTTACGGCGACCATGAAATGCGGTAAAATTGTCATTTTTATCCGAAATAACAGGTACAATATCTGATTTTGGTCCATGAATTCTATATACAGTCGTCTTTTTAGGCCGATAACGCACAATTTGGTCAATAAAACGCGTTCGGCTATTTTTTACGGCCAATAAAATTATTGATATGGAATTTTTAACAAATTTCCGGGGATGGAATCCCGGACCCCCACCCCTGAGCCTGAAGAGTATTCCATACCCCCCAAAATCCCCGGCATTTCCCCCCCCAACGTGACTCCCTGGATCCGCCCCTGATAAATGGTGAAGATTTCTTGACATTTCTGGACCACAACTAATTTATGCTTATTGCTTATGAGGAATGAAGCAGGAAACAGTGAACAACAATGCGGACATAATTAAGGAACAGAGAATTTATCATCATCTGAGATTATTAAGATTTCATAAATTGGACTTTCATAAATCACAGTGATTTCACAACCACTTTGGACTCGGTACTTGCTTTGAAAAAAAAAAGCATCCATTATTAAAATATGTTGCAACTACCAAAGTTTAAATTTATGGTTCGCAAAATATAAAAAAATATAAAAAATAAATAAATTTATTGGGAAAACTAAAAAACAATTAATATAATCATTAATCAGATTTATAAGGCAAGGTCGAACATATTCTTTCTCAGTCTTCACCTGTTAATAACTAGCGTATAATAATATAACATTGTAATGTGAATGGGTCATGACATTCCTATGAAAATCGAAAGACGCTTGCGGCAGTTTCAGGCAGTACACCACCTCGGCGAGGCGCCTCGGCCGTTGGCGGTGGCGGGATGTGGTAACGGGCTTCGGTCGGTGCCCTCAGCGGAGTGTGTGTGTTAGGGGTTGGGAGATGGGAGATTTAAGAGGGGTTAGCGGAGGGGCTGTTAGGATGGGCGCGCGGCCGAAGGGGGAGAGGGGAAGGGCAGCGACAGCAGCGCGGCAGCGTAGACGTTCCGAACTAGCTCCGCCATCGCCTTGGACGTACAAGCAGACCGTGTACGCTTGTCCCATTACGATGGGTGATCTCCTAAGGAGTATGCTTAATCTATGATTGTACCGAACCAAATTTGTACCGAGTACCGAGGTACAAAATCTTTTACCGTACCGAACCGTACCGATCTGAAATTTTTGGTACTACAAATCAAATCAAATCAAATCAAAATAATCTTTATTCATAAAAACAGTACAGTGGTGTACATATGAATAGTGTCTACATCATAATCAATTTTCTATGTTATTCATTAAATTATTATTTTACATTACCATCATCTTATAAATTAAAGAATTCATCAATAGAATAAAAACTGTTTGAGATAATATATTTTTTTAACTTATTCTTAAATTTACTTGTATTTTTTTCTTTTTTCAATTCTCCAGGCAACTTTTTGTAGAACTTTGCACCTGCATAGGATGGTTTTTTGGTATAGAATTGTAACCTATGATGAGTGGGTATGATTTCTGATTTCTTTCTCGTATTGTATGAATGTACTATTGAATTACCCATTGGCGTGTTGTAAATTTTTAAATTTTTGTATACCATAACAGAGTCAAAAATATATTGACCATAAACTGTTAAAATTTTGAGATTTTTGAAATGTTCCCTACAAGATACATCGTGGTGAAGGTTCTTAATAATTCGAATTGCTTTCTTTTGCTGTTAAGAATTTTATCAAGGTTATCTTTCCTAGTGGATCCGTAAAGACAGATTCCAAATGAAATGTGAGAATGTATGTAAGAATGGTATATCAATTTTAGAGTCGATTCACTGCATAAACATGCCATTTTTCTTAAGGCATACAATCCTGAATTAATTTTTGATATAATTTTGCCTACATGTTCATTCCAATTTAGGTTACTATTGATCAGCAGACCAAGACATTTAGTGCTGTGAATAAGTTCAATGGGTTTAGAATCAATCAAAACCATGGGTTCTGTAGTGGTTTGTGACTGAGCTGTTTTAAATGAAATGTAATTAGTTTTTTCAATGTTCAGCCCTAGATTGTGATTTTTGAAGAATTGGACAATACTTTCTAATTCTATGAATGATAAAATTTCAACTTGTTCTATTGTTTTATCTGAGATTTTAAGGTTTGTATCATACAGACCCCATAACCCATAATATATAGGCCTAATGGAATTGTTTTATCTCGCGGTTGTAGTCACCTACACATGCGATTACTTCTAACGTGACCCCCTAAAATTGTTTTGGGGGGTCACAAAATTCGAAATGAGTGTGGGCTAAAAGAAATAAAATTAAAGTTTCGACATCGATTGATAAATACATTAGCTCTCGTCTTGCGGTACAACAGCTTTAACTTGTAAAGTGTCAAATCTCCTACCTGAGGGGGGGAGTTCTCCAAGTAGGAGTGCACGTTGGGTAGCTGCTGAGGTCCCGTGACTGGGGCTCCCGTGGCAGCCACACTGGCAAAGTTCATGCCTTTCTGTGACGGGTCGTTCTCTCGTCCCCACATGCTCTGCTGGGCCACCTGCAACATGACAAGTCATAAAGTGTTACTACAGCGTTACTGATATTTACATGTAACAATCTTGACAGCTGTTTAAGAATGACAACAATCACGTGTTTACAGTTAGTTCTAAAATAATATCTAAGCGCAAGCTTTCTCAGGTTATATATGTGGAATTAAAAACTAAAAAACCAACATATAAATATCTAAAATATGATATAAAAGCGTCCATATAATATTTATTAGCTCTGAACTTTTTTAGGGCTAAAAATACAATAACTTTCATCTGGTCTCATTAACTCTTTGTACAATGTTTTATAAAGTGAGAGCCTTTTAACCCATTGGATACTTAGTTTTTTAATGCCTGCATGGCCCTAGAACTTCTATTAAATTTCACTATTTTGCAGTGTTTTAGTAAATTAACTGTAACACATCTGCTTTTGCTACTAATTAGGCAAACATAGTGTTTTTCTTGAAGCTTGATAAATTGTCTTTTTTAATATGTTAGTTTTAAGATAATAAAAATAAAAAATAAAAATTATTTTTATAAAAATATAAATTTTTTATTTTTTTATTTTTTGAAAGCAAGTGTATAGTATAAATATTAAAAATTTTATAATATGCTAAGAAGTTGTATAGTAAAGTGCAAAAACTATTTCCTTACGTAAAAACTCTTAGTTTTTCACTTTATCTATAAAAACAAATTTGTTATGGCTTTTTTAGTAAAAACACTTTTTTTGGAATAATCTGGATTTTTACCCATTTGCTAGACAATATTTTCAAATGCAATATTTTACCTATAAAAATCATTCATAAGTATAGGTATAAATAATAGATTATTTTGTAGTGAAATACAAGTTTATATTACAAATATTTAAAGTTATAATGACAAGTTATATTGACTTACAGTTGTTGTGAGATGTCTGGTCGATTTGAGGAAAATAGTTGCCCGACATCCAGTACAATAAACACAAACACTATTTTACTATCATACTGATTATATAGGCTACTATAAAAAAATATAAACACTAAACTAATACACTGAACTATTTACACTTCTACTATATTTATTTAGTAGTCCACTTTTGTATGGTAAGCCTCGAAGCAGTTTTCAAAGTGAAGTGCAACGCCACAGTTTTTGCAGAGCCATCGTACTTCTGACCTTTTGCCATGTTTGTAGCAAACCACACAGTTCCTAGAAGGAAATTGTTTCTTTGGGGTTGCTGGAATTTGCCCTGGGAAATGGGCCCAAGACTTAGCTTGCAGTCGCGATGGATTTTGGGTGGTTGGACGCCCCGGAGATATTTTGACTGGCAGAGTGATTTTTTCTAGCAGCTGTTCTACTAAATCTAACCGATAGTCTCTGTAGTGGCACTTGCATCCATTTATAGATTTCCACACACAGAAGGAATTGAAGATTGTCATGTCGAGAAGATAAAAAAAATTTTCTTGTAGGCTTTCACGGTTCGTCTCATGATTGGGTGTGAAGCGAGCATTTGATCCTGAACATCAACACCATACATCCTGTTGTTGTAGTCGATGATGCACTTTGGCTTGACAATGGCAATGGTTTCTCCTTTCCTAATGATTTCCTTGTCAACAGTCATGTCAACTGATTTATTAGCTGTAGACAGAACATAAACATTCTTACGATCGTGCCATTTCACAGCGAGAATGCCATCCAAGCTCCTTCTCTCAGCTTGGCCCTTCTCCAACTCCATGTTCACTAGATCTTGGGGCATATTCTTTCTGTTGCTGAGAGCCGTGCCAATTACATGAGTTTTTTGCTCCAAGAGCATTTTGCAGATATTAGGGGAGTTATACCAGTTGTCCAGGTACAGGGTGTACCCTTGATCCAAAATTGGCTCAGCCAGGTGCATTACCACCGCTTCGCCTGCTTAGGCCAGGAGTTTTATCGTCTCCGACATAGATTTTAAAACCTCCACAATAACCAGTTGAAGATTCACAAATTTTATAAATCTTAACCCCAAACCTTGCTCTTTTCTTTGGGTTGAATTGTATGTAGGACAGCCTTGCCCTCAACTTCATTAGGCTTTCGTCAATCGCGACTTTTTCCCCCATTATGTGTGTGTGCATAAACTTAGACTCTAAGTATCTGAGGACAGGCCTTATTTTTCTAAGTTTATCATCAGGAGAGGTGTTACTGTCGTCAGAGAAATGTAAATATCTTGAAATCATCATAAACCTTTGGAATGACATAACTTCAGTAAAGACTTTAGTAGCTATTATTTTTCTTGTCGACCAGTACATTTTCAAGGATGGCTTTCGGATCTGCCCCATCAAAATATATAGAGATATATATGCTTTTAATTCGTCTATGGTAAAAGGTTGCCATTTTTCATCATCATGTCGACGTTTACGTCTTTGATTAGCTAGTTGTTGTTGGGCGTAATCATTAGTTTCCACACAAATCATAGGAAAAAGCTCATCTCCACAAAATTCAGTAAAACATTCACTAGCTGTTGGGTTTTGGCCAAGTTTCCTGCTAGAACGGGCATTTAGACAACTGTTTGTGGTAAATGGAAACTGCTTGGGTGTGTTATCGGCGTCAAACCACACCAATGGAGGCTCTTTCCTAGACGGAACAGTTCTTGGGTTAGGCCCAGGCCTATGACGGAACAGTTCTTAGGTTAGGCCCAGGCCTATCAGTAAGGCTTCCTGAAAGCCTACCCCTACCTCTCCTAGTAATAGACCTTCCTCTGGAAAGACTTCTGGAGCCTCGAGGTCTACCACGAGTTGGCCTAACTACAGTAATCACTGGCAAGTCAGGTGTAGGCATAGGCGCATCGCCTTGCCCTACTTCTTCAAATAAATGTTGATCAAGATTATCTAGTTCAACTTCTTCCACAATTGGGATATCAATTTCCATTTGATCACCTACCTCTTCAATCTCCGAATCTACAATCAATCGATGTTCTGGTACAGAATCCAACTCATTCACATTCTCAACCTCTTCCTCCAAAATAGGAATATCATCTTCTAGGATAGGGTCAAGTTCATCCAACTCATTGCGGATGTCTGCTCTTTCGGCTTCGTACACCCACTCGTCCCCAGATATGTCACCTTCATCCTCAATTTCACTGTCCTCATCATCCAACATTCTGTCAATTTCACTACTAAAAATTCTGTCAAAGTTGTCATCTCTTGAATGACCAGCCATGATACAGTTTGTAAACAATACGACTTCGGTTTGAACTGACACTAGCAATACAAACACAACATAACCACACAAAATATCTCTGTACTATTTATCCAAGAGTAAACAAATGAAAATCAAAGCCTTTGGAACGTAAAATCCAAGGAGCTGTAGATAAAAATATCGTAAATGCTCAATAGGATAAAACGTCAAACTCAAACCCCAAATCATCAAATGACAGCATCATTTGATATACTATTATAAATTATTCAAACGCTATACTTTTGATTTTTTTTTTTTTCTGTACTAATAGTGCTTTATCTTAGTTTGAGGAACAATTTCAAACATGTATATGTACATAATATTACTGTAATAATTCAATAAATATCGTATTACATCATCACGGAACCATTCCGTGATAAAGATTTTGGGCCAAAACAGCTGTCACGGAACCGTTCCGTGAAAAGTATTCAATGGGTTAACAAAATGTAAATTCTTATAAAGACGATAATCACCACCATTACACACATCACCGCTAATAATAATTTTATTATTCAACCCCAGATAAAAGGTAAGAACATAAATTATTCAACCATCAAAGTATAAACAAATCTTGATTAACTTCAAATATATATTTCCAATAGCGTTTAACTGACCTTGGTGAAGGTATCATTGAAGAGTGAATACTCTAGCGTGGCGGTGCTGGTGGTGGGAGGGGTGGGCAGGGGAGGAGTGGGTGTAGCCGAGGGCTGTGGTGGGGGAGGAGGCTGGGGGGTGGGGGCCTTAGCAGGGACAGGGGGTGGCGCTGCGGGGCTCAGCTGCGGTGTGGAAGGCAGCGCTGCCGTCGACGACGTCACCTGCACACAATGACAACCAAATGTTAAGATATGCAGAGAAATTTCATATTTAGACGACTTTTATAAGTTCTAGACAAAGAACAACCAAATCAAAATACTAGTTGGTTGTATGTTACTATGGTGATAGTATAGATGGAGCGGTCACGGCGGACGGATAGTGAAGCCGCGCCAGGCTGCACTGTTGCGGGGGTAGGTGAGGCAGCAACAATATATATACAGTATTTAAAACAATAAATAAATATTTTATTAGTATGTAAACACATTCTTTTGGCAAGGAAAGTAAATAAAGTGAGCGCAGGTTGAAATATTGATTTAATTCTTCTAGTTTCTTACGACTTGTATAAAACTCATACCACTATAATATGGTTAAAATTTGGTATTACAAGGTTCAGCAGTTAATAAGGGGGTGATCGTTAGATTATTTATTTGATTCAAAATTTGGTCAGGAACCTATTTAAAGCCAGCTTGGGTTGATAGTTTTCTACAGTTCTTCTGAGTAATTATTACTTCTATAAAACATAAACCGCTCAGAAATGGTTAATATTGGTGATTACCTGATCGAGCACTAAATTAGGAACATGAATAAAAATAGTTTAGCTGAGTATAAACACATTTTATTGACAAGGAAGAGTGTGTGTATTGAATGATTTCTATGATTTTTCTAAGTCTATTATTACATTTAAAATAAGATTTCTATGATTGTTCTAAGTCTATTATTACATTTAAAATACATATACCACTCGAACATGGTTAAATTTGGTATAAACACGTTCACTGTTATTAAAACGAGTTTGCACGCAGCACGCTAACGTGAGGGAAGTGAATTTCCACATAAAAAACTATAAAAACTCAAAATCAGTTAAAAACATACAATTATTCCAATTTTTATTCAAATCTGAAAATATTGATTTTTTGGCTGTTCTGATACTCCTGGTTCTATTTACCTGCAATGCTGGGAATACAATTTTGCGCATTATAAGGTTAGGAGACGGTCCAGTCAGGCTTTAAAGTAGGCGTGACGTTGTTGGGATGATAAAAGTACACCAAAAAATGATTAACAGGCTTTTCTAATGTAAAACCCCCATAAGACAACGTACTGTGTTTGGTCAATACACATTTCCTTTAATAACTCGGTAAATATATATGCTAGAATGACGAGAGAGGGCTTAAAAGTTTCGTCACACTATTTCCCATCTTTTTACATTTGTTTATTTCACATCAGGGTCTTTTCTGATCCTTTTTGGGCCCAAAAACTCGAAATTTGAAAGATTAATGCCCAAAAACGGGGTTTAGAGTTTTCCGATTGTTTTGCCCAACGAACTTGTCCAACTGATTATAGAAAGGAACGTCCCTACCAAATTTGAAGTAAATCGGACAAAAAATGTGACCGCTAGAGTGCCTGCACATATATATATATATATATAATTTTGAACGAACCCCCAAAACGTGTTCAGGGGGTCACGTCAGGAACTTCTATGGTAGTCCCGGGCTTAAGTTTCACCGTGCGGGTCATGCTAATAGTTAACTTTCCATTAGAAATTCACTAATAAGCGTGTTATATTCCCAAAAACCTGAAATAAAAATATATGAAACAAATTTGTTTTTATTGCTTTTCTGTTGTTATCCATCAAAATAAACCCGTTTCCTGCATTTTTTATTATAAAAACAAATTTATTTAGACCTGCGGGTCCGCGGGGTCAGCCCCGCAGGAAGGTATGAGCTATAAATACCCCCGTCGCAGCAAACCTGCATACTCAGCGAATTTCCAATAAATATATAACATAACACATTAAGCCAATTAACAGGATTCATAAGATAAATATTCAAAAACAAGTGATATGTAAAATATTAATTATTCTTTATAAGAATAACATTGAGGATGAGTACGAAGGTTTACTGCAACAAGGAACACAAAATAATGGAATTTTATGCAAATATCCATAGAACTCATCTATGTGAAGTCAAATACCAAGTTTCATCCATATACATTCATAAATAAGCAATATTTTAATTATTTTCCATAAAAATAACATGGGGACTGAGTACCTAGGTTTGCTGCTACGGGAACCATAGGCGAAAATTATTTTTGTTGTGCAAACAACAATAAACCACAACCAGATGAAGCCACATAACAAGTTTCATCAGTTTATATTCATAAATAAGCGTGATATAAAATGTTTCTTTTTCTCCATAAGAATAACATTAGAGAACGTACTGTGTTTAGCACTTTCAATATTTCAGTAACCAATTGACGTAGAGCAATGGTCAAAGTACCAAATTGTTTGTTTTTTTAAGCTTAATACAACAGTGAAAATTAAAATTTGATTTAAATAACAATTACATGTGAAACCCCAAAAAAACCATTTTTGGGGTACAAAACCCCCCAAAAACCCCTCTTTGGATGGTGTGTTTCGTCTGGTTTTCAAACTCGTTCAAATAAATGGTACTTTACACATTTGTGCCAAATTTCATTAAGATCGGACCTTTTTTACGAGAGTTATCGTGCTTACGGACACACACACACACACACATATATATATACAAATTTTAGGGGTGTGCAAGTAGTGATTTTTTTAATCGAGTCGAGTAGTGCCAATTATCTTCGAGTTTTGAGTATTTTCGAGCGAGTAATTGCCATCAGTTGGTAGTTTAAAATAGAGTAATGGGATTTTAATACCACCTTAGTTTTGATAATCTAAACATGGTTTCTAACTAATACATGAGTAGCAATACAAAGTTTTAGCCAGTACAATTAAACTGGATTACATATTGACAAACAAAACGCGGTTTGACATGCGTTTCAGGCCGATAAAACACGGTCCGATTGTCATTTGGCCAATGTCACCTGGTCCATACATCTCCTATAAGTATTAGATGATGAAAGTTAGTTACGGCCGATATTAAGTGGCCCGGTCGCCACTTTTGCCGATATTATGTTTATCGTTGTCATTTACGGCCAAAATTACACGGTCCGATCGCCATTTTCGGCCGATTTTATGTCATGCGATCGCCTTTTGAGACCGTTACTACGCGTTTTGGCCGGTCGCAATCATTAGCGATCGTCCAGACATCGGCGGGAAATACTCGCTCGAACTTTCAAGTATTATTCAAAACTTCGAGTCGAGTTCGAGTATTAAAATACTCAGCCGAAAACTCTAAGTTTCGAGTACTCGCACACCCCTAAAAAATTTGAACGAATGGTGTTTTTGACATCTGGGGACCTCAAAACGAAAAGTTATCATGGTCTCGGGCTTAGTCTTACCAAGAGACCTACGGTAATAGCTTCTTCCCTATAGGGGAAATTCGCTAAAAGCTTCAAAAAGTTGGGAAAAACAAGTTTTTTAATACAAAACTTATTTGTGTTGGTAAAAAACAGGTTGAAATAAAGATTACATGGTTAAAAAACAATATCTACGATTTACAACTCACCCCTAATCCTTCAATAATATTATAGTTCATATTCATGTTCAAAAAGTTGGCAAAAACATTTTTGTTATTACAATTCTTTTTTTTATTGTTAAAAAAAGGTTGAAATAAAAATTACATCGTAAAAAAACTATAACTACGATTTACAACTCACTCCTAATCCCCGCTAATCACCCTGCAAAAGATCGCTCGAGCCCGTCAACACCAAAACGCGGGAAACCCGAACGAACGGCGGTTTGAGGTTAGGTCGGACCAGTATCAATGCTGCACGCGTGAGATGTACCCTCTCCAAGAGCTGGGCTCGCACTGAGCAATGGCAAGTTGCGTAGCAAAGCCCCGCGGTTCTGCGGGGTGCCCGTTACCCCGCGGTTCCGAACACGTGTTAAAAAGTTTCAGCACTTAATAGGGAAACATCCCCCTTTAGTTTTTTTTTGTTAAAAATCTATTATATAGGCCAGGAGCTAATTTAAAGGAAGTGCGGGTTCAAAAATGTATATAACTATTCTTAGTTAGGTATATATTTTTGTTTACAAAAATATCACTCAAACATGGTTAAAATTGGTATTAAAAGTTTAAGCAGTTGGTAAGGAACATGAATTAGTAGTGTCTTTGCCCATAACCACTTTATATTGGGCAGTAACCTAATTCAAGTGAGTGCGGGTTGAGAGTTTTCAATATAATTTTTTAATTATTATAACTTTTACTTAAGAAAGAAATACCAAAATAATATACTTAAATTTAGTATTAAAAATTCGAGGAACTCATTAGAACACGAATAAATAGGTTATTTGGATAAACATGTCAGATATTGTCAAAAACTTAATTAAAGTGAGCGCATGTCAAGAGTTTTAAATAATCCTCTTAAGTTTTCATTCCATTTACTAAATACCATGATCATCATGATATATTTGGTAATATTTGGTATTAACGTCTCGAGAATTTAATAAGGAATACGAATCAAAAAGCCACTTGCCCAAAAACAAATTAATTTGGCGGGAATTCAACTAAGCGCGAGACACGTTTTTCCCTACCTTTTCCATGCTAAACAAGAGCATTTTTGCCATCTTATTGACTCGCTTGCCACCTTATTGACTGGTTTGCCATCTTATCGCCAATTGCGAGGGGGGATGCCTGGCTTCATTGCTTAAAGCATTGGCATGTCCTCTCCAGTAATACTACCTCCATGGTTACTATTGGCTTGAAGGGACCGCAGCCCCTAACCTTGCTCCAATACTCTGCCTCAACTGAGTTTTTGTACTCTTTTCATGCTGAGGAAAATAAAACAATATAAGAAGGGTCAGTTGGTGATCAAAGTAGAACACTTATTATAGTGTAAACAAAACGGACTTTTTAAATTCCTATGCTTTTCTTATGGGGGATGTTTTATGTTATTTCTCATTTGCTGATATTTTTCGCGAGTTGACATTACCTCGGCAGTGAGTTTGGCGGCGAAGGTCTGGCTGGTGGTAGGGGTGGTGGTGACAGTCTTGCTGGCCCTGCTGGAGGTCATGATGGCCGTTGTGTAGGACATGGTGGTCTTGGTGTTGCCAGCCGCCAGCTGCGCCGCACGCTTCTCAGCTGTAACACACCACAACACACACGCGGTTACAACACGAAACCAGAGGCTGCTGGCCGACAGGAAGGGAAGAATCGAGTCACACAGTAGACTCCCTCTTAACCAGCTCTCTTTGACCATTGATCGGTTTACCACCCCTTCCCAGCAAAAAGTTTGTCTTAACTGCTCCAGGCTTAACAACAACAGTTTGGTTGAACTATCTTTTGAAATTAACTTATTTCTATTTCCGTACCAAGTAATTCTTTTTTGTTTGTATTAATACAGATAATATTAATATGTCACTTACTTCATGGTTTTTACTTCACTTCTTCAGAGATTTTTTACCTTGATAATTTGGAAACATTAGAGATATGGGACTTCATCAATTCTGTATACTTTTAGTGCTCCTGTTCTTTTAAGTATCAAAATTGTAGCATTGCAACAATCATTAATTGTTTCAACAGACCTGTTTTGTTACCTATCCTAGGTTATTTAAAAGAGCTTACTTCAATATCAACAAGAAATATAACTGTAAAAATTAGAGATGTGCAAGTACAGGTTTTTTAAGTCGAGTCGAGTAAACGGCAAAAGATTTGAATCTCGAGTTCGAGACGAGTATACAAATAAAAAATAAAAACACAGGTCAAGTTGAATTGGATCAAAACAGAGTATAGAGTTCCGTTTATAAATGTTGTTATTAAAGTATACAAAGTTGCACCAACAGATGAAATAACTATCTGAGTCTTACTTATGCCTAACTGCAAATGTACAAATGCGTTATTTTATAAAAGTGTACAGCTTAGTTAGGCAATTTTTTTATGTAAAATATTATACAACTTGGAAAATACAAAGATAAATAACAAAATGATTACAGAACAAACCTATTAACTGAAATATGAAAACTATTAACTAACTGAAAAACATTAATTTTCCATCATACCTTTATGCGTATAATTTATGGGAACCATGCGTTCAGACAACTTGGCGTTGGGGCAACGATGATGAATGAAAACCTTGTTAGCCAATGAAAACGTTTGGTGTCGTTAATGTCAAACGCTATTGGCCAGTGGCAAGTTCATTGAAAGTCTACTCAGTATAGCACAGCGTAAATTCCAAAGGCGGCAGAAAGAGTGCCAACGTCATAGTCACTAATGCATCAATGAGTAAATTACCCGTTACAAAATTTAGAGGTATAAAATAATAATATCAAAAGGTCAGTAATGGCAGGTATTTAATATATGTCAGTGAATTTTGTATTATTGCTGTTTTACCCTCAAATTCAACAAATCTGTGTTTCAAGTCAACAAAATCTTTTAATTTTCCCATAAAAAATTAAATTAAAAAATTATTGCAAATCGACGTTCATTAATAGTAACGAATAAAAGGATAATTTGGTGGCTTTAAATATGCCGTGGTTGTTTAATCGGAAAAAAATGTAATTGTAACTTTGTCAGTAGGCCTACCAAAATTTGATTGTAAAATAGGTTAAGAATTTGCAAGTAGGACGAAAAGTAGGCCTACACTGAAAGCAGAATAACTTAATGTATGATATTTCATTGTAGCCTAAAGCTCTTAAATTACTGATGATTAAAATAAATATAGTTTTGTGTGATAACTGTATCGGTAACAGAAATATAATGAGCAATGTTGGGTAGGACAAACTGTTTGTAGTTCATAGTTAGGTACCGAGTGTTTTTATGAAGTATACCACACTGTTTGCTCGACTGAAACCAAGGCCAAAAGTTTTGTTGAAACCCACCAATCCCCCTTACACGCAGTTTTATGACATAAGAGAAATAATGAGGACACTAAACAAAGGTTATTAGTACTAAATCGTTATTTTGTTAAACTCTGGTACAATATATATATATATATATATATATGTAAGTGTTAGATCTGAATACGAAACAAAAATTGGTGTGTGAAGTATTGAGAAGGAAATGATTTTATTGTAAATGCACGTTATCAATTATAACTTATTTCCTGGTATCCAGAAGGAAGAAAATTTGATGCAGACTGTAAAATATATTAAAGTTAAGAGATTTTCGTGTTGTTATATAAGCATTTACTCCAAAGTAAAATAGCACAGAATAGGTAGAAGAATACACTACTGAAAATTAAAAAGGTATATTGTAGTTCCGCATATGTTGGTTGCTTCGATAGCTCAGTCAGACGAATGCTGAGCTGTCAAACTAGCGGCCGGGGTTTGAAACTCACGCTCAATCTAATTTTTTTTGTTCTACATTTTTCACTGAATGTACTTTTTTACCCAACATATTGTTTCATTAACATCACATGATCAGTTTCAAGAAGTTTAATCAGAATTTGGATGATTAATAACACAACTTAATTTGGTGTTCCAGAATGAAGGCTTGTTTTCTTGTAGGCCTATGTTTTTTGTAGAAGTGTAATCCAACATACTGCCGTGGTTTTAAAACGACTTAGAAATAGGATTTCTTACTGCTTAATAGCTTACGTTCAAGAATACACATTTCCGAAATTTAGTTTCATACTATAAGTAAGACCTATTAACAATGAATTAGGTAAATTGAGATTAACGCCAAGTGAAATTAAGTTTAGGCCTGGTGAACAAGCCTATGCAACACACAGTGAACTATGCGATTACGGATGATTCAGGGCATTTGAGGTAAGGGCTAACGTCATCAGCGTTTATGTTACATGCTGGGTAATAAATACATTGCATACAGAAGACTAAATTTTGAACGTTAGGGCTACAATTGCGAACGTAAAACTAAACTTTCTGGCTAGATTTATCCATGTTACATCGCAGAAACACAACAAATTTTAACTAGCCACTTTACTACACTAATATGATTAAAAGTTATCAGGTAAAATAATTTATAACATGATATAATTACTCATATAGATTGATTTATGCATTACGTTATGTTTGTTACGACAATAATCTGTTTACTATTCTTTTAACTTTTTCATTATCTTAATGTTCGTTATACTTTTAAGGCACTATCGTTTTAAAATAATAAAATAAACCTTCATTCATGTGGACAAAGAAAGATGAATTTATCAACAATTTTAATTTGGTTTATGAGTAAAAAATCTTAATTATACCTTTAAAAAATGCTAAAAACTCACTAGTGTAGATTGTTTAACAAGAAACAATTTAATATTTAATTGTGATCATGTCCAGTTATGAAAAGGATCGTGTTTTAAAGATATTTTCACATGAAATGTCAATGTGCTTGTTTGTGCCAACAAACTGAGGAAGTGTGTACACTTGTTGTTACTATTTGGTCCGTATGTTCTTTGTTTGTGTCTTGGCAAGTTTTCATGATGTCCAAAATATTGTTTGTCTTGTCTTCTAATTATCCCATTTTCAACAAGCGTGTGTATAAGTGTGCTGGACATACCCTGCGCGACGAGCCTGGGGGCCGTGACACGCGACGTAGTGGTGTACGACGGTGTCCCAGAGCGTGTCACCGTCACAGGCACTGACACACCACTCACCGCTGCTCCACAACAAAACAATTACAAACACATACACGGGGGAAACTATGTAAAACTCACAAACCTCTAGTTTTCCCTCTATGTATTCACTGTTTTTTCTTTTTCTTACATTCATTTCAGTTAAGTAGAAAATAAATTTCATATAAGTCTCCTTATATTACTTGCTACAACAATCTCATCAGAAATAGTAAAAAGTGTACTATTATGTTAAAACCGACCCCAAATTTTAAGTATTTATATTGAAAGCAGCTGCTCTCTAGTTGAAAATCCAAATGAAAATCAACTCGGTACTTAACAGTTCTTGTCAATAACACACCTGCAATGAGGGGTTTAGCAGAGGCGATCGTGACAGCTGCAGTGTTGGCACTGCCAGCGGACGGTGTCTTGGCTCCGGAACTCTTGGATTTGGAGTTCTGCTGTAAAAAGTATAATACAACATTAATAAGTGGACATTGAACAAAAACTGTACAAGTACACAAAACTAACTTGTTTAAATGGACTTTCATGTAATATAACTTGCGGAAAATATGAAAATTTGGTAATTTTAATTGGATCCAGCCTGAGTTAGTTTGAATTAGTGCACAGGGTAAAATAAGGGCAAATTGATTTTCAAACACAAGCAAAACTCTCTAACTTTGATAAACGCTGTTAGAAAGCCTTAACTGTAAACAACCTTTTGGTGGCCCCAAGTTAGTGAAAGGGCTTTACAGTTGCCAGTAAACCCTCAAGTTTACAAATATTTGCCCCATTTCAAAAATCACTTATTGTGCAACTCACGGCAGACTTGTCCCACGTGGCGGTGGCGGCCTGCTTGGTGGCCTTGGGCAGCATGGTGAGGATGTCCACCTCCGGGTCCTTGATCAGAGCTGCTATCAGAGTGTGGGCCTGCCTCGTCGACTCTGTAGAGCCCCTGGGAACATAATCAATATGTCACAAGAGAAACTATTTTATTTGTTATATTCCCCCACTAGATAAATTGTTGAAAAACTTTATTTAAACCTTAAAACATTCCAATTACGATACTCATAATTTAATCCCGCAGTCCTCGTTGAGGTTTTTCACTGTGGAAGACTATGCATAATCTAAGCAAACCAGATGTTGGTGCCATCTTGCTTCATGTTGTAATACTAAAATAAACCTAATCGCATTTTAAAAAGTTAGATGTTGGTGCCATCTTGCTTCATGTTGTAATACTAAAATAAACCTAATCGCATTTTAAAAAGTTATAAGTGGATACCTACTGAACTAACAAAATACAGTGAATTTAAACATTTAGAACAATTTGTTTTAACCTGAAATCATTATAGCACAAAAAATACAAATTTGTAAAAAAAGTTGTTAAGTATTTATTGAATGCAAAACAATAAATTGTGTTTAACCCTTTGAACCCCCGAGGGAAAAAACAATTTGTTGTCTGTACATATAAATTTATTTATTTATGTAAACGATGAAAAATACCGAAGGTAAAATAGCTTATTTGTATGCATTTGGGAAAAAAACAAATCTCCACTTTCGTTAAAGATATCATTATGATTTAAGTGTTAAATTGTTTGTATTTGTGCCCTCTATAATATGAGGGGTTTACTTTAAACCTACACAACATTTTATTTTTGTTGAAATAAAAAAATATATTTGAAAATTTCAAAAACCTCCAAAAAAACTTGTTTCAGATTTTCTGCAGTCCAAACAAGGAATAATTTAACCGTCAAAAGCAACTTTATTTAACTTAAAATACTGTTCTTTATGAGAAAAAAAAATTATAGACCTCAGTTGGCTATTAATGTCAAAAAATTATATTAACTGCTACGCTGCGTTTACATATGGAAACCTGACTTTGACTCACAAGGTTACATAGGCGTGAAAAGCACTATTAACTCACTTTATAGGTTCAAAAACACACATAACCTTTCACTAAGCTTTGCTTACAAACAGACTAGGTCGGAGCAGGAGTGACAGGACGCTATAATGTAGTATGCAATCAGCTGGCGAGCTCGCGACAGACTTCTAGTTTAGGCATAGAGTAAGATTTTCATTGCTTGCTTTCAGATGCTGTAATATAGTATAAAAGATACGACATGGTATAAAAACTATGCCTAAGTCCTTGCAAAAGTATTTATTTACCCTTATACGGCAATTGAATGAATTATATACTCTGTTTTTTAAAGTAACAACTAACAGCACATCGACAATATATCGTCGCCGGGGGGTTTTTTGCGCAGCACTTCGGCGACGATATATCGTTGCCTGGGGTTCAAAGGGTTAACAAACTTTGTTAACTATGGGAAATTCCCATAACCTTATGCACATAACTTGTGGAAAATATTATAAAAGTTATTTATTTTGTAGTCTCAACTATTTTTTTTCAGATACTTCCCTTCAGTGTAATACAGACAACCAACTATTTAACATGTTCGCTCCCGCAATTATATGGAATTTGTCATTCACATAGACCAGCAACGCAGCTGTGCGTCGCGTGGTTTCTCCCAATAGACCACCGATGCATATTTGCATCGGCTGGTCACATTGAAATAGACTGACGACGTGAATTTGAGTCAGTGTCCCATTGTTATTCAAACGTGTATTTCTTGGTAACGGTCTATTTAAAGCCCTGATCTCTTTGGATCAGTCTGTAGGGATATCTGACGCACAAGTGCGTTGCTTGGTCTATGGGTATAACGATTGGTGACGTCACATTACAATTGGCAGAACTGTTGTTTACACTGTCATTTTTGATGCATCACTGTACAACTGTCCACGTGGCTAACCTTACAGTTTTTGGACGTGCTTTAGTGGTGTTTGTTTGATTATTGTGTCGAACATTAACAATGAAACAGAATAGGCTTACAATTGATCAAATTTACAACGACACAAATGTGCGTCGCTCAGCCTATTGAACAAAAATACAACCTTTTTTACTATTTTCCATTGTATAGACTGACCGACACATACATACGTTTTTAAAATTGCTCAAAGTAAAATAAAAAATAATTGTTATTGTTTGCAAATGCATTTAAGGTTATTATGAAGTGAATTAGTCCATTTAAGCCCAATTTCTCTCGTGGTCTGTTGTTATGTTACTCCTGTACCTGCCGGTCTGTTTGCAACGTTCAGATTATTTCTTTTGGTCTGTGGGAGTGACCGGACCGATGCCAATATGTGTCGCTCGGCAGCGAACGTGTTAAGAAAATATTCAAGGTGGTGTTAAAGGATCCCTCAATTACCCTCTGTGTAGTGCCGAACATTAACAATGAAACGGAATAGGCTTACAATTGATCAAATTTACAACGACACAAATGTGCGTCGCTCAGCCTATTGAACAAAAATACAATCTTTTTTATTATTTTCCATTGTATAGACTGACTGACACATACATACGTTTTTAAAATTGCTCAAAGTAAAATAAAAAATAATTGTTATTGTTTACAAATGCATTTAAGGTTATTATGAAGTGAATTAGTCCATTTAAGCCCAATTTCTCTCGTGGTCTGTTATGTTACTCCTGTACCTGCCGGTCTGTTTGCAACGGTCAGATTATTTCTTTTGGTCTGTGGGAGTGACCGGACCGATGCCAATATGCGTCGCTCGGCAGCGAACGTGTTAAGAAAATATTCAAGGTGGTGTTAAAGGATCCCTCAATTACCCTCTGTGTAGTCCTTCACATCACTAAGATCTAGGAAGTACTAAATCATGGTTTCTATAGAATTTCAATTTTAAATATCCCTGACGTTTTTCCAACGATTCTAGAAAACTCTCACGACAGACTTCTACAGTTTGTGAATAATTATGTGGGCACTGTTGCAGAAAAGGAATCTTCCATTCAACTACAAAGATAAGCTATGGTGGGGTGGACAAAATAAAAATAACAGTCAAACAAATCAATTTACAATAACTGCATGCCATTTAGCACTGAGGGACCGTTATATATAAGACATTGCAGGGATTCAGCTGGGAAAAAAAATCTTTGAGCAAAAATGCTACAAGCTCTTAGAGACTTGTAGCAAAAATATTTTCCATTTCACATTTTTATGGCGTGTAATTTTTTGGTCTTAAGTTGTTTTTTGCTTGTATTTGTTTTTGAGGTTTAACATTTCAATACCGTAATATATAATTCAGCAGAGTCTACTTTTCTTGGTAGCTTATCCATTTTAACCATTAAAGTCTTAATGGAAATATACTAAACATTCTAATAGAATAGGCCTAATAGGGCACCAGAACAACTAAAACTCACTCACCCCAAATATTACACACTCTGAAACATAACCTCAAAGCATATCGCAATCGTATTTGCGCATTACCGATTTCGAGTTGTCTGTTTTCACTAAGGTACCTCTACACTTTCGCCCGATCGTTGAGATTTCGAGCGACTCGTGCTCGTGTAACCGTCCAAATTCTGCAGCGAGTCGAGGCCGCGAGCGGCACTAAGTATGGAGGACCTGCAGCTCGTCTCCTTTGACTCGGTAACAAAAACCGACAAGAGTCGGTGCGATTGCAAGGCGAGCGCAGTCATCCCTTCGGTGGCGAACTAGCACTTGACATTCTCGCATTCGCCGATTCGCTCGGCTAGACTCAGCTACTACAGAGTGCGCGCCAAACCGAATCACAGCGGAGCGCATGACGTCTGCCAGGGGATTAGCTACTGACACTACAAATGTCATTTCAGTAACTCGCCCGTTCCGTTTACACGGTACGCAGTTGAAATCGACAGCAACTGTTTACGTAATGTAGGCTCGTCTCCTTTACCACTCGCTCAGAGGCGAATGAGGCGATCCGTAAAGTGACGTAGTGCAACCAACGCAACGTTAAGCCTCTACAACATCCCACCTACTCTTCTAATCTTTTTGGTTGTGGATCGTGATCACGGACTTTTAATACAATTTTTATTGTTAAAACCAGATTTTCTGCAATAAAATTTAAAAATGTCTTATACTTTTCTTTGTAGCAAAAAAGCGACAGCCTGCCCAAATATTCTCGCATTTTCGTGGTGCATGTCGCATTTTGCGACAAATGCGACCGCAGCTTAAACCTTGAGACATTGTATGTAAGGAACCAGATTTCTCCACCCAAAGGGAGGGTTTTAAGAGGGAGTTTGGACTTTTTAAAAGTTGAACTTTTTCGTGTGAATTTAAAAAATAATCTGATTTTCATTATTATCAATGGAATCGGCAAAAACAATTTGGCATTTGAATTTTTTTCTAAGGAACTGGTTGCGGAGGGATGACAATAGATGTACTTGTTGTCTATTTTAAAGTGGAGAGTAAATCAAATTCAAACGACATTCCCTTTTTACTGTAGAACTTGCTTGAGGAGATAATTAATGATTCAACACATATTGTGTTACTCACTTGATGGTGATGATGCGCTCGCCCTGGCCCTTGCTCTGCTTCTCCACCTCTATGTGGGCGCCGGTGGCACATCGGATGGCGTTGATGTTGCTGCCCCCTCGTCCGATAACACGACTTATAGCGTTTAGGGGAACGCTCACCTTCTTCGACCGGTACGGTGAGTTCAGGTATCTACGATAATTGTGAAAATAGTTATTTTTTTAAATCTTTCATAGGTCATTCCAAGGTAAACTTGCTTGTCCTATTCATATAATCCAACAATTCAAAAAACTGAATAAATTAAAATTAACCAAATAATAAAACTAGGTCTATTTTATATAAAAGATAACCAAAAACTAAAAAACATTATTTTTCAAACAACAAATTAATACTGTATCTTATACAGATAGGAAACTAAACCGATAACTAAACAAGTGTTAAAATTAATCAATACAGTTTTAAACATTATTATTGAAATTAATTAATTCCATATCAAATTAACCAGCTGAAAAATATGTTTGGTCCTTGAGGCTGTAAGAATAACTCAGAAGACATTGTACTGAGTAATAATTAAAAAATGATTTTTTAAGCTAAACCCAATTGTGCAAACATAACTTAAGTTGTTTTTAGCAAATTTCTCCTATAGGGAAGAAGCTATTACCGTAGGTGGCATGGTAAGACTTAAGCCCGAGACCATGATAACTTTTCGTTTTGAGGCCCCCAGATGCAAAAAACATTATTCGTTCAAATTCATATATATATATATATATATGTGTCCGTTACCCCGAACTTTTGAAAGAAACGCCTGATTTTGATGAAATTTGGCACAAATGTGTAGAGTAACATTTATGACTTAAAAGTTTGAAAATCAGATCGATCGGCCTATGGGAAGGGGGTTTTAAATTTTAGAAAAAATCAGTTTTTAAAATTGTTTACCCTACGATTTTAAAAACATTCAATTTTGGTTATAGCCATTTTATTGAGCTTAAAAAAACAAAAATAATTTAATATTTTGAATCATTAACAAAGTGGTTGAGAAAAAAAGTCAAAAAACGTGTCCATAAAATTTCCCATGTTAATCTTATGGGAAAAATGTTAGCAAATTTCCCCTATAGGGAAGAAGCTATTACCGTAGTCGGCATGGTAAGACCTAGGCCCGGGACCATGATAACTTTTCGTTTTGAGGTCCCCAGACCCCAAAAACACCGTTCGTTTGAAACTGTATACATATATATGTGTGTCCGTGAGCACGATAACTCTCGTAAAAATGATCCGATTTTGATGAAATTTGGTATAAACGTGTAAAGCAACATTTATGACTTTAAGTTCTAAAACCAGCCATATCGCTCTATCCGAAGGGGTATTTTGGGGAGGGGGGGTTTTGTACCCCAAAATGGGTTTTTTGAATTTTTTACATATAATTTTTGAAAAAGTCAAATATTGGTTTTTACCATTGGATTCAGCTTAAAAAACACACAATTTGGTATTTTGATCATTCCTCTACGTCAAATGGTTATTACAGAGATATTGAAAGTGCTAAACACAGTATGTTGTCCATTGTTATTCTTATGGAGAATAAGACAAATTGTTATCTCACTTATTTATCAACTTTTCCTGCTGAAACCTGGTATATTGCTCCATATCGTTTTGGTCTATTGATATTTGCACAAAAAAATATTTTTTGGCCGATAGTTCCCGTAGCAGCAAACCTGCGTACTCAGCCGCCATGTTATTCTTATGGAGAATAATAAAAATGTCATAAATGGTTTATTTATGAATGTATATTGATGAAACTTGGTATGTGTCTTTATGTGGTATTAAGATACATATATATGCATTGGAAATTCGCTGAGTACGCAGGTTTGCTGCTACGGGGGTATTTTTGGATTTTCCTCAGATAATTTTACTAAAAACTTCATATTCCTTTTTACCAATAAATTTAGCTCTACAAAAAAATCATTTTGGTGTTTTAACACGTTCAGCCCGACGTGTACCACCATAATTAAAAATACGATACAGCAAACAGTAATCTGATCAAATACCCCCGTCGCAGCAAACCTGCATACTCAGCGAATTTCCAATGAATATATAACATAACACATTAAAACACTTAACAGGATTCATAAGAAATATATTCACAAACAGGTGATGTTTAAAATATTAATTATTCTTTATAAGAATAACATTGGGGATGATTACGCAGGTTTGCTGCAACAAGGCACACAAAATAATGGGTTTTTATGCAAATATCAATATAACTCATCTTAGTGAAGTCACACACCAAGTTTCATCCCTATACATTCATAAATAAGCGATATATAACATTTTAAGAATTTTCCATAAGAATAACATGGGGACCAAGTACCTAGGTTTGCTGCTACAGGAACCATAGGCGAAAATTTGTTTGTGCAAACTACAATAAACCACAACCAGATCAAGCCATATACCAAATTTCGCCAGTTTATGTTCATAAATAAGCGAGGGATATACAATTTTTCTTTTTCGCCATAAGAATAACATTAGACAACATACTGTGTTTAGCACTTTCAATATCTCAGTAACCAATTGACGTAGAGCAATGATCAAAATACCAAATAGTTTGTTTTTTTAAGCTGAATTCAATGGTATAAATTAAAATTTGATTTAAATTTAAATTACATGTGAAAACCCCAAAAAACACATTTTTGGGGTACAAAACCCCCCTTCGGATGGTGCGATTTGTCTGGTTTTCGAACTCGTTCAAATAAATGGTACTTTACACATTTGTACCAAATTTCATTAAGATTGGACCTTTTTTACGAGTTATCGTGCTTACGGACACACATATATATATAACAATTTTAACAAATGGTGTTTTTGGCATCTGAGGACCTCAAAATGAAAAGTTGCATGGCTCGGGCTTAAGTCTTACCATGAGACCTACAGTAATAGCTTCTTCCCTATAGGGGAAATTCGCTAAAAGACGGAGCATTATTTTTCAAGAACATAATTCTGACAAAAAAAATTACACGTGCGCCACCAGTGGCCACGGTGTCTCTATATAAACCTCAACTACGAATACATAGTTTAAATAACTCAGCTAAACTCCGAATGCACTTTAAAAAAGCATCAAATCAAATGGAAACAGTGCGCCACGGGTGGTACTCGTCGGAGTTTTAGAAAGTTTGCCGTGCGCCACCGGTGGCGCACGCCGGAATTTTTGGGAAGTTCAAAAACTGACTATTCTTTTCCATTGGACTGAACGTGTTAATTGTTGTTCTACGTCAACCGTTGCAGAGATATTCAAAGTGATAAACACAGTACGTTGTCCAATGTTATCCTTATGGAGAATAAATAAAATTTTATATATCGATTATTTATGAATGTATATTGATGAAACTTGGCATGTGGCTTCAACTAGTACCACAAAAAAAATACACACTTTGATTTACACGTGTTAAGAAAATATTCAAGGTGGTGTTAAAGGATCCCTCAATTACCCTCTGTGTAGTCCTTCACATCACTAAGATCTAGGAAGTACTAAATCATGGTAAATAAAAACATGATTTCACCAGGTGTTTAAAATGTGCACTGGTGGTATATTAATATTTGATATTTGCACAAAAAAGGTTTTTTGTTGCTTTTCCCTGTAGCAGCAAACCTGCATACTCGGCCCCCATGTTATTCATATGGAGAATAAGTTAAGTTTTATGTTAGTTATGTTAGTCACTCTTAGTTATGAACCTAAATTAATAAAACTTGGTATGTAGCTTCACCTGGTTGAGTTATATTGATAATTGCAAAAATACACATTTTTATCTTCTTCGTGCAGCAAACCTGCTTACTCAGCCCTAATGTTATTCTTATGGAGAATAAATCAAATGCTATAACTATATAACTTATTTATGAATTTATTTCTATGAAACTTGGTTCGTGGCTCTATATAGTAGCGAGGCACATATGCATTGGAAATTCGCTGAGTACGCAGGTTTGCTGCGACGGGGGTATTTTTTTAATATCAATCTGTTGATTTCAATTTTCTTTGGTTCGGGTTTTAATAAAAATTGGTTGTTGGTTGGTTCTCAATTAGACCAATCCGTTTAAAGTACTTTAAAAATTATAAATCAGTTTTGGTAAGTCTATCTAAATTATACATACATACTATAATGGTTAATTAAATTCATAAACATCTGATAAACTGTGGTCCGGTTACAGAAATCCAACATTAATTTATTTTTTACTTACTTGCGGACGACTTCTCTCCATCCTTCCTCTCTTTTTGAGGGTTGTTTGGGGCTAGCGACAGAGCCGCCTTTGTTCGAAACACCTTCTCCTTCTGAGTATGAATTCCTGTAACAATCATAACAGGTAATTTCAATCTTTGCTAAGTATAAAATACTTGGAAATTACATCAGTAAAAGGAGAATCTAAAATACACTAATTAGATATTCTCCAGGGAAAAAATACTTTTAGCAAGTAATACTGCTTAGAAAAATGACTCAAAATGAAAAAAAAAAACTTTATAAAGTTCTATTGCAGCCATTTCATGTCATCAAAATAGTTTTTCTTTGATTTAGATGTTCAAAATACCACTAAAACCATGCACAAATGACTTATTAAGAAAATAATTTAGCTTAAAGAATCATAAATTCCAAGGTCGTTAAGAAGGGCCCTTTTTAGAACTGAAGAACTGTCAATTTTATATACTGAACAGAACAAGTTTTTAACCAAAAGAAGACTAAATTCAAACGATTTAAAAATAAATACAGAATACCAGGACAAAAACATATTTAAAAATAAAGCTGACTAAACCTGAAGGGTGAATAAATATCCTCTACACAAATAATCATAAATTTCTGCTTTCTTATAACTAAAATGTGCACCAGAGCTTAATAAAGAGGAACATGTGTATTAAGGCGTTCGTTCACTTACAGGTAGGACATGCGCTTGCTTTTGCTGTTGGTAGGCACGTAGGTCTCGTTGCCAGTGGCCTCGAAGTCCTCGCGGTCCGCAGGGTGCCTCGAGGCTTCGAAGATGAGTTGCCCCTTGGCCTTAGACCTCGGCTTCTCCTGGTAGTAGCTCGCGCTCTTTTCTGCACGGCCCGGTGTCGAGCTGGCACTCTTGTTGCTACTCGACTCGTGCTGAGACACTCGACTGTTCGCTTCCTCCCTACTTCTCCTCTCCTGTAACACATTATTTATTGTAATTCTTCATCAGCGTAAATATGTAATGATTAAATATTTTTAGAAGAATTGTAAGCTGAGTGAACAGAATCTCACTCCTTCTAATATGGATATGATCAATACTTCTTTTACTGTTTCAAAATGGCGGCTGTTTCAGTTTTTTAAAGAATTTTTAAAAATAGATTTAGATATAAAAAATGGGAAATTTTAACCAAAAAAGACAGAATCAAGATTGAAAAAGCTTTTAATAGAGCAATTTTGCATTTATCTAAAAAAAATTGTGACAATTTGCCCTCAATTTGCACGATATTACGCATAAAATTCGCAACTGCTCATCTATAGATAATGAATGACCTGTCAAATCTATGTATTCTTTGACTTAAAATTTCACAATGTTTTAATATCTAGCTAGATGCTGAAAAAAAACAAATTTGCACTTTTCGAGATATTAATGCACAGTTTTAAAGCTTTGTTAATTCTTCCTTTTTTTTGGTTATTAAAAAAATTCTTGGAACATGAAGCTAAACTAGTCATAGTAACTTATTTCTGTTCTGTGACAAGAGCAAAAACTGCTCACTTCATTGGCAGGTTTGTTAGTGGCAGGGGTGGAAGGGTGCATGGTGGGCAGAGGCGCAGGCGGTTTCTTCTTTTTCTTCTCCTTGCGCCGGTCCTTGATGGTGGGTTTGACCTCGTTGCTGCTGCAGCTACCTTGACTGTTGGCGTCGATGCCACTGTCACCCTCCTCCCCCTCCACCCCGGGCCTGCCGGGTGACTGCTCTCCCAGGGTCACCTCCACACCACTGCCTCCCGTGCTGGTCCCGGCCTTCTCTAACTCCACTGTAACATGCAAGCACACTCCGTCACAAGAGTAAATCACTCGATAACCTATCGGTAAGTTGGAAATGTCTGGTGACTTGGATACAAATAAATGTTTTGTAAATATAAATTGAATAGATGTTGTAGTTAATTATTACAGTCGAGAAATGGTTTATGGATTCTCCATAATTATACAAATAAGGGTTTCTGCCATAGACAAAAACATTTTGCATAAACTATAGAATTTTTTATACTGATTAAAGGCTTTTAAGTCTAAGATCAAATTGTCCAAGTCTACAAAAAAAAAAATCTTTAACTAATTCATTAAAAAAACTAATAAGCACCATCAAACCAGGTTAACTAAGTAGGCTCTAAACCCACTTAGTGTAGAGCTTTATTCTGAGCACAATTTGATTCACAGCACCATGACATTTGGGACACTGATCTTAAACATGAAATGATTCAGTGTCCTACACTACAGCTATCAACAATTCTCATATCTCACCCTCTTCAGCTTCCTCCTTCTCCTCTTCTTCCTCATCGTCCTCCTCCTCGACATATGTCAACTCATTTTTTTGGTTCTCCTCATGCAGTTTGCGCTTCTCCTCCTTCTTCTCCAGTTTCTTCTTCTTCTTGCGCTCGCGTCGCCGTGCGGCCGCGGCTCGCTTGCTCTCCTCCCGGTTTTTCTCCATGTCCAGCTCCTCCAACAAAATTGTTGCGTTCTTGTTGGCCTTGGCAGCCTGCTGGTCCTTGGCCACTCGGATGATCTTCACACACTCCTGACACTTCTCCAGCAGTTCCTGCCACACACATTCATTGCATTCAGCATAATATTTATATACACATTAAAGCTTTTTGTCCATTGTTTAATTACACAGTATAGGAAATAAGCATGTAGAATATAAAGTTAAGAATGGATATACTGTAACATAAAATTATTTTCCCATAAGCATGACAAAGTAATTAAAAATAATAAATTACAGTGTTATGAAATATATCTAGAGTTTACATGTGTTATATTTGACTGTTGTATCTTATTTCATGGAAGCAGATTAAAAATAATCATAATTAATATCTGATATTGAATGCAGAACAAACAAAGGAATCGGGGAAAGAAGGACCAACATAACAGATTTCCTATATCATCTTACTTAACTGGTTTTAACTAGGGAGTGTCTTACAAACTACAAAGAACACACCCTCACTCCACTGTGATAAAGATTTAGTGTTTAAATATTAAAAAAACTGTTCCTGTTTTGTGACTGCAGTGTACCCACAGCAAGTTCTCCACTTAATGGTAAGTTTATTGGCTCTCTCTACCACATCTTCCCTAATCATCAATTGAATAGTCTTTGGCTGATTCTAACTAAAATGTCACCTTAATCTTAGATAAAACATAAGTTGAAGTATGGCCCATAAATCCAACATTCATTATTAACTTATCTTACTATCCAACATTTGTATTTAAAATTAAAGTTTGGCCTAGTAAGGTTAGTAAAAAAAAACTAATTAGAGCATACTATACATATATATTGAAATTGAAAATATCTTTATTCATAAAGTATACAATGGTATACATCGAATGGTGTCATTTTACTAACTATCATTAACACCAGTTTACAATGTCAAAAATCCTAAAATAGACATCTAGCTTCAATTCAGCAAAATCATGTAAAGGATTATCTATCAAATACATTTTTAACCTCTTTTTAAACACCTCAAGATTACCTATGTCTTTCAATGCCACAGATAACCTAGATGCAAATTTTTCACCAGCACAAGATTTTTTTGTTAAAGAATGCGAGCTTGTGGTGATTAATGGCAATTTTATTTCTATTTCTTGTGAAATGTGAGTGACTGTCGCCTAGCCTGGGAACCGAATTGTGTTTGCACAGTTGTTTTAAGTGGAGAGTTGTATGAAAAACATAAAAACTATAGACAGGTTTGCAAAGGAAAAGCACTTGGCTTGACTTGTAGAAAAACTATAGACAGTCATTAAGCCCAAACTAGAAAAATATTGACGAACAGAAACACCAAAATTCAGATTCAACATGGTACGTATTGCCCGTTTTTGAAGAAGGAGAATTCTATCCAAGTTCTGTTTTGATGTACCGCCATAAATAGCAATACCAAATGTGATTGACGATTCTATAAGTGCAAAGTAAAGAGTGTTTAAAGTGTTTATTGAACAAAATTTAGACATTCTACACAAAGCATATATACCTAAGGTGACTTTATTTACTACATGATCAACGTGGAGATTAAATGACAAATTTTCATCTACAATCAGACCTAAAAATGTTGTAGAACTAACTTTTTTCAAAGCTTGATCATTAATTTTTATTACAGGATCCACATAGGGTTTACTTTTTCCAGATTTGAAGATAATATAGTTATTTTTATTTGTATTTAATAATAATTCATGATTATTTAAAAGATTGTTTATACCTGAATAGCACTATTTTTCAAGTTATTTAGTATACTACCATTTATTTTTAAAAGGGGTCTACGGTACCAAAAATTTCAGATCGGTAAAAGATTTTGTACCTCGGTTCTCGGTACAAATTCGGTACAGTACAATGTACCGTCATATATACTAATTTAGTTATTAATTTGTATATATCACAAACAAATTATTGAGTAATAATTAAGGTCATATACAATTTGTATTACTAATTTTATTCAAAAAATAAATAACTATACTTTAACAACAACAAACAGTAACAACAATATTTTCAAAAACCTGCATCTTTGAAGTATTACATTTTAAGATTGTTATTATTTAGGTATTAATACAAGTTCTTGAAATAATCATGATAAATAAATTCAAAAATTACTTGAAAATCAATCAACTGCATAAGTTGCTTAACTTATTAATTATATTGCTTTCAATATAAATCAAAACTATTGATTTAAATCATACAAACAAAAAAAAAACAAAGTTTTATAAATACTATTCTTGTTGCATTGGGAGATTATTGTATCATTAATACAAAGAAAATCAGATAACTTAAATAAAACTGTGTATGATGTGAAATTGAAAGATATTATAAATTATAAAATTAGACCTTTAAATACTGAAGATTAAAATCAAAATAACTCTAAAATTACTTAATTAGGCTACTGAATTCAAAATTGAAGTCCATAACAAATATTACAGTACATTTATTTAAACGTAAGTACCATGTAAAACTGGAAAATAAAGAAAGAAAGTAATAAAAGTAGTACAGTGATATAATGTTAATTTGGCTATATCACATCTTTATATATAATTCTGTAATCAAAATTTTTAAGTCAAAATTGTGGGAGTTTGGCAAATTGTAGGATGATGGGAGACGGCTCAAATTAAAGGTCTCGATCCCAGGGACTCGGGGAAAAATATCAGTATTCCCAAAAGGTTAGCAGGAATCAAGAAATAACGTAAAACGTCCCCATAAGAAACGAATGGGAATTTAAAAACGTCTGCTTTCTTTACAATAAAACGTGTGTCTACTTTGTTTACGATGTGACATGTGTTCCGACTTCAAGCAAGGTTAGGGAAAATAATTAGCTTTTAACCTCATCAAAAGATAAATTTAGTTTGTTGTTAATAATAATTTTAGTTGAATTTTCCAAAACACACAAGATTATCTAACATATAACAGACTAGCTGTTCCCGCAGGCTTCGCCCCGCAAATAATTTATAAAAACTATGACAGTTGTGTGTGCTACATTCTGTGGTTAGCCCTTGGAACTACACTAATCAAGATCAGCTGTTTGTATTTTCATTAGCTGAAACAAAAATGAATGTCCATAAGAAATACATGGGAACTTTGTCGGGATCTCTGGCGGAGCCCTAAGGTAAGATCAGGATGAAAACCATTTAGTTTTCCTATTTTATGCCTAAAGAATCAGTGAACAACATTTCAGCTCTCTACCTACATGGGAAGGTAGAGAATTAGTGATGAGTGTCAGTCAGTCAGTCAGCCAGGGCTTTTCCTTTTATAGATATAATATCTGTATGTAAAAATTTCACTGCACTGCACAATTTCACTGCCCCTCCCCGCTCCCACCTTTCTTATCTCCATTCTCGTTCAGCTATAAATAACACCTGTCAACGTCTCTTTTCCTGTGAGTTTTGGGGCTTGTTTTCCAAAGGAAATGACTAGTTATAAATAGGAGTCGGTCTTATTTAAACCACTTATTTTTGTTAAACACTGTTTAGCTTATCTCTGTTTATGGTTTGAAGCAGTAAACTGTACCGTACCGAATCTGTACCGGGGTAATGTTCTGTACCAAACCGATGACAATAATTAGTTGTGTACGTACCGGTACTGGTACCGTTTTTTCGGTGCACCGCAGACCCCCAATTATTAAACTGGCATCATCGGCATACAGACACAAATTCTTTGATGGACTATTCAGAAATGAAAGTGGAATACCTCTTAAATAACAAAGAAACAACAGTGGGCCAAGGATTGATCCTTGTGGTACACCATGATGAATATGAGCTAGTGAAGAATGGCTGCAAACTATTTGTTTTTTTAATAGTACTTTTTATCCCAACAAACTGTTTTCTATTTACTAAATAGGAGCTTAACCAATTTAAAGAATTTCCACTAATACCCAGGCTTTCAATTTTGTTCAAAAGAAGTTTAAGAGACACACTGTCGAACACTCTGCTTAGGTCCAAGAAAATTCCTACAGTTTTCTCTTCTTTATATACAGAGTTTATGACTGAATTAATCAAATCAATACCAGCTGTTATTACAGATCGTTTTGGTCTGAAGCCATGTTGTTCCTGATCATGCAAACCTTGTGTTTCAAGGTAATTAACTAATTGATTGTAAGCTTCTCTTTAAAAATCTTAGAAAAAGTAGGTAACAATGACAATGGCCTATATAATCAGTTATTTCACTAGCACGATTTAATTATCAAGTAACAAGTCCACGCTTAAGACCACTCTCTCCAAAACGACGAGTGAATGGTATGTACAGACAAATATGGAAACAAAATCAAATAAATTTAATTACCAGTAAAACATACAGACTTGTGGTAAAATCTTACAAACTGAAAAAATAACAGCTCTCTGAAGTTAAATACGACTGAGGGCTGGAATCCAGTTACCTTGTCGTTGATGGTGGATATATAGCGGGACATCTCCTGGTCGGAGGGGAACTGTGTGACGTGGTTCACCATCCACTTGACCACCTTCATGTGACCCTTTCTGAACGCTGCCATCAAGCACGACACCTGCATAACACAACACAACGTGGTGTTTAAATTCAATACTGCCCAACATTGATTGTACAAGGAAAGGTGGTCATTAGCAACTAATTTGAAATTAACTAGTCGGTGTTCAGTTCCCCCAAGGGGATCTTGCACACAAAAAATTCAATTCAGTAAAAACTAAAATTGTAAAAAACATAGTGACAGTCTCCAGTTAGAAATAATTGCTGTTTATTTCAATGAAATTAATTAAAATATAACACAAGTTAGCCAAATTACATATTTTTCTTCTGTAACAAGGGAACTTTGAGGGCCTGTGTGGTGGAGGCCTGAGTACTTAGGTTTCGAAACATTTTGAGGAAAGTCCCTTTAATTTGACTATTCAATCATAAAAATTGGTCATGAAATAAAAACGTGGCTGAAAACAAAAGAATTCCTTAGGTGCAAGATTATTTTTCCTGGGCACAGGGGTTTTCAGCTTTGTCTTCTATTTATAAACCCAGAAAATATTTCCTACATGGTTATAATTAATTCTTTATACAACTTAAGATGAAAACATAAGCAAGCGCTTTAGGGTTGCGTTACTTGTTCACTCTTTGTTGTCATCAACTGTGTATTGGACCCACCTTGCGGTTGTCCTGAGAGTCGATGTCGGCACCCACGCTGTACAGTAGCTCCACCACTGCCAGATGCCCACCGTTGGCTGCCAGCCACAGCGGTGAGTTGCCCTTCTTGTTCTTTACTTCCACCTGCGCATTCCTGCAGACAAAACACATTACATCAACCTCTTACTGTTAATGGTAGTGATTTCATATAGAACAGAGAAGCGTATTACAAGACATTTTTATTTTGTTGGGCTTATTGGTGTAAATTTATTACAGGCTTGCACAACATTTTTACTTCCCCATAGCTGAGGCATTGCCAAAACGTATTAAAATGTTTAAAATATTTTGATACAGCAAAAACTGTCTTAAAAATTATACTTTAATTAGATTTTGTCAAGCCGTAAGATATTTCTGAAACCGAAACCATACCTCCTTTACAGTAATCAAATTAATAAAAACTAACACAAAATGAGCCAACTTACCTTTGCAGGAGGAGTTCGACAAAGCGACAGTGGCCCTTGTCGGCGGCGATGGTGAGGGCGGTGTCTCGGGAGCTAGGGACTGGCGGGGCATTGACATCTGCCCCCTTGTCCAGCAACACTCGCCCCACCTCCACATAGCCCCCGCTGGCGGCCTCCATCAGTGGGGTCAGCCCCGTCTGCACAACCACACACCAGGTTATCACCACAATAAATAAGGGGAGTCTTATAACTGAATAACTACAGAGAGTAGTAGTTCAGTTACTGAAAATTTAATGCTTTTCACCTTAGTACACAAATGTGAGTAATTTTTCCAACCAATAAAATGTAGCTTTGTTGAGGGTTAATAAAAACCGCACTTGACCAAATTCTATTTAATAGCGCAAAACACATTTGGTTGTAAAAAGTAAGGACAGTGAAAGACAATTGTGCTCCAAAACCACGCAAAGCCAAAAACCAAATGGAACTGACTAATATAAGTGAACTACAATTTCCATTTTTGTTACGAATTCTCACAAACTGTATAATTTCTGCCTGATTTCAATATTTTCTGAGATTTTTTCTCAGATTGTGAAAAGTTAATTACTGGTTTTGGTTTTTAAACAAGGTTCCGACTCAAACTCAATAATCAAATTCACGGGATATTTACGGTTTTCAAGGTCTAAAAATTGTCAATTTCACCGTCGAAATATTAAAATACACCCGTCGCAGCAAACCTGCATACTCAGCGAATTTCCAATGAATATATAACATAACACTTAACAGGATTCATAAGAAATGTATTCACAAACAAGCGATATTTAAAATATTAATTATTCTCCATAAGAATAACATTGGGAATGAGTACGCAGGTTTGCTGCAACAAGGCACGCAAAATAATGGGTTTTTATGCAAATATCAATAGAACTCATCTTAGTGAAGTCACATACCAAGTTTCATCCATATACATTCATAAATAAGCGATATATAACATTTTAAGTATTTTCCATAAGAATAACATGGGGACCAAGTACCTAGGTTTGCTGCTACAGGAACCATAGGCGAAAAATTGTTTTTGTGCAAACAACAATAAACCATAACCAGATCAAGCCATATACCAAATTTTGCCAGTTTATGTTCATAAATAAGCGAGATATACAATTTTTCTTTTTCTCCATAAGAATAACATTAGACAACGTACTGTGTTTAGCACTTTCAATATCTCGGTAACCAATTGACGTAGAGCAATGATCAAAATACCAAATTGTTTGTTTTTTTAAGCTAAATTCAATGGTATGAATTAAAATTTGATTTAAATTAAAATTACATGTGAAAACCCCAAAAAACACATTTTTGGGGTACAAAACCCCCCAAAAACCCCCCTTCGGATGGTGCGATTCATCTGGTTTTCGAACTTGTTCAAATAAATGGTACTTTACACATTTGTACCAAATTTCATTAAGATCGGACCTTTTTTACGAGAGTTATCGTGCTTACGGACACATATATATATAAATATATATATAAATATATATATATAAATATATATATAAATATATATATATATATATATATATATATATACATATATAAAAATTTGAACAATTGGTGTTTTTGGCATCTGGGGACCTCAAAATGAAAAGTTATCATGGTCTCGGGCTTAAGTCTTACCATGAGACCTACGGTAATAGCTTCTTCCCTATAGGGGAAATTCGCTAAAACATAACTTATACCGGTCACAAAACAACAACGCAGACATGGCACAGCGGTCAAATACTAGTTAAAACTTGTCCACATTCCAATTACGATGTCACAGTACCATAAAACCTACCATAAAGTGAACCTTTAAAAAATAAGAACTCTTTTGTCTCTTTTAGAGTCTCTGTTTGTTTTCTTGCCGTCTGTCGTCGTGAGTCATGTCATCGGTCTCTCGGTTATTGGTTGCTACCGGATTCTACTTCTTTCAGTGTTGCCAATCACGTTTTCCCAAATTACCCTCGATCATCGTAAAAATTACCCTCGAAATCTAAACCCCTGTATTTGAGTAAAGAGTGATAATGAAATAAAGGAAATGTGCTTGAAATTTATAGGTTTGAGGGAGTCGCCTATAGATGTCACTGATGTATAATTAATGTTAAAGTTTAGAATAAAGAATGAAAATAGAAGTTGCACACGCCAGCCAGTTTTTGGTCTCAATTTTTTCATGTGGGATTTTTGTTAGAATTTCTTTTACTGCTAAACAAATTAATTCAAATTCAAATTCAAATTCAAAATATCCTTTATTCATTTATATACAATGTATACATAAATGGCGTCAACATTTACAACAATCTAAAACTAATTACAGATTGATACAAAACTTGTCATTTTACTTCTGTTGATTTAAAATCATTTTTCCAAAACTCACTAAAACTGTAAAAAGCTCCCTCAATTAGAAACAACTTTAGACTCTTCTTAAATGTCGTAGTATTTATTTGTTTCTTTATTGTCATTGGCAGCTGATTAAAAAATTGTATACCTATATAAGTTGGTTTTTTTCGGAATATTTCTTTAAAATGTCTTTCAACTTGAAAATCATATCTGTTTCTTGTTTTGTAATTATGATTGCTAACATTCTTAGGCAATATGCTTGATATATTATTTATATGTAGTACTGTTTTATAAATATAGAGGCTATACACTGTCATAATTCCTAATTCAGAGAAATGATTCCTACAATGTTCATCATGCCTAAGATTTAACATGGTTCTAATAGATTTTTTTTGAAGGTGTAAAATTCTATTTAAGTTACAAATTGATGCAGCCCCATATACTTCAATCCCATAAGAAATATGAGAATGAATTAATGCAAAGTAAGTTGTTTTTATTGTATGTTTATCACATAAAGTAGATAATCTTTTTAAAGCAAAAATATTAGAACTAATTTTAGCACAAATTTTATCTATATGGCCAGTCCAACTAAGATTATTATCCAAAACTAATCCAAGAAAAGTTGTACTTTCATTAAGACTAAGAGAAAGTTGCTGATTGTTCAATTTATTATAAGATTTTTTATTTCTACAAGAAAATTTCATAAGGGTTGTTTTATTATCATTGAGTAACAGATTTAGGCTATTAAGTTGATCATTGACTGTTTTAATTGCAATATCAGCATCATTAAAAATTGCATTATCATTGCTGTTTGAAATTGTTAAATTAATATCATCTGCAAATATACAAAATTTATTATTTAATGTTAATTTAGAAAGACAATTTGGTAGTTTACCTAAATAACAAAGAAACAGAAATGGGCCAAGCACAGACCCTTGTGGGACTGAATATTTTACCATTCGAGTTTTGGACCTAATTTTTAGAATTTTGTTCTCATCAATATGAGAAATTTCAACATATTGTTGTCGGTCAGTTAAGTATGATTGTATCAAGGCCAGGTCTTTGCCAGTTATTCCAAAACTAGATAGTTTTTGTAATAAAATAGGATGTGAAACACTTTCAAATGCCTTGGTCAGGTCTAAAAATGCAGTTACAGTGTGGTCACCTCTATCTAATTTATTTATGATGTTTTCAACAAAAGATACTATGGCAGTTATGGTGGATCTATTCTTTCTAAAACCATGTTGTTCACTATCAAGTAAATTATTATTTTCAAAGTAATCAGCCAACTGAACTAACATACATTTCTCAACAAATTTAGAAAATGAAGGTAGAATTGAAACAGGCCTATAATTTACTGGATCTTTATTTGTTCCTTTTTTATAAAGTGGAATAATTTTTGATACTTTTAACTGTGAAGGAAAAACACCAGAAATAAGACAAGAATTTATAACATGATTTAGAGGTTTAAGTATTGCCCATTTAGCATCTTTAATTATTTTAGTTGGAATTTCATCAAATCCTGAGGACCATTTACTTTGTATTGTATTTATTATTTTTATCAGTTGCTTTTCAGAAATAGTATTGAATCTAAACTTTTGTGTTTGCTTATTTTTGTCAGGTAATTGTGGTGTAATACTTTTGCTATGATTTATTTTTGGAATGATTAGGTTTTCAACTGTGTCCGCATAAAAATTATTTAAAATGTCAACAACTTTATATGGATTAAAGACACACTTTCCACTATGGTTCAAAACAATTGGAGCATTCAAGTGTTCATTATTCTTCTTACCAAGTTCAGTCCTAACCAATTGCCATGCAGTTTTTGGAACATTATCGGATTTGCTTATTTTCATATTAAAATATTTCTTTTTCTTTTGAACAATAAGGCTTTTATATTTTCTTTTTTGTTGCTTTAAGTTAATTTTTACCAAACGGTTACTACTTTTCCTTTTATATTTATAATCATCTATTAGTTTAATTCTCTCATTTTTTACCTCTGAATCAATCCAATTCCTACTATTGGGTTTAGAGCGAATATTTACTACAGGGAAATTTTCATCAAAATAAAACTTAATTACATTGTAAAAATATGAAAACTTATTTTCAATTGGTGTTTGATAAAGTTCAGCCCAGTTTTCATTCTCCAAATCATTTATAAACTTAGTTATTTGAGTTTTTTTGAAAATTCTTTTTGACTGCCACAATCTTTTGTTATTATTACTTTTTTTACTTTTGACAAAATCAACTACTTCAAAAAGTTGCCCATCATGATCGGAAAGAGCTGTTACCAAGCACATTACCTTTACATATTTCTTATCAATATTTGTTATAAAATTATCTATTGCTGTTTCACTTATGTCAGTAACTCGGGTAGGTATGTCCACAGTGTAATACATATTATGTATCCCTAGCAAATTAACAAAATCTTTTTTCTTTTTATCTTCAGCCAAAACATCAATATTAAAGTCACCTCCAATACATACATTACTAGTCATACCTGTTAAAAAACTTATTAATTTATCTAAATTATGTAAAAAACCGTCTGCATTTTTTGACGGTGTCCTGTAAACCCCAGCAACAACAATCTTAACACCATTTAATTTAATTTCAACTGCACAAGTTTCAAACATTTTTTCAACATTTAAGTTAACCAACAAGTTATTTGTAATCTGTTTACACTGAATACCATTAGCTGCCATAATTAAAACACCCCCACCCCCAATCTCACTCCTAACATAATAATTAACAACTTTATAACCATTTAATTCAAAATTGTTAATTTCTGCTAATGTTAACTTATTTTCGGACAAAATAATAATATCTGGTTTCAGCTCCTCAACAGTAATTACTAAGGAATCAATCCTACTACTTAAACATTGAATATTCTGATGGAAAATGGATAAATTACTACCTTTACAGTTTACAGAGTTAGCAATTATACTATCTTTTTTTGAGTGTTTCTTTTTCTTAAAAAATACTTCCTATTATTTGTTTGACTATTTACAATACTTTTATTTTCCTCCAAGCCTCGAGTCTCAACAGCTTTTGTTTTTTGATGATTTACAGCAGCCTTACTACTAACAGGAGTTTCAAAACCTAGGAAAGGTGAGGTGATTAGAGATTCTTCATTTTTGTTATCTACAAGTCCATTCATCACTGGTCCAGGTGTACTAGTAATTAGAGTGTCGTCTGCACCGGGTTCACTTTTTGTAATATTGTTTGTCTGGGATCGATGTCGTCCGCCTCTGGATTGCAACTTAGATGTCTGATGGATAGTTCTGTCCATCTCCCACTCAGGCAGGCCTTCTGGATTAAATTCATGAACACTAATGGATATATCAAGGTCATGAAAAATATTGGTGATCAACTCTCTTACCAATCTCCAGTTGAGCCCATCAAGTCCACATCCAATCCTTGGTAATGCCAGTTTAGTAATTTTAAGTTCACTGCATTTAGCTTTGAGACACTCCAATGAACTTTGAAGTGTGCCATAAGTTGGCTTTCCATAACTGCTGTCCTTAGTAACCAAGTAAAAGATGTTTCGTCCCTCAACATTTAATGAGGCACAGCCACCAACATTTACATTTTGTGACTTAAGTTCTGTTACACGATTAAATTTACTCTTGAACCTTGCAGCAATACCTTTTCCCATCTTTAAGTCCTTGGCAACACAGTGAGCCAAAGCATGATCATCTGAGGTTTCAAACAAATCAGTTTTTATTTCACAGATCGTCATTGTGGAAGATTTACTTAGAACAGGAAGTGTCAGCATTTCTTCAGTCTGAGAAAGATTGTTAGTCCTATCTATGAACCTTTCATAGTTGGATTTAATAAGTTTACTGATGATTTTTTTCCCCTCACTGTTCAGATGAACCCTATCCTTGGAGTAGTACTTTAAAGAAAATGATGTCCCGTCAATGAAGTAAACATTTTTATTTAATCTTGCCAGATCATTGAGAAAAATATTGAAATTAAGGATGTCATAATTAACATTGTGGGAAACGGAGACGTCTTTGCGGAAAGGAACACTTACTAGAAAGAGAGGGCTTCTCATTCTAGATATTTTGGTTTTGAGTACAGAGTATAGTGGTCCAAGATCACCATCATAAATATTATTAGCTCCCGCAAGTAACACGGTCAACTCGTTTTCTCTCCAAGAGTGGTGGCCTGCTAACAGTGGATCAATTTTCGCATTAGGACAAGTAAAACCACACACTTTGAATTTGTTAGAGAAAGCTTCCCTAAGTGACCCTGCAATGCCCCTAGCATGACTGTCTCCTATTATTTGTATTTTTTTCAATCTTCTTTCTTCACCACTTGTTAACTGTCCATTGGTTTTTTCCATACCTTTAGGAGGCGGCACAGTATGAACAGTATCAGTTGAATTCACTGTTTCATTGATCTCTTGAGAATAACTTGCTGAGTCACCATTTGGTTCAACATCATGTTGGTTACTGTGCAAATCATCTTTTGTCAGCGATGACAGAGGATCATATCGATTCGTTGTTGTTATAGAGGGTAAGCATGGCCAGTGTTTTAGATTCTTCATATTTGGTTTCCTGGACTTATTTGTAACAATAAAAAAGTTGTCACTGCCTGTTACATTTTTAGTATCAATGCCAGACTTCTGGGCCAGCTCAGTGTGAAGCTGATTTCTTTCACTAGATAAGGTTTTATTAACTTTGGGTTCATACTCTATTGGTCTATTACAAGTAGTAGAAGCAATTATTGAGTCATGCTTGAGAATATTCTTCAACACCAAGTTTGTGTTAATTAGAGTCATTAGACCGCATTCAAAAGTATTTTTTTGTTGGTGGCAAGGAACCTCAAAAACACCACTATCAACAAAACCCAAATGATGAGCAACTCTTAAAGCCGCCTTCCTATTAATTCCCTGAACTGAATCCCAATGGTACGCCTTGCCAGTCATGCGATCACATGCAAGTAGGCTCCAATGTGACCCAGAGACGGACGACAGGAGATCCAGGCTGTTGTTAATGCACAGCAACACAAAGCGTTTACTTGTAAAATACATAAGCGTAAGCTGTTTTTGAATGTCATTCAGAGTACCAACTTTCAAATGCTGTGTTGCTGCTGGCCCAATTAAAAGAATGTCCATCCTGTCAATAATGCTGTTTGACATCGAATCAAAGTAGGCCTGCATAATTTCATCCGAAAACCACAAATCCTTTGACCTTATGGGCTGTTGACTTTGATTATTATAATTGCTGATTTGTTTCTGAAGATCAGCATTTTTATTCAACAATTTATTCATGGCCTCTTTGTTTGTGTCAAGAGTTGATGTAATTTCTTTCATTTGAACGAGTAAAAGTTCATTTTCCGACTTAAAGTCTTTGATTTTTTCTTGTAAGTTAGAGATTTGCCCTTTCATTTCATTTATTTCGTCACTGGCCAAGTCCTGAATTTTAAAAGAGTTATTGATTTCTTCAGTCCTCAAATCTTTTTCTTTTTGTAACATTTTCTGCAATACACCAAGTTCTTCTTTTAATTTATAACTATCATATGTTGCTTCTTTTTCACTTTTATGTATAGCATCCATCTTAATGATGAGCTGGGAAAGGTTTTGCAGTAATGATGTTCCCCTCACCTCACTAAAATTTGCCATAATAATGGTGATTTCACTGTATAAGGAAGATAATATCAGTTCAGATTCCTCATCTAAATTGGTAATGTTAAACAGGCATGAGTCCAAATCTGCATAATCTGTGCCCATCTCAAAAAAATAGGTAAAATAAATCCACTGGTAGTTTATTAAAATGCATCAGTCAATAATCTATAACTCACAACAAAATGCACATTTTAAATTTATTATTTATTTATGCAATCAAAATTAATAAACTTCATAACTGATGATTTGGACACTTATTTTAAATTTAATGACAAAGTTAAAAGTTTATTTACAAACAAAGCTGAAGGTAATGACAGATATCAGTAATGACCTCTGAGACAGCTGATAAGAAGGGTCAGCCGACTTCCAAGAAACTGGCTGGAACCGGTTTGCAGGTTTTAGCAATGACGGCCTGTTTCTGATTGAAACTTTTGGAAAACCCCAATATTCAGTTTCCAATCACGCCCATAAAAGTCATTCGGTGCCCTCACTAAAGTGTTCCTCACCTTCAGTTAACTTTGTGCTTGTATTGTATACACCTTTGGATTATCACTCACAGGTAAAACATAAGTTATAAGAATAATTAAAACTGGAAACTTTACTAGATTTATTCACTGTCGGCCATCTTGTTTCACTCTTCATTACAGTATATAAATACTAACAGCTGATGAAATTTGGTTTACAGCTATAAACACCAATTATAAAACAGCTAACGCTGTCTATCTTTCAGTCTCTCAACTGCTAGGATTAGGTAGGCGGAGGAGACAGGTGACAATAATCCCAATTTTCTTTTTATGTTATTTATTGTCTGGTTGACGTTAAAACTTGCAGACATAACTGCAACTTAGCGGGCTTCTTGCCGTCCTGGCACTCGTGGCTCTTCCACATTTTTAAGATGAGACGATCACTCTACATGTAATCATTACTCAAGCTTAATTTCAGTCATGGAGTTTGTATTTGTCAGAGTAATGCAAATCTGAAGGGTCAATAAAGTAGAGAAATATAGTAATTTAATGATAAATAAACAACAATGATAATAATAGGTAGACCCTATTAACAGTTTAATATAAATTTGTATATTTTTAAAGGCTTTAGTAAAATTACCCCTTTTAACCCTCAAAGTTCAAATTTATCACCGACAAGGGTTATTATTTCCCTCGAATTGGCAACGCTGACTACGCACCATGTAAACGGAATGGGCGAGTTACTGAAGCGACATTTGTATAGTTACAGTAGCTGTCTATTGTCGCTCAGAATCAGAATCAGCTTATTTACACTGACTAATACAAAACAATATGCAACTGACATACATTAAAGAAGACGTATAAACGGTCTTACACAAGTGCCAGTCAGCAGTCAGTTGAAAGTGAAAAAAAACAACAGCAACTTAATAACTGTCGTCCGATTTCCTTTGCACCGTGGAAACCAGAACCAGGCCTAAATCATCCGCACAGCGCACAGCTGCAATCTGCAAGTAGGCAGATGACGCGGTATTCACTGTATTAACAACCTACTAAATAATTCTGTTTTACATTTCCCTATCTGAAAACAACTTTGAGACTCTGATAAGATATTTTTTATTGTTTTTGAAGTTTGATATATTTTAAGGTTTGATATCGAAATTCACGGCTTATTCCAGGTTTTTTTCACGGTACACGAAATTCATGGCTTATTCAAGGTTTCACGGTTGGGTGGGGACCCTGTTAAAGATTAATTTGTTTTTAGTATGATGTCTAAATGATTGTCTAAATCTAGTATATTTTTGGTCATCTTTAGCAAGAAAAGGTGTATAAACTATTTAGTAGGGGTGCGCGAGTTCTCAAAACTCCGAGTTTTCGGCCAAGTATTTTAATACTCAAACTCGACTAGGGAAAAAATTCTTGAAAGTTCGAGCAAGTATTTCCTGCCGATTTCTAGACGGTCGCTAACGATTGCGACTGGCCAAATCGCGTAGTAAAATCCGCAAAAGGTGATAGCATCACGTAAAATCGGACGAAAATGTCGACCGGTCCGTGTAATTTCAGCTGAAAATGTGACGTAAAACATGATATCGCCCTAAAATGATGATGATCATGTAATAAAGGCCAAAAATGACGATGGTATACATAATATCGGCAAAAGTAGCGACCGGGCCACTTAATATCAGCCGTAACTAACGATTTCGTCATCTAATATTGATTATAAGCGATGTCTGAACCAGGTGATATTGGTCAATTGACAACTGAACCGTGTTTTATTGGCCGGAAAACGAATGTCAAAACATGTTTTGTTTGTCAATACGTAATCCAATTTGATTGTACTGGCCAAAACATTGTACTGCTACTCATGTATTAGTTAGAAACCATGATTAGATTACCAAATCTGGAGTGGTATCCAAATCCCATTACATTATTTAAAACTACCAACTGATGGCAAATACACACTCAAAACTCAAAAAAAAATTGGCACTAAACAACTTGATCGATTCAAAAAACCACTAATTGCACATATTCCTTGTAAGGCACATCTTTACGCTGATGATTCAACATTCCTCACAAGTGATCCAAATTTAATTAAAGCACTCGAGAAAAGGATGAAGTTACAAGGTTGGCACTACTCGACTCGATTAAAAAAATCACTACTCGCACACCCCTACTATTTAGTAACTAAAATGGCCTGTCTGAAGAAGAACCATTCTTTTATTTTTATTTGTGTATACATGTACTGACTTGTAAGGATTTTTGAGAAAAATAAAAAGTTCTATTCAATTAAAGAATAATATTTGCACTGAGATAATAACTAATATTATAAAATCCTAGTGTGTAGTAAAGATTTTATGATATTTTAAATTGCAATGGAAAAGGAAATGGGTATGACCATTGGATTTTCTTGCACAGAGCTTATTAAATTTTATTTAAAGAATTTACTTTGTAACAAATACAATTCATGCACAGTATCTCTACCTTGGCTCGGTGCTCCACATTCGCCTTGCGGTCCAGCAGCAGGCTGACCACCTCGTGCCGCCCCTGGAAGCACGCCAGCGTCAGTGCCGTGTTGCGGTTGGTCTCGATTTGTGCGTTGATGTCACTGCCCATGTCCAGCAGCAGCTTTACCGCAGCTGCACCACAACACAAACAATACATCAGTAATCTACAGCAGATAAGGCTCAAGTGCCGGGGGGCCGAGATTTGCTCGGGGAAGGTCAGTCAGTTTGTTTAGATGATTTGGAGTAATTTTTCGCCAATTCCCACTACTAACACACAGACTTACTTAGCTCATTTGCTTCTTTTCTGCATGTTTAACAGTACTCCAGTTGTTCTTGTATCTCAATGTCCCTTCAGATAGGTAGTATTTTGATTACATGCACATTTGACTCATTTTGGGTATGACCACCCAATATGTAATCTTCATTCAATCATTTTAGTTACTGTTCTGAGAAAACCACATGTTAATAATTAAAACTTCATGAGTATTATAGATAACGGCAAAGATCTGTGCGTATGTATGACATTCATTATTTAATCTATTAGCCTGTCCAAATGGGTCCCGTCAATTTTAATTTTGGGAGATATAACAGCTGACAATGCACAGTTATAATGTGAAATAGAGTGAGGATTTCCACATCTCTCTAATAACAAAATTTAGAACCGAGCAATGTCTCACACGCAGAGATCCTTGCTGTTAGCTTTACTTTGCCAGTTCACTGATTCAATATAATCAGCTGTTATAATTATTTTGTTTTGATTTTGAACTCTATAAGCAATGTTATTGTTTTTTTTTACTTTTCATATTTGTTTTTGATGATTATTTGATTTTTCTGGGGATTATACCTGTGTAGAACTTATTTTTATCCCAGAAATTAGTTATTTCCGAAATTTGAATGAAATCATTGGAGTGGTTTTTGGGATCAGAGTAACAAGCAAGCAAGCAAACCTTCTCATATTAGAGTACAGGATGGGAAATGGCTTGTTGTCTTATTCTCTGACTATTTGAGGATATAATAAGCATCTTCCCATTAGGGGTGTGCGATGCAGCGATTTTATTTAGATTCAATGCAACGATGCAATTCAAAGAATTTCTATTCGAATTGATGTAATTCGATGCGATGCAATGCGACATGTTTCAATGATTAAAACTCAGCCTATACACCAATTTTTATGACCAACATGGACGATCTACCATCTTGGCCAAAGTCTAGTTATAATTTTCTGATTTGAACAATTAATTATTTTTCCATCCTATCTTGATCCATCATTTCAAAAACTTTTGCAACAAAAACGCATAACCTAAACTTAATTGTATTTACTTAAGTTTCACAGGATGGACAAATACAAATAAGTGTCTAAGTTAAATAACGAGTGACGATGTAGAGGGTTCTGCCAGATTATAAAATAACACTTATCCTACCATGCCAGTAAAACTACAACGTATTTTTGACAAAATACTATTTTACCCACCCTAGGAATAGTTTTGTAAAGGTATAAACACGTTATTCATATAACTCACTGTTTATTATAAATTCATAACGGGGAAAAAGTGGTTGTAAGAGGTCTCAAAGAAATAATGTTGGTCAGCCAAATGATTTATTGCTTTCAACCAGATCCTCCCCTCCCGTCTCTCTTAATTCCTAATCTCCAAGGTAAGATTTTTTTGCCGCCGACCCAAACACTCCCTTTGTAGCGCGGGTAAACCGCAGGAAATAGTTAGTATAGGAAGGCATCAAACACTTTCGATCCATCCATATTTCGATTACTACCACATCAAATCGAAATTTTGATGCTTTTGATGAAACGCACACCCCTACTTTCCATGGATATGATTTCCTTTGGTACGTTAAATTAAATCACACAATAAGTGAATAATTTGAGGCAGTTGAATGCCAAGAAGAATATTTCAGTCATAGTGTACCTGTATGTCCGTTCATGGCGGCCAGCATGAGAGGGCTGATGCCCAGTTTGCTGCCGGTGCGGGAGTTGATCTCTGCGCCGTGCTGCAGCAGCAGTTTGATGATGTTAACGTATCCGCCGGACGCCGCAAGACTCAACGGTGTGTAGTCGCTTACGTTGCGGTGCTCCTTGTTGGCTCCCCGTTGTAGCAACAGGTCCACCACCTACACAACACTCATGTTGGTTATGACTGCTGTCTTTATTGAACTTAAGTTTTAGTTTTAATTATAACTTAAAAGGTTACAAGGAAGAAGATTATTGACTTATGTTATGAGCAAAACGAAGATTTAACTACATTTGATTTAAAAGAATTTTTATTTTTGTCAAACCAAATTAATATTTAAACAGGCAGATTATATTACGCTAGACAAAAATTAAAACCTGATCAATATCCTATTATCTAGTGGTAGAAAGTTTGATCTATATTATGTCAAGGACAGTTAATTACGCTTACTGAACAGAGTTTTAACTGTATTAAACTCAGCCTTCAAATAAAATAACTAGAACATTATTACATTACCTACTTCATTCTAGTATGACAATGTCTTTTATTAGTGGATTTCCTGCGGAAAGTGAACTATTAGCATGACTTGCAAGGTGAAACTTAAGCCCGGGACCACCATAGAAGTTCCTAACGTGACCCCCTGAACACGTTTTGGGGGGTCATTCAAAATTGTATATATTGTGTGTGTGTGTGTGTGTTTGCACTCTAGTGGTCACATTTTTTGTCCGATTTACTTCAAATTTGGTAGGGACGTTCCTTTCTATAATCAGTTGGACAGTTCGTTGGGCAAAACAATCAGAAAACTCTAAACCCCTTTATTGGGGATTATTCTTTCAAATTTTGAGGTTTTGAGCCCAAAAAGGGTCAGAAAACCCCGGGTGTAAAATTAATGTATGTAAAAAGATGGGAATTAGTGAGGCGAAAGTTTTAAGCCCTCTCTCGTCAATCTAGCATAAATATTTACTGAGTTATTAAAAAAGTGTATATCGGCTAAACACAGTACATTGTCTTAGGGGTTTTTACGTTAGAAAAGTATGTTATTCATTTGTTGGTGTATTTGTATCATCCCCAGCAACCTCACGTCTACGTTCAAGCCTGACTGGACCTTCTCCTAACCTTATAATGAGCAAAATTGTATTCCTAGTATTGCAGGTAAATGAAACCAGGAGTATTAGAACAGACAAAAAATCTACGTTTTCAGATTTCAATAAAAGGAATAAATGAATGTTTTTACACTGGTTTTGAGTTTAAAAAGTTTTTTTATGTGGAAATTCACTTCTCTCACGTCAGCGTGCTGCGTGCGAACTCGTTTTTATTCACAAAGGCTAATTTAATTTTAAATTCGCCATGACTTTCCATCATACTATCAACTTGAAAAAGGTGCTTTTGAATAAAACCCACAAAGGGTTGGGGTTTAAAACGTTTCATCATAAAAAAGGGAAACAAAGTCTAATATTCCAGTTCATGTTAGTGTTCACAATGTCATTCTCACAATTTTTTAAAAAAACCTAAACTGCCCGTCGTTGTAGGCCAATACTGTGCAGTGATCTAAAGACAGCGAGTTACCATTAATGGAAATAGTCCCATGGGTAAGCCAGTGAGTGACCACATGTGAAAAAGTATCATAGCAGTCAACCAGGATCGAACCTAAGCTTGACCACAGCTGACTTGCAAGGCCAGCGCTCTATCTCTGAGCAACCGCGTCCTGTATTTGTCATCAGTCTTTCTCTTCTCTTCCTCATAAAAAGGTTCTAACATAAAACTAAATAAGGATTTTTCTTATAAGTTTAGTATTACTATAATAGCCTCCTCAGTTGTACCCACCTCGTATCTGCCGCCGGAGCAGGCCAGTGACAGGGGCGTGTCCTTGGTCCGCTCCGACTGCGCCTCCATGTCTGCCGCGTGGTTCATCAGGATCTCCACCACCTTCTCGTGGCCGGCCGTGGCCGCCAGGATCAGCGGGGTGAAACCTTTCTTGTCCCTGTGTTCTGTAGCAAAAGGATGAGCGAAAAATACATTAGGACTAGAGTTTAGAGTTTCAACAACATCCTGGTTAGACATACACAAATGATAAAACAAAGTTTATAGAAACTGCAAAATCTTCCTTTAGAACAGTTAAATACTCCGTTCCACAAGATTCAGTTTTGGGCCCTTTCCTTTTTATTTGCTATCTGGGAGGACTGCCTGAGCCTCAAAATAACATCCATTATAGATCAAATTTTTGTACTTATGCTGATGACCTAAGTTTTTCAGTTTCCAGCAAAGACCAAAATGTAATTACACAATCAACGAATTTAACAATACAAAAATCAACAATTTTTTGGCTGAGAATAATCGTTTGCTTAATTGTTCCAAAACAGTAATTATGGAGTTTTATAACCCACAGAATCGTCCACAGTTTAATAGTATTAATATTATGGATGAGGAACTTGAAACATCAAGTGAAACCAAATTTTTAGGATTGCATCTTGATAACCATTTAAATTGGAATTTTCATGCTAACAAAGTTTGTAACATAATTTCTTCTGGAATTTTTTCTCTGAGAAAATTGCAACATTTTTTAGACATGGATGCAATGAAAATGATTTACTATTCAAACATCCGAATAATTACGGTTTATGGTTTATATATACTTGAAACGGTTTCACATGTAAGGAAAAACTTGAAAAATTGTTTAAACATAGTCAAATTCATAATAATACAAGGAACAAAAATGATTTAATGACAATGGCACACAGGACAAAACTTTTTACAAAAACTCAAACCTACAATGGAATACAATTTTTAATGTACTACCTCAACAAATAAAAAACATAAATAAGTTTGAAATTTTTCGAAATAAAGTGAAACAGTTAGTCACTGCTAAAGTTTTATACTCCCTTGATCAATTCTGATTATTCAGGAATTTTGAAACTGAAAGGGTTTTGAGGCTGGGAGATGAATGTTATTTTGAAGGGGTTATTATTATTTTAACATTACTGAGTAATTAAGATTAATTTGTTTTGTACCTTTGACACCATTCTTTGTACTAAATGTACTGGTTGAATAAAGAGTTATTTGATTTGATTTGATTTGATACTCTTTAGGACCCCCAATCTATCATGTTAAGTCAAATATAATATAAAGTTAATACCTATATATATTTTTTCCAAAGTGAGGCCAGTTAAACAATTGTAAAAAATCAAGACCAGTAAGATTAATTTGTAATATTTTAAGTATATATCCAGTAAACGATTGTTTAAAGTACGAAAATATGATGAAAGTAAGTTGTTGAAACAATTTCACCAAATTTGAGAACTGGAGCTGGATTTGGATAATCATAAACATGTCAATAGAACAATTTTAGAAATTTTAACACCTTAGGCCTACAACATAAAATAAACGGTATCAGAAAACTGACACATACTTTCTTCCTTTTAGCCCAACTTTAATAAATAAATTACTTTTTATTTACTACATATAGAATACAAAGTACGGTCGAATGTTCAGAAAGTCTTGTAAACAAGTTGTTTTAAAAAACATCCACCCAAATCCCTGCTTTGGAGGCACTACAGAATCCATTGCTACACTCGTGGTTTTAAGAGGGGAAATGCCCTCTACCCCCCCCCCTGGGTTATTAAGGGGCAACATATTTCGAATTTCCTCTGTTGGTCAATGCTAACTTGACAAGCATATCAAGTTTGAATGAAATTTATCCGTAAATAAGAGAGAAATAGTAATTTTTGTATTCCTCATAAGAATAACATTGGACAACGTACTGCGTTTACAGCAAAATGAAAATTCCAATGTTCTCACATATTTCGAATTTCCTCTGTTGGTCAATGCTAACTTGACAAGCATATCAAGTTTGAATGAAATTTATCCGTAAATAAGAGAGAAATAGTAATTTTTGTATTCCTCATAAGAATAACATTGGACAACGTACTGCGTTTACAGCAAAATGAAAATTCCAATGTTCTCCGCAACCAGCAATTGTAGAATAGTAATTCAAAATACTAAATTATTTAGTTTTTTGAGCTCTTTTTAATGGTGAATAGTAATATTTTTTATGTTTTATGTTTTTTTAATGAAAAATCCAAAAAACTGAATTTTTGATGTTTTAGGTCCTGTAATTTCTGAACCCAAATTTTTACAGACATGCTGGTCGTGTCATTTTGTTGGAAACCTAAAGTTCTACAAACGACCAAAGTTTAATCAAAATCGTTAGAGCCTTTTTCGAGAAATTTTGATTTTTCATGATTTTTGGCGGTTTTTGGGGGATAATACCCTTAAAAATAAAAAATTCAAAAAATGAAAAAACGCCTGGAGATATCGTGGATTAGTACCTACATACCAAATTTAATAAAAATCGGCCCATTGGTTAGGGCTCTAGCTCTGTACACACACACACACACACACACACACACACACACCACAACACACACACACACACACACACACACACACACACACACACACACAATCAATATCTGTTTTGGTACTGCACTTTTATTGAATGTTAACTTTTTCTACTGTTTGATGATGCCTCGCATAATCACGCGTTATTCTATTTATAGTCTATTTATCTACTGTTATTGCATGTCAATTAAAATTGCTTGTTACTGCTTTATTATTATACATTTAAGTGTACTGCTTGTTTGTTGCCTTGTTAAATCGCTCGTTATTCATTCATAGTCTATTTATAGTTATTTATTTTGCATGTTTAATATCTGTTATTTATTACTGCATTGTTATTTTTGCAATTGTGTTTCTCCACTGTTTGTTGATACTTTGTAATCTGGTTTTGTATCTACAAGAAGCATGAAGAAAAAGAAATGGACAATGAATGAGTGTTGAAGAATAGCCAACTTACTCCCGCACGCGCCCTATGAGGTGCATTGGGAGGTTAAATTGTATGTATCTCTGTATATTTTGGAAATAAAGAGCTTTGAACTTGAACTTGAACACACACACACACACACACACACACACACACACACACACACACACACACACCTCGTAAAAACAACTTTTTTGGGTTCAGGGAGCACCAAAACGAATATTTCCACTAACAACTCAAATTCGAAAATTCTGATAAAAACAATACTTTCTCCATATACTATGTATAGGGGGAGAAAGTAAAAACAACTTAAGTACGCTAGAATTAAATTTGTATAATTAACTACCTTTAGCAATTGGATTGTAAGTTAAGTATAGCGAATTTAAAGCTAAACTTAAAGAAAATGGCATACTAACAAAGCTATGCAATCATACAAAGAGCTACAGTTTCCTGCCAATTTAGTAAATAGTTAACAAATGCATTAAACCTATGATCTGATTGTTAAATATAAACAATTTGTTATTATTTTTATTTGTTATCTATCTTTGAAAGACAACTATTGTTGAGTGATGCCCAAGCAAGCTTACCCAATGGCCAGACAATATAAACCCACTCACCATCATGAGGACGAAGCTCAACAAAATAAAGAGGCACGTTCTGTTATAAAATAATTCAAGTCTACAGATGTATGTGTAAAAATGTAATCAGAACAGTAAAAATATAAAAATTGGTAACAATAAAGAGACTTCAATATATTAAGAATCAATTACTTAATTAATTAGTATCCTGAACAAATTTAACTATTAATTAATAAAAACTACAAAACTAGAAAACTTACATGGGCCTCAGGCCTAATAGACCCTGGACCCTGAGCCCCCCTCCCAGTCCAGACACTTCACCCTCTAACCCCAACACTAGTCAGCTGACCTACTTAAACCGGAGCCTTGAGCAGGTCAGCAAAATAAGTTATTGTTTAATAACAATTCCAGCCTACTCTCACAACATGATAAATATGTCCCACTTGCATTATTTAACCATCTAACTATCCCCCTCCGACAGTAGACGTACCGATAGTGGCGCCGCGGGACAGCAGCAGCTCCACCAGCTCCTCGTGGCCGCCTGCACAGGCCAGCGTCAGAGCCGTGTCGTGGTTGCTGTCCGTCTCCGAGTCCACGTCCATGCAGGAGAACGGCGGCGCTGCCGGGTACTGCACGTCGTTGCCGGGGAATGCGGCTGCAACACACGCACAAGCACACCGTTAGTTATGACAGTCATCACTCTTGGAAATATGATTGATAAAAGTTTCTGGCCACAAAGTAGTTGTACTTTCAATATAAAATATAAAAGATCAACTCAGTTTTTAAGAGCATCAAGTACAGGGTGTCTCTAAACCCTCTGTGTAAAATTCCCTGACTTTTCCCGGATTCCCAGACACTTTGTCAAAGATTCCCAGGTATTGATTTAAACAAATTAAAGTGAAACTGAGGATTTTAATTGAGTATTAAAATAAGTGATTTCAGTTGCAATTCACTCGACATCAAGATTAGCAAAGTTGTGTTTTAATATTAAAATTATTGATCGATAAATACTCAGTTTAAAGACAGTAACTCATTTTAATTCAGAATGATCTATATTAATTAAACATTTTAAAACTTCTTCAAAACTCACTGACTATTCAAATTTTGTATCAAAATTCCTGACTACTCCAGGATTTACAGGGAAGTTAGACATCCTGCAAACAGTTTTCCAACTCTTAGAGCAGATGACAGTTAAGCCTTGCCTTCCATATCCGGTCCGGTCTAGGATAAGTTGCTCGGTCTTAGATAGAAAAAGGTATCTCAATCATGAATTAATATTGAAACTTTGATTATTAATGTAACTACAGCATTTCTATGAGAATAATATATCTTATTTATAATTAATGATTAAATAACATTTTGTGATATACAATAATGTCTGGAAAACAAATACTATTTAAAAACCTAACACATTTTTTTCCCGCACATTTCTGACCCGCACATTTTTTTCTTTTTTTACAGTTCAAAGTTACAAAATATTTACTTAGGTACTCAGTTACCTATATTATATTTTTAAAAGCAAGCTGAAAGTTTCGTTAGATGATTTTTAAGTTCTGTCAAGATCTACTAAATAAATATTATATCTAGGAAATACCAGATCAATATCTAGTTCATTTTAAATTTCCAAAACCTGAACAATATATATAGCTCAAAATAATTATGCCCAACCTTTAATAGAATGATTGGTGGAATGAATGAAGAAGAGTATAGAAAGGGGAGTCAAACCTTGTCAACCAAAGGCTAATCTTCATCAGTTCCCAAAATAAATAAAATTGAATTATTCACACTACCAAGGTTCACACAAATTTTATTAAGAATGAGCGAACTGAACATGTTTATATATAATTATATAAGCGAAATTTTTAAGTCAAAATTGTGGGAGTTTGGCAAGGAGGATGATGGGAGACGGCTTAAATTAAAGGTCTTGATCCCAGGGACTCGGGAAAAATAGCGGTATTTCTAAAAAGTTATCAGCAAACAAGAAATAACATGAAACATCCCCCATAAGAAAACCATGGGAATTAAAAAAAATTCTGTTTTTTTTTTACATTAAAACTAGGGGTGTGCGAGTACTCGAAACTTTGAGTTTTCGACCGAGTATTTTAATACTCGAACTCGACTCGAAACTTTGAAAACTACTCGAAAGTTCGAGCGAGTATTTCCCGCCGATTTTCGGACAATCGCGACTGGCTAAAACGCGTAGTAACGGCCGCAAAAGGCAATCGTATCACGTAAAATCAACCAAAAATGACAACCGCTAACGATTGCGACTGGCCAAAATGCGTAGTAACGGCCACTAAAGGTGATCGCATCACGTAAAATCGGCCAAAAATGACGATCGGACCGCGTAATTTCGGCCGTAACTAACGATTTCGTCATTTAATATTGATTATAAGCGATGTCTGGACCAGGTAAAATTAGCCAAATGACAACCGTGCCCTGTTTCATTGGCCGGAAACGAATGTCAAACCGTGTTTTGTTTGTCTATACATACGTAATCCAATACTGGCCAAAACTTCTACTCATGTATTAGTTAGAAACCATGTTCAGATTATCAAATTTAAGATGGTATCCAAATCCCATTACACCATTTTAAACTACCAACTTAAGGCAAATACTCGCTCGAGAATACTCGAAACTCAAAAATAATTGGCACTACTCGACTCGATTCAAAAAATCACTACTCGCACACCCCTAATTAAAACATATGATGACGTGACTACTTTATTTACGAACTGACATGTGTTTCTATTGATATTGTTTTATTTTCCTCGGCATGTAGAGTACAAAAAAATTGAAAATGCAGAGTATTGGAGCAAGGTTAGGGCACTGAATACAGAGTCTTATAAGAACAACAGGTCCCGTGTTAAAAATTCTGTCGCTTATTTGAAGTTGGCACGCTGGAAATCCGTAGTTTTGCGCCTCACCGCTGTGAAGCGCCTCTAGCACTGCAGACCGGTACCGAAAACACGAGGTGTTGCCGTGGCCTAAGTCTTCGCTCTTGTAGTAGGGCGGGGTTGACTGTAGCGACGGTCGCGGGGGGGGAGTGGCTGGGTAGACAGCGCTCGCTGCCTCGTAGCCGGGCTCAAAACTAGCACGGCAAGTTTCAAATACTGACAGATTCTAGCCCATAAAACGTGTTCTTCTTATAAGACTCTGTATTCACTGGTTAGGGGATATAGGCCCTTCAAGCCACTAGTTTATTTATATTCACATAAGTTATTAAAAAGTACTTAGTTGAAAGATTAGCCAACTCGGCCACTTGACTTCTAAAATTTAAACACAAGAGGCCATTATAACTGGCCAGATCTTCTGAGCATGGGCTCTACCATGAATCCTTATCTCCAACAAGAGATAAGTTGGGTTTCATTTCATACGACGTCGTAAACTGTCTTACTACGCAGTGGGCTCAGGGGCCAACACTCACGTGAGGTGTTGTTGTCGAGCTGGAAGTGCGGTGGGGAGGCGGCCGGCGTATTGGCAGCCTGCAGCCGCTGCTGTAGCTGGTAGCGGGACTGCTTCTTGCCCTTGGCCAGAGCGGGTGCGGGTGACGGCGCGGGTGCTGGTGATGGTTTCTTGGGGTCCGGGGTGGTCTGGGTGGCAGCCACTACCTGGTGAATGCCTCCCGTCTCCACTCCGCTGCCTGCCACTACACACAAACGTACTCAACTATTAGCACTAGTGATAATAATAATACCTAGTGATGTAATGGATTGGGTGAGTGGTGAATTCTTGATCAAAGATGAATTAAATGCAATGACAAAACCTTTACCCCTAATTTAGACTTTTAAGGTTCAGCAACATTCCCAGAAAGTTAATTTAACATAACATTTAAAACAACTATGAAGTAATGCACTTAATTAGTGTATGTAATACAAGTAGCCCAATCGTGGCTTCACACAACCATAACAATAATTTGAATAGAATTAAACGTGAAGTTACTTTTGTGTGCTGCTAGTGCTGCATCCTGTCAAACTATCTCAAATAAGGAACACATATTTTAATAAAATATTTAAAACTGTCAATTTAAATCAGCTGTTTTATTTGGCTGCTGATTCAAACTGGGAAGAGTCGATTCCAATTTTTATCGATTCCGATTCTTACTAATCGATTCTCGATTCCGATTCCATCGATTCCCAATAATAGGTGGAATAGCAAAGTAATGTTTTACTGATTGATTTTGGTAAAACCTGGTTTAGTAGTAATTTTTTATCTATTAATGATGAGAAAACAGAAAGAATTTGTTTTTCATTGAGGCAATTAGGCTGTGCTAATAATAAGATTTATGACCACGTTAAACTGCTAGGAGTCACACTTGATGTCAAGCTTACTTGGGAGTCTCATACATACAATGTTATTTCTAAATTGGCCAGAGTTTGTTTTTTACTGAGACGGCTCAAAAAATGTATTTCCATTCATATGCTGCTTATTACTTACCATAGTTTTTTTCACACCCATCTCTTATACGCAAACCTTTTGTGGGGTAATAGTAGTGGAGCTAGACATGTTTTTATCTGGCAAAAGAAGGCTTTAAGAATCTTGTTTGATATTCCTGTTAGAACTAGTAGTAAACCTTTTTTTATTAGTTATGAAATTATGACTCTGCCTTCCATATTCATTTTTCAAAATTTAATTTTTGTCAAGGAAAATATTAACAACTTTGTTACTCGTGATTCAGTTCATAGTTACGATACTAGAGGATCTTGTGATTTAAATGCTCCAGCTGCTAGATTAAGTAAATTTATTAACAGCCACAAGTATTTACAGATTAAGTTTTTTAATAAAATTCCAGTAGATTACCGTAGCTTAGATTCCATTTTATTTAAAAAACGTTTATCAAGGTGGCTATTGAGCAAGGCGTTTTACTCAATTGACGAGTTTTTAAACTGTGATGATTTTGCTTGTTTTTAACTTATTATTATCACTTGGAATGTAATGTCTCTGTTAGAATTTTTTATTTTTACGTTGTTTGGTATTTTTATATATGTTAAATGCTTTCCCATACTGTGTCTATTTATTGATATTGTTTATAAGCTTGTCGAAAATCTACCTTATACTTGCAACTTGCCACCAAAATACTTGCATATACTCATAAATCCTCATAAACTTCATATACTTACATAAATCCTCATATACTTGCGTATGCTTATACTTGCTTTTGCATATTGAAGTGAATAAATTGCTTGATTTGCATTATGCGTTAATTTGGAATATAGATATAGCATGAATAAATTTGGCTTGATCACAATTATAGATTTGCATAGTTAGTATGGCATGCTATATTTAGCTTGAATTCTGATATTGTAATATTGTATTTTGCATGTGATATTGTATGTTATTGAAGAATGGTATGTGCATGTCTCTTGTATTTCTTGTGACGTTGTCTATTTCAATTGATTAATGACAATAAAGCATTATTATTATTATTATTATTATTATTAAAAATGATTAAAGACAATAAGTTAGTCAGTAATTGATTTTTATTTAATAAATCGAGATAATCGGTTGGTTGGTAATTTTTTTCATTAATAAAATAAACATACAAAAATAAATAATTACAAAAAAAAACTAAGTTGAATTGCATGTTTATTTTTCATGTAATTGTTATGCTTTAAGTTACATAAATCTCCCAAGATATTTTTATGAAATTGGTTTTCTTGTGTAATAAAACAATCACTTTGGATGTTAACTATTAGACTCAAATTTTCAATGATCAGTGGCGTAAATCTGAGTAAACGGCGAGAGTAGCTATAAAAAACGGCAGGAGTAGCTATACAAATTTAACTACTCGACTCAAATTTTCAATAGTTAGCGGCGTAAATCTGAGTAAACGGAGGGTAATCGGCGGGAGTATCGACGACCTGGAATCGATAGAATTGGAATCAACTTTGGGCCATCGATTCTCGATTCTGATTCTAAGCCTGAGAATCGGTGGAATCGAGAATCAAAATTGGGAATCGACTCATCCCTAAAAGTAATATCTCCATGCAATTTGCATGGAAACTTTGAATGCCTGTGAGGCAGAGCCGTAAGGTCCATGGGGAAAATCTTTATATTTTTTCTTTAAAAATTTAACATGCAAGATAAAAAAAATATGATATCCAATAGATAGCATACTTCGGACAATTTACATCATGCCTGAAAAAAGGTTTAAAAAAAGCTGCTTATGACAACTGACAGACTTACCCAGAGGGGTGTTTTGCAGCAGGGGGAAGGGCAGGGAGGTGGAGGGAGGGTTGATGCCTTGTCTCGCCTTCATCTCGCTCAGCTGCTGCAGGTCCTGCCTCGTCACCTGGTATTGCACCTGGAAACTGTTCGGCCCGCCCTGCACCTGCGACAACAATATCCACTATTCAGCATCTCTACTTTGAACATCAGACATTGCTTCTTGGAGACAAAATTAATTTAGTGGCAGAAGCCAGATTCCACCATTTTTACAAATCCTCCACAGGAGATACAAAGTAACCTACACAAGCTGACCACCGCTCGAGGTTAAAAAAGTTAATAATTAATTATTCAATTTAGGAGGGTCAGTAAGAAAATACCCCCGTGGCAGCAAACCTGCATACTAAGCAAATTTCCAATGCATGTATATATGTTTCTTACTAGCAAATAAAGCCATTTACCAAGTTTCATAAAAATACATTTATAAATAAGTGATAAATAGCAATTTATTTATTCTTTATAAGAATAACATTAGGGCTGTATGTATGCAGGTTTGCTGCAACAAGAAATATAAGAAATGTGTTTTTATGCAATTATCAATATAACTCAACCACGTGAAGCTACGTACCAAGTTTTAATCATTTATGTTCATAATCAAGGGAGATATAAAACTTTACTTGTTGTCCATAAGAATAACATTAGGGCTGAGTATGCAGGTTTGCTGCTATGGGGACAATCAACAAAAATCATTAATGTGTAAATATTAATGTACCAGTGCTAGTTGAAGCCACATACCAAGTTTCATCAATACATTCATAAATAATCGAGATATCAAATTTTAATTATTCTCCATAAGGATAACATTGGATAACGTACTGTGTTTAGCACTTTGAATATCTCTGCAACGAATGGACGTAGAATAAAAATTGAACACCAAAATGTTTGTTTTGTAGAGCTGGACTGATTTGTATCAGCAAATGTCATGTTTACAGTAAAATTAACTGTGGAAATGCTAAAAACCTTTTTCCCATAAGATTAACATGGGAGATTTTATGAACACGTTTTTTGGATTTTCTCCGCTACCACTAGGTTAATAATTCAAAATACCATGTTATTAATTTTTTTTTAAGCTCAATAAAATGGTCAAAACCAAAATTGAGTGTTTAAAACATTTTAAGGTAAAAAATTCAAAAATCTGATTTTTGGAAAATTTAAAACCCCCATAAAACCCCCTTCCCATGGTCCGATCTTTATGGTTTTCAAACTTAAAGTCTTGAATGTCGCTTTACACGTTTGTGCCAAATTTCATTGAAATCGGATGTTTTTCCAAAAGTTATTGAGTTAACGGATATATATATATATATATTGAAATTTTCAGTTCATTTAATAGGGCTACTATAATTATAATTCTAAATAGATTTAAAATACCTGAGTACCCTTTTAAATTTATTTAATTTTGCTGACACGTGCTTCGGCCATAATGCCATGTTCACAGCGTCTTATCTCTTTTATACTTAACCTATTAAAAGGCTGTGAACATGGCATTATAGCCGAAACACGTGTCAGCAAAATAAAATGAATTTAAAAGGTTACTCAGGTATTTTAAATCTATTTAGAATTATATATATATATATATATTATAAAAAATAGGAATATATATATGAATTTGAACAAATAGTGTTTTTGGCATCTGGGGACCTCAAAACAAAAAGTTATCATGGTCTCGGGCTTAAGTCTTACCATGAGAGGCTTAAGTCTTACCATGAGACCTACGGTAATAGCTTCTTCCCTATAGGGGAAATTCGCTTAAATATGTAAAAATTGTGTTTTATATCTGGCACTTTCAAATATAAAAAATCTGGTGCTTGTTTTTCAAAAACTTTGTTGTTGATAACAACATTTCAATATTAAATTTAATGTCCCCCTCCCTCTGAATTTTACAACAAACTGTACAAGAAGGTTTTGGGGTCAATTTGAAAAGTATACTCTCTTACTTTTATTTACAATTATATAGTTTCTTACATTTCTCACTCTATATCCAACTTTAGTGACTAATACAACAAATGTTTAATTAACAATTTATACCAAAAACGATTGCCTCCAATGGTTAAACAATTTTAGTTTGCCACTAATGACTGAAACTACTGTCTTTGTACATTGTGCATTTTAAAAGATGTTGTGAGTTAGTAAAGAATTTTAATCTAGTGACCTATCCTCTTTTTACCAGTTTTGTGCTTAATTGTTTGTTAAACATAACATTTCTTTATGAAAATGACTGTAAGAGTTCAACAAAACTCCAAGTGCCCTAAACCACAAGCAAATGTCAAAACATATTATTTGTTTGATTTAAAGAAATTTGAAATGATTGTATTCCATCTATCCGCCAGAGTGGTTAGTACCTGTACAGGTCCGGAGGGCGAGGGCATGAAGTACTCAACCTGGTCCTGGTCTGAGTTGAGCACCTGCAGCCGGGACTTGGTAAGCATCTCGATGGCAGCCTCGGCTCCTCGCGCGTACTCCACGTCTCCGACCGCGTACGCCGCCGCCGCTAGCTCCCGCATCCGCACGCCCTCCACACCCGCTGTACAACATACACAGTCAGTCATAGTCATAGTTGTTCAATATCTTTACTATGTATTGTTACAAAAATGTCATAGTTTGGGTATTTCATAATCAATTTTGCAATCTAACTTGCGGTTGAATCTTTCTCAAGGAGGGAGTGTAGAGAAAGACTGTTGGTGGAGGTAAACATTTAAGTTTGAAAATTCAATCTCGTCAAACCTATTACTGGGTAAGATCACCACCATAGCTTTTAATTTTAAGTGATAGGTTGACTAGACAGAAGTTTTAAACTTCAACATTTTACCACCCCCTACAGACTTCTCTTTTCTCCCAACTTCATAAAGATTTTCAAATTGAACCTAAATATTGGACTTGTGTTTTCTTAGTATTTTGTGTTCCCATGATGGCAAACAAACCTTCAAAGGTAAGCTGATGTATCCCTTTTAATTAAACATTATAACCCTTATATAAATAAACATAAACTAGTACATCCAGTTTCTTGAATTTGAAGAACAATTTTATCTCGGAACTACCCAGCTCAGCTTAGGTTTTATTAGTTTATATTGTGACACCATTCTAGTAGTTAGCCTTGAACAGCTTTAAATTGGTAATTTTCACCTAAAAAGCTGAAGGTAAAATACCGCAATAGGAACAACTAAATAGAGAATCTTATAATATTCACAAGTTAGAAAGCTTTCCATCTCAAAGACTACATACATGCAGTGACATCGTCCAGACTGAAGGACTCCAGAGATTCCACAAGCACGTCCGTTTGGTCGGGTTTGTTCTCGTCCGAGGGCAACAGGTGACAGCTGCGTTGAGGCATCACGTCACACGTCGGGCAACACACTCCGTCCTGATAACAACATAACAATCAGCCGCCAGACCAATACTATATGTAGAGATAAAATAAACATACCTTGATTTTATTTTTGTAGGTTCAATTTAAAGATAATAATCTTGTGGCAATAATTAATTATGAATTAATAGGTTTACTGTGTTAAATTATTATTCATTTTGAGGAGAGCAAATCTCTTTACTTTATAAAACAGTTTAGAAGCGAAACATTAACTGACTTTTGTAAATTTTAGAGGTGTTCGAGTACTCGAATTTTCGAGTTTGAGCCGACTTCGGCTCGGAAACTCGAGGTTTTACTGAAACTCAAAGGTTTCGAGCGAGTTTACTCCCGCTGTTTACCCGCGCTCCCACGGGTCGTCCGCGGCCGCACATCGTCTGTTAAATTCAAATTGAGTGTAAACGCATTTGAGGTGTTAAGAGTTGTGATGTGAATTTTAGTGTTTTATTAATAAATAAGTAAGTTGTGGCTTATAAATTTGTGTTAGCCTACTCTTTACACCAAAATGGAGGATTTACCAGAACCTTCAGACTGAATTGTATGAACACTGCCTGTATAGTCCACTTTTAGGTTAACCTAACCTTGTAATTTTTTAAAGTAAAATATCAAAAACAAATCTGTAATGAAATCTAATAGGTAAGCATAAGAAGTTTGTGCTTGGTTTTTGTTCCATAATAATTGAAATTGAGCCATTTTCCTTTGGCATTGAGCTGCTTTTAAAGACAAGTGATTTGTTTTGGCCTTGTTTAAATTTCATTGATAATTTTTTAAATAATTTGTAATATTTTAAAACTTTATTTAAGATACACACACACACACACACACACACACACACACACACACACACACACACACACACACACACACACACACACACACACACACACACACACACACACACACACACACACACACACACACACACACATATATATATATATATATATGATTTACCAGGCACTTTCAAACATAATATCTTCATGTTTTTACTAATTGATTGTTCTTATTAAGACTATTAGTGTTAAAATTAATGCTAAGATATGTTAGTAAATATATTTTGTGTGGTAAGTAAGTAGGCTAATGTTTTACCATGTAATAGGCCTTTTAAATATTAAAATAAAGTTTATTTAACTTATAGGCCTAATTGTAATTTTATTTTCTCCATTCGTAGAAAGATGTAGCTTAGACCTAAACATAATATACAAAACATAGGATAAATAAAAAAGAGGAATTAAAATAAAAAAAACTGAGATTATTTTTTAATGAACTGTTAATTAATACCAAATAGGTTATAACAACCTTAATATGTGAATCAAAATTTGTCAACATTTTTTAGATCAAAATTTTTTAGGTTTAGGTTAAGTCAAAATAATAAATTTGATTCTTTAAAGCCTTGTACAAATAGTAAGTGTACAGATAGTTTAGGTAGTTCCGAGTTCAATATTTTAAAAAAAGCAAAAGCAAAAGTCTCATTTTTTCACCAGAATATTGAACATTTAAGGTCAAAAATTGAAATGTTAGAAATTACTTTAAGTGAGATAAATCCTGATTTTATTATTTTAACTGAGCATGATATGAAGGATGATGAAATTAATCGAGTAAATATAAATAACTTCAAAGTAGATAATTATTATTCAAGGAAATGTTCTAATAAAGGAGGTGTGATGATTCTAAGCAAATATGAAATAAAGGTTTTAAAATTTTCCATTCCACAATTCTTTCACAGCCAAATGTTGGAGGATAAGCAATTCGAGTTCTGTGTTAGCATGTACAATCACAATAAAATAAAGTTTATTTTACTGGCAATCTATAGGTCACCCTCCTCTAACACAAAAGAATTTTTAGATAGACTATCATTGCTTTTAGAATTTCTTTCGTCAAAATGTGAATCGGTTATAGTTGCAGGTGATATCAATATAAATGTTTTGTTGGATAAAAAAGAACATGACCTTTTGAAAAATTTGCTAAAGAGCCAAAATATGAGTTACATGGTAACATTTCCCACAAGAGTAACTGCCAAAAGTAAAACTGCTATTGATAATTTTTTTGTCAAAAATACTTTTAAGCATAAGGCTATTGTACAAGGTGTAATCACAATGTTATCTGACCATGATGGTCAAATTCTGGAAATAAAAATAGAAAATTTGGTTAACAAAATTAACACTGGTTTTACATATGAAAAGAGAAGTTTTTCAAAAGAAAACATAACACTATTTAGAAAATTATTGCAGAAAGAAACATGGGTAAATATATTTTTGGCCACAACAGACAAGAAGTATGATTTATTTTTTATAACTCTTAAATATTATTTTGATGAAGCCTTCCCTAAGAGGTTAGTAAAATTTAATGGAAACAAAAATAGTTGGATTACCACGGAATTAAGAAAAGAAAGGCAAGAAATTATAAATCTCAGTAAACATGTTAGAAGATCAAAGAGTAATCATTTATCAACATTATTAAAAGACAAAATGCAGAGTTACAAAAAATCCTTGACAAATTCTAAATCAGATTATTATAGGAAACAGATTGAAAAATCAACAAATGTTCAAAAAACCGTATGGGAAATAATAAATTTGGAAGTGGGGAATAAGAAGCAAAAATTAACTAAAAACCTCTCATTAGATATAGATGGTCAAAAATATACAGACCCCCAAGATGTTTGTAATAAATTTAACGACTACTTTGTTGATATAATTAATGAAATTAGTAGAAATAATACTGATGATGTGTTTTTAGAAAATAACACTGCAATAGAAAACACTGATTTATTTGTCAATCCTTGCTTTAGACTTAGACATACTTGTAAGGAAGAGGTAGAGGCAGTTATTGATTCTTTCTTAAACAAATTTTCGAGCGGATATGATGAGATTCCGATTATAGTTATAAAGGCAGCTAAACTGGAACTTAGTGTTATAATAACTCATCTTATTAATTCCCCCTTTGTCAGTGGCAATTTTCCAACACGACTCAAAGTTTCTAAAATTTTACCAATCCACAAAAAGAATGACAGAGAGAATCCTTTAAATTTCCGTCCCATAGCCTTGCTTCCGGTGATCTCAAAAATATATGAAAAAATAGTTTATAATCAGCTTGTAGAATATTTAGAAAATTACAATCTAATAGATAATTCTCAACATGGTTTTCGTTCTAAAAAATCTGTAATCACTGCCGCAGTGAGCTTCATTGAATCAATAATCAAATCGATTGACAAAGGGGAAATATGCGTAGGCATTTTTATGGATCTGACCAAAGCATTTGACACAGTTCACCATCCTACTCTCTTGGAAAAACTTAAATTGCTTGGTATAGACAAGACTGCTTTTGAGTGGTTCGAATCATACCTTTCAGGTAGAACACAGTTCGTTGAATTAACACATGTTAATAACGACAGAGTTTATAAAGTAAAGTCAAATTTAAGAGCTGTAATGTATGGAGTGCCTCAAGGTTCAGTATTGGGCCCCCTCCTCTTCATCTGTTATATAACAAATATTGCTCAGTCCTTATCAAAATTGCCACAAAATAATTTAGTTTTATACGCAGATGATTCAAACCTCAAAGTATCTGCACAAACAGTTGAAGATGTTGAAATTCTATCATTCGTGGAATTGTCAAATATTTTGGACTTTTTTGACAAACACAATTTGAAACTGAACACATCAAAAACAAATTTTGTATCTTTTAAAACTGCACAGTGTAGAAGAAAACATGAACCAACCATTGCAATAGATTCTGAGCTAATTGAAATGGGAAAGTTTACAAATTTTTTGGGGTTAGAAATAGATGAAAATCTAAATTTGAATAATCATTGTCAAAAGGTTCTTTCTAAAATAAATTCAGGAATTTACGCTTTGTATAGAATGTCATTTTTTTGCAATAGTATCGCTACACTGAAAACAATTTACCATGCTCATATTCATTCCCATATATCATTTGGCCTTGCTTTGTATGGATCAACAAAAAAGGAAAACTTAAATGAAATTTTGAAGAAACAGAAAAAGGCGGTGAGAATTATTCTAAAATTGAAACCTGATCAATCTGTAAAAGAATATTTTAAAACATTAAAAATATTAACTGTTTTTGCTCAATACATATATGACACGATTTTAATAGCAATTAACAATCCCTTGAACAGAGAGCATGTTCAACCTCACCCATATAGTACACAAAATAAAAATATCATCATACCTGCTCCATAGACTGGCATTTTATGACAAAAAACCTTCCTATATTGGAACAAAATTTTTAAGCCAAATACCCACTTCCTTACAACAAGAAAAAGATCCAAATAGATTTTAAAAACTGCTGAAAGAATATTTATTTTCTAGGTCTTTATACTCATTTGAGGAATTGCATGAGAATTGTAACTAGGCCTAGGCTTTAATTGTATAGTTTATAAAATGTATTGACACTATTTACTTGTATCATGTGTACATATGACAAATAAAGATATTTTGAGTTGAGTTGAGTTGAATACCAAAAGATTAAAAGTATTTGACCTTCATGGCAAAATGTTATGCAATAACTTTGGAATGATTTATTTTCAGATAAATGTACTTATCTTTTTCCAATGAAGCAGGAATCCATTTATTTTACATACTATTCTTATTTTCAGGGCTTAAGGACTAGAAAAGTATATTTTAATAACAACATTTATAAATGGAACCCTATACACTGTTTTGATCCAATTCAACTGGACCTATGAATAATTTTTTTAATTCGTATACTCGACTCGAACTCGAGATTCAAATCTTTTGCCATTTACTCGACTTAAACTCGACTCGACTTCAAAAACCTGTACTCGCACATCTCTAGTAAATTTGTTTAATGGGCTACTAACATTTGTTAATGGTGCAGTTAAATTTATAAATGAAACCCTATACACTGTTTTGATCCAATTCAACTCGACCTATTGTGTTTTTTTTATTTGTATACTCGACTCGAACTTGAGATTCGAATCTTTTGCCATTAAATAAATAGATCAATATATATTATAAATGTAAGTGTGGTTTGTGGGTATGTTCCGGAAAAACTCCAAAACCAACCACCGCATCCCCGTGAAAGTTATATGGTAGGGTAGCCCTACATTCCCCATCTATGAAGAAGGTTTTATTTTTTAACTGCAAGGGTTGGGCTTGGAGAAAAATGAATAGCACCCGAGATCGCGCGCAACTCTCTTTGTCTAACAAACGGAAGTCTAAATTAGTTATCTTTGTCTGCAACGGGAAATTGAAATTTTCAGTGATTTGAGGTTGCAAGAGAGAGTCAATCACAAAAATATTTTAAAATAAATCGTCAGAATGTTCTAGAATCTAAATATAGGATAATTTCAAGGAACTACATCATAAACATCTGTTCTCTAAAGATCCATTTCTCTAAAGGTCCAGAAAATTTGTTCTCAAAAATTTTATTCTAGCGAAAGACCCTCCAAATTCAATCTTAGAAAGTTCCATTCTAGAAAGTTCCATTCTCATCATTTTCATTCTAGAAAATTCCAATCCAGAAAGTTTCTTTCTAGAATGTTCTATCTAAAAAAAATTTTATTCTAAAAAGGTCTATTCTAGAAAGTTCTATTCTAAAAAGTTCTATTCTCAAAATTTTCATTCTAGAAAGTTCCATTTCAGAAAGTTCCTTTCTAGAATGTTCCATATTGAAAACTTTTGTTCTAGAAAGTTCTATTCACAACATTCTTATTCCAGAAAGTTCCTTTCTAGAATGTTCCACATTGAAAATTTTTGTTCTAGAAAGTTCCATTCTAGAAATGAAATTTTAATTTCACTATTGTTCCCACTATGGATACTAACCCCGTGTCAACTGTCGACTGACGGTTGACAGTTGTCAAATGAATAAAACTAGAGTTTTGTCTGTACATTGCTTGGAATTATGAAGTTTTTGCATATTTTCACGTTTTACACCCTAGGGAAATCAAAACAAATCTTATCTCAATTTATGTCTGTCTGTCTGCCGGTGACGCTCAAGGACGGGTTTTTGTTCGCTTTTCACTGGAAAACGGGTGCACTGACATTAATGAAACTTTGTTTCTTTTTTCTACATATGCGTGAGAAGGTTTTAGGGCACTATAAACTGGCATACGCCTTTTAAAAAAATAATGGCAGCCGCTCAAAAACGTGATTTTGTGCGGTTTTGGTCATGTTTTGTTCGCTTTTCACGGGAAAACGGGTAGACCAATTTTTATGCAACTTTTTTTCTATGTTCTATATGTGCGTTAGAAGGTTTTAGGGTAATTGGATTGTTTTAAATTACCTTAGGACACTGCTCCATAGGGTTTTAAAGATCCTATGCTATTCTTATGGACAAAGCATTTATTTATATTGAACCAGATGATGGCATAGTTATTCTATAAATAGGTGTTGTAGTTCTTTTTAAAACGTTGAGTGAAGATTGGTAATAAATAACATAAGTGGATATATGATCTAAATCTATATTTGTCAGACTCATGCACTCACTGACATAGTGATCACTTTATCTAAGAAACGACAATGTCTATTGAAGATAAAATTTTGGATGGTGGTTCCCCTTATGCTGCAGATTCACAATAAGAATATGTTTTAAAAAATCCTATAAGATTCTTCGCTAATTTACTTTTATGGCAATTTTATGAGTATTAGTATTTACTGAACCTTGGTAAGTTACATTTCGGTAGGAACATAACTAACACATCAGAACAAAACGCAAGCCTATTCCTGTTACGAAAATGTTTAAGGGCTTCGCCCCCCGGAATTTTAAAATACAATATTTTAAAAATCTTGCACATACTCTTGGACTGATGGATCTGAAATTCGGTAGGAATGTAGCTGATAGGTCAGTGCAGACATTTACCTACTCCAGACACAAATATACTCAAGGACTCTGGCCCAATGGTCTTTAATATAAGCGTGTTAGTCATAACACACCAACTACTCAACCAGTAGAGCTGAAATTTGATGCCTTAAAGGAAATATGAAACAACATCATGGGGAGTCACGGTGTTGTTCTCTGGAGATTTCACATAGACCCTTTGTCGTAAGTGAGACATGAGTGGAGGAGTCTACACCTCTCTAAAATTATATTTTATGTAGCCGACCACTGAGCGTCTGAACTTAACAGTAAATATGAACATGTATTTTTGAGAAGATTAAGGGGTTGAGCAGTTTTCTTATGCGCTTTTAAAAGTTGAGATTGGGACATTGAAAAACAAATTAAGTCTCAGAAACATCTATCCTTCACTCGGCACTATCGATGAATCACAGGATTTATTGATTGACAGTTTGTTACACCGAGGTTCATAAACAGTTTAATCTGGAAAGTGGCCTGGCTCTGTGATTGTGCCATCCTCACGTCCACCAATGAACAAGCAGCGTAGATCAACACAAATGTAGGTCTATTCCAAAGGGAAGAACGAACATATACAATATTTAATACTGTTCATTTAACCATGACCACTGTTAGAACAGTTCTTATATATTGATTTACATCTATTTAAATAAAATCAAAGTAGTCATATATGTTTTTAAAACATATGATTTTTCCAAGTTTAAAATGTTTATTTACAATTATAATGAAAACAGGACCTGGCAAGAATGGTGATTTTAAAAGTGGTTTGTCAATGTTTTTAAAGTTTAATGTTTCGTTACATTACTATTTGTTTATTGGAATGTAAAGATTAATGTATCAAAGTATTTAAAATGTTAAATTAAACAGGGTTAATATTTTGTTGTACTTGAGTTCTTTTATTTCTAAAATCGAATCCAAAGTGTTACGTGTACCGATTTGGAGTCGCAAAAACCGCACCGTTCATTACCCGACAGAGTTCCTCGACTTGACAACAGTAGCCTAACTATCTGCCCATAGTATATTTCATTAACTTTAATTCTACTTTAAAAGTGTAAAATGTAATTTTCGATTTGGAGTCGCAAAAACCGCACCGTTCATTACCCGACAGAGTTCCTCGACTTGACAACAGTAGCCTAACTATCTGCCCATAGTATATTTCATTAACTTTAATTCTACTTTAAAAGTGTAAAATGTAATTTTAATATTGTAAAATTACGTGGGTTGTTAGTTTTTTTAGTTAATCTACCATTTATATACAACCCGTACGAAGGACGGGTACACAGCTAGTATAAGTTATATAAGTTAAATATAAGTAAATATAAGTTGACTCTCACATTTACTCGACTCGACTTAAAAAACTTGTACTCGCACATCGATAATTTTCACTGATAAAAAACTTATCAGCAAAATTTGGTTAAAAAAAATACTACACCAAAACTTCAGTTTATTTCTATAACTTCTTTAGTTTTTTTAACTAGGATAATTTTTCAGTGGTCTTTCTTCAACCAAGAACCCTGTATTTTATTCTTATCGGTGGAGAAAAGATTACTTGAGAATTGGCCATGATGATGCTACTGCAATGACTGCTTTTAAACCTTAATTGAAAATTAGGTTTTCACTATGCTTCGAGTCATCTCACACAAACGCTGTTCAGCGTGTAGAGTATATCTAACAGCAAAGATCTATGCCTGTGAGTTACTATTTCACTTGCAATTTTTGTTGGAGATCGCAAATATTCATGATTCAGTTCACTTAACTATCATAAAATACCAGTAATTATAACTCCTAAAATAAATATTGACAGTATATTTTGTTAGGCTCGTAGATTAAATTCATGGTGGAAGGAAACAAATAGATGTGCTACTCCAGAGTCTAAAATGGGTCAATTATGCGCATCTACGTCACACGTTATGCAAGCTCAAGCTCCAATTGGCTGACATACATTTGTTTTTTGTTTTTCTACAATCAGCTGACAGTCGGCGCTCACCTGATTTGCCGGCTTGCATCCCGAGTGACCGTCACAAAACCTGTGCAATAGCACACCTATTTTTTTTCTTTCCACCATGGATTAAATCAATAGATTTGACCACATGCAGGGATCTTTTCCGTTAGCTATACTACGCGCTGAACAGTGTTTGTGTAGGATGAATTAGAGGGTAGTGAAATTCCAATTTTCCTAGCTCTACACCCTGTTTACCTGCTGCAGCGTACGAATCTGCTTCTCCTGGTGCAGCACCTTGTGGTGGGCCAGTGGCTCCAGCTGTTGTATGTGAGCCATCAGCTGGTTGGTGTTGAACACGTTCTTGGCCCCCACCACTCCCACTCGCTGCTGGTCCATCTGCTGCTGTTGCTGTAAAACCTGCACAAAAAGTTTCACCTTAATATTACAGACAGGAAAGAAGTGATGAGATACCCTGCTTGGAAGTGGAGAGGGCGTTTATCTAATAGTAGTGAGTTATAATATTTACTCTAACAATTATTTGTATGATCAATGCTGGTTTAAAGGGGTCGTAGCCTATATTGGCTTTAGTCTTAATCAAGCTTTTTAGGAAAAAAACAAATTTTATTAACCTCCAAGACTGCTAATTTATTTGCCTTTGAGAGAGACTTATATTACAATATTACTAAATACCCCAGTCGCAGCAAACCTGCGTACTCAGCGAATTTTCAGTCCAAATATATACATGTGTCTCACTACTAAATAGAGCTACTTACCAAGTTTCACAAAAATACATTCATAAATAAAGTGATATATAGCATTTGATTTATTCTCCATATGAATAACATGGGGGCCGAGTATGCAGGTTTGCTGCTACGGGGAAAATCAACAAAAAACTTTTTTGTGCAAATATCAATATACCACAGCTAGTTGAAGCCACATACCAAGTTTCATCAAGATACATGTATAAATAATCGAGATATCAAATTTTATTATTCTCCATAAGGATAACATTGGGCAACGTACTGTGTTTACAACTTTGAATATCTACGCAACGGTTGGACGTAGAACAACAATTAAAACACCAAAATGAATGTTTTGTAGAGCTAAACCGATTGGTAAAAATAAATGTGAAGTTTTTAGTAAAGTTATATGAGGAAAATCCAAAAACTTCTTCTCATAACATTAACATGGGCAATTTTATGGACGCGTTTTTTGACTTTACAACCATAGCCCTAGGTTAATGACCTAGGTTAATACCAAATTATTTGTTTTGTAAGCTCTATAAAATACGAGGGTCATCCAGAAAATAAAGAACGTTTGCTTACTGCACCTAGCGCAGCTCCCCCCCATCACCGCCATTGCATGTGTGGCAGTCCACTCACCTCCCCACCAAAGTATGAGCCGAGTCTCGTTACTATGTGGTCACCTGTCTTATTTCTACAGCTATTCAAAATGGGCTGCAATCGAAAATCCCGCCAAATATGAAATACGCAGTATTATTCAGTTTCTGAATTTAAAAATGTTTGGGAATATATAATTTTTTTAGAAAACCACCAAAGAACGTTTATCGTGAAAGTGCAAACAAGTCTTCAAGTCGAATATTCAGGGGAAACAATGATGCAACCGGTTTAATGAAAGAAAATCCATCGTGAACGACGAGGATTGGCGTGGCAGGTCATTGCTCGTTAAAGATGATTTAAAAGAAAGACTTGAGGAAAATTTGAGGAAAACAGCTGCTAAAATCTTAGCACATTACATCAATTTAAGATCTTGTTTTTTTGCTCTTTCACCATAAAATTTTTTTGGTGTTTTCAAAAAATGTCTAGGTCTGGGCATTTTTTAACTCAGAAACAGAATAACACTGCGTATCTCATATTTGGCGGGATTTTCGTTTACTGCCGCTAATTTAAATCGCTGTAGAAATAAAACGTGTGACCGCACAGCAACGAGACTCGGCTAATACTTTGTTGGGGAGGTGAGTGGACTGCCACACTCGCAATCTTGGTGATGGGAGAGCTGCGCTAGGTGCAGTAAGAAAATGTTCTTTACTTTTTGGATGGCCCTCGTAGCTATAACCAAAATTGAGTGTTTTTTTAATTTTGTTGGGAAAAATTTAAAAAAATTTATTTTTGGAAAATTTAAAACCCCCATAATATCCCCTTTCCATAGTCCGATCGATCTGGTTTTCGAACTTAGTCATAAATGTTATTCTACACATTTGTGCCAAATTTCATCAAAATCTGGCGTTTTTTTTTTCAAAAGTTATCGCGGTAACGGGTGCACACACACACACACACACACACACACACACACACACACACACACACACACACACACACACACACACACATTTTTATATATATATATAAATTTGAACGAATAGTGTTTGTGGCATCTGGGGACCTCAAAACAAAAAGTTCTTCATAATAATCATTTATGTTCATAATTAAGGGAGACAGAGCATTTAATTATTCTCCATAAGAATACATGGGGGCTGAGTACGCAGTTTTGTTGCTACAGGAGTCTTTGGCAAAAAAATGTTTTTTTGAGCAAATATCAATAGACCACAACGATTCATAAATAAGCGAGATAGAAAATTTTTCTTTTCCTCCATAAGAATAACATTAGACAACGTACTGTGTTTAGCACTTTCAATATCTCGGTAACCAATTGACGTAGCGGAATGATCAAAATATCAAATTGTGTATTTTTTAAGCCGAATCCAATGGTAAAATCTAAAATTTGACTATTTCAAAAATTATATGTAAAAAATTCAAAAAACCCATTTTTGGGGTACAAAACTCCTCCAAAATACCCCTTCGGATGAAGCGATCTGGCTGGTTTTCGAACTAAAGTCATAAATGTTGCTTTACACGTTTATACCAAATTTCATCAAAATCGGATCATTTTTATGAGAGTAATCATGCTCACGGACACACACACACACACACACACACACACACACACACACACACACACACACACACACACACACACACACACACACACACACACACACACACACACACACACACACATATATAGGCTTATATATATATATATATATATACACAAGGTGTACATAAAGTCCCGCACGGGTTTAATATTTTTTGAATGATAAGAGATAAATCAATAAGATTTGGTACATCAACACTACACCTAAAAATCTCCTTTTTGAAGGAACTATCAGTTTTCTGTCATATCATGGGGACGTCCCGCAAGGAGTCAGAAGGAAATTTTAAATAGGAGCATAGGTCAATATGCACATCACTTTAAAAGGCTTATCTAGCAGAGTTTAATGCCGCAAACCGCACTAAAAAAGGTTGATCCAGTAAAAATTGGCGGCTGTTCAAAGGTTTTACTTGGTTACATTTTATTAGTAGCAAAACTGCAACTAAATTAATACTGCAGCTAAATACTGCAGCTAAATACTACATTATGCCTGTCAATACAGAAGTGAATTATGACGTTAGTTATCCTCAAGGGTTACAAATTTGGTCCTAATCTATTGATAACGGGGAAAAACTGGTAACAGTAACAATTAGAAAGATCTTATCTTTTTTTAATAAAACCTTTGAACAGCCGCCATTTTTTACTGGATCAACCTTTTTTAGTGCGGTTTGCGGCAATCAACTCTGCTAGATAAGCCCTTTAAAGTAATGTGCATATTGACCTATGCTCCCATTTAAGATTTCCTTCTGACTCCTTGCGGGGACGTCCCCAAGATATTACAGAAAACTGATAGTTCCTTCAAAAAGTAGATTTTTAGGTGTAGTGTTGATGTACCAAATCTTATTGATTTATCTGTTATCGTCCAGAGAATATTAAACCCGTGCGGGACTTTATGTACACCTTGTATATATATATATACACACAGTTTCGAACGAATGGTGTTTTTGGGGCCTGGGGACCTCAAAACGAAAAGTTATCATGGTCCTGGGCCTAGGTCTTACCATGCTGACTACAGTAATAGTTTCTTCCCTATAGGGGAAATTCGCTAAAACTCAAATTAGGAATTTGATCAATGACCTTAGATAATCTCATGCAAAATAACATTTTGCTTTTTGAATGTGAGAAATTTCCTGTAAGACCAACCAAGAGGTCAAAGAGTAGAGTCAGAAACATTAAAAGCATTCTCTGATAAGTCACCTGTTGTTGCAGTTGCTCGTTGATCTGTGCCAGATGTTTGAGGTGCGCCGCCTGGTTTTGTTGCTGTAATGCCTGATAGGCCACCTGCTGTTGTTGCTTGCGGAGATTCTTTCCCTCCTTCTTGGACACAGGCTTGGCCTTGGGCCGGTCACTGATGGCTGTCGTCTGCAAACAAGACAAACTATCAGTTACACTAAACTTTAAACAGAATACTCTAGATCTTCTGTATGTCTTAATCTTTGTACTTAACAGCACATCAAACAATCGCTAACATATTTGCCAAATGTTTGGTGATGCTGGCATATTTTTGTATTTGAGTAGAGTCTATCCCTTTGAGGTTGGGCGCCTTTAAGCAATTGGCAATGGGCGATACAAAATGTTATAATATCGTTAAAATACCCACCTAATTGAAAACTGTCCCAAACAGACATTATACTGGTACCAATATTTGTGCCGAACCCAAGGCAGGTTTTGTTACTGTAACAATACAGATTTTCCGGTGCATTGCAGACACCAATAAAGAACTTACAAGGCACTAGAAGAAACTGGTATTTTGACTAAAACGAATTGGGAGAAAACTGAAACAATTATTTTTGCTAATACATTGCTAAATAATTAAAACATACTATATCTGATTGTTGTTTAAAATGACAATATGTTTTCTGCAAATGAATTTTAGCTCTTAAAAAGAGTTTACTCTTATTTGGATTGAACGGTTTGTGAAACTAACTCCATAACTTTATTGTTAATGTTTACTAAATGTGACCATACATGAATACCTTATTTTATTGTATTGATTTTCTCTGAAATCAAAATATTAAATTTGTTTATACCCTAAACCAATCTTATCAAGTATTGAAAAAGATTATTGTTTAAAACTTATTATTGCCGAATGATTTCTACGATTTCTACGAAGAGAAAACGTGTAGTAGTGAACATTAGTGATAAGTTGGAAGCCATCAGACGTATAGAAACAAACAAATTTGATACACTCGCTGACTTGTTACTAATACAAATATGGCAAACATGACTGCTCGCAACCGCTTTAAGGAAAAAGTGCAGAAAAGAATATTGATGACTTAAAGAAATAGCCTTTTTAATGTACATTTGTAAATATTTCATATTTCTTTTAAACTAACGTTGGGAAAACTCCATGATGTATGCGTATTTTTCCGAAATAAACCTTAAAATATCAACAGTTGATTAACCGGAAAAATGGGTTATCCGGAACGGTCTCGCCCCCATTATTTCGGTTAAGCGGGGTTTTACTGTACTTTAATTGAAATGCTAAAAACTTAATTTGACTTGAATTTGTGAAAGTTCTTTTTATGTCCACAAAACCTTACACAATACTTTTAAAACTGTGTACTGCTCAATTGCTCAATTAGTACTCTCACTGTCAAACTTAAGGTTCTTACACACCTATCTTGTAGACCTGTAATGGACCAAGGCTACAGTTAATTACCTGAGAGACATCCGCGCTGGCGCTGATGGGCAGGTGCGGGGTAGCGAGCGGCTGGTGCGCTACGTCAGACTTGAACACACTGTTGTGCAGGGGCAGGCTGTTGTTGCTTACTATGGCTGCACCTAACATCAAACCTGCGTTCACAAAAGGTACACGTTACCCTACACCTAGCCCCTCACCTATATGATTCACAGCACACAAACACGCACACACAAAACACTCATTGCCACACCAACATTGGTCACGCAGCAGGCGTTGGTACTGAGGATGAAAATCATGAGCATTGCAAAAATTGGTTGTGTATTTGTTTTGAAGATCATTGCTTTTTGGATTGACTTATGAAAATGTATTAAAAAATTTACCAATTTAAATCAATTAATTATGAGTAAGTTTGGTTGTTTTAAGACAATGTATGTTTTAAGAATAACTTGTGTTTGGTTTCCTTCATGCATTATTAAGATTTCCCTAAAAACATTTTTCATTAAAATGTTTATAAAGAAAAATTGCAACAAGAGTAATTAGATTACTTCAGGAGCGACAAGTTGCCTTGTTGACACCGAACTGCTGTGTTTCAATTATTAATACACATTTTATAAAAGATAATGAAAATAAACTGTCATGTTGTGATCATACAGATAAAGAAAGCAAATTCATTATAAACTATGGAATAATCTTAGATCTTTTCCTTTCATGTCTATTAGATTAAATATTTCAGACTGTAAAACACGTCTTTTTTAGAAGGATTACTGATATTTAGTTGTTTTAGGTTAGGGTGGCTCTAGGCCATGATACAGAATAAACTATGAAAGAAAGATGCCAGAGAACTTACCCATTGAGAAGAAGTGTGAAGAATCTACAGGAAAGCTGGCAAAAAGGAAGTGTGACACTTCACAATACTTCCTCAACTGATTGAGAAAGGGACAAGTTGTCCGAAAATTATCAAGTTTATGTGTATATTTGTGTGACTTTTGCCAGTGAATTAGTTTTAATGTTGATTCTTCACACTTCTTCTCAATGGGCAAGTTCTCTGGCATCCCTTTCTTTTCATCGTTTTTTTCTGAGATTTAGATGATGTAACCCAAAACAACAAAGATGATAACAAAAAGAAATTGCTAAACAATTTATTCATTTAATGAAACGTGAAGTTAGGCGCAAGAGAACGTTTGCGACGAGAATAAAAATAATTCTAGTTTATTTGTTGTTGGTAACCTAAAAAAGCCCAAAGTACCACCAATCTTCAATTAAAATTGTAGCCCTCTAGCTTCAATTAAAATACATAAATGATATTACCTAAAACCTTAGTTAAAAACTTTTTAAATAGAGTGACTAGAACTTTTTATCAGATTACATACATTTACACTATAAAAAATAAGGCAAATATGCAAATGAAAGTAAAATAAAACAACTTAAATCACACCAAAAACAAAAACACAATAATCCACACCAAGTATAACACCAGTAAAATTATATACAGAAACACAAATAAAAACAAATGAGAACACACAGACAATTTTGATAACGGCCAGAAAACCAAGGGCTTTATCAAAAGTAATATTTATTGGAACAAGTGTGTAACACCATTACAAATCTCAAAAGAAAACAGTAAACAAATCAAAGGAAATTTACTTCATAACCAATATTCTGTGCAATGATTGTTTTGATTAATGCTAGCTTGATAAAAAAATTAAGTCACAATAAAAAACTTTAACATAAACAACTTTAAAATGTACTAGTTAAAAGATTTAGTCAATTATATTATGTTTGAATTCTATGACAGTAAATGAATGGTAGAGAACTTACACATTAAGAAGTGTAAATAACTGCAAAGAGAAATCACTGGCAAAAGATCACAAAAAAATACACACAAAATTGTTAATTTTCAGGAATTTTTGTGACTTTTTGCCAGTGATTTATCTTTCCTGTTGATTCACACTTTTTCTCAATGGCATCCCTTTCCTTTCAAAGATTTTTCTGTATTAGGCATAGAGCCACACTAACCTAAAACCTATGTTTGAATACTGGTGGTCCGTTGACAGATTTGCCTCAGAGGTAACAACTCTGGGGATTTCAATAGCAGAGAGGGTTCGGCACTTGTATTTCGGTTATCCTAGTTACCTGCACCAGACATACCTTCTAGGTAGTCCATGGACTGGAAGGAGGGGCTAGGCACGAGGGTGCTGGACGACACGGCCACAGACTCCAGCAGCTGGCAGCCGACCGCCTGCTCCTTCAGCTCTTGCTCCACCCTCTGCAGATCATGACAACGTAACCGGAACATCAACATTAAACTAGGTACATATCTGATGTTTCTTGTGATTTGTCTATTTCGGTTTTCGCTTTCCTAACATTGATATGCTGTTGATACATGTTTTTTAAATTTCTTCACACAAGTTACATCTTGGAAAAGATAACTTTAGCAAAGTCCCAAAATGACTAACAACTACAACATTGTGTAAAACTGGAGAAAACCGTGTCTGAGCTGTGTTCAGTCCATTACATCAAAACTTAATTCTGTCACATAAGCTTTCAAAAACTGAAGCTAACCTACTAAAACCAACCAAAAACTGCAATAAAAAAGTCAGATACGCTATTTACCAAAATCAATGACTAAATTTCTTCTCTTGGACGAATGACTCTTGGTGTTTAGTTTGAAAATAAATGGTTCTAAAACTGATACACTTTTTCTCCCTTTTAGCCCTCTTTTAATCAATAAATTCCTTTCTATTCATCCTATTTGTAGAGTATTAAGTAAGGGATGTATGACAGTCTTTAGATAAAAATAAAATATAAAAAATAAGTAAAATCTAATATTTGGTTTTAAAGTTTGCCCAAATTCTTTTTTGATGAATTACAAAATTATTTGCAGCACACACTGGCTTCAAAGGGGAAAAATTCCCCCTGTCCACTGTGTCAGGTGGCAACATATTCCAAATATCCTTTATTGGTTAGTTTAACATATATACTAAGTTTGAAGTTTAAGAAAGTAATTATTTATTCCGATGCCCCCTCTTACCTGGAACTCCTCCACGAGCTGTTGCTTGTGGAGTATCTGCTGGTCCATGGCAGCGGAGGTGGAGGCGGATGAGGGGGTGGGGACGGGGGGCTTGGTGCTGCCCTTGTCCAGGATGTTGGGGTCCTCCTTCGGCCCACTGCCCTCGCCTGCTGGCGTGTTTCGCACCTGTGGATGTGCCACACAAGAAAATTAATATCTTGCAACTTATTAAAACTTTTACCAAAATCCCCTTCAAGGTTTTAAAAATTCTTTATCTCTTTCAGGTATTGTAGACACCCTGACATATGATTAAACTTAAATTGTTAAACTTAAATAATTTTTCTGTTTTATATTTTTTTGGTTGAAAATTTTAATTGTTTAAAACAATTTTTCTATTTCATAAAGAACCAAATTTTAAATTGACGGACTTCAATCAATTATTGGAGTTTGTGGTCCCAATAAATTATAGAAGTGGAAGCTCCAAACTTCACACGATACCACCATGGGACTTTCTATACCTTTTATACAAATATAAAGATGGGTTCTTGTATTGTAAACACAGAAAAAAACTGAATAATCATGAACAACTTTGAAATCTATTTACCAACTTTTATAAAAAAAAATTAAAATCTAGATAGGCTAACAGCTTTTACATATAACCAATAACTATCCGGTAATTTTTAATTCGTTAATTTTTTACAGGATAAATAAAATACGTCTTACAACACTACAAAGTATATTTACACTTATACTGTACTTATATACAGGACGGTATAATATACACAAAAGATGGTATAACAAGGCGATCAATTTTAATATTTTCTCTGATTTTAATCATTCTCTGATTGGGCCTGATGATGACCGGTGTGACTGTGCAACAATTCATATATCTACCCTGATAATTTTGCCCCTAAAAACTAGTAATTTTATATCCATGTTCCCATATTTAATGTATATGTAATTGTAAATACCAGCCACCTTTGAAAACCCCATATTAGGAATGTTGTAGATATTATCGAGGCCTATTAGGTAATTTAGTTATTATTTTAGAGAGAGGAAAAATATTAAATAGCCTAGTCAATAAATATATAATAGCCTATATTACTATGTAACAAAATTGCTTCATAATCAATATCAATCTATTTTAATAATTTTCTAAATTCCAAATTTAGCTAGTTTTTATATAGTGTATATGTAAATGTGGGCACCAGGAGCCAACAGTGATCTAGTGAACCATGACGTGTGATTTTTTACAACAATACCAGAACCTTCCCTTCTCTTTCATGATGGCCAAGTGTTAACATGTCTTATATATAGCCTAATAGATCCCATTAAATTAGTATTTGGATACTAAAAGTACAAATATTTAATTAGAAAGAGCTACAGGCCGTATCTGACCCTTTTGCAAGGCTGAGAAGATTTATTTACCAATAGCGAAGAATTTTTAAACAGTGGTGAAATCCACCCTTTTTATTGTACCAAGGAAGCCATTTCAATCACAATTTTAGGCCACAAACCTTTTTAGAACTTTCAACTTATTAAAGTCCAAGTCCAATTTTACTATCAATTAGAACTTTCAATTATTAACCAAGCAGAATTTTCAAGTAATTTTATTGTATCCAGTTAAATTTTGAAACTTTTAATATCAAATTGAACAATAGCCTAATAGGTATTTTGAGAGCGTCCCCCAATTGCTGGACATTATAAACTTTTCAATGAACTGTAATTTTTCCACCTGCTACCAAGCACATAATTAATCAGAATCCAAATCATAATTTATTCAGAACTTTATTTAATATTATGTTTATTTATCAAGAGTTTATCAAGTACCAAAGATCATAAGAATAAATTCTAGCGCCGCACGATACCCCAACCTGAGATATGAATTTCATGTGAACCCTGAGACAATCAGACATTTTGTACATTTAATAATTGTCAAGTTTCCCCAAGTTTGTAAATATATTGTTAGTCCCTTTTCCTTTTAAGGAATATCTGTTTTGTATGTTTTTTTTTAAATAAATAATAGGTTTGTTCAGTTTTCATTGTAGGCAGGGACGCCATTATTTTAGTGTAATTCATTGTAAGCAGTGAAGAACGCATAGACAGTTGAAGTAACATTACCCATACCCCTAGCTAGCAGAACACAATAACTCCTGAGTTTTATTTATAAAAATTCAAGTAGGTTAAGTAAGAAAGAAAGAAAGAAAGAAATTATTATTATTATTATCAAAATAAAATAATCAATAAATAAAAAAATTATATCGAAGAAGTTTATTTATTAGCTGGTTGAAATCGATTGCCTTGTTGTACCATCATTTGTGTAAGTTAGGGATGTGTCGGTTGTTAAAGTCGGTTGTCGGCTTTACCGGTTTTTTACAAAAAACCGAAACCAAGAACCCATGGTCAAATGTCTGTTTCGATGGTCAAATGTCGGTTTCGGTTTTCACAGTAGTAAGTGCTCGGTTTTCACTGTAGTAAGTGCTCATATTGTAAATAAGCATTATAATGTTGTACAAGTATTGAATGACAACCTAAACAACGATAAACAAAAGAAGTGGTTGAAATAAGACTCCTCCCGACAACTAATCACTTCCTTTCCAGTCCCAAAATAACTTTCAAGTAACACAAAAGGAGAACTGACAGGAGTTCTACGGAAGAACACGAATGAGGAAAACAGATAAGGAAGCAAGGGGAGGGGGTGGGGAGGGTTTGGTTGTGACAACAAATTTGACCTTGACAGGTCCCGAGCACAATTATCAGTCACTGTTAAACATGTTTCTCTCTGAGTACGGAAATGTTTATTGTTTTATAATTGTGCTATTTTCCCATTATAAATTTAAATTAAACTGATTTTGTTTATTTTATATTATTGTAAGATACTGGTGAAATCAATATTAAGTTGCAATTGACAAGGTTGTAATATAGGTTAAAAACTAACCATAAAATGGCTACTAAATAATTGTAAAATGGCTACAAATTTAAAATTGTATACATTATTTAAAATAAAATCACTTAAAACAGGATAAAGCCAATTAGGAATTTTTAGTGTTCTTCTGCTTCAACGGGATTCATTGTTTGTCATATACTCTCAGAGGCATTGAATGACAGGTACAGATAAGTGATTTATTGCTCTCTATTCATGAAAGGTGCTAATGGAAGATGTCTGAAAGTGAGCTAACACCTACCTAGAGCCTGGATTCAACAAAATGTCAGTCTGTCTTTCTGCCTAGGAGTTTTATTTTTGATCACTTCCTTGTTTAAAATGTTCTTGTTTGTTTTTTATAAACAGTATTTACGATTAGATTCTGGGTTTCCAAAGTCTGCAAAACTAAAATATCAGCAAAAACAGGTAAAATTACTTTGTTTTTAGAATTCGGCCTCCAGTAGGCTAAACTTAAACCTTAACATCTTAACAAAGTTTAAATTAAAGATTATTTAGACTACGTTATTGCCCTAGGCTAACTTGTTATTATTTGGCTAAACAAAGTTTTAAGCCTAGGTGATTAATTAATTTTGTAATGGCCCATTATATTTAATTTAAATTCAATTGATTTGTCTTTGATTGATTACTTATGACTTTTTAACCAACTCTCCTGCATAGTGTCTCTGCAGCAGAATTTATTTTATGTAAACCAGTGAAACAAAGTATGAAATAGGGATTTATAGGTACCGGTATATAATTAATTAAAAGTTTTTTAGGCAGAATTTCAGAATCTAGGTAGAAACTTAAATTTAAAGTATCGAAGAGACAGTTATTAGGTAAGTGCATTGAAAAATAATTGAAACCGACAACCGCTTTTTGTAAAAAACCGAACCGATATAAAATGCAACCGACCTATCCCTAGTGTATATTTTACCATCTTGTATGTAAGTACGGTATAAGTATAAATAAATATACTTTGTAGTGTTGTAAACGTATTTTAATTATCCTGTTTAGTTATAACAACACGTATCATGCTACTAAAGAAATTATTTAGTTTTTTACCTAAAACAGTGAAGAGTTATCAAAATAAATGTTTATAGTTGTCTAGGTAAAAAAAACTATAAAATGAAATAGAAAATTCTAAAAGATAGCCTAACATTTACCAAGTGTTATCTGTACCTGTTGGACTTCAGGCGAGGTGAGGCTGTTGTCAGATAGGGCGGTGGACAGGCGGTTCTTGCGCAAGAGGGATTTCTGCGGCGCATTGTGCTTTGGCCCCAGCTGCTCTGCCAGCCGCCCTGCACAAACAACACAATGATACATACGCAGGCTTGAAAGACACAAAACTACTTGGACTTTCACTAATCACAAGAATTGGGCTAGGTTTTAGGAAAAAGCACAAGGTTTGAACAGTTCAGTAGAGGGAAAAATATAGGATACAGCTAACTCACCTTATGAGTGAAATAACACATAATGTTCATCCAATACCCCCGTAGCAGCAAACCTACGTACTCAGCGAATTTCCAATGCATATATATGTATCTTAATACCACATAAAGCCACATACCAAGTTTCATCAATATACATTCAAAAATAAACGATTTATGACATTTTAATTATTCTCCATAAGAATAACATGGCGGCTGAGTATGCAGGTTTGCTGAAGCAAGGAACACAAAAAATGGGGTTTTATACAAATATCAATATAACTCATGTAGATAAAGCCACATACCAAATTTCATTAATTTATTTTCATAATGAAAGCAGATAACACGTTACTTATTCTCCATAAGAATAACATGGGGCTGAGTACGCAGGTTTGCTGCTACGGGAGCCTTTGGTAAAAAATTGTTTTTTTGAGCAAATATCAATGGTTCACAACCAGATGAAGCCGTATACCAAGTTTCATCAGTATACGTTCATAAATAAGTGAGATATAAAATTTTTATTTTCCTCCATAAGAATAACATTAGACAACGTACTGTGTTTAGCACTTTCAATATCTCAGTAACCAATTGACGTAGAGAAATGATCAAAATACCAAATTGTGTGTTTTTTTAAGCTGAATCCAATGGGAAAAACTAAAATTTGAATATTTCCAAAATTATATATACAAAATTCGAAAAACCTATTTTTGGGGTACAAAACCCCCCCAAAATACCCCTTCGGATAGAGCGATCTGGCTGGTTTTCAAACTTAAAGTCATAAATGTTGCTTTACACGTTTATACCAAATTTCATCAAAATCGGATAATTGTTACGAGAGTTATCGTGCTCACGGACACATATATATGTATATATATATATATATATATATATATATATATATATATATATATATATACAGTTTCGAACGAATGGTGTTTTTGGGGTCTGGGGACCTCAAAACGAAAAGTTATCACGGTCCCGGGCCTAGGTCTTACCATGCCGACTACGGTAATAGCTTCTTCCCTATACGGAAATTCGATAAAAAAGGTAATATTTCGGCTATAATTTGTATCAAACTTATTAATAAATAGAATTTTAGGCCTATTTTAAAATGTTTTGTGTTAAGTGGTTTTAATTGAAGACTTTTTGTTAAAACCTCAAGAACGGAGAAACAAATTAAAGAAAAGTTTTATAAAGTAACAATACCCCCATCGCAGCAAACCTGCGTACTTAGCGAATTTCCAATGCATATATAAATATATGTCTCACTAACTTACTACTAAAGCTAATTATCAAGTTTCACAAAAATACATTCATAAACAAGTGATATGTAACATTTTATTCTCCATAAGAATAATACTAGGGTTGAGGACGCAGGTTTGCTGCAACGAGGAAGATAAGTAATTTGTTTTTTATTGCAATTATCATTATAACTGAACCATGAGAAGCTACATACCCAGTTCTATTAATTTAGGTTCATAATTAAGGGAGATAGACAACTTTACTTATTCTCCATGTGAATGACGTGGGGGCCGAGTATGCAGGTTGCTGCTACGGGGACTATAAAAAACTTGTTTTTGTGCTAATATCAATATACCACAGCTAGTTGAAACCACATACCAAGTTTCATCAATATACATTCATAAATAATCGAGATATCAAATTTTATTTATTCTCCATAAGGATAACATTGGACAACGTACTGTGTTTAGCACTTTGAATATCTCTGCAACAGTTGGATACAACAATTAAAACACACAAATTTAAGTTTTGTTGAGCTAAACATATTAATAAAAAGAAATGTGTGGTTTTTAGTAAAATTATCTGAGAAAAATCTAAAAACCTCTTTCCTATAAGATTAACATGGAACATTTTATGGACGCGTTTTTTGACTTTTCTCTACAACCACTTAACGATTTAAAGATTCAAAATACCAAATTATTTGTTTTTTTAAGCTCTATAAAATGGCTATAACTAAATTGAGTGATTTTAAATATTAGGGGGAAAAATTCAAAAAACTGATTTTTGGAAAATTTAAAACCCCCATAAAACCCTCTTCCCATAGTCCGATCGATCTGGTTTTCGAACTTAGTCATAAATGCTACTTTCCACATTTGTGCCAAATTTCATCAAAATCGGGCGTTTCTTTCAAAAGTTATCGCGGTGACGGACACATATATACAGGGTGAATCTCGTAAGTTGTCCAGTATTGATTTCAGACAAACCGTTGGTCCTACGATGATGAAATAAAATTATTTCCCACTAAACCAACCCCAAGGAATAACGTAAAAATATTTTTAACGATTTTTAAATACAGGGTGTACCAGAAACTGAGGGTCACTAGTCCGAATCTACGAAATATCAAATACAAACGTATATCATGATATACATCAAATTAAAGCTCTTTTCAATCCAAACCATTTGGCGGAATCGGATTTTGATTATTATTGATTCATTTCAAAATGGCGGCTGTTTTTGTGAAAAAATTAGTATTTTTTTGAATACCCTGTATTTTTCTTAAAAATGCAGATATCTTGATTCTGATTCAAATATCGCATTCCTTATGAGCTAAGCTTTATTTTGATATGCAACACTTCAATATTATCTCAAAAACAAAAAGTTTCAAAAATATCAGTTTTTGAAAATATGTACATAGCCAAAACTCAAAAATTTCAAATAGCACTATATGTCAAATAGCATATCATTTTAAAGGTATTGCAATTCTAAGAAACCTTCAAATTTAAACCTTATGCGTATCTATTTTGGTTTTCGAGTTATCAACAAAAAACATGTTTTCCCACATTAAAACACATGTTATTTGTTAAACATGGTGGTAATAGTCAGCTTTACCAGCCTTTACCACCATGTTTAACAAATAACATGTGTTTTAATGTGGGAAAACATGTTTTTTGTTGATAACTCGAAAACCAAAATAGATACGCATAAGGTTTAAATTTGAAAGTTTCTTAGAATTGCAATACCTTTAAAATGATATGCTATTTGACATATGGTGCTATTTGAAATTTTTGAGTTTTGGCTATGTACATATTTTCAAAAACTGATATTTTTGAAACTTTTTGTTTTTGAGATAATATTGAAGTGTTGCATATCAAAATAAAGCTTAGCTCATAAGGAATGCGATATTTGAATCAGAATCAAGATATTTGCATTTTTAAGAAAAATACAGGGTATTCAAAAAAATACTAATTTTTTCACAAAAACAGCCGCCATTTTGAAATGAATCAATAATAATCAAAATCCGAATCCGCCAAATGGTTTGGATTGAAAAGAGCTTTAATTTGATGTATATCATGATATACGTTTGTATTTGATATTTCGTAGATTCGGACTAGTGACCCTCAGTTTCTGGTACACCCTGTATTTAAAAATCGTTAAAAATATTTTTACGTTATTCCTTGGGGTTGGTTTAGTGGGAAATAATTTTATTTCATCATCGTAGGACCAACGGTTTGTCTGAAATCAATACTGGACAACTTACGAGATTCACCCTGTATACATATATATACATATATATTAGTGATGGTCAAAACCAGAAATTTCGAATCTCGAAACCGAAACCGAAACTTACAAAATCGAATCTCGAATCTCGAAACTCAAATTGCGAAACCCTATTTACTTGCCTGGGCATGGTTATGAAAAATAAATCCAGAAAAATTAATTAAAACTAATTATATATTTTGGTTAGAAATTTTCTTTCAGAAATAAAAAATCAATAATACAAAAAAGGTGAAGGTAGACGACCGATGACAGTAGGCTTTTGACATTTGCATTATTGATCGAAACACGGGCGTGATTTCTGTTAAAAAAACAACAATAAAGACACAAAAAATCTCAGCAGTTTCGAGTTTTGATTCTCGAAACTCACCGATCGAATCTCGAAACCGAAACTTTTCCAAAGTTTTGGTGGTTTTGAGATTGAAGTTTTGGTTTTGACACATCACTAATATATATAAATTTGAACAAATAGTGTTTTTGGCATCCGGGGACCTCAAAACGAAGTTATCATGGTCTCGGGCTTAAGTCTTACCATGCCACCTACGGTAATAGCTTCTTCCCTAAAGAGAAATTCGCTAAAACAGGGTGATCAAGATGAAAACCATGGGTAACAAAATCCTATGTAGATTTAGTCTCCCGGTGCCAGATAAATTTAGCTGCAGACCTTTTTTAAGTAGGCTATTAAAGTTATTAAAACAATTATCAAGCTGTATATACATTTATTAAAGGTATTTTCTTTTTGCATTTTTGTAACTTCATCCTCAATTTGCTGAACGAGGCAATAGCTAAACCCAAATGAGCTCGAGGTAAATGACTGATGTCCTCTTCGTAAGAGAAAATTGGAAAAGTTTTTAAATGAAAAATATTTAAGAGACAGTACTGCAGTGGCATGATCGTCCTTTTAGTATAAAAAGATAAAGAAGCCTCCACATGCAAAATGTTAGGAGTATGAAGAGAGTAAAGCAGTCACATAATCTCCAGAGTGTACCAACATTCGCTCGTAATAGTACCTGCGATGGCGGCGGGCTTGGTGTTGAAGGGGCCGTCCTCCTGAGGCAGGACCCTCACAGCCTCGGGCACCTCGTGCAGCCCGGCAGGGGGGTGGGGGGGAGACATCATGATGGAGTGGGGGTAGTCCAGCAGCAGCTGCACCACGTTGGTGTGGCCACCCTTCGCCGCCTCGATCAGCATCGTCGAGTTGTCCTGCACACAGCATGGTTATAATGTAGTCAATGTGATATTTCAAGTGTTTCACTACAAAGTTGAAACACTACTTCACCTTACACATACTTCTGTAAAGGTCTGTGCAGTCGATCTATTTAAGGATTTCTAGCTAACCGGAAGAGAGCTTGTAAAAACAGCTGTAAGGTAACGTGACCACCAATCCAATCTGCAGTGTTGCTGGAAACACGATATTTATAGTACGCGTAGCAAATTTTCCTCATCATTGTAATTCAAATAAACATTGTTTAACTGCTTACATTCTTTTATCAGCTGTTATTTTATGAAACTAATATATTGTATTGATTTAGTTTGGATTAGTTTTGTATTATTTGATTAATGGATTAAGGGTTTAAATTTAGTGACAATTAACAAATAGCTGTACCATTATCATCCCCTGTAAAGTAGGCAACAATTATAGTATGTTATCGATTTAAGCATTAGCTGAACGGAATCGCAAGACATTACTCTTATGGAAAGTCATACCTGGGCTAAAAGCTCTACGAACCTGTTTCACTACAACTTCACTTTACAACGAAAAATAGAAGTTAACCCAGCAGAAGTCGTACGAAATTGAAATGTCGTGGAGTCACACACAGTTTTTTTGACCAGGTTTAAAAACGATTATTTTTTGTTAAAAATCCAAATTGCATTTGAATCCAAACGTGAAAATATAATCATTTCTGACCTTTTTAAATTACATTTAACATATTCTCAACTGAAATAATTGTTTAAAATCCATCTGTTTATTTGTGCATGTAAAAATAAATGTTAACTGATCAATCCCTAAACAAAGACATCAAAATGTATAATTTTAAAAATATTTGTAAAAAAAAATTAATGAATACAAAAATGTGTTAAGGTAGTAAAATATATAATTAGCTAAAAACATGTAAAATATTAAGTTTAAATTGTGTAAAACCTGTTTCTGATATAGACCAAAACTTCCAAAAATACACGGCAGCCAAAAAACTGTGGAAAGTGTGTACAGTGTTCATGGAATGATCAAATAAAATAAAATCAAAACATCTTTATTTTACAATATACATGCACAGTTGTACAATAATAAATAGCGTCAAGACTTAGCCTATCTATTTCAAATACAAACATAAATATTATAACTACTTTTCAGAGTCGAAAATTCAAAACCAGAATTCAAAAATACATTAAGTTGGTCTCATTAAAAGATAATCAGTTAAAGTATTCCTCAATTGAATATAATGACTTCTCTATTAAAAATCTTTTTAATTTGGTTTTAAACAATTTAGTATTATTTTCATTCTTTAAGCTTGCAGGCAATTTTCTAAAAAAATAAATATCCTGCCTAAGTTGGTTTTTTCTTATAAAATTCTAATTTGTGTTGATGGCGTGAGGTTACAATATCTCTTTTGAACCTAGTGTTATAGTTATGAATTTCCAAAGGCTCTATTCTTATATTTTCTTCTCTCGCAAGACATATTGTTTCATATATGTATGCTCCATAAACTGTTAAAATATTCAGGTCTTTAAAATACAATTTTACAGAGTCATCAAACTTTAGGTGTAATATAATTCTTATTGCTCTTTTTTGTACGATTAAAATTTTATTTAAATTAAGTTTGGAAGTGGCACCATATAATGCTATACCATAACATATATGTGAATGAATATGGGCAAAATATATATTTTTTGAGTGCATCTAAATTACACAAATATGACATCCGTTTCAATGCATACAATCCTGAACTGAGTTTTTTTAACAAATTTTCAATATGAAAATTCCAATTTAAATGTTCATCTACATGAAGCCCCAAAAACTTTACCTGGGAAATTTTCCCTATTGGCTCTGAATCTATTTCTAAATTAGGTTGAGGATAATTTTTTCTATTTTTAGCAGAGAATGTCATAAAATTTGTTTTTGATGTATTTAGAAAAAGGTTATTTTGTTGAAGAAATTGTTTAATATTTTCTAGTTCTATGAATGCTGATATTTCCAAGTCATCCACTGTTTTCCCAGACACTTTTAAATTTGAATCATCAGCATACAGGCATAATTTACATTTTTCAGGGTGTACAATAAAATGGTGCATATCTTTTATATAACATAGAAATAAAATTGGGCCTAATATTGAACCTTGATGCATGTGAGGTAGAGTGACGGCTGACACTGCTGACACCCACAAAACATTTATTTTACAAAAAGTACTACCGGTAACCCAGTCTTTTAGACTGCTATGCGAGCTCTTAAGAATTTTAATTAATTTAAAAAGCAACAAATTTTATTATTTTTTTCTCATTTATTTGATGTAGGCTAGTTGACTGATATCTCGAGAAAACCTTGTGTGGGGTCATGTGGTGTTGCGTGTACCTTCAGCTTGTGGAACGGGTCGGCGGAGTGAGCCAGCAGCAGCTCCACGACCGCCAGGTGGCCCCCGGCGCAGGCCAGCGACAGCGGCGTGTGGTCGTTGTTGGTGGTCTGGCGGTTCACATCGGCGCTCTTGCTGATGAGGAATTGCACGGTGCACAGGTGGCCGGCCCGGCACGCCTTCATCAGAGGCGTCCGACCGCCCTCTGACTCGTGTTCCTGCAACACAGTGCTTGTGAGACAAGGCAAGGTTAAAGTATCACTAATCTATATTGATGTCTGAGGTATAGGTAGAATATTCCAAGAGAAGAACATGTGCAGAAGCCACATCCTACCAGGGAAAAACAATACTATAAGTTAAATTTCTTTTAATAGTAAAAGTTCATAGGAAAATCATCATTGAAATAGTTTAACATAACATTATAAGCTTCAGAATAAATTCTATAACGAAAATATAGGGGTGTGCGAGTACTCAAAACTTTGAGTTTTCGGCCGAGTATTTTAATACTCAAACTAGACTCAAAGTTTTGAAAACTACTCGAAAGTTCGAGCGAGTATTTCCTGCCGATTTCCGGACGATCGCAACGATTGCGACCGGCCAAAACGCGTAGTAACGGCCGCAAAAGGCAATCGTATCACATAAAATCGGCCGAAAATGATGACCGCGAACGATTGCAACCGGGCAAAACGTGTTGTAACGGCCGCAAAAGGCGATCGCATCATATAAAATCGGTCAAAAATGATGATCGGACTGCGTAATTTCGGCCGTGACTAACGATTTCGTCATTTAATATTTATTATAAGCAATGTCTGGACCAGGTGAAATTGGCCAAATGAAAACAGACCGTGTTTTGTTTGTCAATACGTAATCCAGTTTGATTGTACTGGTCAAAACTTTGTATTGCTACTCATGTATTAGTTGGAAACTATGTTTAGATTATCAAATCTAGGTGGTATCCAACTATCTAGGATGGTATTTTAAACTACCAACTGATGGCAAATACTCGAAACTCAAAAATAATTGGCACTACTTGACTCGGCTCGATTAATAAAGTCACTACTCGCACACCCCTACAAAAATATTAATTAAAAATACTACTTTTTTAATACTTAGAATTTCAATTCAATTCAAAATATTTGAAAAAAAATTTAAACGTATGATATCAATCATAGGGATTTTTTTATATGACAAAACAAATGTATAGCCAATAATTAAGAAAGAACATTTCCAACAGCAAGTTTTTATAATAAAACTTTAGCCTTTACTTTAGGGTTTTTGTAATGGAATTTAAGCCTTTTTTTGTTTTGTATATTATAAAAACGTATTCATAGTTAAGCTAAAAAATTATAAACTTCACGTGTAATTATGATTCAGATGTCAAACGCCAATATATTTTTGACTAACCAGTATCTAATTGGCTCTATTTAAGAACAATTCAATTCCCAGTGAAATCCATATTCTTTTTAATCAGACTGCCAACGTGTATCGGAAGGCATGAAGTAGTGTATTGGTCCCGGCTACACAAGTAGTACCTCTGACAGGTCATGTCAGAGGTACTGATGCGACCTGAAAACTCTGTCAACAGACCTTGGCCAGAAGGTTACACGAACTTAACGTAACAACTAATTCAAATACTCAAAGTTATAAGCTTTACCAGATTGGCGCCGTATTGTATGAGCAGGTCAGCTACGTCCGTGTGGCCGTTCTCACAAGCGTAGGTCAGTGCTGTGTCACCGGTCTGCGTCTGCGCGTGCACGTCTGCTCCCGCCTCTAGTAGGTACCTGTCATCAGTATGTTGTAAACCTGTGCACCTCAACTAGCACTTAATATTGGAAAATATTGATTGAAACTGACCATTAAATGTTGGAGAATAATGATAATGTTTCTCTACTTTACTTCTATGCATTTTTTGTCGACTGACATTCGGTTGTTGTTTACTTTTTGTAAGAATTCGATGCAGTAGCTACCTTGTTTATTAAATGTAATAAAATCATGTTAATTCTGCATATTTGTGGGATTCATTTTATGGGGTTTAAAATAATGGGGTTGATATTATTAAATACTTTTTCACTATATCCGTTTACATTAACAAAGCTTACTAAAAGTTCACTTATCCAAAAATCGTAAATTTTAGAAGTTTAAAATACCCCCGTCGCAGCAAACCTGCATACTCAGCGAATTTCCAATGGAGATATAAATGTCTTAATACTACATAAAGCCACTTACCAAGTTTCATAAAAATATATTCACAAATAAGCGATATATACAATTTTAATTATTCTCCATAAGAATAACATTGGGGCTGAGTACGCAGGTTTGCTGCAACAAGGAACACAACAAATTGTTTTTTATGCTAATATCAATATAACTCAACTAGGTGAAGTCGTATACCAGTTTTTATTCATTTATGGTCATAATTAAGGGAGACGGAGCATTTAATTATTATCCATAAGAATAACATGGGGCCTGAGTACGCAGGTTTGCTGCTACGGGAGAATTATGCAAAAACAATTTTTTGGAGCAAATATCAATAGACCTCAACGAGATGAAGCTGTATACCAAGTTTCGTCAGTATACGTTCATAAATAAGCGAGATAAAAAAAATGTCTTTTCCTCCATAAGAATAACATTAGACAACGTACTGTGTTTAGCACTTTCAATATCTCGGTAACCAATTGACGTAGAGGAATGATCGAAATACCAAATTGTGTGTTTTTTAAGCTGAATCGAATGGTCAAAATAAAAATTTGACTTTTTCAAAAATTATGTGTAAAATATTCAAAAAACCCATTTTTGGGGTACATAACCCCCCAAAAATACCCCTTCGGATAGGTCGATCGGTCTGGTTTTCAAACTTAAAGTCATAAATGCTGCTTTACATGTTTATACCAAATTTCGTCAAAATCGGATAATTTTTACGAGAGTTATCGTGCTCACGGACACATATATCTATATATATATATCTATATATATATATCTATATATATATATATATATATATATATATATATATATACCCCCGTAGCAGCAAACCTGCGTACTCAGCGAATTTCCAATGCATATATATGTATATTAATACCACATAAAGCCACATACCAAGTTTCATCAATATACATTCATAAATAAACGATTTGTGACATTTTAATTATTCTCCATAAGAATAACATGGCGGATGAGTATGCAGGTTTGCTGAAGGAAGGAAAAAAAAAAATGGGGTTTTATACAAATATCAATATAACTCATTTAGGTAAAGCCACATACCAAATTTCATTAATTTATTTTCATAATTAAGGGAGATAACACGTTACTTATTCTCCATAAGAATAACATGGGGCTGAGTACGCAGGTTTGCTGCTACGGGAGCCTTTGGCAAAAAATTGTTTTTTTTAGCAAATATCAATGGTTCACAACCAGATGAAGCCGTATACCAAGTTTTGTCAGTATATGTTCATAAATAAGCGAGATATAAAATTTTTCTTTTCCTCCATAAGAATAACATTAGACAGCGTACTGTGTTTAGCACTTTCAATATCTCGGTAACCAATTGACGTAGAGAAATGATCAAAATACCGAATTGTGTGTTTTTTTAAGCTGAATCAAATGGTAAAAACTAAAATTTGACTATTTCGAAAATTATATGTAAAAAATTCAAAAAACCCATTTTTGGGGTACAAAACCCCCCCAAAATACCCCTTCGGATAAAGCGATCTGGCTGGTTTTCGAACTTAAAGTCATAAATGTTGCTTTACACGTTTATACCAAATTTCATCAAAATCGGATAATTTTTACGAGAGTTATCGTGCTCACGGACACATATATATATATATATATATATAGATGAAAAATAAGTAACATGAGTACCCTGGAGAAAACATTTTAATTAATTAACTCCAGGGTACTCATGTTACTTATTTTTCATCTATCATATAGTAGCCCTTCTATGTGAATTTAATTTAATATATATATATATATATATATAGATAGATAGATATATATATATATATACAGTTTTGAACGAATGGTGTTTTTGGGGTCTGGGGACCTCAAAACGAAAAGTTATCATGGTCCCGGGCCTAGGTCTTACCATGCCGACTACGGTAATAGCTTCTTCCCTATAGGGGAAATTCGCTAATTCCCTATAGGGGAAATTCGCTAAAATACAAATGTCAACACAAGTCAACATTATAAAATAATTTGTTTAAATATACAAAAGTTAAATGTATTTTTAAAACGCTAGTTTTGAAATAGATGTTATCAAATGGAGAATCCATGAAACAAAATTTTAAGGTGACATCATACGATCTATCATACAGCACAGCAAAATATCTGTTAAGTTTCTTAAAAATACCGAAATTAAAAAAAAAATATTAGAAAGTCCCAATATGTTTTTGACGTTGCTTCCCATGAATCTTCTCGGTGTATACGGGGGGTTGAAATGTCTATATAAAACGCTAATTTTTTTATGTAGGTAAGTAGGGAAATAGGAAATCCACCACACCAAATTCGAAGGCGTTATCGAGATAAAAAACAATTGCATAGTATATTAGGCTACTTAGTCAAAGTGATACGACCCCAAAAGGTATAATTTTCTTGCCGGCCTGAAACTTTTACAGCTGAATTAGATCTACCAAAGGATGAAAAAAATCCATATTATAAACTTTGAAACTGGAGTTTAACAATATGGCGGCCATTCAAATATGGTGGATACACGTTTTTAATAAATTAGTCATATCTCGATTATTTATCGAAATTTGCAAAATATTTATCTGTTGTATAGATAATTTTATTTTTAAAATAAAGTGTTCAGACAATATTTTCTGTATATGGCCTGGTTTTCTATTTATTTAATAAAATATGTAAAAATGACATGGCATATATTGCTTTAACTCACTATGTCTCCTAAACCATGCATTTTACTTGAAAAACACTTATTATATAAAAGATAGACAAAACTATAAGCTTCACAATGATGCACAACATAAAGGGATTTAAACTATATATGTAAATACAAGAGGCGCAGAAGTGGTGGATGGTGACGCTCGGTCCGATGAGGCGACGCGGGCCGGCATCAGTGGCGCCAACGTTAGACTACGGCTTCTTACAAAACTGTTGTTTGGCCTACCTTTAATAAGTAAGGGTTTGTATTAAAATATGTGGACTTTAAAAGAGAATATAATAAAATGTATTTATTATACGTGAACCATTATTACTTTAATCAAATATACCAATTCTGAAATTTAAAAGCCAAAGCTATTATTACGCCATAAACAAAACTACCTTTAGATTGTATTTCTTTGCCTTAAAAATGTCACTACTGTAGTTCCAGATATAAAACACTACAAATATTATTAAAATTGCTATACATTACTAATAGCTATGCGTTTAAATTTAATATTAATAGCAAAAACTAGCCAACTTGAAATGGAAGACGTGTTTGCTCATCCACTTGGTCCTTTGCCTTGGAGTTTAGCTAACCCTGATGGATCCTTAAGGCTACAAATACAGCTGTATTGGGAAAATACTCAGAAAGTAAAGTAGAAAAAGAAGAGGGTCATTTAACAGATTCATCAATGATAGTTGACGGTATTGCAGTTCTACACAAAATACACAGTCATGGGTACACCTTTCATTGCATGTCCAAAGATGTATTCTCAATTATTCTAAAAACAAATTAAACCAGCAAGACGATAGATGTTGTATTTGATGACTAAAGGCCAGAGTCAATAAAAATGCAGAAAGAAATCGAAGAGGTAGTAATGAAGGGACGCTTTTCCTAGGTTTCAAGGGTGTACATAAAATTCATGGCTGGAAGAGACTTCTAAAAAACTGTGAAAGTAAGAAAACTTGTGCAGGTTTTTAGCGGAGAGCTGTTCGGCTGACGAAAAGCGATGCCTTCTGGCTGACAAGGTTCTCTTCATCACATACAATCCAGAATGTTTAAAAATAACGCGTCAAGTCAAGGTGTTACCAAAGTGTCGGAGCTATTTTCAACACATGAGGAAGCCGACACAAGAATGATGTTACATATACACCATGCTTCCGCAGAATACAAAACCATCATATGTGTTTCTGATGATGTAGACGTCCTAGTGATTGCCCTTCACGCTGTCCAGTTCATTTGTGAAAAATGCAATATATATGGGAAGCGAGGACAAAAACATTCCACCATATTAATTGGTATTTGAGGTATAATTTCTCAATTAGGGAACAATACTGTAAAGACTTTGGTAACTCTACATGCATTAACAGGATGTGACAACGTCAGTTCGTTTGCTGGACGGGGAAAAATTAAAGCATTAAACATTCTCTCCCCTTCTGACGAATTTCTAGACACACTTATGTCACTTGGAAACGATTGGTGGACAGTTACTGATGATATTTTCAAATCTATTGAGAATTTTGTGACGCAGGTCTATCTGAAAGGTACCAAAATAGCAAGTGTGAATCTCCTTCGTCATCACCTCTTTCAAGCAAAACTGGGAACAGTAAGGTCCGATGAGCTACCAGCTTGCGCAGATTGTACCAACAATGCCTCAGAGCTAACTACCAAGCTGCAATCTGGAAAAGATCTCTAGAGTGTTGTCCAGAAGTCCCTTCCCCACAAAACAACGGCTGGGAAGTAGGAGATTACAGTATTGGTATTAAATGGATGACAGGCTTGCCAACTCTTCCAGCTGTTATGGAACTACTGAGCTGCAAATGTTCCCGAGCGTGCAAACCACCTAAATGCTCGTTTGGCAAGTGGGATAAAATGCACGGCTTCCTGCAAAATTCATAATTGTGGAAATATGCTAAATAACATTGACGACAAAGAAGAAATTATTAGTTGTGAATCGTCAGACAGCGAAGGCGAATTATAAATTATAAATAATTTGTTAAAGCAGGAAATCATCTCTTTTAAATTTTTGTAAGTAATTCAACATTTATTGTACAATTTGAATATTGAAAATATCGTCTCATGCTTGTATGGTTTCTAAATGGTGCATCTAAAATCTCTTTAGTTTAAAAATGTAATAATCTTTTTGCAATCAGTCCAAGGTCATTTGTACTTGGATTTGCAACTAAATATTATGACATGGGTTCAAAAGTTTGTTATTCGATCTTTAATTCTTTCATTTGTGGAGGAATCGTAGGTCCTTCAACCTTTTGTTCCATTTAAAATAATCATTTCCACAGTACCAATCTCAAATGTTTATATAACCATTGTGTTTAAACACTACAGTTATATCATTTTAATTAACACGATCGTAGGTCTGTACCAAATCATAATTTCTTTCAATAAATATTGAAAGAAATATCAGGAAAGTGGAATTCAATATTGTATTTACGTTTGGTACCCTATTGACAATGAATGAGTTTGTTGAAAAATACCTAACTAAACATTAAAATGAAGTGGTATGAGAATGACTTAGTTTTTCTCTGTTTTTCTTTCAAAATACTGAAAAAAATTCATACAGTAGTAATAAATAACCCCAAAAACCTAAATAAATAATTATAACTTAGTATAAATAATAATATTTACGCTCATTGCAAATAGGAGTCCTTTCTACTTCTTATATAATTTGTTTACAATTGTATAAATTGTTATGAATTTATTTTTCAGCCACGTATTTTATCAAGATTTAGTGTTGGACTGGATTTTGACTGGATTGGAAACTAGTAAACAAATAGATTGCAAATGTCAGAGGTACGAATACTTAAATTTAAACGCCTAGATATTAGTAATGTATAGGAATATTTATAATATTTATAGTGTTTTATATCTGGAACTACAGTGAAATTCGTAAGGTAAAGAAATACAAACTAAAGGTAGTTATGTTTATGGCGTAATAATAGCTTTGGCTTTTAAATTTCAGAATGTTTATATTTTAATTAAGTAATAATGGTTCACGTATAATAAATAATTTTATTCTATACTCTTTAAAGTCCACATATTGTAATACGAACCCGTTCTTATTAAAGGTAGGCCTAATAGCAGTTTTGTAAGAAACCGTAGTCTAACGGTGGAAGCTACTGATGCCGGCCCGCGTCGCCACATCGGACCGAGCGTCGCCATCCACCACTTCTGTGCCTCTTGTATTTACATATATAGTTTAAATCCCTTTATGTTATGCATCATTGTGAAGCTTATAATAAGTATTTTCAAGTAAAATGCATGGTCTAGGAGATAGTTTCATTAAATAAATAGAAAACCAGGTCATATACAGAAAATATTGTCTGAACACTTTATTTTTAAAATAAAATTATTCATACAACGAAAAAAGAATTTGCAAATTTTGTTAAATAATAACCGAGATATGACAAACGTGTATCCGCCATATTTGAATGGCCGCCATATTGTTAAACTCCAGTTTCAAAGTTTATAATACGGGTTTTTCATCCTTTGGTAGATCTAATTCAGCTGCATAAGTTTCAGGGCGGCAAGAAAATTATACCTTTTGGGGTCGTATCACTTCGACTATGATTTTATAATTCTTAAATGTATCATATCAGGATAATATTATAAAATCTCTTAGGCCTTCTACAAGCCATAACACACATAAGCCAAATTAGCCCGTCTTCTGGCCTAAAGCCAGTTGAAGCTTCATTTTAGCGAATTTCCCCTATAGGGAGGAAGCTATTACCGTAGGCCTCATGGTAAGACTTAAGCCCGAGACCATGATAACTTTTTGATTTGTGGTCCCCAGATGCCAAAAACACCATTTGTTCAAATTTGTATATATATATATATATATATATATATATATATATATATGTGTCCGTAAGCACAATAACGCTCATAAAAAAGGTCCGATCTTAATGAAATTTCATACTAAAGTGTAAAGTACCATTTATTTGAACGAGTTCGAAAACCAGACGAATCACACCATTCAAAAGGGGGTTTGTACCCCAAAATTTTTTTTGGGGTTTTCGTATGTAATTTTTATTTAAATCAAAGCTCATTTATACCACTGAATTCAGCTTAAAAAAATGTTGTATTTTGATCATTGCTCTACGTCAATTGATTACTGAGATATTGCAAGTGCTAAACACACTACGTTGTCTAATGCGATTCTTATGGAGAAAAATAAAAATCTTATATCTCGCTTATTTATGAATATAAACTGACGAAACTTGGGTATATGACTTCATCTGGTTGTAGTTTGTTGTTGTTTGCACAAAAAACAAAATTTTCACATGGTTCCCGTAGCAGCAAACCTAGGTACTCCGTCACCATGTTATACTTATGGAGGATAATTCAAATGTTATATATTGCTTATTTATAAATGTATATGAATGAAACTTGGTATGTGACTTTACTTAGATGAGTTATATTGATATTTGCATGAAACCCCATTATTTTGTATTCCTCATTGCAGCAAACCTGCGTACTCATCCCAATGATATTCTTATGGAGAATAATTAAAATTGTATATATATCGCTTATTTGTGAATATATTTTTATGAAATTTGGTATGCGGCTTTATGTGGTATTAAGACATTTGAAATTCGCTGAGTTCGCAGGTTTGCTGCGACGGGGGTATTTTATCTATCTGAAGTGTTGATTTTAATGGATTAGGTGTTTATCAGCCTGAGTGAGATATTTATTAGATATAATAATTTTGTTAGTTTCACCATAAAATGCATCACAAACCAATGGGTTTTTCTCATGATAAAAAGCAAAGGAAATTACAAGGACCTATCAAGTGGAACCATGTGTCAGACCTGACCTAGTTATTTATTAATTCATTTTTCAGTCAACTATCTAATAACAGTTGAAAACTGGACACGGCTACTTCAGGAAGCATTTCTACACGTTTGGACCTACAAACGAGAGTAAGGAGTGTAGACTTTACAATCAGTCTGATGAGACTGCCAAGCACATCATACTAGACTGTGAGTGACTCGAGGTAAGGAGAGAAGGGTTCTGTTTGGTTTCAAGAAACCAGGTGATGAATTGGACGATGGTATTAGGAAAAACTCCTGGATCTCGTAAAGGGGGGGACTAACATACTAGGGGCACATCCGTCCCTACCTGACGAGGTCGAGGTGGCCCTCCTGAGCCGCCTCCATCAGAGGGGTGGACGCGCCCAGCTCAAGCTCCGCGCCGTTCTTGATGAGGAAGTCGGCCACCTCCAGGAACCCTCCGCAACACGCCAGCGTCAGCGCCGTCTCCTGTGTCTCCTCTGTCTGGGCGTTGATGTTGGCCCCTGCACACCATCCAACAATCAGAGGCTGATCAATTTCCTCCTTCTTTCCGTAATGTCAAAAAATAGTCATTTTCTTGTTTATTTATATTAAAACTATCAACACAATAACGATTTCAAAGCAATAATTTTCTTTAAGTTTGAAGAATTTGTAAAATACACTCAAGGATTTCATTTCCAGATATACTTTTAAAAGCAAATATTTAGTAAACATAGTTTGCTGCGACGGGGGTATTTCAATATGCTATAAACTTATTTCATGTCAGAATCATAGAAATCTTCATTCATTTTGTGTAGAGGTATAAGGTGTTTTAGAACTCTCACTAGAAACTCACTAGGAACTTGTTCTTGAGGTCAAAACAAACAAAATATGTTATGGAAACATAGGTCCCAACTCGCTCTTGCGTTACATGTCAAATAAACTTTTGTTTATCCAACATTTTAATCCCAATAGGTTTACTGGAAGGTACTTCTAGGTTATGGGAACCTTCATTTATTTTAGAGATGTGCGAGTACTCGAAATTTCGAGTTCGGCACTGAAACTCGAGGTTTTACTGAAACTCGAAAGTTTCGAGCGAGTTTACTCCCGCCGTTTACACACACTACCAAGGGTCGTCCGCGGCCGCGTGTCGTCTGTAAATTCAAATTGAGTGTGAACGCATTTGAGGTGTTAAGAGTTGTGATGTGGATTTTAGTGTTTTATTAATAAATAAGTAAGTTGTGGCTTATAAATTTGTGTTACTCTTTACACCATAATGGAGGATTTATCAGGACCTTCAGATTGAGTTGTATGAACACTGTCTGTTTAGTCCACTTTTATGTTAGCCTAACCTTGTAATTTTTTGAAGTAAAATATCAAAATCATATCTGTAATTAAATCTAATAGGTAAGCATAAGAAGTTTGTGCTTGTTTTTTGTTCCATAATAATTTAAATTGAGTCAATCCATTAATTATAGGCTCAACTTTCCTTTGGCATTGAGCTTAAAGACAAGTGATTTGTTTTGGCCTTGTTTAAGTTTCATTAATGATTTTTTAAATAATTTGTAATTTTTTTAAACTCTATTTAAGACATGGCTTCAAATTCATCAATTGATTTGCCAGGCACTTTCAAACATAATTTTCATGTTGTTACTAACTGACTGTTCTTATTAGGACCACACATGTCCCATCTAATCAGACATTAGCACGGGTGACGATGGCACTGCCTACCTCTGCTGAGCAGCACAGACACCATCTCCTCGTGGCCCTCGCGCGCGGCCTCCATCAGCGGAGTGTAGCCCTCGTCGTTCACCTCCTCGATGTTGGCGCCCCGCTCTATCAGTAGCAGTGCCAGGTCCACGTGGCCACCGCACGCCGCCAGCGTCAGCGGGGACTCAAAACTGTCCGTCGGCATGTTCACCTGCACACCGAGTTAAAAATGTCAACCTTGCTTCTGAAATTTACTTTAATAGTATATTTCATTCCTAGTGCCGAAAGTTGTCTTTTCCGGCACGCGATTGTGTTTTCCGTGCGAGGCGACAGCCGAATGCGGCAATTCGATCAAGTGCCGGAAAAACACTTTAGGTCCAAGTTATAAGTGATATTTAAATAATAAACATATTTTTCAGAAATTTTTACCAGTTTTACTGAGTAACATTTGTCACAACATAATGACAACAAACGTGTTGACATTGTGTTAACGATCTAGTAATTAGATTATTATGAACAGCTGATTTCAAATGTGCACATCACATTTCGATATCATCGCGAGTACTCAAGAAAGTTGGTGAATATCTAGTGCGGCCTTGGTCTGATTCGGCAAATACCTCTTTTGCTGAGTGAAGATTTCTTAAGGCTCTGAAAACGGCAGTTGTAAAGCCCCTTTATAAGAAGGGTAGTGTTTTTCATACAAACAATTATCGACCTATTTTGATCACATCTACCTTTTCTAAAGTGTTAGATAAGTTATTTTTGAATCATCTTCATCCTTTTTTAGTTGGCTGCCATTTGCTTTACAAAAAACCGTTTGTTTTCCAGGAAAACATTTCGACTGTTGATGCTATGTTTAGTTTTATATCAAATATATCAAAGGCTCTTGATGACCATTGTTTTTGGATTTTTTTTGTATATGAGTAAAGCTTCTGATATGGTGAATCATGGTCTGCTCTTAAAGAAATTGGAACACTTTGGCATTAGAGGCAATGCTCTGAGCTGGATCTCTTCATTTTTGGAAGGTAGAACACAAACCGTACAAATCCCTTACTTAGATGCTAATCGGTGTATTTCATCTCTCAGAAGTCTCATGAAATTGCCGTTACCTGTGGAGTCCCACAGGGGTTGGTGCTGGGACCAATTATTTCTTTACTCTTTGTCAATGACATTCACTCTAGTGTGTCAGATGTTAATCTATGCCTATTTGCAGATGATACATTTTTGAACATAAGAAATACTTCTCGAAATTACCTTGAGATTGAATCGTTTATACAAAGTAGCTCACTTCTGCAACGGCTAGTTGATAATAACCTCACTTTTAACACTGAAAATACTCATTTCATCGATTTCAAGTTGGGAAAATCAGTAGCCTATCAATCTAATACATTCGTAGGTGATACTAAAACTGATTCTTGTCTGGAAACAAAATTTTAGGTTTAGTAATTGATAATCTCCTTGATTTTTCTGAACATATCGACAATTTATCTCGTTAACTCAATAGTAGTATTTTTATTCTTCGCAAGCTGGCTAAGTTTGCAAACAATGATGTACTTCTTTCAGCATATTTTGGGTCCTTTTATCCTCAAATAAGTTATGCTGTTGTGATTTGGGGTGCTGAAACCACAAAAACAAAAACCATTTTTCGTCTGCAAAAAAGAGCAATTAGATTGATCTTTGGTATGAAAAAGATGATTCATTTAGAGGTATTTTTACAGTCAACAATCTACTCACATTCTCTTGCTTGTATATTTTTCAGTGTCCCTCATTTTTCATTAAAAACAAACACTTATTTTATTTTCGTAACATTAGGCACTACAATCTCAGGCATGCTTTATCTACATTAACCATTCCCCATCACAACACTGCTTCATTTTAAAAACACTCATTCTTCACCATCATAACTGTTCAATTCACTTCCTTTACACATAAAATCAGTCAGACGTAAAAAGGTTTAGAGGCAGGCTCAGGTCATTTTTGGTTGGAAAAGAGTACTACAGCGTCCAGGAGTATTTTACTGACAATGTTAATTTTTAGTTAGAGTAGTAGTTTATTTGATTTTAAATCTGTTGTTACTGAGTAACAATGTTGTTGATTGTCCATGCTATGTATATCGTTTTATGACAGTAAACGATCTTGATTCTTGTGTCAACCGTCCAATATTTTTTTAATAGATGATAGAGCCACTTACCAAGAGGATAGAGGCGACTGCATAGAGCCACTTACCAAGTTTCACAAAAATACATTAATAAATAAGTGATATATAGCACTTTACTTAAGTTATTCTCTATAAGAATAACGTTAGGGCTGAGTACGCAGATTTGCTGCAACGAGGAAGTTAAGATATTTTTTTTGCAATTATCAATATAACTCAACCAGGTGAAGAAGCTACATACCAAGTTCTATTAATTTAGGTTCATTACTAAGGGAGATATAACATTTTTCTTATTCACCATATCAATAACATGGGGGCCGAGCATGCAGGTTCGCTGCTATGAGGAAAATCAACAAAAAACTTTTTTGTGCAAATATCAATATACCACAACTATTTGAGCCACATACCAAGTATCATCAATATACATTCATAAATAATTGATATATCAAATTTGATTTATTCTCCATAAGGATAACATTGGACAACGTACTGTGTTTAGCACTTTCAATATCTTTGCAATGGTTGGACGCAGAACAAGAATTAACACACCAAAATGATTTTTTTTGTAGAGCTGAACTGATTGGTAAAAAGAAATATGAAGTTTTTTTTAGTAGAGTTTAAATTCATACTAATATAAAACACCAATACGGTAATAATTTATTTTATTACTTTTATCATAATCTAAACCATTTCACAATTATATCTGTAAACAAAAACAAAAACCATATAATGAATAAATATCATCTGACTTAAAACATGACATTGAACCTTTGTGAATAAGTTGTATCAATCATTTTATTGCACATATCAACACCACGCTTCAATAAATGATTAATCAAAAACTAATCTGAGACCAATACCAGCAATACATTTTTGAAATAAGTCTCTGTTCAACGGTTTCGTTAATACATCAGCAATTTGGTCTGAAGAACACACATATTCAATCTTAATTACATTTTCCAAAACCTTTTCTCGTATAAAATGCCTTTTATGATTCTGAACATTGTTTGCAGTTCTAATTGCTCCTTGATTATCTTCTAATATTAATACCGCTTCATTGTCTTCCATCATTTTAAAATCATTTGTGAAAATGCTCTTTATCCAACAAGATTCTGCGGTTGCACTGCTCATAGCAGCATATTCTGATTCAGTTGATGACAGAGCAACTGATTGCTGTTTTCTTGTTACCCAGCTGACTGCAGAATCCCACAAAAAGAAAACGTAGCCTGTTGTTGATTTACGATCTTCAAGATCTCCTGCCCAATCTGCGTCTACATAGCCTTTCACAATGTGTTCAGTTTCATTCTTCTTAAAGACTAGGTTTAAGTCAGTAGTTCCTTTTATGTACCTGAGTAATCGTTTAAGTGCTGCCCACAGTTCTTGACTAGGCTTGTTTTGGTGACGACTTAGAATACTTATTGCAGTACTTAGATCAGGTCTTGTACCTAAACTTGCATACATAAGTTTTCCTATAACTTTTCGACACTTTGATTCTAATTCCGTTCTTTCCTTTAGATTTTCAGGAGTTTTGCATGAATTGAGTACACAATTTTGATCCATTGGTGTTGAGACTGGTCTGCAGTTTTCCATTCCGAATTCCTCCAATATTGACCTCAAATACTTTGACTGGTTCATTTTCATTTCCCCTTTTTCTCTGTTTTTGGTAATATTAATGCCAAGAAAGTTTCTAACTGCTCCTAGATCTTTCATTTTAAAGTTTTCAGACAGTATATTCTTCAAGTCATTAATCATTCTTTCATTATTTCTAACTATGATAATGTCATCAACATAAAGTAAAACATACAATCTGTCACGGTCTGTTAGTTTACTGTACAGGCAGTAATCATTTTTTGATTGAACAAAGTGATTGTGAAGCATACACTTGTTAAACTTTTCATTTCAACACTAGGGAGATTTTTTAAGTCCATATTGAGATTTATTAAGTTTTAAAACAGTTCCATTCGTGATTGAGACTCCTTCAGGTGTTTTAAGATAAACATCTTCATTTATTTCTCCGTAAAGAAATGCACTTCGTACATCCATTTGATAAACAGGCATACTGTTCTTGGTCGCTACTGCCAATAATATCCTCATTGTGGATAGTCTTGCCACAGGAGAGTATATTTCAGAAAGATCAAAATTTTCCTCTTGCTGAAAACCTTTTGCAACTAATCGCGCTTAATATTGAGAAGGTTGACCATTTTCATCAGTTTTTATTTTGAAAACCCACTTGGTACCTACTGTTTTGCAATTTTATCGAGGTATTACTTCTGACCACGTGTTATTTTCTGCAAGAACCTTTACTTCTTCTTCTACTGCAATTTTCCATTTACTTGCATCCTTTGATCCCATTGCTTCATTAAATGTTTTTGGTTCATCTTCTTCGAGTCCTAGAAAACTAGTTTCATAATCTGTGAATTTTACACAATTTTTAATCTTGTCACGACTTCGTAAATTATAACGTTTGTTGTTCTCAGTACCACCTTTTTCATATTCATTTTCAGTGTCATTTTGCATAAGGATATTTCCTGTTTCTTCTGTCAGTTGATTCTGTGTACCGGTAACTTCATTTTGAATTTCTTTGTCTTCTTGTGTCACAGTGGGAAATTTTATATTGCCTATTTCATTTCTTGCTGCACCACTGTCAACTGTATCTTCCTCTTCGAAATCAAAAACATTAGAGTTGTTATTTTCTCTTTTCCTCTCCAAATTTGTTCCTTGATTTATTATCTCATAAGGTTTTAAAATAACATTTCTTACAACTTCAATTCTATGTGAGTCAGAAAAATAAACTCTGTAAGCTTTGGAGTTTTCCTGATAACCCACAAATACTCCTTCGCTGCTTTTTGCATCCCATTTCTTTTGTCTCTGATTAGGTACATGAGCTTAGGTGTCAGTACCAAAAAATTGAAAATAATCTAATAATTCCGGAGCTTTCCCAAACCAACATTCATACCGACTTTTTCCTAAGATTCTACTGGTTCCAGTTCTGTTTATTATATACACGGCTGTGTTCAGAGCTTCTGACCAAAATACCTTATCCATTACACGTGCATGAAGCATTGCTCTAGCTGTTTCAACGACAGTTCTTATCTCGCGCTCTGCCTTTCCATTCTGTTCAGGACAATAAGCTGCAGATCGCTGATGACGTATACCTTGAGCTTCAGTTAAATTTCTTACCTCTTGATTCACAAACTCCAGTCCATTGTCTGATCTCAATACTTTTACTTCCCTTCCCGTATCGTTTTTAGCCAGTTTAAGAAAATCTCTAATTTTTCCTGCAGCTTCCGACTTGTATTTCAAAAAATAAACGTAACAATATTTAGTAAAATCATCTTTTAACAGTAAAAAATATTTTGAACCGCCAAGTGATGTCACTTCCATCAGACCACATAGATCAGCATGTATAATTTGACATGGTTCATTTGTTTTTACGTCACTTGGTTCTAAAATTGCTCTCTGTTGTTTTCTTGCCAAACACGACTCGCAGAAAAACTTTTCATTGTCATTCATTATAATATTTTTATTTTTAAGGGTGGCCTTCACTTGGTCAATATTTTGGTGAGCTAACTTTTCATGCCATTCCATTAATAAGCATTTAACTGTTACTCCAGCAAAATCCTGAACATATTTAAAGTCCATTGCATACAGTTTACCTGCTCTTGAACCTTTAGCACACGGTTTGGAACAATTAAAAATCATACATTCATTCTCATTCCATTCAACTCTGTATCCTTTACCAAGCACAACATTCAACAAAAATAGATTTATTCTTAGTTCTGGGACAAACAACACATCACTCATCTCAGTTGGAATCCATTCTTGCCCATTATATGCCATTACTTTTACAACCCCAATTCCTTTACACTCAAATAAAGTGCCATTACCAACCATTACTTTCTTTTCTTCTGTTATTGAACTCATGCTTGAAAACAGTTTTTCATCGCAACACATATGTTGTGTCGCTCCACTATCGATGTACCAATAATTAGGAATCAAATCACAAAACAAAGCATGATCTATTCCAACAAATGCGTTTTTAATATTTCTGAATTTGTCATTTTTACTTAAATCAACCCCTTTTTGATTCTCCCTTTCTGTTTTAGCTGAAAAATCTCTATTTTTAACTTCTTTAGCCTTTAACCAACAACCTTTTGCTATATGCCCAATTTTATTGCAGTAAAAACATCTCTGTTCATTTTTGAAACCAAAATGTTTTGTTTCAAATTGCCTATTATTAGCATTTTTGTAGCATTTATTTTACAAATGACCTTTAGAATTACAAGAATAACATTTAGTACTTAATTTATTAAACCTTTTTGCAAGCATTGCACCTTCCTGAGAAAATTTTCCATTTATTCTTTCTTCTTCAATGAGTAGTCTAGATGTAAGCTCTGACAACTGTTGATTGGCAGAGGGAACAGATTCCCATGCAGAAACAAAATAGTTAAAATTACTAGGCAAAAATATCAAAATTTTAGTAATCACCATCTGCTCTGAAACAGTTTCCCCCAATTGTTTCAACTTACAAGTTACCTCTTCTATCTTAGAAATGAATTCTGATATAGTTTCCCCTTCATATTTCATGTTAAAGAATTTTTGTTGTAACAGATGTAAGCTTACCTCAGATTTCTTTTCAAATACCGATAGTAACTTTGACCACATCATGTAAGCAGTATTGCAGGTTAAAATATGTATCATTGGTCCTTCTTCAACTCTAGTTACTATAATTTCTTGAGCTTTACTGTCACGAAGCTCCCATTCTTTTTTAGCTTTTACAAACTCAGTTTCAGTTTTAGATCCTTTTTCAGGTAGCTTTTCATTTCCATTGGTAGAATCAAACAATCCCTTTGAAGATAAAATTACCTTCATTTGAAATTTCCATACATTCCAGTTGGATTCTCCTTTGAGTTTTACACTTGTGTTCAGTGCATCCATGATACAAGTAAAAATTTTAATCTTAACACGTTCGCTGTGGCCCACCAATGGCGGGCGTGCGCCGAGCACGGCAGCGAACCAGATTGGCACAGACGAATTCAATTATTTCGGTCTGACAAATCACAAAACAGCGGTTCGGTGATGTGCTGCATTTCCACGAGACTGGACGTAGTTCGCTGAAACACCCACAGGTAGCAGCACTGCCTGGGTACTAGCCATTTCCCTTGTAATGTCAATTACAGGGAGAATATCCCAGAAATATGGGGCAAAAACTGGTTTTTTGTCCCTTATGAACGGGAATTTTACGGGGAAATTTACTACCAACCTACACCAAAATAAAGCTCGCATTCCTAGCTAAAACTCTGACATAAAATACCCGTCCTCACCACAGTGCTGCCAGCACGAGACCAAATTGAACTTGGCATGTAGACAGAGCGCCATGTGGCGCTCTCAGATCGTGGCGTTGTTCTGCCGAGCGCCATATGGCGCTCGCCGCAGCGAACGTGTTAAATTCAAATTACAAATTTCAGCCTGTAGCCCATAACCTTTTAGCAGAGTTTAAATTCATACTAATATAAAACACCAATACGGTAATAATTTATTTTATTACTTTTAACATAATCTAAACCATTTCACAATTATAACATTTCACAATTATATCTGTAAACAAAAACAAAAACCATATAATGAATAAATATCATCTGACTTAAAACATGACACTGAACCTTTGTGAATAAGTTGTATCAATCATTTTATTGCACATATCAACAGTTTTTAATAAAATTATCTGAGAAAAATCTAAAAACCTTTTTCCCATAAGGTTAACATGGAACATTTTATGGACATGTTTTTTTTTTACTTTTCTTCGCAACGACTTTACCTAGGTTAATGACTCAAAATACTAATTTATTTCTTTTTTTTAAGCTCTATAAAATGGCTACAACCAAAGTTTAGTATTTTAAACATTTTAGGGTAAAAAATTCAAAAAAACTGATTTTTGGAAAATTTGAAACCCCCATAAAACCCCCTTCCCATGGTCCGATCGATCTGGTTTTCAAACTTAAAATCATAAGTTTTATAGTTACTCCTCACATTTGTGCCAAATTTTATCAAAATCGGGCTTTTCTTTCAAAAGTTATCGAGGTAACGGACATATATATAAATTTTAACGATTAGTGTTTTTGGCATCTGGGGACCTCAAAACAAAAAGTTATCATGGTCTCGGGTAGGGGTGTGCGATGCAGCGATTTTATGTCGATTCGATGCAACGATGCGATTCAAAGAATTTTGATTCGAATCGATGCAATTCGATTCGATTCAATGCGACATGTTTCAGTGATTAAAACTCAGCCTATACACCAATGTTTATTACCAACATGGGTAATCTACCTTCTTGGCCAAAGTCTAGTTATAATTTTCTGATTTTATTTCCTCATAACCTTAATATCCTGAAATAACCATGAACTGATGACGTTTGTTGACTAACTAAATAAAAATTAGATCAAACCATGACAAGAAAAATAATTTCAGATACTTGATACTTAGGTTTTATCTTTATTGAGGAAATCTGAATAAGCACGACTAGTGGTGAAATATTCATATAATAACCAAACAATATTAAGTATAACAGCATTAACCTAAACTTAATTGTATTTACCTACTTTAGCAAGTTTCAAAGGGCGGAGCGCCAAAGTGACGATGGACAGTTTTTCCAGATTGTAAATACCGCTATAGTACCACCATGGTGTGGTACTACCTCAGTGTTTCCACTCAGCGGTAAAAAATATCCCACGAGCTGATACAAACCCACTTTATCCCACACTTCACCTTTTACATTTTCTAAATATCCCACACTTTCCCACTAATTTTTCAAACAGTGCAGCAACACAGTAACACAGTTGATGTTAAATATTATATGATAGATAGAGATTATTTAGATCTACTAATCACCTATATTTTACATTTTAGTACCTCAAAGGATTTTGATTAATGCGATATATAAATGATGCGGTTTGCCAGAAGGTTGGCAAGTGATAGTTAAATAATTTAGTTCCGTGAGAGGTATTTATAATGGCACTGTATAGTACTAAAGAGTACGACATAGGTAATAATAACAGCAAATATTTTCCTCGTTATTTCCAACATGGCCAGGCCAGCGATATTCATTGGCGTGATTTAGTGTTCGTTCTGAGACGATTATAAAATAATAATAGTTACAATAAAGTAGGTAAAATAATAACACCGTGAGAATTTGAAAACCCCGCAACTGCCAGTGTGACAAGAAAATCCACTAGATTAGAAGTGCTCTGCTAAGGTGGTCTGGTCGTAAGCAAACTAGCAGATGTAATGCCGATTTCCAAAATATCCCATATATGGGATAAAAATCCCTCAAGTGGAAACACTACTACCATGCCAGTAAAACCACCGTATTTTGACACAATACCATTGTACCCACCCTAAAACTTTATTCAAATAACTCACTATCACAATTTTACGTATTAAAAAACTACGAAAATACTAATTTAAACTAGTATTTAATATTAAACAACAATAGTAGGCCTATATTTGGTGCAATTAACGATATCATAAGAGGACTTATGGTGCAAATATCGTACATCTGGCAACACTGAATATCGTATCAGGTAACATCAGTGCGTAATAAAGACTTCTAAATAAAAAATATTCCTCCGTGGTCCGCTATTGTTTAACGCGTAGGAATATCAAACTTAATACTTAATATTAACTTCAATTATATCGAAAGTGTTACAACCGGTTATCAATCTTAGTTTCTGAAAAAAATAACTCTCCTTCAATTATAAAATCCCCAACAAATTAATGTTTTAACAACGTAATAGTGGAACTACTTTTCCGAAGAGATGTGATTACCATTACTGCTTTGCACTGGGAGAATCGAATACTTTAAAGAATCGAATACTGCCGAATCGAATACACCCCTGTATTCGAATACGTATTTGGATACTTGAACTCGAATACTTCCGGTACTGAACGCTGCGCCGGCCGGCTGGATAACTGGCGGTGGCGGAAAGGCGCGGCGGATTCTTGGAATTCATGTCTAGACTTGTCTTCCCCACCCTTCCCCGCACCCTGTTGTTTGTTTTCAAATGTCAAAATAGTCCGCGGACGGCTGTGGTGATCGCGGTATTGCATCATAGTTTTTTGTGCAAAACAGTTTAGTTTTTTGTGTAGGCCTACTCATTAGTGAAAGTTTATGTGATATAGTTATTGTATTTTAATTTTATTATTTTAATTAACTATTGGTAGCCTTTTGTGATTAACTGTGCAATATGCCTCCCAAAAGGTCTCCTGTGTCGGAACATTTTAATCAAGTTGATAGAGTTTGTGATGTGTAAAAGTTGCAAGAAAAAATTTAAATACCATAGCAACACGAGCAACATGACGATGCACTTGAAACAAAACCACCCTCATTTGCTGGCAACAGAAACTGTTCTTATAATTAGAGTTTAGTAGTTATTTATCCAGATTTAATGAACTAAATTAAATTAAATGCAATTTACAGCAATTTTAACATAAATGAGTCCTAATGATTTTTTTCGTAAAGTGTATACTTTGCGCCAACTTTCAAGTGAATTCGAATACAATACTGAAGTATTCGAATACATGAATACTTGGGCTGTATTCGAATACTATTCGATTCTGCATTCGATTCTCCCATCACTACTTTGCAGCTGTCGTTGCGTCATCGTCGTCATTTAATCGTCTGCTGCCAATTTGTTTTAAATCAAACCACGTTATAAACTGTGTTATGTGCTAGCTGCTATATCTAAAACATATCTTAAAGGATACATCTGGAAAATAGGGATTAAATTAAAACGCAAACATTAGAATATACTTTATTTATTTATTTCTACGACTGTGAGACAGCCGGTACGAACTTTGCCGATTAGGATAGCAACACTTTTGATGCATAGCTCTTTCGATTGATTACTTCCGCATCGAATCGAATCGAAATTTCAATGCTTTTCGATGCATCGCACACCCCTAGTCTCGGGCTTAAGTCTTACCTTGCCACCTACGGTAATAGCTTCTTCCCTATAGGGGAATTTCGCTAAAATGTTTAATCTCGCTTATTTATAAATATATTATGATGAATCTTGCTATAAATATTTGCATTGACGAGGCTTGACGAAATAATGCCTTCAAAGTAAACCAATTGCTACAAGTTAAGAGGAAGATAGCCTACCTGTGCCCCGGAGTCCAGCAGCAGTTTGGCAACTTCCACATGTCCGTCCATGGAGGCCTCCATTAGCGCCGTGTGCATCTCATCTGTCTTGTGTTCCTGCCACACAACAAACACACATAATGACACTGTACAACAACAAATATAAACAACAACAAAAATATAAACTTTGTTTTCCAAAGCCTCATGAATTTCCAGACTTTCAATTTTATAATCTGGTTGCGACACTAAATAATCTAAATCTCTGTGTCATGCTTTGTCAAATTTAATATTATACAATTAAAAGGTGTCCAAAGGACATGGAACCAACTAAATACCCCCGTCGCAGCAAACCTGCGTACTCAGCGAATTTCCAATGCATAATATTTGTCTGAATTCCACTTAAAGCCGTGTACCAAGTTTCGTAAATATATATTCACATATAAGCGATTTTAATTATTCTCCATAATAATAGCATTGGTAATGAGTACGTAGGTTTGCTGAAACGAGGAACACAAACAATTGATTTCTATGCTAATATAAATATAATTTAACTAGGTTAAGCCACATACCAAGTTTCATCAATATTCAATCATAAATAAGCTCTATATAACATTTTAGTTATTCTCCATAAGAATAACATGGGGGCTGAGTAAGCAGGTTTGCTGCAACAAGGAACAAAAAAATGGGTTTTTATGCAATTATGAATATAACTCAACCAAGTGAAGCTATATACCAAGTTTTATTAATTTATGTTCAAAATTAAAGGAGTCATTACATTTTACTTATTCTCCATAAGAATAACATGGGGGCTGAGTATGCAGGTATGCTGCTATGGGAATAACCAATAAAAAATCAATTTTTTGTGGAAATATCAATATACCAGTACTACGTGAAGCCACATCCCAAGTTTCATCAACATACATTCATAAATAATCGAGATATCAAATTTTATTTATTCTCCATAAGGATAACATTGGACAATGTACTGTGTTTAGCACTTTGAATATCTCAGCAACGGTTGGGCGTAGAATCACAGTTTAACCACCAAAATGATTGTTTTGTGGAACTGAACAGATTTCTAAAAGCAAATGTGAAGTTTAAATTAAAATAAACTGAGGAAATGCCAAAAACCTTTTTCCCATAAGATTAACATGGGAGATTTTATGAGTAGGTTTTTTTGGATTTTCTCCGCAACCACTTAACCTAGGTTAATAATTCAAAATACTATATTATTTGTTTTTTAAGCTATATAACATGGTCAAAACCAAAATTAAGTTTTTTTTAAATTGTAGGGTAAAAAATGCAAAAAACTGATTTTTGGAAAATTTAAAACCCCCATAAACCCCCCTTTCCCATGGTCCAATTTTTCTGGTTTTCGAACTTAAAGTCATGAATGCCATTTTACACATTTGAGCCAAATTTCATCGAAATCGGACATTTTTTACTCAAGTTATCGCATTCACGGACACATATATAGATATATATATATATATATATATATATATAGATATATATATAGATATATATATATATATACATATATATAAATTTGAACGAATAGTGTTTTTGTCATCCGGGGACCTCAAAACAAAAAATTATCATGGTCTCGGACTTAAGTCTTACTATGAGACCTACGGTAATAGCTTCTTCCCTATAGGGGAAATTCGCTAAAAATTACATTTCTATTTAGTATTTAGTAGGGGTGTGTGGATAGTGAACATTTTGTTTGCATACTGGTGCAGATCAGATCAGACAGTTCCCAGACTCGGATATTTACTTCCCGTACCATATGGTATTCAGTTCTCTACAAAAAGTATAGGCCTATATAAAGAATAAAAAATTTCATATTTTCAAGAGTTGTATCAACAACCTACAACCTTCCAACAACTAAGTAATTTTTAAGTTAGACACATAACTGGTAAAGTTATTATTCATAATTGTGATCTAATTAACACAGCTCGATAACATCACAAGATTTCGAGAGTTTTCTTCCTTGTTGAGTGACGGACAAATGTAAATTTTCTTTTGAACTTGTCATGTGTTACATTTTATTCAGAAGAAAATTTCAACCAATAACAAGATCCAAAGGATATTAGAACAATAATAATTTAAATGTCCCTCAATAATGAAGGGCATCACTCACCAATCAATCACTTCACCTAAAAAAACATGCTGACAGTGCATTAGCACCAGCAATTACAAACTTCACCTAACCTTTTTGACATTAATTCTAGTACGATTATTTTGTTTTGACTGTAAACAATATACGTACATAAGAGTTGTGAATTTTTATAAAATTATTTTTTTAACTCAATACTGTAACCACAAAATTCACTTTTTACACTTTTAAAATGACTAGTAACTTCATCCAAGATGGCATTCTTGAGGTTGCCGACAGTGCACTGCCACCTATGATAAATTTTCATGAATCTTATTTTGATATTAAAATTGCTGATTTCTGTTTATAAAGCAGCCGGTTGCTGTATAATTCAACTCCAATGTAATACACAAGCTCGTACCTACATATGCTGAAATTCAGTGAGAATGAACTACTAGCTGAATTTTGACAACTGGTTCCACGTTCTACTGAATGCACAATATATGTTCTAAAGCTAAATGGAAAAAATGTAATATGGATTGAAAGAATGCTGAATATTTTAACAGAGTTACGTAACTAATAAAGGGTCATTCCAAGTAAAATCATCCAGCGAAAAAAATTGTGCACCCCAACCCCTCAGATCTACTTGGAATTTTGTTTACACCTTCTATAGACAAATATAACAACCCGTATTTTTTATTTTTGCTAAATTCGCTTCAATTTATTTTTTATAATTTTGGATGTTTCTAGCTGATCTGTTATTTGCGGCACGAGGTTAAAGAGACACTTTTCGGTAAACATTTTGTTGTAAAGCTAATATTTAATACTAAGCCATGAAACTCACAATTCTTACAAGTGAAAACAAAGTTGCTCACCTTTCTTGGAATATATATCATTGAATTGAGTCCGGATTAGTTATGGTTTAATAAAACATGTTTGTTTATGTTTTGTTGAGAACAAGCTACTCAAACAATTATGTTTTCTGAGTAAAAACTTGGAGGTATCTTAAAAACAAATTGAAACCGGTTTTGCCATTAGCTAAACTGACCAATTTTTAATTGTTCTACCTTTTGCAGATTAAGTACAATACATTAAAAAAAAATAGTAAGAATGCAAGAAAAAATAAGAGAAAAGAGCAGAAAAGGATTAAATGAATGATGCAAGGACTTGTAATTGTGTTCTGGTTAATAGGTAGGCCCCTACTGTAATTCCTAGTTGTTTTTAAGATTGTGTTTATTTGCCCTTTCTCATTTGTGGTTTCTGTTACACACCCACAAATGTTTTTTCTTTTTTTTATGATTATGATTAAATATAGGACAGTAAGGCAATTTAGAAGTCAACCAGAAAGCAAGTTTAGTCCAAATTACGGATGTGTCGGTTGTTAAAGTCAGTTGTCGGTTTTACTGGTTTTTTACAAAAAAACGAAACCGAGAACCGATGGTCTAACGTCGGTTTCGGTTTTTAACTGTCAGAAAGTACTCGTATTGGAAATAAGCATTATAATGTTGTACATAAATGTCGAATGACAAGCTAAACAACGTTAAACAAAATAAGTGGTTGAAATAAGACTCCTCCCGACAACTAATCACTTCCTTTCCAGTCCCAAAATAACTCTCAACTAACATGAAAGTAAAATTGACAGGAGTTCTATTTATGGATGTACAAGAATGAGGAAACAGGAAAGTAAACAAAGCTAGTGGCCCGAGTCGAGTCGCCGAGCGACCCTACATTTTTTGTCCCCTTCTTAATGGCTGGTCTATTGTTCGGTTTCCGGCCGAGGGTCCCGGTAATTTATTCAAGAGATAACAGTTCCTAGTCCAAAATGCTAAAACCGAAACTAATTGTCGTACAAAGACTAATGACGGCTCATTTTTTCGTCTGATTACCACAAATAAAATAAAATGTCCATCAAAGTTGTGTGACTTTCACTTCAAGAGATATGGGTAATACAATCGCTGTTTATCAGTTTTATTATTTTCCCGACTATTCAAACGTGTCTATGTTGATTTCTTTCTTTCCCGACATTTTCTTTCTTTCTTCTTTCTATTCAAATTCTCCACTTTCCCATCTTTTTCTACTGCTAGACATCTTAAAATGCATTGTTATTCAATTTATTTAAAGTAGGAATTTAAAATTACAGTATATTTAAAAACGTTGATTTACTATCATTAACAAATATTATTTACTTTTAAAATTTTGCTTTCTAATTTGTATAAACAAATTTAAAATGCTAAATTTAACATTACAAATTAATTTTTATCGGTCAAGAATAGTAAACATCCAAAGTGATTGTTTTATTACACAACAAACCAATTTCAAAAAATATCATGGGAGATTTATGTAACTTAAATAACAATTATATGAAAAATAAGCATGCAATTCAACTTTTTTTTGTTATTATTTACTTTTATAAGTTTATTTTATTTTATTCATGAAAAATAATCTAGTTTATTTTATTTTATTCATGAAAAATAATCATCTACCGATTGTCTCTAACTTTGTTAAATGAAAACCATTTACTTAGTAACTTATTGTCTTTAAATACTTATTACTTTGCTATTTAAACTGTTATTAGGAATCGATGAAATCGGAATCGAGAATCGATTAGTAAGAAACGGAACCGGAATCAGAATTAAAAAAATTGGAATCGACTCATCCCTAACTTAAACCTTTACATCTTAACAAAGTTTAAGTTAAAGATTATTTAGACTACGTTACTGCCCTAGACTAACTTGTTATTATTTGGCTAAACAAGGTTTTAAGCCTAGATGATTAATTAATTTTGTAATGACCCATAATATTTAATCTAAATTCATTTGATTTTTCTTTGATTGATTACTTGGGAATTTTTAACCAACTCGCCTGCACAGTGTCTCTGCAGCAGTATTTATGTAAACTAGTGAAACAAAGTATGAAATAGGGATTTATAGGTACTGGTATATAATTAATTAAAGTTTTTTTTAAGCAGAAGTTCAGAATCTAGGTAGAAACTTAAAGAATGGACGAGGCAGTTATTAGGTAAGTTCTTTGAAAAACAACCAAAATCGACAACAGTTTTTTGTAAAAAACCAAACCGAAACCGAACCGATAAAAAATGAAACCTAGTCCCTAGTCCAAATATATGTTTCTAAAATCAGGTCAAACTTCAAATTTAACTTAATATGTATAAACATTTTGTTTACGAGCATAATTTTACACATTTTACTTGTTTATGTCGTAAGGGCCTGCACAGCCAGGCAAATGAATACAAAGTTATTATGACAGAATAAGTTGGTAATATATCAATCTTGAAATGAAAATTTGGATTTTAGTAAAGGGAGTTTTCCAATATAGGGAAATTAGGTTGCTCTAAAACTAATTACACTCTAATTACCTATAGGTGAACCTCCAGTATATTGTCAGTTCCAAACCACTAGATAACAATATATCTATAACACTGTAGATTGAAACTATATACCAGGCCGCTGTCTGGTGCTCTCACCGACTGCTTAATTAGTAACTGGAGTAAGAAATAGCAAAACCAAAATAAATGGTAAAAAATGATCGAGCAGGTTTACCTGGTCTGCGCCAGCGGCCAGCAAGAACCGAACCATGTCCAGATGACCCTTGTAGCATGCAAGGGTAAGGGCAGACTCCTTGAACTCATTGGAGTGGGTGTTGATGCCAGCCCCGTGCTCAAGCAAGATCTACAACAACCACAGTGTGTTTCAACACTTGCCTTTGAAGTCAGATTTACGCATTACTAACTGACTATCCTGCCAACCTTCCAGTAACTCAAATACCCCTGTCGCAGCAAACCTGCATACTCAGCGAATTTCCAATGCATATATCTATATACCATATATAGCCACTTTTACCAAGTTTCATAGATACATATTTCCAAATGAGCCATAAATAAAATTTTAATTTTCCTCCATAAGATTAACATGGGGATTGAGTACTCAGGTTTGCTGCAACAAGGAACAGAAAATATTAGGTTTTAATGGAAATATCTACAGACCACAACCAGGTGAAGCCACATACCAAGTTTCAGCTGTATCCATTAATAAATAAGCAACTGATACAATTGTAATTATTCTCTATAAGAATAACATGGGGGCTGAGTACGCAGATTTTATGCAACAAGGAACACAAAATGTATGACTTTTTATACAAATATCAATGCAACTCAACTAGGTGAAGCAACATACCAAGTTATATTAATTTATGTTCATAATTAAGTGAGGCGTAACATATTTTTCTTATTCTCCATAAGAATAACATGGGCTCTGAGTACACAGGTTTGCTGCTGCGGGAACCATCAGCAAAATATTGTTTTTTTTTTTTGGAAAATTATCAATAGGCCACAACGAAATGGAAGCCATATACCAAGTTATGTTCATAACTAAGCGAGATATAAAATGTTTCTTATTCTCCATAAGAATAACATTGGATAACGTAATGTGTTTAGCACTTTGAATATCTCTGTAACCAATTGACGTAGATAAATTATCAAAACACCAAATTGTTCGTTTTTAAAGTCGAATCCAATGGAGGAAAGTAAAATTAGATTTCTTAAAATATTATATGTAAAAAACTCAAAAAAAAACATTTTTAGAGTACTAAACCCTCCTAAAATACCCCTTCGGATAAAGCGGTCTGTCTGGTTTTCGAACTTAAAGTCATAATTGTTGCTTTGCACGTTTTTACCAAATTTCTTTAAAATCGGACCATTTTTACGAAAGTTATCGTGCCTACGGACATATATAAATATATACAGTTTTGAACAAATGGTATTTTTGGCATCTGGGGAGCTCAAAACAAAAATTTATCATGGTCCCGGGCCTAGGTCTTACCATGCCAACTACGGTAATAGCTTCTTCCCTATAGGGGAAATTCGCTAAAACAAAAATGTAACTGTGAAAACCATTACAACACATGTAGTCTCCTCCAGAACTGACATAATATTTCAACTCTGCTTCCAGCACCAATTTTGCACACTGTCTATATTTGTTATATTTTTTTAATAACATATTTTGAACTTAATTAAAAAATAAATGGAAAATTCTTTGAATATGTTTCCTGGATTTTTTCCACAACCACTCGCCCTAGGTCAATAATTCAAAATACATAATTGTTTGTTCTTTTAAACTTTACAAACAATTAAAAGCCAAAATTGTGTTTTTTTTCAATGTATGGGTGACAAGTCAAAACATTTATTTTGCATCTATGTAAAACCCTCCTCCACAATCCAATCTCTCTAGTTGTTGAACTAATGATAGTAGGTATTGAGCCTTTTGATATTTATTGTTCATTGAAATGTTCCAAATCTTTGTTTTTTTCTATCCAGTACTATGATAGTTAGTTGTGTACCTTGGCAACATTGACGTGGCCAGCACTGGCAGCCTCCATGAGTGGAGTGTGGCCATTCTCGTTGTGGTCCTCTACATTGGCTCCAGCTTCCAGCAACACCTGCACACAGCTCTCGTGACCGCCTGCACATGCGTACATCAGCGGTGTATTTCCTGCAACAAAAACCCAGCATTTGTTAATCTATTGCCTAGCACAGGAGCACCAATGAACTAAATACAGAACTCCAACTATCCGAATCGATTTTGGGTGAAATATTAAAAATTATAGCCTAAAGTCAAGAAAATAACAGCAAGAGCACGAGTGGGCGGGGCAGAGAGGTGCAGGGACAGCCACATGTGATGTTACTATTGCAAAGTAAGTGCTGGACAGCAAGCCCACACATCCACTGCTCCTGTGTGCTATTCATAGCAGAGATGCAATGAGTCATTGCTGTCCTCTTCCCCCCTGTGCATCGTCACTGTTGTCAATTCAGTTTATGTTCACACTGTGATTAATGCCTAATCCTGGATTTAGCATCCGAAATGAGCACAAAATGTAAAGAGTGTTCTCTTTTCACTGATTAATAAAGTGGAAATTAGATTAGGGGGCCCCTAGACCATGATGCAGAAAAATTAAGAATGGAAAGAGAAGCCAGAAAACTCACACAAGTGTAGATCAACGAGGAAGATACATCACAGGCACAATAATCATACAAACATTATTACATATAATCATATATTTGTATGACGATTGTGATGTATTTTCTCTGTTGAGCTACATTTCTTCCCAATGGGTAGGTTCTCTAGCCTCTCCTTCCATTACTTTTCTAAAGTGGAAATTATTAATCAGTTAAATAAAGGCATGAATGGAAATCAACTGGCAGAGAGATTTGGCATGGGAGTGGCTATAATATCTGACATTAAAACTACCTCTTGTTCATTAAATTTACATTTATCAATGAAATTCTATTTTTTCTGTTTTTTCCAAGATATGATACATTTTTTACTTGATAACTGAGCTACCATCCGAATTTCCGATTTCCAAATCCGGCCAGATCCCCAATCAAATTGGATATTTGAGTTTTACTGGACTATCAACTTAAATGTTTATCATAGCATTTAAACAAATGCATATTAAAATAGTTTTTGCCACAAAGAGGCAGTATATTACCTCAAGGCTTATGCCTAGTAAAACAATGCCAATTTTTATTACACAAGAGGACAAACGATGACTGAGGAAGTTTTAAAATATTCAGAAAACCAACTGCTTTGCAAAATCATACAATTAACTTCTATATGAAGCATGTAATGGCGTTGAACGATTAAAAATACCACGGTTTTTAATATTTAAGGTAATTGTAAGTGAAGAGAACAATACTTCAAAATAAAATAACAGTCCTAAAACAGGCCTTTATATGGTTTTACAACTACCTGAAGATGACTGAGCGTTGACATCTGCTCCGTGGGCTATCAACAGTTTGACGATCTCCACAAAGCCGGCAGACGCAGCTTCCATCAGCGGGGTGCAGTCACCCTTGATACCTCGGTCTTCTACGTTGGCATGCATCGCAAGCAACACCTGAAAACAAAGTGACTCGACTCAACATATGAAAAATAAGACTCATCACATATTGCAATTCTCCAGAAATACTTTACCCCTCAAGAACATCATTTCGGTTTCAATATAATAGTTTTTTTTTACAATTCTCAGCATTTTAGCCTCCAAGAAAAGTAGTGTTTTTATACAAACTTCAAGGTGATAAAACTAAGCAAGATAATATTCCTTTTTAGATGAGAATTAGTTTTGCCTTTTGGGATAAGATGTTAGTTAATATGTGGATTCTCTATAATAGGAAGCTGATACATCCATCCTCTAAAAGCTAGTCCCCCACAACTCGAGAATATGGACAAAAGTTTCGGTAAAACACTCGCCCATATGTTTACTATGCATTCGTCACTGTTTTGTAGTATTAATTTTCAACAATATTCAACACTTCATGGAACCTCCCACAGTTCTCACGATTATACCAGGATCTGGTTTCATCTGACTTTTTCCTCCAAACAATTGGTAGAAAAAGTCAGATGAAACCAGATCCTGAATGTTAAATGGAATGTGGTGATTGATGTTTGTGAACAATGTTGGTGGATCTTGAACTTTCGTCAAACCAGCACACAACAAACATTCGCTTCCTTTGAAGCAGAAAAAAAGCCGTTCCTAGAGCGAGTTCAGAACTCATAAAACTCAACTCCCAACTGTTTGACTAAACATCATCATTCAATATTCTCGAAGGCACCATAATTTGCTTAACATTCTATGAAGTAAAACTCCAAAACTTATGAAAGCCTGCCTATCATTGTTCTGCCACTCTGACCTACCTGTGCTAGCTCATAATATCCTGCAGAGCAGGCGAGTGACAACAGACTCTCTCCCTCCTCGGTGGTTTCGTGCACACTGCGGCCCTCAGTCAGCAGCTTGCGCACCGTCCCGACGTCTCCGTCCGAACACGCCTCCGCTAGCGACCTTAACACAAACACATTTGTATGTCATTAACAGAGAGACATTGATCATAAAAAACCATTAGCCTTATACGAATATTTAAAATTATACACAAGAAATTTGTGTTGATACAATTTTATTTTGAGAAAAAAATTTGAGTCAGAATTTTTTTTTTTTTTCATAAAAAGTACACATAAATCATAATATTTTACCCAACAGTGTCTAACAGTGCCTAACTTTAACAAATACTCTTTTGTTCATAAGCCATAAATAAGTGTAATTCAAGTTAATAATTATAAAATGCACATAAGCAATACGTGCCTCACAATTTAAATCTACATAACAAACCTCGTCTCTGGTTGGGGCCTAGGGTTCTCACTGCGCATGCGTGTCAGTGCAGCCGCAGCCTCGTCCAGGGCACAAGATACACTCGATGTAAGGCGACGCAACACCTCTGGATCTGCTAAGTGCTTGCCGTCGCCTGCCGCTAGCTTCCCAATACCTGTAACATATGTAAATGGTGGAATTTAATGTGAATTACTATATATTTATTACTATAATAATACAATAAGTACAATAAATAAAATTGTATTTATTATCATGGAGAAGCTACGAATACATTTAAATCACAAATATTACCATTTTGATATGTACAAAAAAATGTTGTTTTCTCCTAATTATTGAAGAAAAACATCTTGACCGCATTTGTGAGGAATAAATAAAACCAACCAAAACCTTAACCTTAATATATATCATGAAAAAAAAAATAAATATCTCAGTTGTTAATCAATAATATCTATTGTTAAGTGTCAATAATGTTAAATAATCTACTGTAAGGAACAATCGACAATCTACCATCCAGACTGACAAATTGCAAAAACGGTTGGGGCACTGAGCAGTTCACCATTAGTTATTGGTATCACCATAGGTTTTTTATTAGGTATTACTAAGGTATTATTTGTAAATTAAGTTTCATATATTTATTTTTTAGGCTGAAAGTAAACAAGTGTGAGACTGATTAAGTTGGATGTACTGGTACTGCATTACAACTTTGTAATGATTTTAAAAAAGCTTGCATACAGCAAAAACTTTTAAACCAAAATAAATGGAAACGTTACTTTTTAAAAAAGATAAAAATCAAAACAATATTTTATAACTTATACCATAGAAAAATAAAGCAGGTATAGAAGTGTCACGTAATGCTAAAATTTGCTAACACAAAATTGTTAATTCAACCGGCCAGATCATACGACAAAACCGGCCAAGCGACGTTGCCTGTCTGTGCACTCCAGTCGGCTGGCCGGCCGGCCCAGCCGGTAGGGAAAAATTCCCTCGCCCTGCTTGGCGCTTGTCGTATTGAGTGCAGTGTTTACGCGCTCTTCGCATTATATACTTCTCTGGTTAGTTTTCTATTCAATGATGCTAAAGATTTTGCCTCAATGTTAATTTATCGATTTACCAACTTTAAAAATACATTTAAAATCTTCTGAGATACTGGTACGTTTAATGTTGACTGACGATTTCTTTAAACATTTTTTAGTTCGAGGATAGTTTTCGTGTATGGGTTCATCGCGTCAATAATAAGATTAAAAGCTTAAGCTCTCTCTGTATGTTTTATAAACATACCCTGATTTATAAATAAAGGGTTACAGAAAATAGGTAAAATCATAATTTTAAAAGTAAACTATGTTTAACGATTAAATTGTAATGCATTTTATTACTGAATTTAATATTTTACAGTAACTTGTTCCTACGTGAAGAGCTAATTTCTTCAGTGAATTTATAGTAAATTTGTATGGCATCGGCTGCTAACATTTCAACATGTTATATACACTCTGCATTTTATGTACAGTATTCTCCTAAAGAACAACATTAAAGGCTGAGTACGCAGATTTGCTGCATCAAGAAATATAAACAATATGTTTTTGTGCAATTATCAATATAACTTAACCAGGTGAAGCTACATACCAAGTTTTATTTTTTATTTATGTTCATAACTAAGGGAGAGATAAAACTTCATTTATTCTCCATAAGAATAATATTAGGGCTGAGTATGCAGGTTTGCTGCTACGGGGACAATAACAAAAATTGTTTATGCAAATATCAATATACCAGTACTAGGTGAAGCCACAGGCCAAGTTTCATCAATATACATTCATAAATAATCGAGATATTAATTATTTAGAATTATTCTTACGGTACACATTATTTAGATGAAAGATGCATATATTTTTAATAATTTTAATAGTTTTAGCGAATTTCCCCAATAGGGAAGAAGCTATTATCGTAGTCGGCATGGTAAGACCTAGCCCGGGACCATGATAACATTTGTTTTGAGGCTCCCAGGTGCCAAAAACACCATGTATGCGTGTGTGCGTGTGCATGTGTGTGTGTGTGTGTGTGTGTGTGTGTGTGTGTGTGTGTGTGTGTGTCCGTAGGCATGATAACTTTCGTAAAAATGCCTTTTGTATAAACGTGTAAGGCAGCGTCTATTTTCATGAGTTGGAAAACCAGACAGGTCGCTCTATTTTAAAGCAGGTTTTGTACCCCAAAATTTGTTTTAACTTTTTACATTTAATTTTTTATAAACCCAAATTTTAGTTTGTACCATTGAATTCAGCTTACAAAAACAAACAATTTGGTATTTTTATCATCACTCTACGTCAATTGGTTACCAAGATATTGAAAGTGCTAAACATAATACGTTGTCCAATGTTAATCTTATGGAGAGAGTAAAATGTTATATCTCGCTTATTAATGAACATATATTGACGAAACTTGTAATGTGGCTTCATTTGTTTAGGTTTTACTGATATTTAAACAACTTTTTTTTTCGTACTGATATTTGCATTTAAAACCAATTTTTTGTGGTCCCCAAGTCTGCAAACTTGCGTACTCAGTAGCTATAATGTTATTCTCATGGAGGATAAGAAACAAGTGATATCTTGCTTGTTTATGAATATAAATTAGTAAAACTTGAAATGTTGCTTTATGTTATGGTGATCTATTTTATTTGTAAAAAAACAGATTTTAGTTGTTCTTGATGCAGCAAACCTGCATACTCAGTCCTAATGTTGTTCTTATGAATAATAAATAAAATTTCATATTGCACTTATTTATGAATATGCTTTGATGAAAGTTGGTAAGTGGTTCATGACGTAGTGAAGTACCATTTGAAATTCTCTGAGTATGCAGGTTTGATGCAACGGGGGTATTTTATTGTTAATCATCATTGCAATTTATGGAATTTAAAAGGTTGAATTTGTCTAATGCAGTTCATGTTTTATCCTTCTGTAATAATAACATTCCAGAAATTTAGTAAGTACCAGATCAGTTCGAAACGAGATTTGTGCACATCCTCCACTTCCTGTGCATACAACGGGAGAGTGATCTTCACTGCCACACAGCCACACGTTTTTATCAGATCAGCCTTACCGCCTACCGATGTCGTGGCCGTGGCGGAAGCGACCGAGATTGCTCCCTGCGGGAATTTGGGAATCCCGCACTGCCCGACTTGGCAACAAGGCACCGCTAACTCAGACTTGAACGACGCGACAGCGTGTACGCTTTTTCCCTACTTCGTGACACTTCTGTACCTGATTTATTTTTCTATGCTTATACTTATACAAGAAAATTAACATTAACAAACCAGCTGCTTGGAGGAGAGCTTCCAAACGTGCTTGAGTTTCTGGATCAACCGAATGATCGTTGTCTTCAGGTGACAACAGAAACTTGGATGTACCCAAGTTTGTCTCATCCACTAGCTCCTCATTGTCGATCACAAACGACTCCACCTATCAACAAATTATTCCACTTTTATTCGCTTTTCCACAACTTTCTATACAATTTATTAGGTACATAAAAGGATTTAGGGTAACAATTATAATATCCAGATACCATTACATTTTTAACTTTAGTGTCCCTACTTATTTAATAGGAACTAAAATTAAAGTTGATGAACATTTTTATCTTCAAAAAAATAATATAGTGTTCTCAACAAATTGTTTACCAATGTGCTATGAATATTGGGTTGTACTCAAATTGTGTGAATATAGTAATTAAATTATTCCTAAATTTTTGTAAGTAATTGAATCAGTAGAAAAGTGTCCATAAACATTACTGTATTCTGAAAGCGATGGCAAACCTGCAAATTGGCCTGCCTAATTGGTAGTCTTCTAATATATATACAGCCGCATGTGTAACTGACTGACTCACTGAGGTATACAAATTCTGGACCACTTATAGACGAGCTAGAAACCTGAAATTTGGCACGCAGGTAGCTTTTACCTTGTAACCCCCAGGAAAATTGCCAAATTTGACAACTTTTCATTTTAACCCCCCTACAAAAATATTTAAATTCCCTCAAAAAAGGCTTATTTTAAAATTCCAGTTTTTGAGCTCTAGCGGTTAAACGGATTGCCCTATCAAAAAACGGACACCACGACGTGCCATAGATTTTGCAAGATCTACAACTTTGGTCCTATGACTTTTTGTCATATCTCGTCTCCTTCACCCTTAGATAGCTCTAGATTTTTTCAAATTTTGAGATTTTGTGGCGGTTTTTTATTTCCTATCACGTTAATATACTTGTCGGAGGCCTAATATTGGGCACGCAGTATGTCTACATCACACTTAGTAAATAGCAGCAGAAATATGACCAGTTTTTATTAATTAAACCTGTCGGAAAATCAATAACTCTTAAAATCTATAGATTTTACTGTTTTCTAAGTATAAGTAGTAAGTAAATGCCTATTCTAGAACAGTTGTTATTAATTAGAATGCACGTATCACACTTTATATATTAACTAGGATCGTGAGATATGGAATGCGTGTGCGTTGCACCTTTTATTCCCAAATCCTACTATTTTTCTCAAAAAAATAGATAATTGTGAATAACAAAATCAAAATGTAGTCTTTTTTTATTGAAGCTCTAGCGGCTGATCGGGTTGTCCTATCGAAAAACGAAAAACACCACGTGCCACGGATTTTAGACGAACTACAACTTTAGTCCTATGACATTTTGCCGTACCTCACCCCCTTCACCCTTAGGTAGCGCTAGATTTTTTAAATTTAAACTTTTTTCTAAGATTTGTTCGTGGTTTTTAATGTTTTGTCGCTCTAATATAGAACTTAGAGGCCTAATATTTATCATACAGTATTCCTACATTACAATTAGTACTAAACAACACACACACTCAGATTAAATATCATAAACAACCAAAAAAGTATCAAAGTCTTTGAGCGTTTGTAGATTTTATCGTTTTTTTTCGGGTATCTTTTTTATGTTGCGCTCTGTCGAGGGTAAAATCCCTTATAAATCATGTCATATTTGTTGCAGAAGGCTTGTAGTTACCCAAAGTCATAGCATTCCAGGTTGTTAACGGTGGTCGTATTCCTTATATGGTTCAAAAGACGGCTTATAAATGCTACATTATACATCAGTTAAGGGTATTAATTTGTTTCAAGCACTTAGGTAATACATGGAGGCTTAACATTAACATAATACGTCTCCATGCCAAGTAGTATTTAGCAACAGGCATATGACCAGATTTTATAGGTTAATCCCTTAAAAATAATCAAAGCCTTGGAATAGTTGTAGAGTTTAGGTATTAAATAGAATTTGGAACAATTGACATTAAACTGTGGCCAAACAGCGACCTGGGGGCAAAGCCCCCCACAGGGGTCTGGGGGCGGAGCCCCCAGCGAGCGAAGCGAGTAGGTCTATACAAGGACAAAGCCATTTATGTTCAGGTGTTTGATTGTTGGATTTAGGATGGTGACCTGTTAAGTTATAAGATGTTGGGGGGTTAGGTTGGTTTTGAGGATGGTCTTCCGGGGTTGTTATTGTTGTGTAATGGTCCATTTTTGGATTCAGACAGGCATTATTTTCAAATATAAAATTAAAGCAGTGGTCTTTCCAGGTCATGCCACTAATAACTAACTATTTCATATGTTAAAGAATTTTTCCATATAGTTCATAAATCCATCCATTAATACAATACCCCTGTCGCAGCAAACCTGCATACTCAGCGAATTTCCAATGGAGATATAAATGTATTAATACTTCATAAAGCCACTTACCAAGTTTCATAAAAATATATTCACAAATAAGCAATGTATACAATTTTAATTATTCTCCATAAGAATAACATTGGAGCTAAGTACGCAGGTTTGCTGCATCAAGGTACACAAAAAAATGGGTTTTTATCAGTATTAGTCACATACCAGTTTTTATTCATTTATGTTAATAATTAAGGGAAACAGCATTTAGTCTTTAGCCATAAGAATAACATGGGGCTAAGTATGCAGGTTTGCTGCTATGGGAGCCTTTAGCAAAAATTGTTTTTTTTTAGCAAATATCAATGGATCACAACCAGATGAAGCCGTATACCAAGATTCGTCAGTATACATTCATAAATGAGCGAGATATAAATTTTGTACTTTCCTCCATAAGAATAACATTAGACAACGTACTGCGTTTAGCACTTTCAATATCTCGGTAACCAATTGACTTAGAGGAATGATCAAAATACCAAATTGTGTTTTTTAAGCTGAATCCAATGGTAAAAACTTAAATTTGACAATTTCAAAAATTATGTGAAAAATTCAAAAAACCCATTTTTGGGGTACAAACCCCCCCAAAATACCCCTTCGGATAGAGCGATCTAGCTGGTTTTCGAACTTAAAGTCATAAATGTTACTTTACACGTTTATACCAAATTTCATTAAAATCGGATCATTTTTACGAGAGTTATCGTGCTCACGGACATATATATATATATATATATATATATATATATATATATATATATATAGTTTCGAACGAATGGTGTTTTTGGGGTCTGGGGACCTCAAAACGAAAAGTTATCATGGTCCCGGGCCTAGGTCTTACCATGCCGACTACGGTAATAGCTTCTTCCCTATAGGGGAAATTCGCTAAAACCAGTGTGGAGTTTACAATTTTAGCAAACCCATTCCAAAAACCACAAAAAGGACGTGGCCTCTCCCTAATTGTTTAAAAAAGGAAGTAGCCTACTCCCTATTTGTTTAACGGAAAATAAACTTTCTCATTTCTCAATGCAACACTGAGATTAGGTTTTTATAGGCGGTAATTTTTTATAAGCTGTTTGAGTACTTTATATCAATATTTAAAAAACATTTGTTTCTATCAATATATTATAACTGATAGGTTGTTGGTAGCACTAACATCAGCTTACCTAACATAACCGCTGCAGCGTACTGTATAATCTGGCATTCTACACAAAGTTATAACATTTCACCTGTGGAAGTTGCTCTTACCTTTCATTCTCCAGGAAAACCATGAATTACAAAATATTATTGATTTATTTTATAATCAATATTATATTGAAGTAAAAATACCGTGATAAAAATAGTAGTGATATAAAGTACTTGACCTGCTTGTGAAACTCTAACTTTGGCTACCCATTTAGGCTATTGGGTCTATAGTTTTCTTTACATTGGATATATATTGAATTAACCATTGTCCCAAAGTCAATAATTCCGGGATCAATTTTTTCTTCAGTTTGTCACCGGCAAGTGCGCTGGTTGAGGATGACACTAAAAGCTTCCCACACATTCACTAGCAAACTAGCTGGTGTGTAGAAACTATGTGTTTTGCACTAGCAACTCTGATGACACATAGCTAATTTCATAGCTAACTCGCTCAAACGCCGGCGAGAAGCGAGTAGAGTGACCCGGCTTCCAACTGTTCGATAGTGATATCTGACTGAATTTTGGTTAGTGATTGGATGAAACGGAGCTAGTTTACTATCAACCAGTAAACGAGCCAGCTAGTAAACTTGCCCCATGTAACTGACCCTTGACCCTAAAAGCTTCCCACAAGCTTATTAGCCAAATAGCTGGTGTTTAGAAACCACATGATTTGCACTAGAAACTCTTGAAGACACAGGGCTAACTTACTAGCTAGCTCGCTCAAACACCAGTGAGTTGCGAGTAAAGTAACCCGGCTTTCAACTTATTGGATAGTGATATCTGACTGATTTTTGGCTAGTGGTTGGATGACATGGAGTTAGGCCTAGTTTACTATCAGCTAGTAAACTAGCCTTCTAGTAGCTAGTAAACTCGCCCTGTGTAATCAACCCTTTAAAAAATCCAAGCTATTTAACACAACCGGCTACATTACTGTCCCCAACCATGTGAACAAAGGTTTGAAGTAAAAATGGCATAAAGTAAAAGTTAAATTAAAAAATAACAACAAAAATACAACTACACAAACAAAAAATACACAAAATACAACCTAGACCTCGAAAACAAAGATACTGAGAATTGAGAAGGCCTAAGTTACCCCAAAATGTAATTTTTAACTGACTTAGCCTAGATGTTTTTTTTATCTTTGACTTACCCTTTTTTATTTAAGTTTTACATTTTTGAGATTTACTAGCCTAGGTTAGCCTAATGCCTACTCATACTTTGTGAAAGTCTACTTAGCTTAAGTAACTTTTAGGTACCAGTATTACTGGGCCTATGTACTTTTGGCGCAACTAGAGAATATGACTCCCTTCGCCAAGCTTTTGCTGGGTATCTTAACATTCACGGTTAAACCAACCTTGCATTATTCCTCACACGCCCATTTCTTTTATTCCATAGTAAACTGATTGTTAGCGAGCTGCGGCTGTTAGGTTATGTTTGCTTAAGTTATCATCGATTTATCACGATTCGACCACTGAAAATACAGTAGGCCCTACTCATAATCAATGTTTATTTTTATGATATTTGGAAAAGGATAAATAAACTACGTCTCACCACAACACTACAAAATATATTTACACTTAAAGTTATTGTTCTTACATAAAAGACGGTAAATATACAATAAGACCATCTCATGCCATCCTTGCTTTGTACCATGTATCTTTTTGTTTATTTACCGTCTCGTTTTTATACAAGTATAAATATATTTTGTAGTATTGTGAGATGACGTTTCCCCCCCCCCACGTTTATTTGTAGCAACAGTATTAAGTATGCTACTTCAGAAAATATTATATATTTGGAAGTTGAAAACCCTCTTTATTTTGGGTTAAGAGTGGAACCCTCTTTATTTTGGGTTAAGAGTCATATAAACCTAACTCACTTAGGGGTCATACAAATATTTCGTAACACATTTTTTCATCTTTTCAGACCCCCCCCCATGTAACGCACCATAACGCTTGACCATAACCCCCCACCCCCCAATGTGTTATGTAACTCAACCGTAAAAGACTTTAAATCAGCTTAAGTCTTAAACCTTTTAAATATCGTTTTATTAGGAATTAGGAACATGGATTTCAATGAATCATTAAACTTTAAATGACTTTCATTTAACAAAATTTTGTTAATATCTTATTTCAAAGCAAAATGTATACAAACAAACAAGCCTGTTACTAATAATATAAACAATTGTTTTTATTTTGAAAGATATATAACAGTATCAATAAATACGGGAGTGTGCCAGCTCTTAGGATTACGATGTGTGAGTTACGTAACGTTGATCCTAACCCCCCCTCCACATAACGCAACACCATACCCCCCCCCCTTTAGTGTGTTACGTAATATGTGTATGGCCCCTTAACTCACTTTTTACATTCCCTCTAATTTTTTGTAAAAATCAAAATGTTCAAATGTTTAGACGTTGAAGCAAAATCTTGTTAATTAAGATTATAATTTATATTTCAGGAAGAAGACCCATGATGATATAACATTTGTTATACATTTGGTAAACTAACTGGACTGACCACATTAATAGGACTAACTGGACTGACCACATTAATAGGCCTAGGATAAGTTAAAACCAGTTTTTGTGTGTTTATTTACTGTATAAAGTCATGGCTACTGTTCAATCATTTGAAAAGGTTAAATCCAAGTTAAGCCTATATAATCCTGGTATGAAAACTCGTAAGTTTATGGAGTTTTGATTCTACAAACTAAGCCAAGCTACTTTTGTACGTAATCTAACTATAACTTAATCTTTGGGTTTAATTACATTAAAACAGCATTTTACGCTGCCTGAATTTTGAAGCCAGAATTTTGTTATCTACAGATTGCTAAAACATCAAAATGTCTTAATCTTTCAAAACAAGTAGGTCTACATCTATAACCTACTTGTATCTTAATTTGTAAAGAAAAAAATAATCAAATGTCAACAATATACTGCAGAAAAGTAAACAATACCTTTCCAAAATGTTCTATCTCAATTAGCCCTAACTGTAGTCCTATATTTCTTCCAAACATGTATGGCAAGATTAAATCGGTTATAAATGATAAATGTTCTTTAAAAAAAGTTAAGATTTTCAAGCAATACACATGAGCCCTCTGGAAGCAATAAGGCATCTTTCTCAAAATGAACTATAGAATCATATTAGAGGATACAGGTCTGCCACTAGCCAAATCTATATTCACAGCTATTAGTTACAAATAAACATAAATCATTAGCTAAAAACTTGTCAAGTATTTTTTTTAAATTTATCTTGGTCTAGTTTTAATATATTACTTTAATAAGTAATCATAACTATCAGTAATTATTCCACAAACTGAATAATATTGTTCAGAGTAAACTTGCATCAGCTGATGAACAATGAGGATAGAAGAAGGTTGAGACAGGGAACTAATCCAGAAATGATTTAAGGATACAAGTTTGCCAACTTAGTAAATAACTAAAATTTTACCAAGAATTTAAATAAAGTTTAATTATTAGCGAGTGTAGCCAGTGGGTTATAACAAGTGGATTGGCCAATGTTATTATAACTGGAAATGAAATTGGCAAATTGTGGAGTTTGAATAACAAACTAAGAATAATTTTAGGATATTGTAAAAAAATGGCGCTTGCCGTAGAAAATCAATATATAAATAAGTGTTAAAAGTTTACTGCAAAGGGTTATTATATCAATTTAATAGACAACTGGTGTTTAATTACAAAAGTGTAATTATCCTCAATTTCTTCAGTTTAGCCACAGTAACTTATTATTGGTTAGGTTTGCTTCAAACCTTTATGCAGAATATTTTGGTTGTTTTTGTAGTTGTGATTACAATCTTGTTTTATTTTACTTTTTAGCGAATTTCACTTTATATGAAATAAGCTATTACCTAAGGTAGCATGGCAAAACCTAGGCCCGGGACCGTGATAACTTTTTGTTTGAGGCCGCCAGATGCCAAAAACACCAATCATTCAAATTATATATATATATGTCTGTAGCAGGATAACTTTTCGTAAAAACCTTTAATCTTAATGAAATTAGTATAAACGTGTAAGGCAGCATCTATTTTCATGAGTTCGAAAACCAGACAGGCCGCTTAGGGGGGTTTTAACCCTTTGCCCCTTTGGCAAAGGAGGGGGACCTTGTGGTCCAATATATCGGCCGTCACTGTTTCGGCCAAAAACTCTGCGGTCCGATATATCGGCCATTCGCAAAATGTGCGAAAAACTCCCGACATCCGATTTTTCAGACGTCCGCGAAACCAATTTACTGGCTTTATAAAATATCCAAATGCGCTACCTTTGTGATATATGGAAGCCAGATAGTTGTGGAGTATCACTGTGAAGTCAGTACTGATTTACTCTATGCCCTTTTTTGTGTGATGAGTTGTTTTGTTGATGTTATGCCCACCATATGTTTTGGTTTCATTGAGAATCAGATGTTTGTTGTTTACACTGACATATTTTGTTGTTATTTCAAATTGTAGGTTATTTTTATATTTATATGCTATATTGAGTTTATATTTAGTCTAAAATGAGTTACAATGATATTTCTTCTGAAGCAGCACTTTAAAATCGCCGGCATGACATTCACATAGCCTAGCTGACGTAGGCCTAGGCTAGACCTAGACTAGGCTAAGCCTAAGGCATAGTTATTTTTATACTTGTTTACTTTTGGAAGTTTTATGACTTTTATGTTAAAGTTCTACAACAAAGTTGCAGTAGATTTTCTGGGCAAAAAAAAAATATATTTATTTTTTGTGTTAAAAAAAGCTAAAATTTGGAGGACTGCTTGTAAATGAGCCTAATACCATTTTCATTTTTTTTTCCTTTTACATGCTTGTTTTTCAAGAAAATGCATGAAATTTTGTGTGCATGTTTATAACTACATGGGGAATCTGAAAATATCAATATAATGTGAGGGCCCAATGGTTTACTTTTTAGCTATTACACCTCTAAAGTTAAATTTTATACGTAAAATATTTTTTATTTTTATTTATTAATTACAATTTTTTTAAATACATATTTTTTATTTTGGTTACAACCATTTTTGTATTGTTCTACAACTCATAAGGAATCAAACAAAAAAAGAATTATAACTCTATCAGCTAAAACATAAAATGTACAGCTTTTTTCCCAAACCCTTGCAATTGATTAAAAAGGCTCTGAGTTTTTGGCTAGTACTTTCAGAAAAGTACCCGGAGTTTTTGGCAGTGACCAAAAATTGTTGTCCGGAGTACAAAGGGTTAAGTTAGATCCTAAATACCCCCGTCGCAGCAAACATGCATACTCAGCGAATTTCCAATGCATGCATATGTTTCTCCCTACCACATAAAGCCACTCACCAAGATTCATAAAAATACACAAATAAGTAAATAAGTGATAAATAGCATCAATATTATTAATACGCTACATGCAAACTTTGTAGACAATAAGGCTTTTTTGTTTCAAGATTTACCTCCACATATTGTAAATTAAAACGTGCGTCTAGGTGTGCAGATGTGCAGACTGGCTTTAGATTTTTGATATAGGCCTTAGGTCTCTGCCCCACGGGACTTCTAAGTCCCCATGTTATTCAAATGGAGGAGAGTTTTATTTGGTTTATGTCAATGTGTCTTTTCTTAATTAAATTCAATTAAATTAAATAAACAGCTGTTATAAGGATTGCATCCAACCACAGACTGTGACTGTTTTTTTCCTATTTAACTATTTACACGGAATGCGCAAGCTGCGCATAGAAATTCTAGTTTGATTTATTCTCTATAAGAAAAACATTGAAGGGTGAGTATGAAGGTTTGCTGCAACAAGAAAAATAAGAAATGTGTTTTTATACAATTATTAACCCTAGCTGAGGCCATCCGACCAATTTGGTCGGATTTTTATGTCACCTAGAGTGGCCACTGACCAAATTGATCGGATATGACTGAACATTTTGTAACGTTAAAAACCAATAATAATAAACTCAAAAGTGATCAATATATATATCATTCGAAAGATCACATTCTGAACTTTCATTTTATTACATAAATGAACCGTGTAGCAGCTGTATAACAATGTTACAACGATTAGAAATCGAATGAATTTTTGGCACAACGCAATTGCTGCAGCCGATGACAATGGCAGAGCACAATATTTTTGAAATTACCCAGCTCAGATAACTTTTCTCGCAGGAAGATGTGGTTGGTACCAATGCACAGCTAAAGAGTAGCGTTTTATGTTGGTATTGATTTTTAGAATGAAATATTGGTTGGACAGGTTATATGATTTTATGAAAACAGGTGTTTCTGGCTTTTTTGTGGAATGACCAATCTGACCAAATTGGTCGGATCAGAAAATTGCGTTTATATGCAGTGTATGTTATAGTTACTAGTCAAATAAAATACGTTATTTTGAAAAGGAAGAAATGTAGAGTAATTTAGTTTTGCCGTTGGCAGCACTGTTTGCTCTTGGCTTCATCACCAAGGAAATGTTTCATTATGTCACATTTTTGCCTAATAATAAACTGCGCAGCTGTTTACAAAGTCTCAGTCAGTTTGTTTGGCTCGCTCCAAACTGTATTGTATTTGGTATCACTGTAAACAGCAGATTTCAGGCGTTCTTCCTGTGTTTGTCTCAATTTTTTGTGTTAATATGACATGACATCTGAAATATGGAATGTCCAGTCAAAAATGGCACGCTATGTTTTTGTTTGACCGTTGTCAGTTGTGTAAGAGTATTTTAGTTATTTACTGAGCCGAATTTACGCAAAAATGCATTGTAGTGACATTTGGGGTGCTCTTGAAGAAAGTATTAGTGACATTAGTGACATTAATGACGATTTAGAGGGTGATATAGGCAGTGACATTGAGGTGAACGACTTTCCTGATGATGTGTCATAGGTTTCATAGGCTAATTGGATTATTTATCTGGTAGGCCTAGTGGTGAGTTATATATTTATATGCATATTTCTATGTATTCTATGTATAACATGTTATATATTTATATGTAGGGAACTGAATGTACTACAACATGTTTATATTGATTTAGGGGTAAAACATTTGGCAAAAAAGTTACATACTAAATACCGTGAAATCTTTTTTTTCCAAATACGCAAAAATAGCAAAACATTATTTTATTTACATTTATTTATAAGTGATACAAATTTTTTACCATCAACTTTATGACTTTTTTGGATTCCTTACTTCATTAGCTTTACAAATATGTATATATCATTATTAGTATATACATATAATACATGACTTCTTTACAACACAAACTAACACTGTACAGTTTACACATATTTCGGGTTTCCGTTTATTATTATATTACACCCCTAAAACTTACAAAAAAAGTCTTTCCACAACACGTTATATATTTCTATGTAGGGAATTAGATTGTTTACAAAATGTATATAATGAATTTTCTATAAAAAATCTGTAGACAAAACTTCACAAAGGCTGTTTTTGAAATTTCTAAAAAAAATCAATTTTTTATTTTTTTCACTTTACCGAAAAAATATTTTCCTAGATCTTTTAGCGAATATCGCATACAGGGAAGAAGCTATTACCGTAGGTGGCATGGTAAGACTTAAGCCCGAGACCATGATAAATTTTTGTTTTGAGGCCCCCAAATGCCAAAAACACTATTCATTCAAATTTTTGTATATGTGTATGTCTGCTACCGCGATAAGATAACTTTTGAATGAAACGTCCGATTTTGATGAAATTTGGCACAAATGTGAGGAGTAACAGTTATGACTTAAAGTTCGAAAACCAGATCGATCGGACTATGGGAAGGGGGTTTTAAATTTCCCAAAATCAATTTTTTGAATTTTTCCCCTTAAAATTTAAAAAACATTTAATATTGATTGTAGCTATTTTATAGAGCTTAAAAAAACAAATAATTTGGTATTTTGAATCATTAACATAAGTTAAGTGGTTGTAGAGAAAAGTCAAAAAACGAGTCCATAAAATTGTCCATGTTAGTCTTATGGGAAAAAGGTTTTTGGATTTTCCTCAGATAATTTTATTAAAAACTTAACATTTCTTTTTACCAATCAGTTTAGCTCTACAAAACAATCATTTTGGTGTTTTAATTGTTGTTCTAAGTCCAACCGTTGCAGAGATAGGTATTCAAAGTACTAAACACAGTACGTTGTCCAATGTTATCCTTATGGAGGATAAATAACATTTGATATCTCGATTATTTATGAATGTATATTGATGAAACTTGGTATGTGGCTTCAAAAAGTTGTGGTATATTGATATTTGCATAAAAAAGGTTTTTTGTTGATTTCCCCCGTAGCAGCAAACCTGCATACTCGGCCCCCATGTTATTCATATGGAGAATAAGTAAAGTTGTATATCTCCCTTAGTTATGAACCTAAATTAATAAAACTTGGTATGTAGCTTCACCTGGTTCAGTTATATTGATAATTGCAAAAATACACATTTTTTATCTTCCTCTTTGCAGCAAACCTGCGTACTCAGCCCTAATGTTATTCTCATGGAGAATAAATCAAATGCTATATATCACTTATTTATGAATGTATTTTTGTGAAACTTGGTAAGTGGCTCTATGTAGTAGTGAGACACATATATTTGCATTGGAAATTCGCAGAGTACGCAAGTTTGCTGCGACGGGTGTATTTGATGTTAGTATTTCTAGATTCTCCGTTCTTTCCGATCAAAATGAATATGAGGTTGGCTAGGTTTACTTCTACAGTTGAATTTATACGAATTTTCAAAAAAAGTCTGCAAAATTGCCAAATCTGCATGGCCATTTCCCACTTCAACATTAGGCTATTGCTAGGGATAATATAACTTAACCAAGTGAAGCTACATACTAAGTTTTACTAATTTATATTCATAATTAAGGGAGATATAAAACATTACTTATCCTCTATAATAATAGCATTAGGGCTGAGTAAGTTATGCGAGTTTGCTGCTACAGGGACATTTGGTAAACAATTATTTTTTTGTGCAAATATCAATATAACAGTACTAGGTGAAGCCACATGCCAAGTTTCATAAATATACATTCATAAATAATCAAGATATCAAATTTTAATTATTCTCCATAAGGATAACATTGGACAACGTACTGTGTTTAGCACTTTGAATATCTCTACAATTGTTGAACGCAGAATCACAATTTAACACGTTCACTGCGTTAGAGCATATTTGTATGTGATTACGGTGGTGCATTAAGAGACCTATGGTTCTCGTTTGGTGTGATTACGGCTGTCCTATACGAGACCTTGAGATCTTGTTGCACAGACGATATTTTTTTCTGTGGTGTATTTAGTGAAGTAGCACACTGTTGCCAACCTACAGCCTACTCAGGATTTGAATATGACACAATAGTACGAGGCATTCAGATCTCGTACTGCACATTTACGAGAACAAACACACCACAAATCAATTTAGGTTATTGCAATAATAACAAACAACTTCTGGCGCAATGTTGAGAACGGAACGTACTCAAGAGCTCCAAGCGGCACTCTGAGAAACTAAGAATTTATTACTTCAGTGCGTTATGAGATCTATAGATCTCGTTTATTGTCATGGTTACCAATCGATCCAGCAACAACAAGCTTTATGGACAATATATATCTTATTTCTCTATATTCTCTCTGTCTTTTTACATAGAACTACTGACACCGTATCTGAGGGAAGAATATCGTATTATGCAACCGCACCAAATATAGGTTATGGTACGACAACTCGGGACCTCGTGACGCAGTGAACGTGGTAAACACCAAAATGATTATTTTTTAGAGTTGAACTGATTAGTAGAAGCAAATGTGAAGTTTACAGTAAAATTAACTGAGGGAAAACTAAAAACCTTTTTCCCATAAGATTAACATGGGAGATTTTATTAACACGTTTTTTGGATTTCCTCTGCAACCACTTAACCTAGGTTAATGATTTAAGATACAATATTATTTGTTTTTCTAAGTTCTATAAAATGGTAAAAACCAAAATTGAGTGTTTTACAAATTTTAGGGTGAAAAATTAAAAAAACCAGATTTTTGGAAAATGTTGACACCCCATAAACCCCCTTCCCATGATCCGATCTTTCTCGTTTTCAAACTTAGTCATAAATGTTGCTTTACATGTTTATGCCAAATTTCATCGAAATCTGATGTTTTAAATTATCGGGTTAGCGGGATATATATATATATATATAAATTTGAACGAATAGTGTTTTTGGCATCTGGGGACCTCAAAACAAAAAGTTATCATGGTCTCGAGCTTAAGTCTTACCATGAGACCTACGGTAATAGCTTCTTCCCTATAGGGGAAATTCGCTAAAACATATTTTTTGATCTTTTTACATATAATGCTTTTTAAACCTAAATATTTCTTTGCACCATTGGATTAAATTTAAAAATAACAAACAATTTAGTATTTCAAATCAAATCAAAATAATCTTTAATCATTAAGTACATATTCATGCACATTGAATGGCATCACTAATACTATAAACTTAACTATTATCCTAAAGAAAAGGGAAAGCACTTGCATTTACATGTATCAAAATATTAAACAAGGAGAAAACAAAATATGTTTTGAGAAAGCAAACTATAACCAAGTTGAGGGGGAGGTGGAAACAAATTCCTCAAGAGAATAAATGATTTATCTAACAGGTAATTTTTAATTTATTTTTAAATTTAGCAATGTTTTCCTCATTTTTAATGTCATTTGGTAAATGCTTTAAACATTTTAGTCCTGCGTAAGTCTTTTTTTTCATAAAATGTTAATTTATGTTGCATTGAAGTAATAATTTTTTTATGTCTGGTATTATGGGTGGCTTTTAAGGTCAGAGTTTTCTGAATAATTTTTTGCAATGATGGATGTATCTAAGATATATTGTCCATAAACTGTTAAAATCCCTAATTCTTTAAATTTGTCTTTTGCTGTTTCATAATATTTTAATTTCATTATTATTCTTTCGGCCCTTTTTTGTAATTTTAGTATGCTATCCTTATTTGATTTTGTGGTTGAACCATAAAGGCATAAGCCATACGCTAAATGAGAATGAATATTTACTTTTTGATAGCAAAAGAATGACATTCTCAACAGGTAATTTTTAATGTCATTTGAATTATTTGAAATATTTGAATTATTGCTATATGTCAATCAGTTACTGAGTATTTAAAGAGGTAAACACAGTAGGCCTATGTCGTCCTATGTTAATCTTATCAATGTATACATAACCGAATAAGTAGGGACACAGTTAATTGTTAAAATTCTAACAGCTGGCTTAAATACATTGACAGGAATCTGTTTGTTTGTTTTTATTTATTTATTTATTTATTAGTTTGTATACAAACAAACATACTCATTTTGACGTTTTATAGGTAAACAGTAGAGCGTATGATAGGATCAAGGTGAATTAGTAGGGACAGTCAGTGCTATATTCTCCCCTGAACCTGGGGGGGGCAACAACAAACTAAAATATTATAAGGGGGTCCCTACTTATAGGGTTATGTATACATTGATCTTATGGAGGATAAGGAAAATTTTATATCCTATCCTATACTCTAATATGAGTAAGGTTTGCTTGCTTGTGTCCGTGCGTGCCATGGTGCGTGCTTGCTTGTAACTCTGATCTCTAAAATGGCTCCGACGATTTTCTTCAAATGTTGGAAATAAATAATTTCTGATATAAAAATAAGTTTTAGACAGGTCTCATCCCCAGGAAAAGTCAAATAATGTAAAAAAATGAAAAGTTAAAAAAATTAACATTGGGCTTATGGAGTTTAAAATCAAAACAAAAGAATTGTTACAGCTGTTCATAATCAACCAGGGAACTACACATTACGCGGAATATCTTGGCCTGTGGGAACTGTTTTCAGTTCTAACAGTTGGAGTAGAGCGAGATTTGCATCTGTTGTTTCCATCAATCTGTTCAGTCAAACTGAAGCTCAATATGGCCCAGCTGATTATCTCAGTCACTCCGGCAGTGGAGTAAGCCACAATCCAAGTTATTTCGCGTGATGTGTACCGTCAAAGTAATAGTCATGTTCTTTATTGTTAACATGAGGTTTCCTGAGAACAGTGACTAAAAGAGTGGTCATATCCGAAAATAATCAAAGGGACATTGAGTTACAAATAACAACTGGAGTGACCTTAAAATGACAGAAAAGAGGCAAATGAGCCTATACAAATCTGATAATCAGTTAGGGGAAGTAGTGAAATATTACTTCAAGCCATCTAAACAAACTGACTGCCCCCCCCCCCAGGTACTCTTGCTTATAAGAACATATATTAGTTAAACTTGGAACGTGGTGTGGGTTTTATTGATATTTGCACACAAAACTCCATTTTTTGTGGTCCCTATGGCAGCAAGCCTTTACGCAGCAGCTATGTTATCCTAATCAGCAGCTGTAATGTTATCCTTATGGAGAATAACAAACATGTCATATCTCGCTTGGGTATGAATATAAATTGGTAAAGCTTGGTATCTATTTCATAACATTTTTCGGTACTTTGGTATTATACAGATGCCACCCTTATGCAGCGCGCTGCGGCAGTTATGTTAAGATGGGTTATCATAAAAATGATTGTGGGACTTTCCTTGTTTTGTTACGAATCGAATGATACCTGATGAGTCATACTTCCGGCCGCCAAACCCCCTCCAAATAGGCCAAGGTCAGGTCGTCGACCGGAGCGCGCGAATCACCTGTCACCGCCTGTATCTGGGTCAGTGTCATGAGTCATTTATTGCCGTGCACTGCGTTCATTTGTTTTCATAATGAGTGACGTTCTTTTGGTGTGGGATTTACCTCGAAATGAAGAGGAAACCGTACGTATTTTTATGATAACCCATCCTAACATAACTGCCGCAGCGCGTTGTATATTTGGCGGAGTACCTGTGGCGATCGGGTCTGGCTGCTAGCGGCGGCGACGCATTCAACACGATCCTAGCGGACATCGCTGCCTTTTGGGAGACACAACACAAAGACCGCTCATCAGAATGATGTAAAATTTGTAAAGTAAGTCAATAAAAGTACGTTTTTTCGAATTATGTAGTTATCCTTTGTATCCGGTAAAAATTTAACCTCCAAAAATAGTGGCATCCGTATAATACCAAAGTACCCATTTTTCATATATTTGTGATATAATATGTTTTGTATATAACTTAACCCTAGGTCTGGCAATGCCTGATTTTGTACTATTGAGCCATCTGGCATGGCAGGATATCCTGCCAATGCATGTGCGCGCCAGCTGTACATTGGCAGGAATCCTGCCAATCGGGTCATTTTTTCAACTGCTTATAACACATTGAAAATGAACCAGAAACGTAATAATATTGATACCATTCTGAAGAGGAGATTCTAACCTTTCATTTTCATATATAAAGGAACCTCGTAGCAGTAACAGATCAATATAACAAAATTTTGCGCGCAAAACATTTTGACTCGCGAGTGGCGAAATCTTGTAAAACACGCGTTCGTCAAAAAATTCCCAGTGTCTGTATTTTGGCCCAAACAGGAAGCGGTTGGTACCATTGGAAACAAAACGAGTTCTTCTTTATTTCCGTAATAAGAACTTTGTCATACGACTTCAGGAAGCTGACAAATAATTTTTGAAATCAGCTTTTATTGAGCGCTGGTCAAATTAGTCATTGGCAGGAAATCCTACCAATTCTAAATCTAAACTTTTATAGCTCTAAACAGTTATTACTTTTTACAATATGGCATTATTTCCAATAAATGTATTGTTACCTTTAGTAATATAACAGTTTTGGTATATAAATTGTATACTTCTGATTTTATTTTTATTTTTCAAATTTACAGCGCAAGTTTGTCGATTTTCCCCGTTTCCCGTATTTTTCCCTGTGGGCTAATTCGGATAAAAATGTTTTTTCAAACAAATCAATCACATTTCCACGTAAGGAAATAAAATGCCTACATTGTGTATATCTTTGATTGTCTGTAAGAAAATTACTGTAAAAATGCAAGGACTCTACTTTTGAAAAACTTTTCAAATTTTGCCAAAAAATTGTTTTTTTCACATTTTGCAAAAAACTACCTACAGGGATTCATTTATTTTTGGCAGAGGCTACGTACACGTCCGACGTGAGCCGCTACTATTCACGTCCGTTCCAAATTATGCACCGTACGTTACTTTTCCTGTGGTTTTTAAAACAGATTGAGAGCCAGAAAACCTCCTAACCTAACCTAACATAACCTAACTTAACATAACGTAACGTAACCTAACCTAAGCGGTAGCGATGTGAATTTGCCTTTACATTGGACGTGTACGTAGTCACTTCGTTTATTTTATTATAAATCTCCTTCTTTTTCTGAACAAAACAAATATATATATATATATATATATATATATATGACTAATATATATATATATATATATGACTACGTTATCAACATGGCCGCTGTCTAAAGCTGGGTTTTTCTAGGCGCAGAACTTTTTGGTAGCGGGGAACGCTGGCCTATCCTCATCATGTAACCAAATGGGGCTGTTTTCCTAGACAGCAGAATTGTTCCGCGCCGCGGATTAACTTTGTCCGCTCCCGTAGTACTGGAGCCCGCTCTCCACTGCGGAATAGTGTTGAGGTTATGTTGGTATCCTGTGATTTGGTGTTGTTAGGAATGAGTTCGGTTAAATTTAGGGCGTCAGATGACGAGAAACTAGTTGAAGTAATACAAGGCCATCCAATTATCTGGAGTACGGCAGGTATAATAACCAACAGATAATTAAATAATTACAAAAACAATCGTACTTTTAAAATAACATAACATTTGTCATGTACTGTTGTTTTAGCTTAAATAATAGGCAGTTTTATTTGTTTTTATCATTTTTTGTTCAAAGTAAAATCTCAATTGCTTAAAACTGAAAAAAAAATTATAACCTTTTCTTTCTGTTCGTTTAAATATTACTGCTAAATGACAATTAGTTGAGGAGATAATGAAAATACTAAACACAGTACGTTGTGTGTTGAAATAGACCTACTTTTTAAGAACATATTATTTTGTTTTATTGCCCTTGGTGTTATCCCCGCAACAGTCACAACCAAAATGAGCTAGGTTATTCCGCAGTCGGTCGCCGATAAGGTCCGCGTCATTAGGTAGGCTGGACATTAGGCGGATCACAGGTATGATCACGGGTCATGGTCACCTTAGGAAACACCTCTCTCGGATGGGTGTCTTCAATGGTGACACTGCATGCAGGAAATGTGGGCAGTACGAGGAGACTGCAGACCATCTGCTCTTCGATTGCGATGAGCTTAGGGAGGTAAGGGCTTCAACTCTGGGATCTACGGTCAGGGGTGGATACCTGCCTCCTGAGGAGCTCGTCGACAGGATGATGCAGTTCATCAGGCTCTTGAACCTGGAGGAGTACTGATACCTTCTCAGTTCTTTCTTTCCTTCTTTCTGCCTTCCTTTCTTCTTTTCGGGGGTGCGCAATAAGCCCAGTGTGGCTGATGTGCCTTGGGACTTGGGTCCGCCCCTTTTGATGATGATGATGATGATGATGAAGGTCCGCGTCTAGGAAAATAGTATTCTGCTGAGCTGAAACTACGAGCGGAGGATCTCAGCGTTCCGCGCTCCGCTGCTGAAAAGTACCGCACCTAGGAAAACCCAGCTTAAGTATGGGCACCCCATGTTACTTTGTTTTAGTTCTGCACCCAAAGGAGAAAAAAAAAACACCGACTTCTCCTTCTGCTTCACCAACAGTGATGTATGTCTTGAGTCATAATTTATATATTTTGTGATAACCCATTGCAAGTATATAGCCTAAAGATTATTTATTTCATAAATTAGCATCTTTTACATATTGTAATTTGCCGAGTAACAAAGAATGCCCTAATTTTTAAAACGTTGAACTATAATAATTATTATTAGTGAATTTCCTATGGAAAGTGAACTATTAGCATGACCCGCAAGGTGAAACTTAAGCCCCGGACCACCATAGAAGTTCCTAATGTGACCCCCTGAACACGTTTTGGGGGGTCGTTCAAAATTATATATATATATATGTGTATACACTCTAGCGGTCACATTTTTTCTCCGATTTACTTCAAATTTGGTAGGGACGTTCCAAATTTACTGATTTGGTAATCAGTTGGACAAGTCCGTTGGGCAAAACAATCGGAAAACTCTAAACCCCTTTTTTGGGGATTATTCTTTCAAATTTTGAGTTTTTGGGCCCAAAGAGGGTCAGAAAAGCCCTGGACATAAAATTAATGTATGTATTAAGATGGGAATTAGTGAAGCGAAAGTTTTAAGCCCTCTCTCGTCATTCTAGCATAAATATTTACCGAGTTATTAAAGAAAATGTATATCGGCTAAACACAGTGCGTTGTTTTATGGGGTTTTTACATTAGAAAAGCATGTTATTCATTTGTTGGTGTATTTGTATCATCCCCAGTAACCTCGCGCCCACTTTCAAGCCTGACTAGACCTTCTCCTAACCTTATAAAGCGCAAAATTGAATTCATAGCATTGCAGGTAAATGAAACCAGGAGCATCAGAACAGCCAAAAAAATCAATGTGTTCAGATTTCAATAAAATTATGTTTTTACACTGGTATTAAGTTTTAAAAGGTTTTTATGTGGAAATTTACTTCCCTCACGTCAGCGTGCTGCGTGCAAACTCGTTTTTATTCTAAAGATGGTTTATGAGAAATAATTTAAAAAAACGAGTTCGCACGCAGTACGCTGACGTGAGGGAAGTGAATTTCCACATAAAAACTTTTAAAACTCAAAATCAATGTAAAAACATACATGCATTTCGGAAAAATAGCAGTATCTCCATAAAGTTACCAGCAAACGAGAAATAACGTAAAACATCCCCCATAAGAAAAACAAAGGAAATTAAAAATGCCTGCTTTGTTTTTCACTAAAACATGTGATTAAGAATCTATTTTATTTACAAACTGACATGTGTTCAAATCAGATTAGGCAGAGTATTGGAGCAAGGTTTGGGGCTATGGCCTCTTCAAGCCACTAGTTGTAAAGGTATTAAATTAAGTAGGCCTTATTTAATTGTCCAAACTGATTTTTTCCAAAAAAACCTTGAATTTATTTGGTAAGGTTCCTCCTGCATTTTTTGGAGGCTGCAGCAGCTGCATAACTTGGCTGGGAGTATAGCTGTGGCCGCCCGTTTAAGCACCATTTCAGTCAGAGATAACCTAAGTGAGTGCTCCATCACTTTTCAAGATATGGTGCTCAGATAAATTAAAATTGATACTGAACAACATAAATACAGTAATTAGCATAATTGAAATGAGTAACATTAATTTATCTAGATGTGTTTTATTTATGACTTAGCCTACATGTTTAGATCTTCAGGGTCATTATCAAAGTCGATAATGCCTAGATTGAACAACGTAATTTTGTATAGACCACAAAGTATTATATTATTTGAAATTTCAAATTAATCAAAAGTTGCAGGCCTAACACATATTTTTAGGAGATGTATTGGTAATAAAAAAAACCTGAAAGGTAACTCCATGAGGGATAGACTGTATTTTAAAGCTAACCATTTGTTAGAAGGTAGGAAGATAGGCCTCAGGCCTACCTTACTAGGTTAACAAAACCCCTATAAAATTATAAAATATTTGTTGTAAATTTCAATACATTGTGTCACTTTGTCGATGAATACATATTATTATTACTTTGAACCATAAAGGAGTCGAAAATTGTCACTAATCATATTATCATACTGCTAGTCACAGGTTTAAAAATGGTAATGCAAGTGTTATGAAAATAAATTTGTATTATTTTAAAACATTAAATAGCTTTCACAATTTCAGTAAAAGTGTTTCTACAACCCTTAAAATGCTAAAAACATGCAGTGTGCGTCAGTGGACACAAGAGATTAAAGTGTTAGGTTGGATAAAAGCCAAGCAGACAGCTGAGGAGGGAACTGACTAGTGGCTGGAGGTGTACGGTCAACAGGTGGAACTGGAAAAAGAGGTATGCCTGGAGGTTAGGCTAACAAATAATCTACTGAATTAACATGGAGTAAATAATCAGAATAAATATGTTTCATGTGGTAGGCTAATGGTTATATATACAAATCTATTGACCAAGATTCGTAATAGTGGTTTAGGCCTATTTACTAATACAGTAGAAACTCTTAAACTCGACATCCTGTAAAACTCAACAGGGTTAGTGACCTGATATATTTATTTTAAAATGTCGCCTGAGGCGTACCGTTCGTCGGTGCCAAACCGCCCTAGAGCGCCAGAGACTTTAAACTGGGTTACTGGGTTTTCCAAGGTCATTAAGCTTATTGTTTTTGCTGCTCTGGGGCAGGCCTGCCCAGATAAATTTCGGGCCCCTGGGCAAATTAGACCTTCATGGGCCCTTGCGTCCGGATCCAAGTTGGTGACCTTTTTCTCAGTCAACTTTGCCTGGGGCCCCACCAAACAATCCGGGCCCCTGGGCAACTGCCCCCCTTCTGGGCGGGCCTGCTCTGGGGTCTGCTTTTGTTTACACACTTAAGGGTTGCTTCTGGAATTTGTGTCACCTCCTTCCTTATCACAAGGCTTTAGACTGGGATTCTTAAATAGGTCTTTCTTACATTCACTACATAAATGTAAAATTTGATATAATAAATCAGAAAATTAATGTACAATGTAAGAACAGTAATATATGAGTGTTTTAATGTTACACCCGTTTTTATTTCTCAAGTTCCCTAAAACTCTACAACCTTTAAGTCCACATTGTGTCGAGTTTCAGAGTTTCTACTGTAATACAACTTTAAAAACCCCACAAACTATGATAATCAAAGTACAGTATTACATTCTTGAAAATAGCTGTGGTAAAATAAGTTCAGTGTTATTTAAAAGGATTGATTTATTTCAGGCAGGGGATATTTATTTGTTGACACTTCAATCTCTTACAATTTGAAGCTCACTACACTATGGCATACATGTTTAGGACTTTTAACTAACAAAACAACTAAATGAGTATTACTTTTTTTATCGGTTCAACCTTGTCACTAGTTTGCCTTGTCTTATAAATATATGGATTAAATACCTAATTTTCTTTTTTGGTAAACATAGTAGGCCCTATTTGTTTATAAGTAAGTTAAATAAAGTTTATTATTAATGGTTTTCATAGTTTTAATACAGGGATGAATGTACAGTAAAATGTATATATAACATTAAAACACACTTTAAAAACCTATTTTCATTACCTTGTAATCACGTTTAATAACAACTAAACAACTATTTGCATGTTCACTGTAAAATGAGATATAATTGTGCTGTTCTTCGTGGTAAGAAATGTACTAAGCAGTCTTTATGTCTACACTGTAGAATGTATTTTTTTGTAAAATGTCTCCATGATACTATGCGCTATGTCAGATACCCAGAACACACAGGTAATCAGATTAGCTGAAATTGCTGAACAGTCTGCTACAACAGCACGATCGACAATTATCACTGTTTTCATTCCGTCACGTGGGAAACAGATTTCACCTTGACAGTTTGATAAGAAATCTGTGGATATTTCCTTTAACCAGATTAGTACCAGGGGAATAGTTTCATTATATCGACAAAAATTATGTCTTGTAACTAATTATATAACATTAATGTTACTCATTGTGTATAATTTTGTATTATTTTTAAATTGGGATTTATTTTGTTACAAAATAACTTCACTAGTTTTTCAACCATGAAAAACTATGAATATTCACTTAAATTCATTGAAAGTGTATTTCTAGAAATTGCTTAGCTAATTATTCTTGTAAGAAACAAAAATAATATTTGTATTGCTTCAATATACCTACAATCTTTTCCATAACTGAAGTACTTTATGTTGTCTACTCATACTAATCAAAAAAAGGGATTTTTAAAATTACTTTAAACATATTACATTATTTATAATGGCAGATAAATAATATTAATAATTTACGATTATTCTCGATAAAGACTTGAATTTAACATTTAAACTTGAAATTTGTTTTTAATGGCCTAAGTAAATGCCACTATAATATTCTTCACAAAAAGGGAGCCAACATGCCTCTACAAAAGGGCATGAATTCAGAGGGTTTTCTGAAAGAAGTTTTGGGAGAGGGTGATATTAAAAGGAGAGAAGTGGGGAGGGTCATCTAACTGTCAATGAACTTGGGAGTTGGTTCCATTTGATACCATAAATTAAGATGAGTCAAACTGTAAAGGGGAGATGTCTCCCCCTCTCTCTTCCTCTTGTGGCATTCTTGGCCAATAGAGCAAAACAATGGACTATTGCAGACTGGGGCATTTAGCAGGTGAAGTACGGAGTGCAGTTGATGTGCTAACTGGCCGTAACGACTGACAAAATCCTCCTACTAGCTGTTGATTGTTATCTGTCAACTGTACTGTTTACCATCATATTGAGGGAATAATGTTAACCCCTTAAGTCCAAAAATGGTAAACATATTTAAATAATTAATAGTATGAGCTTCTGCTTATATAATTCCTCAGCTGGAATAGTATTTTTATCTATAAACAACTTAAATCTTGTGTTAAAAATAATTCAAAAGTATGTAATAATGTATCAAGTTTAGTATTGAATTTCTTATTTTTGTAGGAATGGAACTAGTTTAATTTATTAATGAACAGTTGCCTAACAATTTTGTTTAACACGTTGAGTGCGGCGGGCTCGGATGCGAGCCCCGCGCTACTGGCGCGCGCGACGGCGGGCTCGGATGCGAGCCCAAAACAAATTTGAAATGCATTTGGCCAGTGTGAGCTCAGCTCCTGACGGGGAACGTTGTATCGTTGCCAGCGTGTAGGTTAGAATGCAAGCTTTAATTTGGTGTAGGTTGGTACTAAAATTTCCCGTAAAATCCCGTCTGGCACCACATTTTGTCCCAGTTCGGAGGATTTTCTCCCTCCGAGTGAAAATACAAAGGGACTGGCTACGAATCCAGGCAGTGCTGCTATCTGTGGGTGTTTCAGTGAACTACGTCCACTCTCGGGGTAACGCAGCACCATCACCGCCGCTTTTTGGCGATTTGTCAGACCGAAATATTTGGCTGCCAATTGCGTTCGCTGATTCGCTGGCGGGGCGGGGCTGCGCCGCACTTTGCGAACGCCCGCCAATGGGTTGCCCGCAGTCAACGTGTTAATTGAAACAGAGAGGAACTGTTAAAAAAAGGACGACTGAATTGAAATTGAAAAGCTAAATTGAGTTTATACGTACCGGTACTAAATAAAATATCCCTTTTAATTTATTCCCCATAAAAATAGCATCAATAGAATTAGTATGCAAGTTTACAGCAAAGGGAATGTAAAATATAAGGTTTGTATGCAAATATCATTAGACCAACAACCAAATAAGGCAACAAAGCAAGTTTCATCAGAATATAATCTTAAATAAACAAGTTATAAAAATGGAGTTATTTATTCTCCACAAGAATAACATCAGACAACGTGATGGGTTTAGCACTTTAAATACCCCTACCTACTACACGGGATTGGTAAAGAACAAAAAATGAAACACCAAAATGACTGTTTATAAAGCTGATTTTGTTAGAAAAAGACAAAGTGAGGTTTTTAATAAAATTAATAGTGTAAAATCTAATCACTTACTCCCCATAATAACATAGGAAACTTTTTAAACACACTATTTGGATTTCCTCTGCAACCATTTAACCTAGATTAATAATTATAAATAAAATTTATTTGTTTTGTGAGCTCTGTTTTTAAAGTACAGGTAATTAAAACAAAAATTGGGTATTTTTAGCGAATTTCCCCTATAGGGAACAAGCTATTACAGTACGTCTTGTGGTAAGACTTGCCTGAGACCATGATAACTTGTTCTTTCGTGGTCCCCAGAGGCCAAAAACACCATCCGTTCAAATTTTTATAAATGTATATATATATATATATTCAAATTTAAGTTGACAAATTAGGGCTACTTTTATTATAAGGGTACTCTGGTTATTGTCTTTATTTCATTTTTATATATATGTGTGTGTGTGTGTGTGTCCGTAAGCACGATAACTCTGGTAAAAAAGGTCCGATCTAAATGAAATTTGGTACAAATGTATAAAGTACCATTTATTTGAATGAGTTCGAAAACCAGACGAATCGCACTATCCACAGGGGGTTTGGGGGGGTTTTGTACCCCAAAAAAGAGTTTTAAGGGGTTTTCACACGTAATTTTTATTCAAATAAAATTTTAATTCATACCATTAAATTCAGCTTAAAAAAACAAATAATTTGGTATTTTGATCATTGCTCTACGTCAATTGGTTACTGAGATATTGCAAGTGCTAAACACAGTACGTCGTCTAATGCTATTCTTATGGAGAAAAAGACAAATTTTATATCTCGCTTATTCATGAATATAAACTGACAAAACTTGGTATATGGCTTCATATGGTTATGGTTTGTTGTTGTTTGCACAAAAAACAAAATTTTCACGCATGGTTCCCGTAGCAGCAAACCTAGGTACTCGGTCCCCATGTTATTCTTATGGAGAATAATTCAAATGTTATATATCGCTTATTTATAAATGTATATGAATGAAACTTGGTATGTGACTTTACTTAGATGAGTTCTATAGATATTTGCATAAAAACCATTATTTGTGTTCCTTGTTGCAGCAAACTTGCGTAGTCATCCCCGATATTATTCTTATCGAGAATAATTATAATTGTATTTATCGCTTATTTGTTAATATATTGCTATGAAACTTGGTATGCGGTTTTATGTGGTATTAAGACATTGGAAATTCGCTGAGTACGCAGGTTTGCTGTGACAGGGGTATTTTATTTTCGTATTAAACTATATTTAAAGTTTTGAGAAATTTGAAACCCACTATAAAGCATCCTTCCCATGCTCCGATTTCCCAGATTTAGGAGCATTAAGCAGCTGGTTTTCAACACAAAATTGTCATAGGCCTAGGCTACCATTTACAACAAATGCATAAAAATAATTTTGTTAACATACAAACGTGATATTCAGATTAAGACACGATGTGTGACAAGCCCCTAAAGAACAAAGCTCTAAAACAGTAAAACCAAAATTAAATAAACCATTTAATATAAGTTCTAGCTTAAGTAACATTTTCTCAATTCAAACCATAAACTATCCCAGCTGAAACATATAATTTAAGCCAATATTAATAACTTACGATGATAAATTAAAACAACCTTTTGGTAAAAGGTTGTAATAAATAAACCCCATTAATACTGTATATGAAATAAATATTTTTAAAAAGAAAAAATATTTAATCATAAAACTGAAGTAATTTGTAATTTAAAACATTCATAGCATTAGGCTATATTTACAATGTGCGAGTTCGGAATGCTGACCCACACCCCCTCTCCTCCAATTAGCATAGAGTAACGCCAGGCCATACTCCCTCTCCCCCCCCCCCATAAGTGCATTATCTAATATGTGTATGGCCCTATTCCACTGCTCACCCATTTGTTAAATTTGTTCAATGGAAGTGGTCTAATTGTGTGTCTTATTTTTAAGCTGAGGTTGAAACTATCTTAGAACTTCAGGAGGCCAATGGTAAATGGATCTAATTAATTTTTCGCCGAATGAGCATGTTTTTTTCAGAATCAATATTTTGATACTCTTCAGACAATGGAATTAAAGAGAAAAATTTGTTTTGTGAACAAATATTTTGGGTAAATTAATGAAAACAGTCCAGGTTTTGGTAAATCCTAAATGCCCGTCACCATGTACCAATAGGACTGTGCGGCAATCTAAAGACAGCAAGGTGCCATTACGGCACTCTACTATCACAGGCAAGCCAGAAGACTCATGAAAGAGGCAATGCATTTAACTTGTGCCGATATTTTGCTATAGCCTAATAAATTACAGTATGGATGTAAATGTTAACAGTGTAATTTCAGAACAACAATCATTGCTGTGTTACATTAGTAAACACAAAACAATAGTTTGATTTGCCAACAGCCAAAACAAACTTGTGATAAGGTTTTTGATAGGCCTTCTGATAGCTATATTGGGAAAGTAATCGAGAGAATACTTTGCATGAATAAAGTTGTTAAACGTGTTTATAAGACTATAACTAAATTATTATCACAGTGTCTTTTTTTGAGATATTGTGGCTAAGTAGACAGTCGCAAGGAAGATGGCTTCCACCGTTCCAATTCAGAGGGTAATTCACAGTCCTTGCATACTTGTTATTGGCTAAAGCAAATTTTGTTTAGTAACCGTTTCATATTTGGTTTCATAATAGGGAGGTAGTGGGACAGAGAGAGATGGGGTATCCCTATTTCCCCAAAATGAATTCATATTTAAAAATTCTAAACAATGACAAAATAATCTTAACATATATTTATTTACAAATAAATATAAATTGGTAAGCTGATTGTACTGTCATGCGGAGAAGTGAAGTTATTGTTCATACACAAAGAAGGCTCTGTGAATAGATCTCTAGGAGGCAACCTTACAAAAATTAACGGCTTGAGTGTGTTTAATTTTTGTTTAACTACCGTAAAGTCAGTTTATACTCAATTAGTTAGTTCACACTCTCCATTTTCTGACATAAATCCAAACAATAAAAAAACACAAAACCAAAGGACTGGTAAAACAATGTTTAAAATCCAATGTACAATGTTTCCCAACAAGTCAACAACAGACCACGCCTTTTGCACTCATTCCTATTGTTTTGATACTAGCTACTACAAGTCAGTAGGGAGAACGAGTCAATGTAAATTCAATGCCACCAATTAGTAATTCACACAGAGGTCACGATACAACAGAGGTCCGACAGTTGGACTGGGCCTACATCGTGAGACAATCATGCTTATGTAAACCAAGGCTCAGTATATTACTGTCTCACTGCTGCCGCTGTTCTCACACTAGGATAGTGTGGGACTATGGATGCTAAAATGTTTGTCATAAGGTAAAACTTGACAAAATTAACTATTTTATGAAACAGTAATTATTTTCAATGAGTGTAATAATCACATAGTTTGGTCAATAATAGGAAAACGAGAAAAATTAAGAGATCATTTTAAAATTATTGGTGATTACTAAAATTAATCAACATTTATATAAAAAGATATTTAAATATGATTATTAATATTTTCAATTGATTACAGTGCACTTTTAAAAAAACGTATGCCATCTCTACACAGCAAATGCTTAACCCATTGGCATACTTGAATGTGCCACCTGATAAACATACATAAATTACATAAATGTAGACTTTTACTAAAACTGTCACTATAGCAACAATTATTGCTCAATTTACTATCAACTATTTTTACTATTATTACTCAATTTTTGCACTGATCTTTAGAGAAACTAGTGGCTTTAAGGGGCCAAAGCCCCTAACATTGCTCCAGTACTCTGCCTCATCTGATTTGAACACATGTCATTTCATAAACAAAGTAGACTCTTAAATGTTTTATGTAAACAAAGCAGACATTATTAAATTCCCATGCTTTTCTTATGGGGGATGTTTTAACATGATTAACTTGAGTAAAAACGTCCGATTTCGATGAAATTTGACTCAAATGTGTAAAGTGACATTTATGACTTTAAGTTTGAAAACCAGAAAAATCGGACCATGGGAAGGGGGGTTTATGGGGGTTTAAATTTTCCAAAAATCAGTTTTTTGCACTTTTCACCCTAAAATTTTTAAAGCACTCAATTTTGGATTTGAGCATTGTATAGAGCTTAAAAAAAACAAATAATATAGTATTTTGAATTATTAACCTAGGTTAAGTGGTTGCGGAAAAAATCCAAAAAACCTGCTCATAAAATTTCCCATGTTAATCTTATGGGAAAAAGGTTTTTGGCTTTTACTCAGTTCATTTTAATGTAAACTTGACATTTGCTTTTACAAATCGATTTAGCTCTACAAAACAATCATTTCAGTGTTTAAATTGTGATTCTACGTCCAACCATTGCAGGGATATTCAATCTAAACACAGTACGTTGTCCAATGTTATCCTTATGGAGAATAAATAAAATTTGATATCTCCATTATTTATGAATGTATATTGATGAAACTTGGTACGTGGCTTCACATAGTACTGGTATATTGATATTTGCACAAAAAATTGATTTTTTGTTGACTATCCCAGGAGTAGCAAACCTGCATACTCAGCCCTAATGTTATTCTTATGGAAAATAAGTCAAGTTTTATATCTCCTTTAATTATGAACATAAATTAATAAAACTTAGTATGTAGCTTCACCTAGTTGAGTTATATTGATAATTGCATAAAACATATATTTTGTGTTCCTTGTTGCAGCAAACCTGCGTACTCGGCCCTAATGTTATTCTTTTAGAGAATAAATAAAATGCTATAGATCACTTATTTATTTATTTATTTTTATTTTTGGTAAGTGGCTTTATGTGGTAGTGATAAACATATGCATGCATTGGAAATTCGCTGAGTATGCAGGTTTGCTCTGACGGGGGTATTTGGAAATACTGCTATTTTTCCTAAGCCCCTGGAACTGAGACCTTTAATTTGAGCCATCTCCCATCATTCTGCAATTTGCCAAACTTCATCAATTTTAACTTAATGATTTTGCTAATTATGTATAAAGATAAATTATCTACAAGAATAAAATACTTTTGACAGTATTTATGTATGGTAAATATTATTTATATATATATATTAATATATATTAATATATATATATATATATATATATATATATATATATATATATAGTTTATACAAAAAATGTAAAAGCTTACATGTAAAAAACCAAAAATAATATTTCAGCCCAAAAACTATTATTTACTTGTAGGTTATTTATTTTTTTACATGAAAATAAAAAAATATTGTGATACATTTACATTTGACATCGATAAAACATATTTTCCAAAATCATATATTTCCTAAATTTGACCAAGTTTCCCCAAGTATGGGCATATGCAAACAAAATTCATCAAAATGGTTGATGTCTCAGAAAATCAATTATACAAAATCTATTCTTATTAGACTAAACATATTTTACATAATCACGGGTATACTTGGGGTTGCACGTCCGGGCTACTTACGGGGACCACGAGTATACTCGGGGTTGTGAGCCAATGGGTTAAAAGGTAGCTAGCTATCCATTATGTACATTTTTTATGATATGAAATTAGATTTCATATATAGGCTAAATATTATTTTACTTTTGTAGGCTGTGTAAACTTTTGTTATGGTAATATTTTACATAACATAATAATTGTGTTGAATTCACAATTGTTACCTAACCTGCTGATTGCACTATTGGATTGCTTGTATGCAGTAATGTAATTATTTTTAAAAGTAAGGTATGTATATTTATGGAAATAAAGAGTTTAGGCTGTATATTTAATTTATTTAATAGAGCCCTATACAAAGTAACTATAAGTGTTCTATTGATTTGAAATTTGCTCTCAAAACGAGTGAATGCCGAGTAGTCAATAAGCATATCAAAACTTAGAGAATTAGACAATTTTTTAACTTATGAACAAAACGTTTCCAAAATACATGGGTTGTATCATTTGTTAGGGTTTATCATAAGGATTTGGTCATTTGGTTTCAAATCTCAATACCGGTATTTAAATATTTAATTTTGAGTGATTAATTAGTTAAATAGCCTAGATGGAGACAGGCAGACAGACAAAACAGGATTATAAATTATACGAAAACTATACCTTTTTATTCAAGGAAGATTACTTTAAAACAAACAAGTTACTCGGCAAACTGTTTTAGGAAATTTCCCCTAAAGGGAAGAAGCTATTATTGTAGGCGGCATGGTAAGAGTTAATCCCAAGACCATGATAACTTTTTGTTTTGAAGTCCCCAGATGCCAAAAACACTAAGTATCCATTCAAATTTACATATAGATATATGTATATATATGTCTATATGTCTCCGTTAACACGATAACTTGAGTAAAAACATCTGATTTTGATGAAATTTTGCTCGAATGTGTAAAGTGACATTCATGACCTTAAGTTCGAAAACCAGAAAAATCAGACCATGGAAAGGGAGTTTTATGGGGGTTTACAATTTCCCCCATGAGGGTTAATATGAGGTTTTTTTTGCATTTTTCACCCTTAAATTTTTATAACACTTAATTTTGGTTTTGACCATTTTATAGAGCTTAAAAAAACAAATAATTTTAAATCATTAACCTAGGTTAAGGGGCTGCGGAGAAAATCCATAAAACATGCTCATAAAGTCTCTCATGTTAATCTTATGGGAAAAAGGTTTTTAGCTTTTTCCTCAGTTCATTTTAATGTAAAAATTACATTGGCTTTTACCAATCAGTTCAGTTCTACAAAAAAACATTTTGGTGTTTAAATTGTGATTCAACGTCCAACCATTGCAGAGATATACAAAGTGCTAAACACAGTACGTTGTCCAATGTTATCCCTATGGAGAATAATTAAAATTTGATATCTCGATTATTAGCGAATTTCCCCTATAGGGAAGAAGCTATTACCGTAGGTCTCATGGTAAGACTTAAGCCCGAGACCATGATAACTTTTTGTTTTGAGGTCCCCAGATGCCAAAAACACTATTCGTTCAAATTTATATATATGTATATATATATATCTATATATATATATATATCTATATATGTGTCCGTTAACACGATAACTTGAGTAAAAAACGTCCGATTTTGATGAAATTTGGCTCAAATGTGTAAAATGACATTCATGACTTTAAAGTTCGAAAACCAGAAAAATCGGACCATGGGAAGGGGGGTTTATGGGGGTTTTAAATTTTCCAAAAATCAGTTTTTTGCATTTTTCACCCTAAAATTTTTAAAAAACTTAATTTTGGTTTTGACCATGTTGTAGAGCTTAAAAAAACAAACAATTTAGTATTTTGAATTATTAACCTAGGTTAAGTGGTTGCAGAGAAAATCCAAAAAAACCTGCTCATAAAATCTCCCATGTTAATCTTATGGGAAAAAGGTTTTTGGCTTTTCCTCAGTTTATTTTAATGTAAACTTCACATTTGCTTTTACCAATCTGTTCAGTTCCACAAAACAATCATTTTGGTGTTTAAATTGTGATTCTACGCCCAACCGTTGCAGAGATATTCGAAGTGCTAAACACAGTACGTTGTCCAATGTTATCCTTATGGAGAATAAATAAAATTTGATATCTCGATTATTTATTAATGTATGTTGATGAAACTTGGTATGTGGCTTCAAGTAGTACTGGTATATTGATATTTGCACAAAAAAATGATTTTTTGTTGATTATTCCCGTAGCAGCAAACCTGCGTACTCAGCCCCCATGTTATTCTTATGGAGAATAAGTAAAATGTACTGACTCCCTTAATTATGAACATAAATTAATAAAACTTGGTATGTAGCTTCACTTGGTTGAGTTATATTGATAATTATATAAAAACCCATTTTTCTTTTCCTTGTTGCAGCAAACCTGCTTTCTCAGCCCCCATGTTATTCTTATGGAGAATAACTAGAATGTCATATATCGCTTATTTATGATTGAATATCGATGAAACTTAGTATGTGGCTTCGCCTAGTTAAATTCTATTTATATTTGCATAAAAACCAATTGTTTCTGTTCCTTGTTTCAGCAAACCTACATACTCATTACCAATGTTATTCTTATGGAGAATAATTAAACTCGCTTATATGTGAATATATTTTTATGAAACTTGGTTTGCGGCTTTATGTGGAATTCAGACAAATATTATGCATTCGAAATTCGCTGAGTCCGCAGGTATTTTGCTGCATATTTTGCTGCGACGGGGGTATTTATAAATGTATGTTGATGAAACTTGGCATGTGGCTTCATCTAGTACTGGTATATTGATATTTGCACAACATAATGTTTTGCCGATTTCCTCGCAGTAGCAAGCCTGCATACTCAGCCCCCATGTTATTTTTTACAGAATAAGTAGAATGTAATGTGCCTCATAATCTATCTATACTTATTTAATAGGCGAGCAGGTTTTTTGTGACAATCACTCCTCCTAAACTACTGAACCGATTTTCATGTTTTTGGTGTCATTGGAAAGAGCCTAACGTGAAGTTGTACAGGAAACTTTTTTTATAGAGAAATAATTTGAGTGAGGCCCTGGGGCCCCTGAAAGTTGACTTTTTTCCTATAAGCTTAACATTGGGAAAAAACTATAAGTTTTAAGCAATCAGCTGGATAGAGTAAACACAGTTAATCAGTAGGCCATGTTGGCTTTGGAACGGAAAACAATATTTATACGGGAATGTCAGTATAATATTACGTTGTGATCGCGAGCGAAGCCGCGACAGGCTACTAGTTATGAACATAAAAATAATAAAACTTGGTATGTAGCTTCGACTGGTTAAGTTATACTGATAATTGCATAATATACCCCCGTCGCAGCAAACCTGCATACTCAGCGAATTTCCAATGGAGATATAAATGTCTTATTACTACATAAAGCCACTTACCAAGTTTCATAAAAATATATTCACAAATAAGCGATATATACATTTTTAATTATTCTCCATAAGAATAACATTGGGGCTGAGTACGCAGGTTTGCTGCAACAAGGAACACAAAAAATGGGTTTTTATGCTAATATCAATAAAACTCAACTAGGTGAAGTCGTATACCAGTTTTGATTCATTTATGTTCATAATTAAGGGAGACAGAGCATTTAATTATTATCCATAAGAATAACATGGGGGCTGAGTACGCAGGTTTGCTGCTATGGGACAATTATGCAAAAAAGATTTTTTGGAGCAAATATCAATAGACCTCAACGATATGAAGCTGTATACCAAGTTTCGTCAGTATACGTTCATAAATAAGCGAGATACAAAAATTTTCTTTTCCTCCATAAGAATAACATTAGACAACGTACTGTGTTTAGCACTTTCAATATCTCGGTAACCAATTGACGTAGAGGAATGATCGAAATACCAAATTGTGTGTTTTTTTAAGCTGAATCGAATGGTTAAAACTAAAATTTGACTTTTTCAAAAATTATATGTAAAAAATTCAAAAAACCCATTTTTGGGGTACAAAACCCCCCCAAAATACCCCCTCGGATAGGTCGATCTGTCTGGTTTTCGAACTTAAAGTCATAAATGCTGCTTTACATGTTTATACCAAATTTCGTCAAAATCGGATCATTTTTACGAGAGTTATCGTGCTCACGGACACATATATAGATATATATATATATATAGATATATATATATATACATATATATATATATATATATATATATATATATAGATATATATATATATATACAGTATCGAACGAATGGTGTTTTTGGGGTCTGGGGACCTCAAAACGAAAAGTTTTCATGGTCCCGGGCCTAGGTCTTACCATGCCGACTACGGTAATAGCTTCTTCCCTATAGGGGAAATTCGCTAAAAACACATATTTTTTGTTCATTGTTGCAGCTTGCGTACTCAGCTTTCAATGTTATTCTTATGGATGGTAAATAAAATTATATATCGCTTATTTATTTGTGTATTTTTATGAAACTTGATGAGTGGCTTTATGTGGCAGTGAGAAAGATATAGGCCTTCATGCATTGGAAATTCACTGAGTACGCAGGTTTGCTGCTACGAGGGTGTTTATAAGAACAAATATTTAGGCTAAAGATACATTTTTTCAAAGGGCTTATATAGAAGGTAAATATTGAAAAACAATTAAATCTTAAATGTAATATCTGCTCCATACCACTGCCCACATAGCATTTTTATTGTCATTTTGTTAATGATCAAACTTGGTAATGATCAATTGAGAGGAAATGAGAGGATCAATTTATAGGGCTGTACAAATATGTAAAAAGTAAATCGACATCAATTTTGCACTTGTCATAGACATTTTAACTGTTTCGGTGCTAAGGACCGATATATCAGTTTTTGAATCAATAACATTGCTACTACTGCATAAACGATTGTTCCGTTACGAGCTCAGTTTGCAGTCTGTGTCTGACATGTGGTGTAACCTAGTAGATACAAACTGAACTTGTGCAGCGCCTAGGCTCTAATACGCCCTGGTTTGCTACAGCTGCTAGTCTTATCATTGGTTGTGCGATTTAAACCGTTACCTTACCGGCCGGGGATAACACTTGGATCGAGGGTTCGAATCCTGTCAGAGTCGGTAGTTTTTATATGCAACTTATAGAGAGTTCACCTGTCTGTGGCAGAGTTGATGGGGAGAGAGGACCTTAAGCAAACGGTGGACAGCTCGGGTCCATGCTAATGCTGACAGGATGGGTGGATTTTTTATGAGTTGCACATCTGATCAGGTGTTCTGATATTTTTTATCTATCTTTTACTGTGTGTGTCCACCGGAAGCACGATTTAAAAAAAAAATATAACTGATTAGATGTTAAAGTTGCTGAAAAATCAACAAAATATCACAGATTCAACTACTCCTTTCAGAAGCTTAGCACTGAAAGGGTTAAAGTTTGTAAATATGTTGTGATTTGAGGTTTTTAGGGAAATTAACGATTTAAAAAAAATGTAAGAGTAATTTGATAAAGAAAAATGTACTTTTACACAATAAAATAGAATAACAAAACAGTAAACATTAGTTTGTACCAACTAATGTGGCAATGTCTTGATCCAGACAGCTTAAAACCCTGATAAGCAGACATAAGTCTAAAAATGTTACCTTATTGATACCAAATATCCTCTTTCAACAAAAATCAATATGCTTAAGAGGGAAGAAAAAGCTGAATGGTTATATAGTTTTTACAGGAGTTATATTGTTTGATGTTGTCTAAATAACAAGGCAATGCATAAAAATATACAAATAAAATTCATATATAACTGAATGAAAGCAATATTTTAATATATAGGCTAGAATTTGAATAAGACTGGTCCTGTAAAGGTTTAGAAAATATCGGTGCCACTGGTAACTATCAAACCTTCAAAAAACTCAAACCTCAATTCCTTAGTAACCTGTTTCAGCCAAAGAAATTATAGATCCCAACCCTAAATACTGTGTCTGTCATAGCTGATAGCATGTCCATAGCGGCCCCAACTTACTGATTAAAACCCCTTTCCCATATATTTATCTTTACAGATACATCAACTAAAACAGTAATCATTCCTGGTGTTATTGTTCATAGCATGTGCATGCTTCAGGGTATAATGGAGTCTGTTTCTCATCTCATCTCTTACTTAAATATAAGCCTCTCTACATGGCAATGCCGAGGTTATAGCAGATCATTTTCTAGCATTAGGGAAGACAACTTGTGGGTACCACTACTATTAAATAAGTAATTCAAAAAGTTTTTTTACGTTGTCCACCTTGTCCATTTAATTTGGGATACAGATAAATCTAGTCTGGATGAATCGTAAAGTTTCCTGTAATTTTAGTTAGTTCAAAGGAATCAGTTTTAAGTGGGTTTTTTCAATAGTTGTTACAAAGTAACAGAGAAGAAAATTATTAATGTGTTTTATTGATTCAATGTGGAACTTTTCAAACAAAGTTAGTGACCCCGGTATAGCTAGATAATTAGGCCTATTAGCTGTGATAGAACAGTAACAAAACAACATGAATAAATTGCTTCATTCAATAGTAAATAAGTTTAAGCAAGGACATGAGTTAACTACCTACAAAAATATGAGAAAGGATTCTGCTGCAATGTGGGAGCCCTCATAACTTTAGTAGGCCATATTATTTTCTTGGGACACCACCTAGCACATTCCTCACGAGGGTCTGGCAAGTTAGTAGGATAAGGCAGTGAACAAAAGTTAGCAAGCCAGCTGCTACACATCAAAACAAACAATTCCGGCATGGTTACAATTTCAACTATTATATTTTTGTAAATCCATACTTTTTATTTAGCCTATCCATATCAAAATAAATCAAGTTTTAAACTATAAATATCAATCTAATCATAACAACAACAGCAACAAATTAATGTTATTTTTAGCTTTGATTTCAGACAGGCCTGACCAAATTATTTTAATGTTTTCTCATTTATTAACTGTTTGTGTCGTAAGATATATGTGTGAATGGTGTTTTGTGTTTTGTTATGTTCCTGACAAAATTAAATGGTCGACAACTTCATTATGAATGAGCAGCTGAATATGGCGTATTAACGCCGAAACATGTCCTGAACATGATTAACGGAATACGTAAGTAATTTAGTCTTACTATTAGCTTTATTGTGTTTAAGGTATATTACGTTGAGGTTTTAAAATACTACAATGGTTTTTGTCAATTTCCCGATAACATCTAGTTTGTCATTGTACTGTTACTGTCGAAAAACCTGACACATTTCACAGCGTTTACATAAGTTAGTACACTGCATCTAGGTTGATTCCCAACGGATTCAAATGATTCTTCCAAATGTTCTTTTGAAAGATGTCACTATTTTACTGGCTAGACACAATCTAACTTATAGGCCTACTATTTAAATAGTCCTGATAAATTAGCTTCGGTGAAATTAGAAGCATTAGTATAATCTGACACAGCATATTGTACGTTACTGAGTTCCACATATATAATGGTAAATAAAGTGTTACAGAAGTCATATTAAACAGCTGATTTGATAATACACGTTTTGCTAGACAAAACTTGTTTATTAACACAATAGGCCTATACCATTTGGAAATGTCTAAAAATATGACTGTTCATAAGTTTAGGTTAAAATTCATAAGTTTAGGTTAACATTTAGTTTTAACCTAACCTTATGCCTACTTTAGTTTATATTCAACCTTAATAAAATTGGTTTTTATATTTTTAAGTGATTTTAATATAAAATTGCTATCTTAGAATAGGTACCAAGAATTTTAATCGTATTCATTTATAAGTGACTTGTAATAGCCTAGTAAGAACTGGTAAAGCTCATCTTTTCCGTTTAAAAAATAGGCCCTACTTAAAAGTTAACTTTTGTATTATTAACTTATAAGCCAAGGTCTAATGTTTAACTTTCAATTTCAAGATCATAAAAATGGTGTAACATTAAATATATTCCCAAGGAGAACAGGGTTAGTGTTAACTGGAATAACTTATGACGCACATACAAAGGGTTTGGGCAAATGTACAACAACTATTATGATTTCATCATGTTACACAAAATCAGGTTTGCCTATTCTTCTTGGCCTACCAACTCCGGCAGTAGTTAAATCTATCTGAAAACACAAAACAGAACAAAGGTCATGAGCATGGATAAGGAGAGGCCAAGTTCAAGGACTGGTCACTAGACTAAAAGGGCCCTTCCCAGCAAGTGGAAGCAAGAGTGAATTAACTAGGGTCATACAGCAATTTAATTTCTACGGGCAACTTCATATAAGCACTAGGTAGAGAAAAAATATTACACCTGGTATACCGTCCTAGGCTTGAAAAAAAACCTAGTGCCCTACCACAAAGACATGTCAACTAGGGTAATTAACTTAAGCCTTCTTAAATTCAGCTTATTTGTTCTAATTGATGAATAAAAGAGGAAAATATAAACAATAATAGGCCTATTACTAAGACACAAAATCATAAAATAGCAGAACAATGTCAAGTTGCTTGACTGATATGGAGGTCAGAACAATACAGTTTATATTATGAACTGAACAATAAACAAACAAACATGCAAGTTAGTAGCTACATATATATACATTCACAATACTTAATAGAGCCTTGAGATCAATAACATGATAATTTCTTCCAAAACGAGACCTACATTGTCCGGGGCATTCTTATTAGATAGACCTACCACCACAAGAAGTCTTTAACAAGTTCACACAAATAGAACACCCGATTTTGTAACATGCAACACCAATTTACTCATATTTTACCTCAGAAACGTCCTCGTCTTCACTGTCTGAAGAATCTGACATAAATCTTGGCTGCAACTCTGAAAAAGTATCCGTTTCTGACTTTGTCGGACTCGAGTTGGAAGATTGGGGAGTCGACGATTTCCCTACTTCTTGGACACTCAATTTATCAAGTTTTTGATTATCCACGGTCGACCCTTGTGCAACATTCTGCATTTTTATCTTTCCTATAAACTATATAACAACCATAAAACTTTTAAACGTTAGAAATTCACTTCACTCACTATTTCTCAATTAATGTTAGATCTAGTCATTCACCCAAATTAATGCTCGCCATGTCTACTGAAGATTCATTCGCCTATCCCTTCCACTGCCGAAGATGCTTCCGCCTCGAAATACACTATAATACGAAAATATATAATAAAGTGTAAAATATATGTATGTAATAAATTGATTCAGACTTAACATCTTTACTTAGTGCTAATTAGAGAATTCGTATTTACGAAAATAGAGGTTTATGCTTATTATTACCATAGGGACTGTCCGAAAAAATTGACAACGGATAAATGGTCATCTATTCACCGCTGAATTTTAGTCATTTATGAATTTTTATAATAAAAATTAATTTAATTTAATTAGGCAACCAAAAAAATTTAAGTATTTTTTCTCAATATCTTATAGGTGTCTAGGCTTCAATAACAAATATGTAACAGCCTAAATCAATTGTGTTAAATAAAGTTGAAATTGTTATTAGGTACTTGTTCTGTGTCCTGACAAAAACAGAAATCAACTTGAATTTGGGTCTTTGAGTTGTTTATTCATGGCAGTTCCTTATTACAGTGGATGGACTCAAATAATATTGATAACAGTGATAAAACTAATTAAATTGATTGTTGTACAATATCAACATCTTCTAGTCTGTCAATCTTGATAGGTGATACTGAACACAAGTCTTGCTGCGAAACTAATTTTCATGGTTTAATAGTTGACTCAAATCTGAAATTGTCATCCCATATTGATAGTTTCCTTGTTCATATACAAACGTTAAGCTTTTATCCAGTAGTTCAGCAGATTTTCTTGGTCTGACACTCCAAAATAATCTAAAATGGTATGATCACACTGACAGACTGTTTGACAAGTTAAACAAAGCTTTGTTCGATCTCAAAATTAACTTATGTGATGATCAAACAGTAATTTTGTTTTACTATGGATATTTCCTTTCGATTATGAGATCAGCTTACTTTTTTGGGCAAATTCACCTTCAGCAGAAAAGATTTTTAAACAGCAAAAAAAGGCTGTCAGAGTTATAGCAGGTATTTGCCCTAGAGAATCTTGCAAATCCAGCTTTAACAAATACAAATTTCTAACCCTTCCTGCATTTTTTTTAGACTTGGCACTATTTTTTAAAAACAACATGAATTTGTTTAAAGACTGTAAACAAGCCCATAGTTATAATACACGACATAAAGCTCTTTTTCAAAACCCAAGCCATAGATTAACGTTATTTCACAAGGGACACTACTATCAATGTATTACAATAAACTATCACCGGTTCTTAGAAATGAAAATTTAAGTAAACCTGTATTTAAGAGGGAACTCTCTATTAAGTTAGTAGAACTATGACCTTATAGTATTCAAGAATTTTTATCTGATGACTCTAGTTAAGCTTAATTATTGTACAAATATTTATTACTATTTTTTACATTTTAGAATTGTTTAATCAACTTGACATGTCATATATTCACCGCTGAATTTCAGCCATTGTATGAATTTTTGTTATGAAAATAAATTGAATTGAATAGTGTCTAAAATACTGAGTTGTGGTATTAGCGAATTTCCCCTATGGGTAAGAAGCTATTACCGTAGGTGGCATATGGTAAGACTTAAACCCGAGACCATGATAACTTTTCGTTTTGAGGCCCAAATATGCCAAAAATATAATTTGTTCATATTTTGTATATATATATATATATATATATTGGTTATATTTATACATGTACTTACGGACAACACAGACATATATCTGTGTATGCCCATAAGCACGATAACTCTCGTAAAAGGTCCGATCTTGATGAAATTTGGTAACTTGAACTAGTTAAAATCGGACCATTCGAAGGGAGAGCTTTGTACCCCAAAAACGGTTTTTTGGGGGTTTTCACATGTCATTTTTATTTAAATAAAATTTTAATCTGCACCATCGGATTCACCTCAAAACAACAAACAATTTGGTGTTTTTATCATTTCTCTACGTCAATGTATACGTTGCAATTAATTGGTTACCGAAATATTTAACGTGCTAAACACAGTACGTCGTTGTCTAATGTTATTCTTATGGAGAAAAATGCAAATGTTATACCTCGCTTATTTATGAAACATACACTTTCAAAACTTGGTTGATGGCTTCATGTGGTTGTGATTTATTGTTGTTTCCACAGAAAACCAATTTTTCCGATGAATCCTGTAGCAGCAAACCTGGGTACTCAGCCCCCATGTTATTCTTATGGAGAATAATTGAGTGAAGCGAGCGAAGCTCTCTTTCCCTCACTTTGTCACTTCTTTGTAACGGCATAACAGTGTAATGGCTTTACCGATTGATATGAAATTTGGCCAGTATAGCTATAGGTGATACCGAGGAGAAGGTTTTTCTTTAGAGAGTGTTGCAAAATTCCTCCTAGGTTACGCCTCACTGGGTCTTAAAGTTCACATGTAATTGTAATGGAAGAAATATTTTATCAAGGTTCGTAGAGCTTTCAGACCGGGTGTGCTGAGTCGATCTATTTAAGGTTTTCTACTTACCCGGAAGAGACGTTGTGTAAACAGCTGGAAGGTCACGTGATCACCAATCCAATCTGCAGTGTTGCTGGAAACACGATATTTATCTTATGAGTACCATATTTTCCTCATTAGGGTAATTAGAATTAACATTGTTTAACTGCTTACATTCTATGATAAGCTGTTATTTTATGAAACTCTTATATTGTTTTGATTTATTTGTATTGTATTAATGGAAAACTGACTATAAATTTCCACTTGTTCGTGTATGTAAATGTTGTGTTAGTGTATTGCATTTTATTTTTTGTATATGTATTTGTTATTTTTGTGTTGGTGTAATTAAAATTTAAAAGAAAAATTAAGAAAATCCAAAAAATGTAGGTTAGTTAGGTGTAAGAACTTGATATTTAGATGTAAGTGGGGTTCACTTGATAACGGGAGGAGTTTCCTTACCTCCCGAAACGTAGTGTAGTTTTAAACACTAGAAGCGATAGGTAAATTAAAAGTCAAAATAAATCAGAAAATAAATTATTATACCCTTAAGGTTGGCAACACTTTATGGTATGTTGTTGATTTATGAATCAGCTGGACGCCCTCGTAAGACATCTTTGCTACGAACAAAGTAAGCACACCTGGTCTGAAAGCTCTAAGAACCTTGATATTTTATTAGGTTTATGGTTTATGTCACATGTTTTAGCTGACTTCATTTAAATTAAATAAAAAGCTGTTAAAAACTGTCACGGTTTAGTTTACATTATTTTAAGTTTGTTTACTAAATATATCGTTCTTCCCCGTAGATCTTCTTTGTTCGCGCTTTAACGTTATAACTGTTGCTTCACTCATTTATGCGTCTAAAGTGTAACGGCAGACCATTCCAAGGTTCGTAGAGCTTTCGGACCAGGTATGATTATTTCCATAAGAGTAATGTTCGCAGCAAAGATGTCTTACGATGGCTTCCAGCTGATGCATAAATCAACAACATACTATAAAGTGTTGCCAACATTAAGGGTATAATAATGGTACAGCTTTTTTTAAATTGTTACTAGACATGCAGAAATAAAATTGAAACCCCTAATCAATTATTCTAATAATAAAAAAAAAATATTAGTATCATAAAACAACAGCTCATCATAGAATGTTAGCAGTTAAACAATGTTAATTTGAATTACAATAATGTAGAAAATTTGGTACGCGTACGATAAATATCGTGTTTCCATCAACACTGCAAATTGGATTAGTTATCACGTGACCTTACACCTGTTTTTACGAGGTCTCTTCCGGTTGACTAGTACACCTTAAATAAATCGACTCAGCAAACCTGTACAAAGTGTATGGACCTTGAGACCATCGCCTAGTTAAAACCTTATAAATCGCTTATTTATGAATGTATATGGATGAAACTTGGTATGTGACTTCACTTAGTTGAGTTCTGTTGATATTTGCACAAAAACTCATTATTTTGCGTTCCTTGTTGCAGAAAACATGCGTACTCATCCCCAATGTTATTCTTATGGAAAATAATTCATATTTTAAATATCGCTTATTTGTGAATATATTTCTTATGAATCCTGGTAAGTGGCTTAATGTGTTATAAGGACTAAATATACTCATTGGAAATTCGCTGAGTACGCAGGTTTGCTGCGACGGGGGTATTTTTATACTACGTATAGGTTATCTACTTTCTCTAATCTAGTTATTTTAATGACAGCATATTAACGTTGTTTTCATCCACACCCATGAAGTAAGAACCAGACACACCTGCTTGTATATGCTGTTCCTATCTGGGGGTATGAAAGAACGACTACTGCAAGCTTTTTCAAATTGCAAAAGAAGGTACTGAGAGTCATGTTCGGGCTGAGATCGTCTAGGTCATGTAAAGGAATTTTTAGAGAAAATAAAATTCTGACTTTCCCTTGTCTATATATTTTGGAATAAACCTGTTTAATTCTGAAAAAATCGGGAACTTTTTCAATTAAGGTCCTCCTCATACAATTAATTTTCGCCCTACCAACCGCCTGGCAATCATACCACATTTCTTCAGAAGCAAGTCTTGTCTTCATAAATAAAGATGTGCAATAGCCTTCCAAATAAGTTTAGATTATTGTTAAATGATTTTATAATATTCAGGAATAGCGTGAAAGAATTTTTAGTTGTTAAAGAGTATTACAGTGTACATTTATTTTAAAACGATGACTCAATATATTTATTTAGTTATAAGTTTAACTTTTAAATTTCGACAAACATTTTAATTGTAATAATTCCATGTACTTATTACTGACTTTTGTCATCGCATTTCCTTTTGCTTAAGGAGGTCCAACCTTCTCGCGAACAAGCCCGAACATTCGGCCGAACTCCGAATGTTCGGAGTATTCGCGAGAAGTGCGGGAGCTGCACAAACTTTTGAATACATACGGGAACATACGAGGCGGAATGTTCGGCCGAATGTTCAGGCCTGTTCGCGAGAAGTGTGGGACCACCTTTACGACAGTAAATCATTTTTGACTTTCACTTTTGAATTTTGTAGAAATTGTTTTATTAAATTGGTTCATTATGTTTTTATATCAAACTTGTGTTATTGATTTTGTATTTTGTATACGTAAAAATTTAAAAAGCATGATCTTGATAGCCTTTGATTATCTTTACACACTATATGTTACACCTGTGCGTCCAACCCTCTATAAGATAGCTGAGTTTCAAGACTGTAGTTTAAATTAAGAATCTAGCTTTCTTCATCACATCAGCTTGCTGATTTGCGTCTTGTTTTGTAGTTTGCATGGTGGAATTCTATCTCTTTCCGGTAAAGACAGAAGTATAAAGACAGTTTTTTTTTTACTTTTCTGACTAGAGTTTTTTGATTTTCCGGTTTCACTTGTTGCTGCTACATAGTTAAGTATTTCAATCTCGTCTGATCATACAGGCAATTTTCGCGGTCACAGTGATAATGCATACATACTTGGCTGCCAAAGATCGCAAATAAATGTTTTCATATCGTTTGGTTCCCATAATATTTATACCAAAGGGCAAGGTGGTATTTGGCCTCACCAAAGAGCTGCCTCCACTTGTTTCAGTCTTCCCCACTGAAACTCAACACCTTATTCATGTCGATGATCAGGGCCGGATAAAAGCATAGACTACATAGGCGCGGCACCTAGGGGCCCGCATCACAAAAGGACTCGGACTAAACGAACTCCATATAAAAAGCCTCACACAAGCAGTAAAATAAAAGTCACCAGCTTTCTGACCTGGGTGGTAAGTACCCGGCTGCGCCTAGGGGCCCACAGCTCCTAAATACGGCGCTGTCTATGATTACTCCACCTTTCCATCTATTCTTTGGGTGTGCAGGAGAAATGAGCTTTATATAATCTGGAGTCTATACTCTTGGTTAAAAAAGCGTGGCGATGAGATAGCCAGTTTTTGCTCAGTTACGTTGGCAGTAGGCCTAACTCTTGTGGGACGATGTTTAAATCTCAAATCTCCCGTTTGATTCAATGTAAAAACGGTGGTATTCAAAGTCCTTAAATAAGACCAAAATACTAAATACGACCAACGAGATGTAAATAATATAGATATATACCGGTACCTCGTTCAATACGACGGTATGCTTTTTTCAGGTTATTTGCCAGAGAGTAGTGACTCCTGTTTATAATGTAACTAATTGAACAGGAGTTCTTCCATCTGGGCTTTCTTTTCAGGCTTGTTTTACTAAAGTACAATTTTGCTCTTCTTTTCATCTCTCCAAGCCTGCAATCGTTGACTTTTGCCTTTGGCTACGTGTGGTGCTTCCTGTTTCCTCCTTCGTACGTCCCGTAGACCCAGAGTCATAGGACCCGTCATAATTAACTATATCTCTGAGGTCGTCAAAGACCGACGTTGTCCAGTCAGGTGCTATAAGGTGAGGTATTAGTGCTTTGGAATGTCTCAATGAAAATGAAAAAGAAAAGGAAAAAAGGACCCGTTCAGGAAGAAGTCAGAAAAAATATAGAAATCAGGAAAATTGTGGCAGATCATAATAGCTCTTCTCAATAAGATGTTGCTTTAAATTAGTCTTGAACTTCTTAATGTCACTGATTTCTTTAATAGCTGAGGGAAGTTTTGAAAAATATTTCAAGCCGGCATAACCTGGTTTCGATTCATAAAGCTTTAAATTGTGCTGTACAGATGGATTTACATTATGGTTTCTAGTAAAATGTGAATGTTGATGAGCCTGTATCTGATTGGTTTCATTAGCATGTAGAATTGTTTCGTAAATATAAAGAGATGGAACGGTGAGGATCTGCAACTCACTCTTTGAACTTCTCCCTACATGAATCCTAGGCCTAAGCCTAGAGATACATCTAATTGCTTTTTTCTGTATTATGAAAATTCGTCTAAGATTCAATTTACTATAGACAAGCCCCAAAGCACTATCGAATACCTTAAATGACTTTCGATCAAACTAAAATAGACTAATCTACTTAAAGCTAAATTATTGAAGGCGGTCAGATTTCTAAGAACAAAAACATTCGAGGTTAAAATAGATGCTAATTTATCAACATGCTCTGACCACCTAAGACCATCGTCCAACCTCACTCCCAAATAGTCCACTGAAGAAGATTCCTCAAGCATCTCTTCATCCAAAAGCACAGAAGGTGCCAGGAAGCCAGCCCTATCTAGACATTTTTTCTTTTGAGCTGTAGTTATGAACATGTATTGGGTTTTTTTAGAGTTAATATGCAGGTTAATTTCAGAAAAGTATTGAGAAATAGTGTTGAGCTGGCCAAAAGTATCTCTTTCAAGTTCCGTTATGTCTCGGTTTTTCATGAATAAGGACGTATCGTCGGCAAAAATTGTTAAAGAATGTTGCGGAATAGATCTTGAAAAAGAAATGTCATTTATATAAATTAAAAAAAGAACTGGGCCTAAAATAGATCCTTGAGGGACTCCAACTGTGATTGGGGCAATTTGAGTAACGAATTGTTTCTTGATTCCAGATTTAGAAGTATAATTCACTGTACAGTAGTTTGTTGCTTTCTGTTGTTGAGGTGAGAGATTAGCCAGCTCAAAACACTTTGTTTAATGCCTAAATGTTCAAGCTTATTGATCAAAATTTTGTGATCAATGCAATCGAACGCCTTGGAAAGGTCGATAAAGCAGCCAACTGCAGAATCACCCCCCTCCAAGGCATCGATGCATTTATTGACAAAGTCTATAAGGGCCAGCTTGGTTGATTTATTTTTTTGATAGCCAAATTGTTGTGAAAAAAGTAAGTTATTGTCATCTGACTTCGAATAGATCCCTTATTTCTATGTTATGTTTTATCCTCCAAGTTCCAACTCCCTTGTGGGTCCAAAGACTTTTGTAAATGCTATATTTTCAAAGGTCATCAGCTTATTTTCAGTATGTTTTATCAATAATCCATGACTCAGCTCCATATAAAGAAGGTTTGGTCTCCTAACAGTTTTGTAGATTTTAAGTACGGGAAAATCAAGTACGGGACATAGCAGGATATCCTAGGGATGTCCTGTTTATCCTGGGATGGCAATGGGATGTGTGGGACATAAATGGGATATCCTGGGGACGTTGTGTGCTGTGTGGGAGCTTTGATGACGTGCAAGTGTGTTTAAGGCAAACATACTTCTATTGACAGAATTTATTCCGGTTTGGATTTCCGGTCGTTCACTATACTATTGGAGCTAAGGTGAGCACCTTTTTGCCTACGCTGGCGGTTCAATATTGGTTCGATATCGAAACATTTTACCAACCGGTTGCTTGTTCGTTTTATCAAATCAACTTCGACTACGACAGTTGTTTTGTGGTGAAAAAGCTTAAATGGTGATTCGATTCAAAGTCAAGCAGATATATAAGTTAAATCAAAAGTTGTGGATACAATGTTAAATTGAATCTACAAATGGATTTGTGTGAACAAAATAACAAACAAATCGGTTGCAGTTAACGACAAAATTATAGTAACCTAAGTCTGCAGGGCGCTGTATGGTAGCTGTTCGTAATTTTGCAACATAAATATAATTATAAATAAATGGATTAGTATAAATAAATATAAGTAAAATTAAACAGGAATTTCAGACCTGACAAAGTTATTAACAAAGTAAGATTTAACACCGAACAAATTAAAGTAAAATTTCAAAGAAAATTTCAGATCTCAACAAGTAAATCAAAAGTGAGATTTGAACCTGGGACCGCACGCCACACGATCGTGGATCTAACATATATCCACTGACACTGAGCCACCGGAACTATAGTCGATTTCCCTGATAGTTAAAGTTACCATATTCTTCAAGCAGTGATCAACGATTATAAATTCATTCGATAAAACAAACAAACAATCGGTTGATGAAATTGTTTTATATCGTAACAAACTATATCAATCAGGGTATCAGGGATATTGGACTGTCAGTGTGATCATAGGGCGTAGGCAAAAAGTGCTCACATTGGAGCTAATTATGGTTCAAAGGTATTTAAAATCATCATTTTCCTAGTTTTTATCTTCAACTGCATAAAAACTGTATTCCTGGAGCTGTCATGATTTTGACCAAAATACATTCTTAAATGGCTTTTTGAGATGTCAATGACAATGGCCTGGCCATGTCTGAATTTTCAATCAAAACATATTACTATTTAGTACCAACCTTTAAAAAATTAGTAACTCTTACAGATCTAAATTATTTTGTTTTATTATTTTACATGCTGGCCTTATACAAGCAAGCTGTATAATTTTTGTCTCATTACTCCAAATCCTTTGAGGTACTTAATTGTGAAATACAGTTAATTAGTAGATCTAAATAACCTCAATCTAATGGTGTAAATAATGGTCCCTGGCTGTTGTACATGCCCAAGTAGCATATCAGAAGTTAAAAATGTTTTAACATATTTTCTAAATATTTTAAAGTTATTTTAAAATTATTCTAGTTGGCATTTATTTTGACTTACAAAAAATATAATAATTTTGAATATAATTCTAATATATTTTTTTACTTTCTTTGTAAAAATCTTTATATATAATTCTGTAAGCAAACTTTTTAAGTCAAAATTGTGGGAGTTAGGCAAATTGCAGGATGATGGGAGATGGCTCAAATTAAAGCTCTCGATCCCAGGGACTCGGAAAAATAGCAGCATTTCCAAAAATTTACCAGCAAACCAGAACTAAGTTAAAACATCCCCCATAAGAAAAGCATGGGGATTTAAAACGTCTGCTTTGTTTACATTAAAACATATGTGATTAAAGAGTCTACTTTGTTTACGAAATGACATGTGTTCAAATTAAAGATGAGGCAGAATATTGGAGCAAGGTCAGGGGCTATGGCCCCTTCAAGCCACTAGTATTTTATAAATTATTGAAACAAGATTTTAAAAATTATTTTAGATATAATTTTAAAACTATTTTAAACAGATTTGAAAAGTGTTTTTAAAATAGTTTCAAAATCATTCTATTTGGCATTTCTCTTGGTTTTATTACAAATTATTGTACAATCTTTTTTCAAAATTAATTTCAAATTATCCATAACTATTTTTTTAAAATTGCAAAATAGTTTTAAATTGATTTTAGTTTGTATTTGTTTGGTTCAAAATATATTAAAAATTAGTATATGCAACATTAGATACATAAATAAGATTCATGATATATATGCCAACGAATACCAATATTTGTTAAATGTCATCAGACAACCACAGATTGTTTTACAAGATGTCTTAACTCTCACTACCGGTATGTGTATAAATATATAGTTTATTATTTAATGCTTATGAAATGCACTATTGCATCATTTACAGTGCTCAAAACAGACACAAGCCTAAAAAATGCAGTATTTGTTTTGAGTAGATCAGCTTCAATAATGTGTGGTATAGGGAAATTTAAAACTAACCTGGTAGTAAATTTTAAAGAGCTTTATTGCAATAAAATGTAATACCCCGTCGCAGCAAACCTGCATACTCAACGAATTTCCAATGCAAATATATGGGTATCACTACTACCTAGAGCTACTTACCAAGTTTCACAAAAATACATTCATTAATAAGTGATATATAGCATTTTATTGATTCTCTATAAGAATAACATTATAAATGAGTATGCAGGTTTGCTGCAACGAGGAAGATAAGTAATGTGTTTTTTTTTGCAATTATCAATACAACTGAACCAGGTGAAGCTACATACCAAGTTCTCTTACTGTAGGTTCATAATTAAGGGAGATATACAACTTTACTTATTCTCCATATGAATAACATGGGGGCCGAGTATGCAGGTTTGCTGCTACGGGGACTATCAACAAAAAACTGGTTTTTTGTGCTAATATCAATATACCACAACTAGTTGAAGACACATGCCAAGTTTCATCAATATACATTCATAAATAATCGAGATATAGAATTTTATTTATTCTCCATAAGTTTAACATTGGACAACGTACTGTGTTATGTTTGTTTTGCTGAGCTAAACACATTAATAAACAGAAACGTGAAGTTTTTAGTAAAACTATCTGAGAAAAATCTAAAAACCTTTTTCCCATAAGATTAACATGGGACACGTTTTTTTTGGATTTTCTCCGCAACCACTTAACCTAGGTTAATGATTCAAAATACTAAATTATTTGTTTTTTTAAGCTCTATAAAATGGTTATAACCAAAAAACCGATTTTTGGAAAATTGTAAATCCCCATAAAACCCCCTTCCCATAGTGCGATCGATCTGGTTTTCGAACTTGAAGTCATAAATGCTACTCTCCACATTTGTGCCAAATTTCATAAAAATCGGGTGTTTCTTTCAAAAGTTATCGCGGTAACGGACACACATATATATATATATATACATATATAAATTTGAACGAATAGTGTTTTTGGCATCTGGGGACCTCAAAACGAAAAGTTATCATGGTCTCGGGCTTAAGTCTTACCATGCCACCTACGGTAATAGCTTCTTTCCTATAGGGGAAATTCGCTAATATATATATACATATATATAAATTGGAACGAATATTGTTTTTGGCATCTAGGGACCTCAAAACAAAAAGTTATAATGGTCTCGGGGTTAAGTCTTACCATGCCACCTACAGTAATAGCTTCTTCCCTATAGGGGAAATTCGCTAAAATGTTATATTTCGATTATTTATGTATGTACATTAATGAAACTTGGTGTGTGACTTCAACTAGTTGTGGTATATTGATATTAGCACAAACAAGTTTTTTGTTGATTTTTCCCAGTAGCAGCAAACCTACATACTCGGCCCCCATGTTGTTCATATGGAGGATAAGTAAAGTTTTATATCTCCCTTAATTATGAACCTAAATTAATAATACCCCCGTCGCAGCAAACCTGCGTACTCAGCAAATTTCCTATGCATGAATATATTTCTTACTACCACATAAAGCCACATAAAGTTTCATAAATAACTAAGTGATTTATAGCATTTTATTTATTCTCCATAAGAATAACACTAGGGCTGAGAACGCAGGTTTGCTGCAACAAGGAAGATGAAAATTTTTTTTGCAATTATCAATATAACTCAACCAGGTGAAGCTACATACCAAGTTTTAATGATTTATGTTCATAATTAAGTGAGATATAAAGCTTTACGTATTCTCCATAAGAATAACATTAGGGATGAGGATGCAGGTTTGCTGCTAAGAGGATAATCAACAAAAAATCAATTTTTTGTGCAAATATCAATATACCAGTACTAGGTGAAGCCACATATCAAGTTTCATCAATAATGTATTCATTAATAATAGAGATATACAATTTTAAATATTCTCCATAAGGATAACATTGGACAACGTACTGTGTTTAGCACTTTGAATTACTCGGCAACGGTTGGACGTAGAATCACAATTTAAACACCAAAATGATTGTTTTGTAGAGCTAAACTGATTGGTAAAAGTAAATGTGAAGTTTCCAGTAAAATTAATTGAGGAAAAGTTAAAACCATTTTCCCATAAGATTAACATGGGACATTTTATGAACACGTTTTTTGGATTTTCTCCGCAACCACTTAACCTAGGTTAATGATTCAAAATACCAAATTATTTGTTTTTTTAAGCTCTATAAAATGGCTAAAACTAAAATTGAGTGTTTTTAAAATTGTAGGGGAAAAATTCAAAAAACTGATTTTTGTAAAATTTAAAACCCCCATAAAACCCCCTTCCCATAGTCCGATCAATCTGGTTTTCAAACTGTAAGTCATAAATGTTACTCTACACATTTTTGCCAAATTTCATAAAAATTGGGCGTTTATTTCAAAAGTTATTGCGGTAACAGACACATACATATATATCTATATATAAATATAGATATATATATATATATAGATACATATATATACACATATATATACATTTGAACGAATGGTGTTTTTGGCATCTGGGGACCTCAAAACAAAAAGTTATCATGGTCTTGGGCTTAAGTCTTACCATGCCACCTACGGTGGAATGGTAAGACTATTCCCCCTATACGGAATTCTTCCCTATAGGGGGAATTCGCTAAAACTTGGTATGTAGCTTCATCTGGTTGAGTTATATTGATAATTGCAAAAAAAACACATTTATTATCTTCCTTGTTGCAGCAAACCTGCGTACTCAATTATGTTATTCTTATGGAAAATAAATAAAATGCTATTTATCACTTATTAATGAATGTATTTTTGTGAAACTTGGTAAGTGGCTCTAGGTAGTAGTGATATTCATATAAATGCTTTAGAAATTTGCTGAGTACGCAGGTTTGCTGCGACAGGGGTATTATATTTTATTAAGAGCCTGCACAAGGAAGCCACTGATTTTTAGCGAATTTTCCCTGTAGGAAAGAAGCTATTAACATAGGTGACATGGAAAGACTTAAGCCCGAGACCATGATAACTTTTTGTTTTGAGGTCCCCAGATGCCAAAAACTCTATATATATATATGTGTGTGTGTGTGTGTCCGTTTCCGCGATAACTTTTGAAAGAAGTGCCCGATTTTGATGAAATTTGGCACAAATGTGGAGAGTAACATTTATGACTTTAAGTTCGAAAACCAGATCAATCGGTCTATGGGAAGGGAGGTTTTATGGGGGTTTAAAATTTTCCAAAAATCAGTTTTTTGAACTTTTTACCCTAATATTTTTAAAACACTAGATTTTGGTTATAGCCATTTTATAGAGCTTAAAAAACAAACAATTTAGTATTTTGAATCATTAAGCTAAGTTTATTAGTTGTAGGGAAAAGTCAAAAATGTGTCCATAAAATTTTGCATGTTAATCTTATGGGAATACGGTTATTAGATTTTCCTCAGATATTTTCACTAAAAACTCCACATTTCTTTCTACCAATCAGTTTAGCTCTAGAAAACAATCATTTTGGTGTTTTAATTGTTGTTTTACGTCCAACTGTTACAGCGATATTCAAAGTGCTAAACACAGTACGTTGTCCAATGTTATTCTTATAGAGAATAAATAAAATGTTATATTTAGATTATTATGTATGTATATTGATGAAACTTGGTATGTGGCTTCAAATAGTTATTTTTCTGTCATTTCTTTTTCTCTGAGAATCATGAGTGGGCAAGATCTTCAAAAACAATCTATAGGAATAATCTACAATGTGTATACATACTTGAAAGTGCTTGTAAGTACAAAACCGAATGAGAAGGTAGGTGAAGTCTTAGTTAAAACACAAGAATGTGCTGCTGAGGCCTGTGATGTATCCCGAAGAACAGTCCAAAGGATTTGCAATGAAGCGGAGAAAAGTGCAGTACTTAACAATCAGGAAGGGAATGCTGATCAAGTAGGAAAGCCAGTCTTCTATGGTTTGTCAAAAAAAGTTCCTCACGTGAAGAAGGTGACAGGTTTCGATGACTTCCAAAAAGACTTGTTGCGAAGAACTATTCAAGAGTTCTTCGACAGGGGAGAATATCCGATGTGTGCAACAATAAAAGCAGTCCTCGAGGAAAAAAAATGTATTATGGGCAGCACAAGTTCATTGAGAAGAATACATCATGATATTGGCTTTCATTGCAAAAAATGTAATGATGGTAGACGGTTTTTGATGGAGAGATCGGACATTGTAAGTGCTCGGATAAAGTTCCTAAGAAAAATTCACAACGAAAGGAAAAGCAACTTAAATCGTCCTATCATATATTTGGACGAGACATGGATAAACCAGAACCATTCTAGGAAGTATATTTGGCAAACTTCAGATTCAATGGGTGGACTAAAAGTACCTGTTGGTAAAGGGAATCGTCTGATCGTTTGCCATGCTTGTTCAGCACAACAAGGGGGTTTAAAAAAAACGGAACTCATATTTCAAAGCAAATCAGGAAACTCCGTTGATTACCACCAAGAGATGAATGGCTATTTTTTAAAGAATGGTTTGTTGACTTGTTAAGATGTCTCGAAGAGGGATGTGTGGTTGTAATGGATAATGCCAGTTACCATTCCATGTATCTCGAGAAAACCCCGAGTAGTAAATCTAAAATAGCTTCTTCCCTATAGGGGAAATTCGCTAAAAGCGGATATTATTATAACTGGCTCAGTGAGAAAAATATTCCTCACAACCCACTGCACACTGGCCCTGAGTTGCTGTCTACGGTGAAAGAAAACAAGGCAAAGTATCAAGTGTATGAGCTGGATGTTTTAGCCTCGCTTATGGGACATGAAGTAATTAGGCTGCCTCCATATTGCTGCCAGTACAATCCAATCAAACTGATCTGGGCCAACGTTAAAGGAAAAGTTGCAGAAAGAAACAAAACATTTAAAATGAAAGATATCCACTTGTTGCTAAAAGAAGCATTGACCAACATAACAGTAGGAAATTAGCGAAAGTGTGTCAGTCATGCTGAGCGTCTGCAGGAGCAAGACTTCATAAAGGAAGGGGTGCGAGCTGAAGAAATTCAGAGACTTATCATAAACATTGGTGCCGATGATGAAGAAAGTGACGAGAGCTCTGTTGCTGACGAAGAAATGTTGTAAATCTGTATATAGTAGACTTTTTATATTAATTTGCATTATTTTTCATGTTACCGTTCTAATCATCAAGTATGCAGGTTTAAATATGTTTAGTTAATAAATTAAAAATGTATTGATATTTTTTTATCATTTTTTTATCACTAAATAAATCACATACTTTATAATACTGTAAGCTACCATCATAATAATAGATAGCGATAATTTTTTTAATAAGTCTATTTTGCCATAAACCTTTAATGCAAACATTGTAACCTTAGGTGCAGTACTTAAAAGACTAAAACTTAAATTATGTATAATGTGTTATATTATTAGAATTATTTACGAATAAAAAGGTAAAGATTAAAGATTTTCCAAATTGTTGAGAGAAAAAAATCCTATGGAGTTCAAGTCATATAAAAATTAAATTCAACTGAATTTTAAATATATATTGAAGTAGAGGTTTCAATTTTAGCTTTTAGATGGAGTAAACTTCATTTAAAGTCAGGAGCGTCAAATTAGGCAGGTGGGGGATTTTGCGTTGTTGCCATGTGTGGTTATGGTATAATATGACTAGGTCGAAAATCATGGATTTTGGGGCACGAACTGGCAACGCTGAGAGATCTTGTGTCTGTAATTTGGCCATGCAAACGTTTAAATTTATAAAGTCATATGTTTTGTCTTTGTTTATATTTTTGTTTTCAGAATAAGTAACTATTGAAGTTCATAACTGCGATAATTATTTTAAGTAGTTTCAAAGTATATAATTATTATAACTTACTAAAACTCTAATATTGTTCTAGTAAATGTTCTATTATATTCAATCCTTTTTTTAATATGTGATTCTCTGATTCTTTTTTTCCTTGTTTGTGTGTAACATTTGTAAATTATACTGTTGGGTGCAACATGGAGTCTGACCAAATTCAGTCTGGACCATCGTGTGAACAGTTTCAAGTGGTTGATAAAACGCCAGTTAAAAGATGACGGTTAGCTGGGATTATAAATAATGATTTAAATTATCAAACAACAAGTTTATTGCCAATGTTTTATCATTTGTATATAATAGATAATATGACAAATATACAATAGATCTATTAATATAATATAACATAAAATATCTATAAATTTGTCTTAATACTTTGGGTTTACAGCCATCCATGCATGGTCGAACATTGCCGGACGCCGCCGATTCCTTTGACCTTTGCCAGAAAACCGACACAAATGGTTTGCATCAGGGCAACAATCCACCACAGACGGGGTAACATTCGTGTGATTGTTCACGTAGGATAAATGCTCACCCATGTATATAGTGGGCTTTACACAAAGCAGCTGGTTTAAGCGAGATTGCTGTATGAAAACTATTTGACTGAAGCATCTGCTGAGGTGTTTAAATTCAAATAAAATCAATAAATCAATTGCTTATTTACATCCTCCAATAGACAATTATATGACGGTACTTTAGGATGGATAATTTTTATCGAACTTAAAACACAATATCAGAACCACAGAATACAGAAGCATTAAAGTACAAATGTATTAATTCGTAAAGTAATAGTAATGTGTCTGGAAAGGAGACAATAATGACCTTGGACATTTTGTAACAATAAAGTCAGCTCTAATTATTTTACTATATACGGGTACCGTTCAATCCAATTCTTATAAAAATTAAGATTCAGTACCTGGGGGGCCGAGCTTTACTCGGGGGAAGGGCAGTCAGTTTGTTTAGATGACTCGGAGTAATATTTCACCACTTCCCCCTACTGATAACCAGATTTGTATTATTCATTTGCCTCTTTTCTACATTTTTAAGGTCCCTCCAGTTGTTATTTATAGCTCAATGTCCCTTTGATTTATTTTACTACTCTATATATGTAATCTTAACTCAAATCTTTTAATCTCTGCTCTCAGGAAACCACATGTAATAATCATAAACAACATGAGTATTACTTTGACAGTTCCCTGGTTGATTATGAACAGCTGTTACAATTCTTTTGTTTTGATTTGAAACTCCATAAGCCCAATGTTAATTTTTTTAACTTTTCATTTTAGTTTTTTTACATTATTTGATTTTTCCTAGGGATGAGGCCTGTCTAGAACTAATTTTTATCCCAGAAATTAGTGATTTCGAACATTTGAAGGAAATCGTTGGAGCCGTTTTTGAGATCCGTGTCGCAAGCACGCAAGCAAGCAAGCAAACCTTACTCATATTAGAGTATAGGATTAAATCTGACAATACTTGTTGATGATGGTGGTACATTGGTCATAAAGCCTGCTTCACTGGACCGGGCCCGGCATCGGAAACGGGGTTAAACGCCGTGATTGCCGAGGTGTACCGCCGGGTGTACCCCTACGCAATCTGATGGTTTCTTTGGGTACTAGATCAATATGTTAAATATACAGAATATTGATACGAAATTACCGTTGTAGTTTTATTAAACAAGCCAGCTGAGAAAATTTTATTAATGATCATCTGAGAAAGAAAAACCAATAACGGTTCTGTAAACATGTGTTTCTGAGAAATCCCCCAAATATTAGCTTGCACAAACTGGCAACATTGCAAAATCCCCCACCCGCCTAATTTGACGCTCCTGACTTTAGTAAGGTAACAAGGTTTACCTAGAGTTAACTATTGCTTTGCCTAACATAAACAAACAAAGCAGACTACAGAAATAAAAATCACATGTTTTATGAAACTGCATTTAGTGAGTGACCTTGAAGCGGCTATTGATTTGAATCCTGTAGTATTTCATTACATTCCATTCATCATTAATAATAATTTCCCATAATTGTGTATATTTCTCCCCATGTAAATACCACCATACCCTAGTCATGCTGAATAACCCATATTTTATTTATCTATTATCACAATGATTGTCTTTGTTCAATAATAATTTATGTCACTGTAATTTGAAATGTTCCCTTTTATTATGTGTTATTTTGTGTTAATCAAACTGTTATTTCATGTTATTTAATTCAAAGTGCTAAATATTAAACAACTGTTCCCATCACCCCGCAGAAAATCATCTCCCCTTATTTCACAGTAGAATATATAATTAATTATGCCCATGTTCATTTTAGCGAATTTCCCCTATAGGGAAGAAGCTATTACCGTAGGTCTCATGGTAAGACTTAAGCCCGAGACCATGATAACTTTTCATTTTGAGGTCCCCAGATGCCAAAAACACCATTCGTTCAAATTTTTATATATTTATATATATATATATATATATTTATATATATATTTATATATATATATTTATATATATATTTATATATATATATGTGTGTCCGTAAGCACGATAACTCTCGTAAAAAAGGTCCGATCTTAATGAAATTTGGTACAAATGTGTAAAGTACCATTTATTTAAACAAGTTCGAAAACCAGATGAATCGCACCATCCGAAGGGGGGTTTTTGGGGGTTTTGTACCCCAAAAATGTGTTTTTTGGGGTTTTCACATGTAATTTTAATTTAAATCAAATTTTAATTTACACCATTGAATTCAGATTAAAAAAACAAACAATTTGGTATTTTGATCATTGCTCTACGTCAATTGGTTACCGAGATATTGAAAGTGCTAAACACAGTACGTTGTCTAATGTTATTCTTATGGAGAAAAAGAAAAATTGTATATCTCGCTTATTTATGAACATAAACTGGCAAAATTTGGTATATGGCTTGATCTGGTTATGGTTTATTGTTGTTTGCACAAAAAAACAATTTTTCGCCTATGGTTCCTGTAGCAGCAAACCTAGGTACTTGGTCTCCATGTTATTCTTATGGAAAATACTTAAAATGTTATATATCGCTTATTTATGAATGTATATGGATGAAACTTGGTATGTGACTTCACTAAGATGAGTTCTATTGATATTTGCATAAAAACCCATTATTTTGTGTGCCTTGTTGCAGCAAACCTGCGTACTCATCCCCAATGTTATTCTTATGGAGAATAATTAATATTTTAAATATCGCTTGTTTGTGAATACATTTCTTATGAATCCTGTTAAGTGTTATGTTATATATTCATTGGAAATTCGCTGAGTATGCAGGTTTGCTGCGACGGGTGTATTATTTAGTTTATATCAATTGATAATCAACTATCCTTCACAATATATTAATAATTCTAATTCATTAATTGACCCTAAATTAATTTCAATACAGCCTACTTTAGATATAAGATATTTGTAAGAAAATTGCAATATAATAATATTTTACATAGTACTACTTTTCAAAATTAGTCCTTAGAAAACCAAATTTAGTGTCAAGTGTTATAACATGTGACTTCTACCATCTGTGCAACCCAACAATGGAACAATGAACTTCCAGACTACAAACCCTGTCCTCCGCCTTGTCCTGGCTTCCCTCCAATGTGTTAACATCATTTTCGCATGAGACAAGTTCTCATTTAATAATTTACCCCAGTATGGCCTAAGATTTGCCTACTTAGTGCCTAAATAGTAGGGATTTCTCCTGCCCAATAGAGTGAAGTTTAAATTCAAAGCCCTTTTTTTATTTATTTTCCCATTTATAACACTCTGGGTGAAGAATTTTGTAAGCAGTGTGGTAACCTTCTCCATCTTGATTCTCTTATTAGGGACTTGGTAAAAAGAGATATCAGAAACATTTGTGAACAAGCCCAATGTTCAGAAAGTATCAATTAAAGTAATTAAGAAGAATCTCTTCCAAATTGAACTAGTTTTCCAAATTTAATTTCAAATATCTTTTAACCAATCCTTAAATTCAGTGAAACTTTTGGCCTACCTTTTCTATGGACCTCCATTACTCATTGTTGCATTTAGTAAACAAACCTATTTAGTAAATTCATGTTATCTCTATAAAAACAAATAATATATCATTCGAGCCGGCACGACACCCCTCCCTAAGAAAAAGAGTATTTATATTGTGATAACCCATTATTGTTAGCCATGAACTGTTAGACACATTTATTGAAAGGCTTAGGCCTAGTTGATCTAATTAATTTGAAGTCCCCATATTGTCGAAATATCATTGTTATACCCCTTAAATTCATTTTCTATCATTCACTGTTGTAATTCTATTTAATAAATATTCTATTGTGAACCCCAAATCACTTGTTATTATTTAAGCCTAGGTATTAAAAGGTAAAAGGTATATTCTCATTATAGCTAAGACTTACCTCGAATGTGGTAATCACACAATAGACAGTTATTTAACACAACTAACTACAAATAAAGAAGACTAAGGTAAAGTGTATTTATTTATTAAAACTCATCAAGTGTGGGCTAAATTAATGGCCAAAGGAATTTTGTAATGTATGATTCACCAACAGCTTCATCAGTGTTGATGGAAGCCATATTGCTTTAGGCTTAAAGAAGGCATCCTTAAGACCACATTTTGTATTCCTCACAGATTAGAACTCATAGCTAGGTATTTCCCATGATAGGTAATTAAACTAGATATAAGTAAAAATTTATTATTAGTAGCAATCCTATCCTATTGTAATTATAATATGAGTAAGGTTTGCTTGTATGATTGCTTGCTTGCGACACTGTTCTCAAAAATGGCTCCAACGATTTCCTTCAAATGTTCGAAATAACTAATTTCTGGGATAAAAATAAGTTCTAGACAGGCCTCATCCCCAGGAAAAATCAAATAATGTAGAAAAACTAAAATGAAAAGTTAAAAAGTTAACATTGGGCTTATGGAGTTTCAAATGAAAACAAAAGAATTGTAAAAGCTGTTCATAATCAACCAGGGAACTGTCAAAGTAATACTCATGTTGTTTATGATTATTAACATGTGGTTTCCTGAGAGCAGAGATTAAAAGATTTAAGTGAAGATTACATATATAGAGTAGTAAAATAAATCAAAGGGACATTGAGCTATAAATAACAACTGGAGTGACCTTAAAAATGTATAAAAGAGGAAAATGAGTTATACAAATCTGATTATCAATAGGGGGATGTGGTGAGATTTTACTCCAAGTCATCTAAACAAACTTACTGGCCTTCCCCCGAGCAAAGCTCGGCCCCCCAGGTACTATCACTTATTTATGAATGTATTTTTGTGAAACTTGGTAATTGGCTCTAGGTAGTAGTGAAACCCAGATGACAAAAACACTATTCGTTCAAATTTATATATATTTGTGTCCGTGAATGCGATAACTTGAGTAAAAATCGTCCGATTTTGATGAAATTTGGCTCAAATGTGTAAAGTGACATTTATGACTTTTTTCCAAAAATCAGTTGTTTGCATTTTTCACGCTAACATTTTAAAAATACTTAATTTTGGTTTTGACTATGTTATAGAGCTTACACAAAAATAATCTAGTATTTTGAATTATTATGATTAATAATGATTATGGTTATTATTATGGTTATCGTTATGGTTATTATGGACGTAGAATTAAAATAAATCAATAAAAAATCAATTTTCTGTGCAAATATCAATATTTCTTTATTTCTATTGGTAAATATCTTAATTGCCATAGTTAAATTATGGTTAAGACTAAATTAAATCGACAGAGTATGTAATGCTAATAATAATAACTGATAGAATTTTGATTATTTAAATCCTTGAATCTTACAAAATAATGTTCATCCAATCTTGAAACCACAACATTTTGATTTTAAATTTATATTATGTTTTCATTTAAAAAATCTTCAATTTTGTATGGACATTTAACGATAAGGTATTGCTTTAATTTATTTTTGAATTGTCTTATGTTATTTAAAGATTTTATACCAATACCACATGCCAAGTTTCATCAATTTACATTCATAAATAATCGAGATATCAAATTTGATTTATTCTCCATAAGGATAACATTGGACAACGTACTGTGTTTAGCACTTTGAATATCTCTGGAACGGTTGGACGTAGAATCACAATTTAAACACCAAAATGATTTGTTTTGTGGAGCTGAGCTGACTTGTAAAAGAAAATGTGAAGTTTACATTAGAATTAACTGAGGAAAAGTTAAACCTTGGTAGGTTAAGTGGTTGCGGAGAAAATCCAAAAAAACCTGCTCATAAAATGTCCCATGTTAATCTTATGGGAAAAAGGTTTTTGACTTTTCCTCAGTTAATTTTAATGTAAACTTCACATTTTCCCAATCAGCTAAAAAAAATGAGATATTCAAAGTGCTAAACACAGTACGTTGTCCAATGTTATCCTTATGGAGAATAAATCAAATTTGATATCTCGATTATTTATGAATGTAAATTGATGAAACTTGGCATGTGGTATTGGTATAAAATCTTTAAATAACATAAGACAATTCAAAAATAAATTAAAGCAATACCTTATCGTTAAATGTCCATACAAAATTGAAGATTTTTTAAATGAAAACATAATATAAATTTAAAATCAAAATGTTGTGGTTTCAAGATTGGATGAACATTATTTTGTAAGATTCAAGGATTTAAATAATCAAAATTCTATCAGTTATTATTATTAGCATTACATACTCTGTCGATTTAATTTAGTCTTAACCATAATTTAACTATGGCAATTAAGATATTTACCAATAGAAATAAAGAAATATTGATATTCGCACAAAAAATTGATTTTTTATCATCCCCGTAGCAGCAAACCTGCATACTCAGCCCTAATGTTATTCTTATGGAGCACAAGTAAAGTTTTATCTCCCTTAATTATGAACATAAATTAATAAAACTTAGTATGTAGCTTCGCCTGGTTCAGTTATATTGATAATTGCACAAAAACATATATCTTCTCTTTTTTTGCAACAAACCTGCATACTCTGCCCTAATGTTATTCTTATGGAGAATAAGTAATGTTTTATATCTCCCTTAATTATGAACATAAATTGATAAAACTTAGTATGTAGCTTCACCTGGTTCAGTTATATTGATAATTGCACAAAAACATATATCTTCTCTTTTTTTGCAGCAAACCTGCATACTCTGCCCTAATGGAGAATAAATAAAATGCTATAGATCAATTATTTATTTATGTATTTTTATGAAACTTGGTAAGTGGCTTTATGTGGTAGTGAGAAACATATGCATGCATTGGAAATTCGCTGAGTACGCAGGTTTGCTGCGACGGGGGTATTGTTATTTTGTTATTAAAGTTCTATATTTCATTGACTCATCCAATTTTTGTTTTATAGGCCTAATTGGTTTTTATGATTGTAAACAAAATTTAATCAGTAGTTAAGAGATTTTTATACTGTAATTTTACAGTATACAATTTTATTTTAACATCCATGACAACAAAATGAAAAAGCAATTGAAAGATTTTATTTATTAGATAATTAATTTGGTTCATCAAGGACAACAAATTTATTAACGTGCACATATTATGTAATGTGTATAAAACAGCATTTGAAAGTTGCTAGGTTTTATAAGACCTTTTTAATGGTATGATTTATGACATATGCTTCTATTTGACTTTTTTGAATTATGGGGACATAAGCATTTTCAAAAAACATAGACCTCGTGCGGATCTTCGTGAAGCCTGAGTAGGGGGTGCTAGCAGAAGAGTGGGGGGGATCAGCGTTGGAGGAGAAGTTCACAATACCATGTGTCATAATACTATTCCTTCGGAATACATTTGGCTAGTATTTGGAATGTTGTTCTTGTACGATCAGCTGTTTTTTCTCTCTCAAAAAAGTTTATTTGTGTTAGGCTTAATCAATAGAGGCTGCCCCACACTTCTCGCGAATACGCACGAACATTCGGCCGAACCCCGAATGTTCGGAGTAGTCGCGACAAATGTGGGAGCTGCACAAACTTATTGGTACCAGTACACTATCGCCAAATGATTCACTTGAATGTCCCGCCGAATGTTCGGAACGTGTCGCAACAAAACGAGTCTTGCACCAAATCAACCGAATGTGCACAGCGAACTAACCAAGTACACGCTCACCGAATACCATGCTCGCCCATTCTTTTCCGTTTGTATCTTTTGATTCGTGCCAAAAAGCCGACAAAAACGGAGCACGGCGAACACGAATCATGGCGAGGCGAAATATTCCGAACATAAACGAGCACTCTGAGTACACTATCTCGCTCACCTTAGTTCGCCTTTGTTGGGCCATAGTGTACTGGTAGCAAGTACACGGGACGGAATGTTCAGTGAACGTTCGGGAGGATGTTCTGCCGAATGTTCAGGCGTGTTCGGAAGATGTGTGGAACAATCATAACCTAAGATTTTTGCACAACAATCACTTAGTAGTTGCAATGTTTTTGGTTTGGCACGTAACAGATGATTCTCACAAGCGATTTTTAGTCAACAGACTAAGAACAGATGACAATCACTCACCCCCACCCTAAAAAAACCGGTTTAAACCACTTTAACCAATAACACCCAGGCTTCACGAAGATCCGCACGAGGTCTATTTCATTGAAATTTAGGTCTCTTCAAAAAGTCTGTCATTGTCCCAACGTCTGTCATTGTTCCAACTTATCCAATTGATTTATATTTATCAATTTGAATCAGATGTTTATTATTGTTTTGTTTTCATATGTTTATAGATTGTATTTTAAAATTCAGTTCTTTGTTTACCTTTCATTAAATGAAAATACAATTTTTGGTTTACTACAAAACTAATGATTTATTTTTACTTACCGTGTTCCTCGATCATTTAATACAATTTTTATTATGTCCTGCACTGGTATGGAAGTGGTGCAGGACAAACTTTGTATTGATGGCGGTGGGGAAACTGGTAGTAACATTGGTCCTCCGGGGAAAGAAGATCCAAGACCTATGGAGGGTTTAAATACACTAAGTCTGAGGAATAGAGGGATAAACCTCCAAACAGAATAATTAGGGGAACCAAAGGTCAATAAGGAATAAATCAACTAATTCATCAAGGAGTACAGAAGCCGAAGGTGAATTAGAAGAACTGATTGCTACACAGGAAATAAGGGAAAAAGAGCGATTATAACAAGAATTTAAAATGAAAGAAATAGAAAGAGAAATGGAAAGAGAAAGAGCGCTTCAAAAAATTGAACTTGAGAGAAAACTTAAGGAACTAGAAAGAGAACAAGCTGTAAAATCAAAAGAAAACGTAGTAAGAAAATCAAGATCACCAAGTAATGCATCCATTCTGTCAAATTTGAGCGCCGCTTCATCACATCGAAGAACTTTAGATTGGGTTTCAGATCAAGAGCTCTACAAAAAAACAATCGGTTCTACTCTACACAGAAATATGGACATGAACGAACCGCAGGAATCTAATAGCGAACGACCTCTGCGAGAAGAAAGATGCCATCACCCGCTCGAAAGTAGTCAGAGGGCGCAAAACAATCGTTAGACGTCAGGACTGCAAACTTTGGAGAGGAGAGGAGGGAGTTCGCCACCAAAATGCTTGTAAGGAAGTACATTCAGGAGAAGTAAATTCACAAATATCGCGTATTCTAAGTTGTAAAAAAGAAAATAGCCAGGATTTAAATTTAAAAACCTTCTTTTCTAGGCAACTTCTAACACAAGCAGTACCTACTTTTGATGGAAATCCACTAGAAAGGCCACATATAATTTAGACACACTTCCTCTTTATGTGACTTTACTGATTATGAAAATTTGATTAGGTTGCGTCATGCATTAAAAGGTAGGGCAAAAGAATGCGTAGTCACTCTTGTTATTACCTGGAAATTTAAATGCAGTCATGTCTCGGTTAGAGAACAAATTTGGAAGGTCAGACTTGATAATAAGTAATTTATTTAAAACTTGGAATCAGTAGTGGAACAATTAAATGAAACCAATGAATACAACCTAGAAAAGTTAGCTGATCACCTTGAAAATCTTGTTAGTACAGTAGAACTAGTTGATAGGCCAGAATATATGTTTAATTCTATGTTACTAAATCAGATGATAAGTAAACTCAATAGTCACATGACGTTGCAATGGAGAGAGTATTTATATGAACTAGGAAAAAATCCTGTTGATTTAAAGAGATTTAGTGATGGCTGCGTAGGAAGTCAGATGCACTGTATAGTATTACATGTCATTCATTCATTATTTAGTGATAATTTTCCTATTATGTGTTATTTTATATTTAAGTTTCCCTATCAATGTGTTAATTAATTATTTCCCCTAAATGTGTTATTTGTATTAATTGCCCTATGTCCATGCCTAATAATAATCATCCTTATCACCACTCCTCAGAAAACATTCCCCTCTATGTATTTAATGTTTATCTATCTGTGCAATTGTAAAATAATATGTATTTCATTAATTAATCACCAATAATTATTCACAGCCTATCCACATCTAATAGCCTACTCACTTAATTTAATATGTCTGTTAATAATAATATTTTAGATATAAGTTATGTGAGAGGATTGCAATAGAATTAAAATTTAATATAATATACTTTTCAAAAATAGTCCTTAAGGAATCTAAATTACAGTGACCAGTGTTAACAATTGTGTGACCATGTGCTTCTCAACAATGGACCATGCTTCCAGACCTCATCTCTGCTATATCTTTCTTCTTGTTCCAGATGCCATAGGGTTAAGACCTAAAATCTGTGAAGGACACAGTTCCTATTTAAATTCTCCCTGTAATGGCCTAAGTTTTGCATTGCTTAGTGCTCATTTTATTAGGGACTTACTGCTCAATTAATACCATCTTTAAATTCACTCCCTTTTTATTTGCTTTATCTCCAAAAACTGGTATTGAGCGAAGAACATTTGTGAGCAGATTGGTAAACTACTTCCATTGTATTCTCTTAGGGACTGGAAAGAATACAGACATTTAAATAGAACAAGTCTAATGTTCTGAAAGTTAAAGTAACATCAAGAGAGTATATTTACATTGAACTATCTTTTCCAAATTTAATTTTGAGTATTTTAATCATTAGTAAATTCAGTGAAACCATTGGACTTTCCTTCTGGACAACACCAAAATTTCCATTGTTGCAATTTGTACACACCAGCCTAATTGGATTAAATATTCTTTCAAATATCATTTCAACGTTATTCAAGTCAGCACGATACTTCCCCCTGAGAAAAAGAGCCCTCATTTGTAAAAGAACCCATTTAGAACCAAAATATGAACATTTAGTCTTAGGTCTACAAATATTATTGTCAGTCATCTTCTAGCCTAGGCCACTCATTGTAACTGTTCCCCCTGAGTTGTATATTATTGTAAATCCCCTTTAATTGAGAACCTTTTTAAAACATAATTGTATTACTAGATAAATAAATATTATATTGTTCCTCTGTAACTTTGTATTTCATTCAAATAGTTAAAGGAATTCTAGAAATTGTACACCTACCTTTTGTTGACATCCAGAGTAAATACAAAACACATTCTACTCACTACAATAAACCAAAGAAGACCACAGGTATAAATATATTTATTGAGAAATCAAGTAAAACCATTTGTGAGCTATATTTAAATAGCCTAGTGAATTTTGTAAGTAGTAACACTCATAATTGTGAAGAGAAGCTAGGCTTAGCACATGGTAGCCATTGCTCTCAGATCCCGATAGCGTCACTTTTATATCCACTCCTCCTGAGCACATCCGAGCAAACAATTAATTAAGAATTAGTAATTTAGAATCATAATTAAGTAAGACAAGAAAATAAATAAGAATTTGGCGACCCAACGTACTGGCTTGAATAACGAGTGATAAACATTGCAATCCTCAACTAGAATAAGCCTAGAATAAGATAGTCACATTTAATATTAAGTTCCCGTAATTGTTTCCCTCCCCACCAATAATAACTGTGTATAATATGTTACAAGTTCAAACTCAAACTTGCCGCCATATCAGAAACATCTAGAAGACACTACCGCGTACAGGAGAACCTGACAACAATGCAGTCACGTGACCCGCCTCGCTCATAAAACTGAACGACCGCGGCTTCTCGTTCTCTTAGCTCGGAATAATTCGGCGTAACATCATCCTTTTTCTAAATTAACACCGCGTTTCTTTGCCAATTCTAAAAGTTCGTCGATTTGTTAACGGGGTGCATCCCATACGTTCTCTATTTCGCGAATTATTTTAAAGAAAAGGCCGAAATTCGCGGTACAATCTCGCATTCGTATTAATTAATTTATCAAACTTTTCAAAATTACACGTGCTAAGAGCAGGTTTTAACACTGCCATTCTTGTCGTTTTTCTGGGGATAAATTAAACAACTGGTATTATTAGTATTTAGTGCATTAGTAGTGTTACAGTGTATTTATATTGTGAGCGTTTTGTGTATGTAATTTTCTACAATGGTCATGTAAGTAATATTTATTTGTTTTACATACTTGGTCATATTTCACAGAGCACATGTCATAACTGGTACTGATCAACGTTTAATAATTGTTAAGTTTAAATTCATTTATCATTGTTAATTTATTTGATGTAATTTCATATTCACAGATTATTTAAGGTAACTCTCTATTTGTTATAATTTAACTTCAAGTTATAATTATAATTTCAAGCAACCCACAACTAAATCAGAGATCCACGAGTGTTTTTGGGCCTCGCTCTGCATTACTGTAATTGACAAATTAATTGTGAATAGAAATATATAGAGTTTTTTCATGCAACATAACAAGTGGTTACAGACTAAATGTAACAAGTGTTTTGTATTTTATGTTTTAAATAATCAAAAGCAGTTCTCAAGTGAAAGTATCAAAATGTGGTAATCAGGAATTCCTAGTTAATCAAATGGCGGTTCATTAAAACAAGCGAGTGGTCGGGAATAAATAACAATATTCTAGTCCTCCTAACTAAACCTCCTGACCTCCGACACACTCTATCCTCCTATATCTTTTTACCACCAAATTAAATTACACATTCAAATGATCCATGATTAACTTTCCTGATCTGAGCTCTGAACTGCAGATTAATTGATTTTACTTTTTTTTTTTTTAAATCAACCAAACAGTAACACTCTGTTATATAAGTACTAAATTTCCTAGAATTTTGGATTCTACTTAATTTCCAGCTCTTACAATTATTTTACATTTGAGACAATGTAATTAAATTTAAATATTTTTCAAAAGTATTCTTGCTTAATATAAATTAATTCTTGTACAGCAAATATGTCTTTAAGTTAAATTATAACAAATAGAGAGTTACCTTAAATGATCTGTGAATATGAAATTACATCAAATAAATTAACAATGATAAATGAATTTAAACTTAACAATTATTAAACGTTGATCAGTACCAGTTATGACATGTGCTCTGTGAAATATGACCAAGTATGTAAAACAAATAAATATTACTTACATGACCATTGTAGAAAATTACATACACAAAACGCTTACAATATAAATACACTGTAACACTACTAATGCACTAAATACTAATAATACCAGTTGTTTAATTTATCCCCAGAAAAACGACAAGAATGGCAGTGTTAAAACCTGCTCTTAGCACGTGTAATTTTGAAAAGTTTGATAAATTAATTAATATGAATGCGAGATTGTACCGCGAATTTCGGCCTTTTCTTTAAAATAATTCGCGAAATAGAGAACGTATGGGATGCACCCCGTTAACAAATCGACGAACTTTTAGAATTGGCAAAGAAACGCGGTGTTAATTTAGAAAAAGGTTTTAGATGATGTTACGCCGAATTGTTCCGAGCTAAGAGAACGAGAAGCCGCGGTCGTTCAGTTTTATGAGCGAGGCGGGTCACGTGACTGCATTGTTGTCAGGTTCTCCTGTACGCGGTAGTGTCTTCTAGATGTTTCTGATATGGCGGCAAGTTTGAGTTTGAATTTGTAACAAATATTATCGCATACTTAATAATTTCGCATATTATAACAAAACGAACACACAATGGCCGAAAATAAGTACAATCTACGGAAAACACGCAACCACCCCGTAGCAGACGCCGATTCGAGCGACGACGAAACGAGCAGCCGCCATGTTGTACGAAACCGACAAGAAGAGCCCAAAACCAAAGACCGCCAAACATGCGCCGACCCCATCAGCCAATCAGAGAACGTCGATTTCATAACCTCGACGCAAGATTTCTCCCTCAGTCTGCCCGTAGACGGTAACACTGCTTTCACGACACCTGAGCGGAGTAATTCCAGTCGACCGACCCGAGTGCTGACGGACATACCCGAAGGCTCCCGAACTGGATTCATTCATTCAAATGAACGAGGACGTACCGCTAGCCCATTGAATGAATCGACACTCATTCATTCTTCGCGTCCGATGACAGATACACACACGGACGACATAACTAGCGGATTAAACACTGCACACCCGATTACACCAACACCTGCAATTGATATGAATATGCTAGTTGCCCTTATGACTAATTTGGGCAATAAAATTGAACAAAATAACATCGACTTAAGTGCTAAAATCGAACTAATGCTGAATTAAAATTTGAACTAAAATCTGAAATACGAAAAACTAAATCTGAAATACGAGAAACTAAATCTGAAATCCAAACAATTAATGCAAGTTTCCAACAACAAATAAATCAAACCAAAACTGAATTAACCAAAATCATCCACGATAAAACCAATGAAACCCAGCAGGAAATCCAAGCCTGTCGAAACGCTTTCGAATCACAGATGCAAGAAACCAGGGAAAACCAAATTGAAATTCGATCAGAAATTAATGCCATCAAAATGACACAAAATGCGCAAGCTGAAGAAACTGCCAAATTAAATGACAAATTAATACTCAGAATTGAAAATTCCCAAACTCAAATGAGACAGTTTGTGTTGGATAGTATATCACAACAACAAATCGCTGCCGAATTCGAAAATAAACAATGTCAGGAAAATATCATATCTACCATCAAAACTCATCTGGAAGAGCATAAGCAAAATTTTGACCAGAAAATAGAAGAACTAACAGTCAAAACACAACTGGATAATGAGCGAAACTCAAAAGCAAACTTAACGGCACTGAAAAATGAAGTTATCCCCAAAATTACATTACAGACAAAACTAATTGAGGCACAACAAATTGAAATCCAAACCTTGAACCAAAATCTAAACAAATGTGAAACTGAAGTAACCAATCTGAAGCAAGCAAATCAACTAAACGGAATGGCCGGACAAATCAAAGTAATATGCAGTGGAAGCGAAGCCAATGATCGTCAAAATTTAATGGACGGAGCGGCAATCCAAATGAATATTTATACAAGCTAAGAAGATATTACGAGCGAGACCTCGAAAGGAACCAATGTTGCGATTCAACTGAGTATCTGAAAGACCTGCTTGAAACATCATTCGAAGGACCGGCATCACGATGGTTACAGCTAATAAAAAGTGAGATCACTAACTGGGAACAATTTGCGAGAGAATTCGAACTAAAATACTGGAGCCAGGCAGTCCAACGCGGAATTAAAGCAAAAATCGAGTCTGAGAAGTATAGAGCTAACGGAACGTTAAGCCGGACGGAGTACTTGACGGAACGAGTATTGTTACTACAATCGATGACACCCAGCCTGAGTGAAGAGGAGATAGTTACCCTCATGGCGGAGCGATTTGATGCAATAATCCAAGACAGCATAAGTGTACAGAACATCACCACAATCCGAGCGATGGAGAGACTACTGCAGAAAGAAGACATAACGGATAGACCTAAGAAAGCCAGGAGCCACAACAACCAACAAAGCAGCAGACCAGCTAGTCCAACTAATCAGAACCAACAAAATTACAACGATAGGTATGCTAACCAACGGGCCTATCAACCAAAAATGAACACTTACCATAGTTACCAACAAAACAAATACACTCCGAACAACTCTTCGTACCGAAATCAACAAAACTACCGGAATAATGGTAACAACAACCAGCAACATCATAGGAGCCATCATGACAACAAGCCGTATCAGCGTGAACAATATCATCACAGAAATTATGAACAAAACTACAAAAACGATCGTCAACACCCTACCAACGAACAGAACCAACTCTGTGCAATATTTAGGCAGAATCCCAATCCGCCTAATGCTCCAACTGTACCTCCGATGAGCCCTTATTCAAGTAACAACAATGCTAGTCCACGTTCCTCACCGTCTCAAACGAGACAGGGAAACGACTCGGCGCTGTAGACCACGGCCGAGAAAGGGTTATGTTGTCTTGTGATCACCCATTGAATACAGCGCCTACTTACAATATCCTCGGTCAAACTATCAACCACTCTATAAATCTTATGCAGACCAACAACATAATATGTGATAAAAATTTCCTCTTAGAAGATGAATACGAAAATGATGTCAATTCAAACTACACACAAATTAACTGTCCAGAAATCAATATAACATTAAATAATATCAGCACTAATGCCTTAATTGATTCCGGTTCTTCTGTAACTTGTATAGCCGAAGCTTGGTTCAATGAAAATAATATAAAGCTACAACCATTTGAAGAATTACCAGTGAATAATACCGTTATCAAAACAGCTGTTGGAGAAAAATCTAAACGTGTTTCCCGTACAATATATGTTCCCACTACCATTGATAAACATACAATATTAACTGAATATTTGATAGTACCACATTTAATAAAACCTATAATTCTCGGAGTCGATGTTCTATCTGCCCTCAAAATGGATTTGAATTTCAACACAAATGAAATAAATATGAAAATCAATAATGATAATGTTACAATGAAGTTTAATATGTGTCATCATGAAGGACAGTTATGTCAAATAATAATTAATAATAGCCATAGGCCAAATAATAATATGAATAATAATTTTGATAATATGATGTACGATGAGTACAATGATGATTTAATATATGATAAATATGATAGCACAGCACACAACAAATTCAGCGAGTTACAAACAAATCCAATAAACGACAGCACATTGACACAAGAAGAAATTAATACATCTTTAGCATCAAATGATTACATCAAGAAAGAAGAACAAACAATTTTAAGCCAGTTATTAAATAAGTACAAACATGTTTTCTCCGAACAACCAGGCATATGCAATAAATATTCTCATGAGTTACGAGTAGATAATCCACAACATTTTAAAAGCACAACTTATCCTGTACCTCAACAATATCAAGATGCAGTACAACAAGAGATCGACAGAATGGAATCCTTAGGTGTAACTGAGAGGAGTAAAAGCACTTTTATCAACCCGATAATTCCAGTCATTAAGAAGACGGGAGAAATACGATTATGCCTTGACGCCCGAAAAGCAAACGAAATTATAATACCTGATTTTGAATGTAACCGAAGTGTAAATGAGATCCTTGGAAAATGCAAAAATGCAAAATTTATAAGTAGTATCGACCTGACCGCATCATATTGGCAAATACCATTAACTGAGAATTCCAAACAATATACGGCATTCCAATTCAGAGGCAAAATATACCAGTACACTGTGACACCATTTGGTATCTCCACATCACAAGCTGCTTTAGTTCGAGCGCTAGACAATGTATTCGATTCTGAAGCTGAGAACTTTACTGCAATCTACGTTGACGACATCTGCATAATTTCACCCGATTTCGAGTCTCACATGAAACATCTAGAGTACATATTCAGCAAATTAGAAGAAGCCAACATGACCATTCAATTCAACAAGTCAAAGTTTTGCCAAAATTCTGTACCATTCCTAGGGTACACCTTAACTAACGATGGACTCCACATGTAGAACCGATACTAAACTTCCCTACACCAAAAAACAGAACTCAACTTAAAGCTTTCCTTGGCAGCATAAATTACTATAATAAATTCATAGATAAATTCTCTGCAACCACACAACCATTGATGCGATTAACTTCGAAGAAAAACAAATTTATCTGGACTAAAGAAGATGATGTCACCTTTCTGAAGATTAAACAACTATTTCTGGAAACCAACGTCTTAAAACACCCGGACCCATCTAAAGAATTCTTCTTACAAACTGACGCTTCTGAGTATGCAATAGGCGGACATTTATATCAATTACGAGAAAATGGTGAGAAAGCTGCCATAATGTTTATGTCGAGAACGTTACAACCAGTCGAAAAAAGGTACACCACCACTGAAAAGGAACTCCTTGCCATCATTTATTGCCTACAAAAGTTTCGATACATTGTCCTGGGAACGAAATTAACCATCATTACAGATAATCACGCACTCACCTTCTTAAAAACGTGCCGATTATTGAATAATCGATTGGCAAGATGGATACTCACAATACAGGAATATAACTTTAAAATTGTCCACTGTAAAGGTACAGATAACATCACTGCAGACACGCTAAGTCGCATCTCCATCGATCAATCCGCTATCTCATACAACAATCCAAGAGAATTAACTATTCATTACATTGAGAATATCCCCGATCAAAATCTGAAGAGCGCATTACGAAACTTACCCCAACTCCAGCGAGAAGACACCAAACTACAACCCATAATTGAAACTAGAAAAACAACCAAATTCAGAAGTCGCACAAAAGTTATCAAATAATTTCCGCATTCATAACAATACTCTTTACCAAAAATTGAAAAATAAATGGTTAATTGCTGTACCTCATTGCATGATTCAAGACCTCATATGGGAATGTCACCTATTCTACCTACATTGCGGAGCTAAGAAATGCTTTCAATTATTACAAGAAACCTTCATATTTCGAAACATGAATCGAACCATAAGGAAACATTTATCTACGTGCGATACCTGCCAGAAATGTAAGATCAGCAACAGACCGCTAGTGGCCACAGCGAAAGGAGTGCTATGTACAGGAAAGAATGAACAGCTAGCCGTTGATATCATCGGACCTCTTCCTACCAGTGTGTCAAACGTTAAATATGTACTTATTGTCATCGATATCTTCACCAAATTCATCAAGTTGTACCCTATGCAAAAAGCCACTACTAAAACAATATTAAATAAATTATTTACTCAACACTTCCCAAATTATGGATACCCTAAAAGAATCCAGTCTGATAATGGAACACAATTCAAGAGTGGAGAATACATCCAGAAGATGGAGCAGAATAATATCGAATTAATTTTCAATCCTGTGTACCACCCATGCTACAACCTTGCCGAGAGACCTATTCGAGAAGTTAAGCGATGTCTACGCACCTATTGCTCCCGACAACACAAGAAGTGGGCGAAATATATTCCTGATATTAATGCATGTCTCAATGAATTATATCATGAATCGACCGGATTCACTCCTAACGAACTACAATTCGGCGTTCGAGACCACCGCTTTTGGGAAAAATACTTGTCTGAAAATCCATTCATAATTGATACTCCAATAGAACAGAAATTACTTATCGCTAAACGCAGAAAGATGCCAAACGAATTAAAAGATCAGCAAAGTTAAATCAGAATCGAAAACCACAAACATTAAAGATAAATGATAAGGTGCTAATCAAATCACATCCCCTCTCCCGAGCTATTTATGGAGAAACTGCAAAACTTTTCGAGGTTTACGAAGGACCATTCATCATTAAGCAAATATTAGGAAAATCTACTTTTCATGTAACCAGAGAAAACGAAGACATCTTATTTGGACCATACCACATATCTGCATTAAAAAGATACATAGAACCCATAATAGAAGAGGATACTGTAAATAGTGAAGAAGACCCTGACAACATAAACTCTTAAAAAACAGTGTATATAGTTCATCATCATCATATCATCAAGTGTAATAATTTTAAAATGAGGAGATCGTCATGAACCTTAACCGCGAGTGCGTACCCCTTCCCAATTCCCCAAGTGTGAACAGTGTGATTATTCCCCAGAAACAGTGTTGAATACCAATTTATTTATAAATGCGATGATTAAAACAGTGATTTTGCCCATGTAATAAACAATGTATAAACCGACAGTGTTGTTATGCAAGTGAAGAATTTCATCCCCATGCCAATAAACAATTGTTATATTAAATGTTCCCTTAATTCCAATTCCCCTTGTGTGCGGTCATGAACTATCCTAATCCCTCATCCCATATTTCCCCATTTACGTATTGTTCCTATGTTTATGTAAATTTAGAATAAGAAATGTATTATCACCAACCAACATCAATCATTTAATGTACCTCATAACTAGCTGTAAATCTGTTTCATACTAAATAATTCATGTATTCCATTTCATACTTGATCGAAATCTGTCTTTAATTCCATATCATACAGATTTCTGAGGAGATAATTATAGTATTACATGTCATTCATTCATTATTTAGTGATAATTTTCCTATTATGTGTTATTTTATATTTAAGTTTCCCTATAAATGTGTTAATTAATTATTTCCCCTAAATGTGTTATTTGTATTAATTGCCCTATGTCCATGCCTAATAATAATCATCCTTATCACCACTCCTCAGAAAACATTCCCCTCTATGTATTTAATGTTTATCTATCTGTGCAATTGTAAAATAATATGTATTTCATTAATTAATCACCAATAATTATTCACAGCCTATCCACATCTAATAGCCTACTCACTTAATTTAATATGTTTGTTAATAATAATATTTTAGATATAAGTTATGTGAGAGGATTGCAATAGAATTAAAATTTAATATAATATACTTTTCAAAAATAGTCCTTAAGGAATCTAAATTACAGTGACCAGTGTTAACAATTGTGTGACCATGTGCTTCTCAACAATGGACCATGCTTCCAGACCTCATCTCTGCTAGATCTTTCTTCTTGTTCCAGATGCCATAGGGTTAAGACCTAAAATCTGTGAAGGACACAGTTCCTATTTAAATTCTCCCAGTAATGGCCTAAGTTTTGCATTGCTTAGTGCTCATTTTATTAGGGACTTACTGCTCAATTAATACCATCTTTAAATTCACTCCCTTTTTATTTGCTTTATCCCCAAAAACTGGTATTGAGCGAAGAACATTTGTGAGCAGATTGGTAAACTACTTCCATTGTATTCTCTTAGGGACTGGAAAGAATACAGACATTTAAATAGAACAAGTCTAATGTTCTGAAAGTTAAAGTAACATCAAGAGAGTATTTTTAAATTGAACTATCTTTTCCAAATTTAATTTTGAGTATTTTAATCATTAGTAAATTCAGTGAAACCATTGGACTTTCCTTCTGGACAACACCAAAATTTCCATTGTTGCAATTTGTACACACCAGCCTAATTGGATTAAATATTCTTTCAAATATCATTTCAACGTTATTCAAGTCAGCACGATACTTCCCCCCTGAGAAAAAGAGCCCTCATTTGTAAAAGAACCCATTTAGAACCAAAATATGAACATTTAGTCTTAGGCCTACAAATATTATTGTCAGTCATCTTCTAGCCTAGGCCACTCATTGTAACTGTTCCCCCTGAGTTGTATATTATTGTAAATCCCCTTTAATTGAGAACCTTTTTAAAACATAATTGTATTACTAGATAAATAAATATTATATTGTTCCTCTGTAACTTTGTATTTCATTCAAATAGTTAAAGGAATTCTAGAAATTGTACACCTACCTTTTGTTGACATCCAGAGTAAATACAAAACACATTCTACTCACTACAATAAACCAAAGAAGACCACAGGTATAAATATATTTATTGAGAAATCAAGTAAAACCATTTGTGAGCTATATTTAAATAGCCTAGTGAATTTTGTAAGTAGTAACACTCATAATTGTGAAGAGAAGCTAGGCTTAGCACATGGTAGCCATTGCCCTCAGATCCCGATAGCGTCACTTTTATATCCACTCCTCCTGAGCACATCCGAGCAAACAATTAAGAATTAGTAATTTAGAATTATAATTAAGTAAGACAAGAAAATCAATAAGAACTGCTACGTGTAAATTTTGGATTAAATCAGTGCAAAGCAGGTGAAGTGGTATGTATCTCGAAAACTCATGTAAGTTATGTAGAGAAAACCCATGATCACAAAGTAAACTGTGAGATGGATAAGTGTCTGTTGTGAAAAGATAGGCATTCATTGCTTTATTGTAACGTCTTCAGAGATAAATCAGTAGAACAACGAGTAAAGTGGGCAATATCCGAGGGTATTTGTAAAAAAGGGCATGATATTCTTCTACATCTTCCTGATAAGAAGCTTCATGATTTTGGATCTAGTAATCTTATTAACACATCCCATATAAAGAAAATTAATATAGTCATAAAGACAATATATTGTTGCGAATTCTCCCAGTCAAATTACACGGACCAAATGGAGACTTGGAAACTTACACATTTTTAGATGATGGTTCAACGTTGACATTAGTTGAAGAAGAAATAGCAACTAAATTAGGTATTGAGGGTCCAGCTTCAGAATTAGTCATGCAGCGGTATAACGATTTCTCACGGTCGGAAGAGAACTCACAGATAATATCGCTTAATATTTCTGAAACAGAGGATAAAGCAAGAAAATATTATTTAAACAATTTACGTACAGTAAAGGACTTGTCACTCCCTATCCAATCAATGAATATGGATCACCTTTGGGAGAAATGAAAACATTTGAACAAAATTAAAGTTTCTTCATTAAAAAATGTGAAACCAATCATTTTGATTAGGCAAGACAATTGGCCTCTGCTTGTGCCAAGAAATGTTATTCACGGCCCTAGGCGTGGTCCAGTAGTCAGTAAGACTATTAGGATGGGTAGAGATGGGCGTTATTTAACATAACAGGATGAATAACAGTGTTGCGGCCGTGGCAACGTTATCGCGGCAACACGTTGCGGAGAACTCCCTGTTATTCTAATAACGTTTCTACACTCGTTGCAGAAAAGCCGCACGGACAACGGGACAACGTGCAATGCTATTTCCGTAACGTTGCCAGAGCAACGATAACTTCGGCAACGAACTGAATAATTATTACTGTTATCAAAACCGGCTTTAAATTGCAATTTTTGTTCGATAATTCTCAGTGGCTGCTACTGAGAATTCCTCGATATTGTAATCTAATTTTGGTTTGAAGTGTTATGGATCTTTATTATAATTTTTTAAAAATATGCTACAAATTATTTACACTAATAACCAGTTAGTTGTTATTCATTATTTAGCAATAGTTAAATTGATTTATGGGTAATTAATTAGAGATGGTTCTAAGAAGACGGTGTCGAAATAGTTTTTAAATACCTAATTAATTTAAGTACTGTATCAGGTAAATGGTAACACCAACACCATGCAGTGAATCATGCTGCAATAACCTAGCACTGTGATGTAACGTTTTAGAATAACGTCCTGTCTGGATAACGCCCTACTTACAATTATTGAACAACCGACAACGACAACGTCGACAACTGAACGCCGCAACCGCAACGCCGGCCGACGGACAACGGTGTTTTAGCGGCAACGAATTGGCAATCGTTATTCAAATAACAGGTTGCCGCAACACGTTATTGAATAGCTGCGTTGTCGTTACAACCGTTGCCGGAAAACAACGATAATTCCCATCTCTAAGGATGGGTTGTGCATGGTACAGCATGTGACAATAAGGAAAATAAGAAGGAAGATTCACATTATCAACTGCATTTTTCCATCACAAAATGTCATACAAGGGAATGCGCTAAATGGATTTAGAGATTTAGTAAGAGAACCTTATAGAGCCAGGTGGAAAAATTATGAGAAAAGGAAAACTATGATGTGACACAGCAAGAAAGCCAAGCAGAAGGGGATGATGTGGCCAAGAGAGAGAGAGAGAGAGAGTCAGAGAAGAGTGAAGTGATGGAAGAGAAAGTTCTACCAAACAGGAATGAAATGCGTTCAGACGAGATCCAGTTTGAGAAGAATGGAAGGGAAGAACAGTTCTTTCAGACTTCTACTGAAATGGTGGGAGAACAATGGGAAACTAGATGGGAAGGAAAACTTTGATTTGCCAGATGACTGCAGTTGAGGGGAACATAATGAACATTTCCTGTAAGAGCAGATGAATAAAAGCAAGAACCTCGGGAAGAAGTATGAACAAAAAACAGGGTAATGCATTTTAAAAGGAGAGGTCACAGAGGGAAAATTTTGGGAAGATAAAGAGTGCAGGGTATCAAAGGAAGTTCTTGGAACCGACCCACGGAAAACACCATACATAAGAGGAATAAAGAAATTGGACTAATTGAAAAGGGAAAATTAACTGCAGATCCAAATAGTTCCAGATCAATCTTGAAGAAGAGCTGCTAATTCAAACGAACTCCGGAAGTGACAAGCAGGCTCAAGTGGGGAATGTCAGGACTGGCAGTTTTTGGTGTCCAACGACCAGAATATGTCGAGTGTCAAATAAAGATGACTTGACTTGAAGAATGCATATGCCCATATGCGTTTTAGTGGGGAAGAATTTTGTTTTATGACTTTAGACTAAACCGTTCTCCCGTTATACATGCTGGACGGGTGGTCTGAATCACCCTGTAAAGTCGTCTTATAAACTTTTTAGAAATAGTCCAGCAACTGCTAATCCTTTTAAAAGTTACACAGCAAAGAGGTTCAACCTGGTTCATTTGTGAAATAATGGTATAGACATATAATTAATTGCTTTATCTAATTGGACACAATTTTGAACCGTGGAAGTGTCTGTATGTTGTGGGGAGTAAATCACTAATAACCCGCTGCCTCAGGCCGCCCACCAGAATAGTGATATAGTGGGTCATGTGATCAAGGGGCGAAATGGTACAACCCTCTTATACCGCTCTGGATCAAGGCTCCCTTTTCTGGTCACTTAGAGAACTAAAGAATGAGTTGCATGTGTAAGGAATCACAGCACAATGAAATGGAAAATGTTGAAGGGATTAAAAATAAATACTTTGAGAGGCAATAAGATACCCTTCAGAAACTCTACAGTGAAATCACTGTCACGATGTTTGTGAGATAATATTATAAGGTAAGCACTGAAGGGATTATTTTATATGTGTAATACTTTTTTATAACACAGAGGATAAATTAAGAACAAATTTATTTAAAAATATTTAATTTTATTATGTTTTACACATAGAAAAGGAATTTTTATAATTGCAACATATTTTTTTAACAGCGAATGGAGACAAAGTGTTACTAATGAAAAGAAAATTGAGTATAAATCAGCCATACGTGTGGTTAAACAAATCTGCCCTTTTTAGATATATTAGTTTGTGTAGTCAATAAAAGTCAGCTCTGGATACAAAGAACATAAAAAATATAAAATAAAGTTAAGAATTTCAAGAACCTTCTGAGGATAAAAAATTATGTACAAATTGAATCTGCCTATTTAAGTGAACAACAAGGTGGCTCATTAAAAAATATGTCAACATTTTACAACAAACAACAAATTAAATTATAAAAGGAGTGAACATTTCAGTAACATAAACTGATTAATATTGAGATTTATTTTACGATGAATAAATCTTCAGAGTAAAATTTTACAATAAAATAGAAACGCTATCAGAAAAATTAACTAGACATTTTGCCAGGTCTGATATGCAGAATATATTTGATATTAATGAATTGAAAAATGATAACAATTTATAGGAAATATCCAGACAAAAATATTAGGCCTAATTAAATTGAATATAATGTAGTGGTAAAAAGTTATCCTCAATAACATTATACAGACAAGGGAAAATATAAATAACAATAATTTTTGAATAGGACTGATCCCATTATCTTTAAGTATTTATATTCAATATGTAAATAATACCTAATAGACACTGTAATTAGAATAGTTTCTATTATATACAAATGTAAATACCTCAAAAAGTGGACAGATAAATATTTAAAATGAACAACATTCTTGGAGGTTGTCCTTAAATAACGTATGTTATTTAAGACAACGTTCTTGTTTTTTTTCATATTTTAGACCTTTCCCCGTAAACCATCCCCATAATTCATTCATCATGAGGTAAAAAATTAGCTTGGATGAGACCAAAGTGATTTTAGTTAATTAATTAATGACTGTTTTCAGTGTAAAATTCAATTTCTTTACTTTCTGGACAGCTCTCGTATAACTCGTTAGTTTGAACACTCGTTAAATAAAGAACAGTTTTTGTGATTTCAGCTGATGTATCTAAAATATCTAAAATGTATATATTTGATAACCAGGTATCATGGACACTCATTAATGAAGATAAAAAGATATTATGTTTGATACGCCTGGTTTTTTTCCGGGGAACACAACAGTTGTGTGAGCTACATTCTGACATCAACCCTTTGAACTATTTGAAACTAATGAACATCTATTTCAGTAGCGTGATCATGTGATCAAATTAAATGTCCATAGGAATAACATGGCACTTTAAACACCTGAGAGCAGAACTGGAAGAGAATCTTGAAAAGCATATAGGCGTAGCTGGAGTCCATAATATAAATTACACCAGAGCCCACAAATAAACTACATCCATGCCAAATTTCAGCTCAATCATTTGCTTTAGTATTACAATTATCACAGATGATAACACACAAACACTATATTCCTTTTATAATAGCCTAGTTCGTATTATCTCCCTTATCTGCCTATTGTCTTAAGTAGTTTATTATTTTATTCTATTATAAATTATCTACATATTATAAAAATCCTGCTTTTCTTCACTCAATTCCTGAAGTTAATATTTAACCACTTTGATGATAAGTCACTGTGAAGCCAGGTTTTCGATTTAGGTCCCAGGGCTCTGCCCCACGGGACTTCAAAGTTCCCATGTTATTCATAAGGAGGAGAGTTTTATTTGGCTTATGTCATATTGTTTTAGCAAATTTCCCCTATAGGGAAGAAGCTATTACCGTAGTCGGCATGGTAAGACCTAGGCCCGGGACCATGATAAATTTTCGTTTGAGGTGCCCAGACCCCAAAAACACCATTCGTTCGAAACTGTATATATATATATGTGACCGTGAGCATGATAACTCTCGTAAAAATGATCCGATTTTGATGAAATTTGGGATAAACGTGTAAAGTAACATTTATGTAAAGTTCGAAAACCAGCCAGATCGCTCTATCCGAAGGGGTATTTTGGGGGGGTTTTATACCCCAAAAATGGGTTTTTTGAATTTTTTACATATAATTTTATAAATAGTCAAATTTTAGTTTTTACCATTGGATTCAGCTTAAAAAAACACACAATTTGGTATTTTGATCATTCCTCTACATCAATTGGTTACCGAGATATTGAAAGTGCTAAACACAGTACGTCGTGTAATGTTATTCTTATGGAGGAAAAGACAAATTTTATATCTCGCTTATTTATGAACATATACTGACGAAACTTGGTATATGGCTTCATCTCATTGTGGTCTATTAGTATTTGCTAAAAAAACAATTTTTTGACAAAGGCTCCCTTTGCAGCAATCCTGCGTACTCAGCCCCCATTTTATTTGTATGGAGAATAATTAATTGCTATATCTTCCTTAATTATGAACATAAATGAATAAAAACTGATATGATATACGACTTCACCTAGTTGAGTTATATTGATATTAGCATAAAAACCTATTTTTTGTGTTCCTTGTTGCAGCAAACCTGCGTACTCTGCCCCAATGTTATTCTTATGGAGAATAATTAAAATTGTATATATCGCTTATTTTATTATTTGTGAATATATTTTTATGAAACTTGGTAAGTGGCTTTATGTAGTATTAAGACATTTATATCTCCGTTGGAAATTCGCTGAGTATGCAGGTTTGCTGCAACGGGGGTATTTTCTTAATACAATAAACAGCTGTTATAAGGATTATATCTGCAAATTTTTGCGAAGGAGCAGCTCGTTTATAATTAAATTGATGAAAAAATAAATGTCAACAAATTTCGTTTTCATTTCTATCCCAATCCCACCTCCCTTACGCCTAACAATAATGTTTAATCCCGACCTGTTCCCTTGTTAAACCATGTAGCAAAAAGTAAACAAAACTAATAGTTGACTAAGAACACTAATGGTTAGTAAACATTTATTTATTATCTATAGGTAAATTTATATTTTTGATGTGCAACTATGTCATAATGGTTGGTATCCAGTAGTGATGTGTCAAAACCAAAACTTGAATCTCAAAACCACCAAAACTTTGGAAAAGTTTCGGTTTCGAGATTCGATCGGTGAGTTTCGAGAATCAAAACTCGAAACTACTGAGATTTTTTATGTCTTTATTGTTGTTTTTTAACAGAAATCACGCCCGTGTTTCGATCAATGATGCAAAGGTCAAAAGCCTACTGTCATCGGTCGTCTACCTTCACCTTTTTTGGATTATTGATTTTTTATTTCTGAAAGATCAACTCTAACCAAAATATATAATTAGTTTTAATTAATTTTTCTGGATTTATTTTTCATAACCATACCCAGGCAAGTAAATAGGGTTTCGCGATTTGAGTTTCGAGATTCGAGATTCGATTTTGTAAGTTTCGGTTTCGGTTTCGAGATTCAAAATTTCTGGTTTTGACCATCACTAGTATCCAGTCTATAGTCTGTACAAGATGAACCATAAAATATGACAAGTCAATATCACTTTAATGTATAGGAAATAGTATATTTGGTTAGTATTCAGCTTCTAGTCTCACCAGATATACTCTTATTCTTACCACCAAATTGAACTATATAAAAAAAATTATTAGTAACGAGGGAAATATTAAATAACTCAATGCATAATGATAATTATAAATAATAAAGACTATGAACTAGAATATAGTTATACAACATGCTTAAGCTCTTTATTGGTTAACTGTAGCAGAATTGTTTTAACTTTTGCTTTGCACACCATTCAACCATGGGATGCCGAAACTCAAACTAAAAATCTTTAGCTATTACATTATTACATTTGGAAGCCATAAAACAATGTTAAATGTGACTAAATTAAATACACACTAATTAATATTAATTTCTTTATTAGCATGATACATGTTGTTACAACTAAACAGGATAAATAAAATACGTCTTACAACACTATAAAGTATATTTACACTTATACTGTACTTACATACAAGACGGTAAAATATACACAAAAGATGGTACAAGGCGATCGATTTCAACCAGTTACACCGGTCATCATCAGGCCCAATCAGAGAATGACAGAAACAAGATGGCGAACAGCTTATATACTATTGGCTACAAATCTATAGCTCAAGCCAACGGATACCAATCTACACTCATTGATGAAATGGGGGCGAAGATATTGAAGAAGATGAAGAACCAAGAACGGGTCCGAAATATGACAACTCTGAGCAACGAACGGGAGAAGAAGAGTATGAGATATATTGCATTTAGCTTCACTGGCGATAAAACACAGAATATCGCAAATCGATTTAAGAAGTATGGAGTATCCGTAGCCTTCAAGACACAAAACACCATGAGTAAAATTCTGCATCCGAACATAGAAGATTGTTATAAGTTTGATAAGCCCGGTGTATATAAAATCAGTTGTAATGATTTTGATAATTTTGATGTTGGTCAAACTGTTAATTTTGAAAAAGATACAAGAATCATGTTTCAGCGTGGAAGAACCGAAAACCGGAAAGATCGAATGTCGCAAAACACCTCCTGGAAAATGGCCACTCATTGGGAACAATTGAAGACAATTTGAATATTCTCCATATTTGTAAAAAGGGAAATGTAATGAATGCATGGGACTATTTTATTTATCCTGTTTAATTAATATTGAAATACTATATTTTAAAGCATACACTAGAGTCTCGATTATCCGACCTTCGGTTATCCGACCTTCCGAGTTATCCGACTGTCCCTGTGCACAATTGAACGTTCAATTTCCGTGCGCCTAGAAAAAAAAGAAAAAGAAATCAAAATATTTAACATATTTTTATTATTTTTCGTGTTATCCGACGACCGGCCCCGTACACAACCAAACGATTAATTTCCGTGCGCCTAGAAAATCAAAATCAAAATGTTTAACATATTTTTTATTATTTTTCGTGTTATCCAACGACCGGCCCTGTGTACAACCAAACAATTGATTTCCACCTGCCTAGATAAAAAATGTTAACATTGTTTTTATTATTTTTCGTTTGATCCGACTTTCCCGCTTATCCGAACTTGCCACGGCCGGTTTAGGTTGGATAATCGAGACTCTACTGTATTGAGTTCAGGTTTGAGATTTAGTTATAATGAGACTTGACCTAGGTGACAATCGAGGAATGGTTGCATGTGATGTTACCTTGATGGAACTAGGTAAATAATATTTGGCATAGGTTACACACTTGTGTTTTAAGTTGTAGGTATGTAACCTGTGCCAACGTTACTGGGATTACACTAATTCCTTGACAGGCAAGTTCTCTGGTATATTGCTCGTCTTATATTCACAATAATTATTTTAATACATTTGAAACATAATAATAGTATACTAAATCAAAAAAATAAAGTAAAATATTAAAACCTAATTCACATACAATATAACATAGAAACGTCTTTAGGTAACACAATAATAAAATGTTAACAAAATAAAAATAAGCTCTATTACAGTATTAAAACAATTTTAAGTCGTAACCTTTTACAAAGATAAACATAGCCTAACTCATACATTTCTCCAATATTTGTTAAGATAAATGTTACCAATTAATATCTATAAAATAGGCTGTTTATTAATACAGTATAACCTTGCAGGATGATTATGATATGAAACTTACAGTAGACACCCTCTTAACCGCCGTTTCCCGGGGGAAAGTACACCTAGATGTCGCCACAACCACGCCCATCGTTCAACAATTATTTTTAAGTCTTAACTCTACTTATTACCTGATTTTCCAATGATAAATTTGTTAAGTGCTTGAAATAGTTACTCAACACATTATGTCAATGTTACACATACTTAACTTGTATGTACAGTACAGTAAACCACCATCATTTGATGAACAATTTTGTTCACAGTGTAGTTTAAATAAATCATAAAATTGTACAATACACCTATAAATATTTAAATGGATTTTCACAGTTAAATAATAATAATAGTCTGGATTTGACTTATAACCATAAAAATTGCATTGACAATTAACATTAATTTTTGAACACTCTAGAATTAAATGATACAATATTTATATATTAGGTTGCATACTTCTTTGCTACAACACGCTTAAAATTCTATATCCAAAAAGTCTCTAACACTGTGGTAAACTCTGTGTAGTAATATTAATTTTATTGTCCTAAATTCTTTAAAATTTCCTTCATATTTTAAATAGTTAAGTAATTTATTAGGCCTATACAATATTAAACTCAAGCAAAGCATCTGTTGTTTGTATAAAGTTGAGTTATGCTGTGGTATATCAAATTTTACAATAACGAACACTTCTTGATTTTTTACATTGGTGAATTTATTTTTGCATCTTTTTAAATAAATACTAATGTTTGCAGAATATAAATGCTAGGACAAGTTAATATGTTGTGGTCCTCAAAAATTTGCTTACACGAATGATCTTGAGGAATTTGGAATATGATTCATAATGCTCGATTTTGTAATACCGTTATATAGTTTTTGTTTGGAAATTTCCCCAAATAGGTACAGCGTACGACATGATAGGGTATATCAATCCATAGTAAACGGTTAATCATACATTAGAGTGCTAAAGTTAAATAACGAGTGACAATGTAGACAGTTTTGCCAGATTGTAAAATACCACTATCGTATCAAGCCAGTAAAACTACCATATATTTGACAAAATACTATTTTACCCATCCTAGGAATAGTTTTGTGAAGGTATAACGGTATTCAAATAACTCACTGTTTATTATAAATTAATAATGGAGAAAAATGTGGTTGTAAGATAACGACTCAAAGAAGTAATGTTGGTCAGCTGACTGATTTCTTGCTTTCAACTGGACCCCACCCCTACTGTCCTGTCCCTCTTCCATCCTTATATCCTAGGTAAGACTTTTTGCCGCCGACCCAAACACTCCACGTGCCCTTTATGGCACGGGTAAATGGCGAGAGTAACTCTCTCCGTGCCATTGGTAGAGCGGGTAAACGGCGGGAGTATATGGAAGCATTGAACACTTTTAGTGCATAGCTATTTCGATTACTACAGCATCGAATTCAAATTTAGATGCATTACACACCCCTACTACTAATTAATCATTAAACTAAACATTACTATATGTTTTACTAGCTGATTATACTAGTTTCACCCGGATATAAAATGTAGTTAAAAAGTAAATTACTAATGTCAGCTTTTATTTGAATAACATTAAATAAATAGCAGAAATCTGTATATGGTCTCATTTGATTAACATTGGAATTTTGGATGTCCCACGGGGAGTAGCCGTGGAGGATTTAGAGGAAACTGGGAGTCAGGTACAACAGCTGTAACCTAAAGGAACCTACCCTGAAAATTCCATGCATTAACTCCTTGTAGTTTAGCCGTACGGCGATCCACACACATACAAGAACTCTGCTTTATTTATATCGATTTTTTTGTTAACAAATTCAATGATAACACTTTCACATATGTCAACACGTTGTTAAACATGAAAATCTCAATGTTGAGCCATGACCCGATTCTGGGTAACCTGCACGGAGTGTTTTAACCGCCCAGGGTGCCGGTCCCGTGAGGGTTGGTTAAGAGGAGTTCTACTGTAATTACCTTCAGTGTAATGCTCTGTGTAATGCTCTTTTAAATATTATAAAAGATAATGTTTAAGTTTTAAACTTCTGGATTTAAAAAATAAAATATATAAACTCTTGACTAGTTTCTGTGAGTCAAATACTGTTAGATAGTATTAAATAAAATGTCATAAGGTATAATTATAATATTGTACAACATGTTTTCAAGTGTGATAGGTACAAAATTTAGTTGTTATATCAGTAAAGACCTCTAGATTATTAATATTATACTATTAAATTAATAATATTACTTTTAAAGTAACTCCGCCTTCCCCATTCTTAATGTCTTCAAACCACAAATGTGTATTTGAATTATAATTTTGCATAACATAATTCTTTCTGTCTTGATATATTAAGGTAATTTACCATCTTCATGTTATGTCTGTTATATCGGTAGTTTCTACTTGATAGTGTGGTGTTTGTTGATACTTTTGGATAACCGAGATTTCTACTAAATGAAGTTCTACATTAAATTAGATCAGAAGATGACTTCATAGCATTGATCCCCATCCAACTGAGACCTTAGGTGATGTTAAACTGCTTGGAGTAATTTTAGACAGAAAACTCACATGGAGAAGTCATACAAATTTAATCTGCAATAAATTGTCTAGAGTAATCTATCTGTTAAGGGCCTTAAATGCTAATGTTCCTAAGACCTACTTAAAGGTTGCATATTTAACTTTTTTTCAAAGCATACTTCTTTATGGTACACTATTTGTTCTTTGAACACTATTTGTTCAAGAACGTGTTTTAACTGTGTATAGCCTATATGTTTTAAATATTAGAAATTACGAAAAATGTGCCAAGTCTGCCTTGTAGTTTTTAATACAAGAAATCAAAGTAAGATAGATGTTCCATTTTGTAGGCTAGGCAAAGTAGCTAATAACTACCGAGTTCTAGGCATAAAAATGTATAACAAGTTACCAATAGGCTTAAGAAATATTGAACCATGTCTAGTTTTAAATAAATTTTAACTGATGTTTTGATAAATCATCCTTTGTATTCTATTGAAGAATTTTTTGACTCAGCTGCAACTGTGATGATCCAAGATTTTGTTTAGGCTAGTAAATTTCAACTGTACCTGACTATGTCTAATACATGTAATATGTTTAATGACAATAAATTATTCTTATTCTTATTCAAAAAACATTTTAAAATGTCAAGGATTATGATAAGCAGCTCTAAGTAATATTTTCCAAACCCCAAAAAGGCATTTTCAAAAACAGTTGTTATTGACACTAACTACATTTAAACCAATTTAATTTGGGGCGTAATGTTAAATTGACCGTCAATAATTCTGAGAATTCTTCTAATATAAATAAAACATTTATGAATTATTCTGATCTTATTCATGTATCAACAATCAAGTAACTTGAAGTGCATTATTTAAAAATTAACATACACTACATTATATATTATGTTATCTTTTACTTCTAATGAGATATTTACGCAGTCGCTCTACACTTGTTGAGCAGTTCTTGGGTCTTCTCAATGATGGTGTAGATATACGGGCGTTCCATTGGGTTCACTTTCAGCATCATTGAAACCAACTGATGAATCTCCTACAAATTTGTGACATTTGTTAGATTTTACTTATGACATATCTTACTTGACAGAATAATTTTAGGAAAATATTAAACAAGCACCAAGTCAACTACATCCTTTGTAATTTTGACCATTATGTGAGTATGCAAACATTTGTCCTTGACAACTGTTGAAGCGCTCATAGTTTAATCTAGAACTGACATAATTTCTTCCCGCTTCAAGCGTTATATTTTGATATTTTACAAAATATATATATAAATAAAGAACTAACAAATCTATATTAATTATTCAAAGCGTAAAAAGGGAAACTAAAATAATCTACAAATATTTTATAAAAATAATGTCGTCAATATTAAGGGTCTGCGGTGCACCGAAAAATCGGTACCGGTACGTTACAAAACAAATTACCGTACTCGGTTCAGTGCCACTAATGGTGCCGGTACTAAGTCAGTATGGTACAGCCTACAACTACAAAAAATCAGTATTCACTGTTCATCAACCATAGGTATTTTTCCTTCAGTTTTATTCATAACATCTTTTTCGTCCGTTGACATTCCATTTAGACGACATGATGTTCCTTTACTCACGACAGCAACTTTAAACTTGACTGGCATTCGCGAGTTTATAGGTTCTTATAATTATTCCACTTCTCAAGTAAAAAAGCCGGTACAATTATAATGAAACAACAATAAAGTTTAATAAATAAGAGAAGTGGAATAATTATAAGTAATAGGTATAATCAATACTGAGATATGAAAAATATAGGTATAAAATTACTAAAAGCAACTACCAAAACAATTAGAGCAGAGTATGATGGAAAATTTGGCACATGCCTACATGCACACTGTTCACCACTGAGGTGTTCATCGAAACTTACCAGGCAGTACATGATAAACGAACTATTTTCTTAGAAATTTTTGGCACCTTTCGTGTGTTTTGTCATGGCCAACTTCACAAACAGAAATAAGTCGGGAGAGAGCAGATTTTAATGTTATTTTAAAATATAAATAAATAAAGTTAAGATTTAAAAGTTATTTATTAAATTTTATTTTAAATAAACATTATTATATTGATAAGTGAAACTCACATTGATAAAATACCAAACTATTGAATTATTTTGCCTTACTCATAAAAAAAAAAACTACTCATCACTCATTACTCATTAGCTAAGGGTAAGTTGCAACTAGGCTATAGTGTTTTGAGAGAGGTATCAAATTTTCTAGAGAGTCATATTGAGCTAACCTGTTGAGTTTGTTAGATGCTACTGTATTTGTTATAAATCTAAAAAATATTATACACAAAACACCATTGGCCGTGATCTTTACACCTTTCACTTGTTTCTTCTTGAGTAACGTCTAGAGACAAGACATACTGGCAAGTGACATCCTGTCCTTCAGAGATGTCTCCACATTGTTCACTCTTTTCTTCAGGGTTGCACTCGTTTTTCTGTTGTAGTTTGCAGTGGAGGAGAGAGAAAAATAGTGAGTTGTAGCTGTGGTCTTCCAACGGATCTTCACCTTCTACCCACTTAAACAGATTTACTCCACAATAAATGCATTTAATAGTGTCCTTCATACTAAGCATTCTAATGATTCCTTCTTCAGCAACTTGATGAGCTGAGGGAGACTTCAATTTCCAGTTGACAAAAGTCTGTTCTCTAACTGTCAACCGGCATCCATATCTACCTTGCCCGATTGTTTACAGACCACTCTGCCAGTTTGTGGACATAAGTTTGGGTAAAATAAAATCCAAGAGCGTACAAATGATGGAACAAACATTAATTCTTGTCTGTTGACAGGTCCTCAACAGGCGGAAATATCAAGACATCGCTCGATAGAGCAGCGCATCCAAGTGATTCTAGACTGAACACAACACAACAATTGTCAAGTAACTTTTCCAGTACCTTAGCTTTTTCACTTGACGCCACGTGGAGAAGCAGTACGTTATGATAGTTAGCGCAACTGTAAGAGATGAGTAGTCTGCACTTTGTTCTGCTGTCGTTGTGACGTTGTATTTCACCTAACCGCTTTCTAGCACCCTTTCCTTCCGTTACAACTTTGGCGACTCCTGTAGCTCCTCCCGCCAAACTTCTCAAAGCACTCAATCCAGCAAAAATTGACAGTAAAGGAAAAAACTCCACCAGTCTTTAGTAAATAATACAATATTTTCTTCTCATATGACTAAAGGCTCCCTTCTTTCCTCTCCTCTATCAGCCAGATAGCTTTTAACACAGAATACATAGCTTTTGTAATTAACTTTCTACTCCCACAGCCACCAACTGTCACGAGCACTAGTTGATAGAAAAAATGCTTAACAACAAACCGAGCACAAGAAACTAAGCACATAAACATTATTAGACATGAACAAGACATAAAGCAAACTGGTAAACTGCAACTGGCTTTCTGCAACTGACCCGCTTAAACAGACCCAGATCCCTCTTCAGTAAGGGAGGGGTCCGTAATTTTTTTTTACGATAGGAAAATGCATTATGCACCTTCAGGATCTGGTGTTTGCCCTGGTGTGTAGGTCTTTCACCTACTAAAAACCTATCGTTCCAGGTATTGGAAGCTCTCTCGGAAACAGTGTTTGCAATACTTCAAGAGAGTGCCTTCGCCAAATATGGCATTCCAGTCGCGATGCTCCACCAGGTTTAGCTGTGTCGGTGCATCACAGCTGTTCTGTTCTCTTTTCTTTCAGCACCCTCCTGGAGAATGCAGAAACACTTTTCGGGACTAGACAACATCTGACGAACGAGTGTGCCCGGCGAGATTGGGCCAACGGCCGCTTCAAGGTCCCTTCTGTCTGTTTCCCACTTCACGCAGTGGAAAAAAGTGTGCAGGACATCATCGTAGGTCTGAGTCACCGTACTGACATTCCAGGCTCGCTGACTTTCCCATTTTGTGAAGGTAGGCCCCGAAACAACCGTGTCCGGTGAGGAGCTGGGTGAGATAGAAATCTACCTCCCTGTGCCCTCGCTCAACCCACTCTCGGAGATCCCCAATGAGTCTCGCCGTCCATCTTCCTCGTTTGTCCCCCTCCCAGCGGTTTCGCCAATCCTCCATAGTGCGTTTTCAGGCTTCGGTACGGCTCAAAGCACCGTTCTGATCGAAGATCCGCTTCCGCTCGAAAGCAAGATCGATGGGAATCACCCCAGCAACTACGAGGATGGCTGGCTCCAACACTGTTCGGTAGGCCGAAGCGATCCGAAGAGCTCCTCTCCTCTAGACCGCTGCAATCTTTCCCTTCAGTTGTTTTTTTCCGGAGGGCCTCTGCCCATGTCTTACACCCGAAAAGAAGAACGGTTTGAACCACTGACATTAGCACCCGCTGCTTGCTACTAACCGGTCTGCCGACATTTTTCATTAATCTACTCAAGTTGGCCACAATCTTCTCAGCTTTCTCCGTCGCAAAAGTGATCTGGTCTCGGAATGAGAGCCAAACATCCAGTCTCATACCCAGGTACTTCACAACGGGTTTCGTGACAATCACTTCCTGGTCAACTGCGAGCTGTACAATGGGATTGATCTTCCATCTGGGGAGAAACACGATCTCGGTCTTCTCCGTCGCCAATGACAGGCCGTGGTCACCCATCCATCCCATCACTTGGCCCATGGTCAAGGTCAACAGCCTCTGTAGCTCATCGACATCCCTCGCGGTTATAATTGCGGCGATATCGTCCGCATAACCAACGAGGAAAGTCTCCCAAGGCATTTCCATTCGGAGGATCCCATCGTAGGCGATGTTCCAGAGGTCCGGTCCAAGAAACGAGCCCTGAGCGGCACCTGCTGTTACATCTCTCTGCCTCGATCCATCCGGCATGTTGAAAACCAACTTCCGATCCTGTAAGTAGCTCTGCAGCATCCTTAACAGGTACGGAGGAATTGCGAAATCCGTCTTCAATGCGCCCAGCATGACAGCCCACCTGGCTGAGTTGAACGTATTTCTCACATCCAGCGTAGCCAACATGACTAGCCTTTGTGATCTGTGGTTCGCCTGCTGAGCAGCATCAAAAGTTCGGATTACTACAGCTCCAATCGTTGATCGACTCGTTCAAAAGCCGTACTGACGATCGGAAAGTCCACCTGCTGCTTCTACTGCCTGTGTGAGCCTTGGTTTCAGGAGTCGCTCAAAAAGCTTCCCTGCCATGTCTAGCATGCACAGAGGTCTGTATGGAGACGGGGTTTCGGGATCTCCTTTGCCCTTGGCGATCAACACAAGGCGTTGAACCTTCCATCGCAGATGAAACAAGCCTTCCAACAAGCAGCGGTTGTACATGTTCAGCAGTACGCCAGGAAAGTCCCGACCTACTAACTTAAGTACTTCCGTTGGAATTCCATCGGGACCATGAGCCTTGCGGCAGCATAAAGAGCCAATGGCATTTGTCATTTTGTGTTTGCTGAACAAAGGTACTTGTTCGGGAACCACAGCAACCTCTTCATGCGGCCTGATGGGGCCTGGTGGGCCAGAAACAAAGCATCAACGATAGCCTCCAACTGGATGGAGCTCATGTTAGGGTTAGCTGATTGAGCACCAAGACATCGCATAACTACTCGGCAGCCCAATCCCCAGGAATCGTTGTTGAGGTCCTCCGTTAGAGCTTTCCATTTGGAGGCTTTACTTGCAGAGATAGTGCGCTTAAGTTCTTGTCTGGCCGCCCTGAACTCTTGATGAGTGTTTCAGGCACCACCCCTTCTCCTGCTACAGGGAACCTTTCGTCGAGTTTAAGACACTCTCTCCACCGCAAAGCAATGTCCTCCGTCCACCAGTATGCAGATCTTTGGTTTTTTTGTGGTTGCACTTTCCGGAGCATGGCAGCATCACAACTACGCTCGATGAGCCTCGATGATATCCCCCGTCAATCGCCGAGGACAATGCCACTGCATCGAGTCTCGAAACGTTCCAGCTTGGCGTCCTTGGCTCATAGCTGTTTGTAGCAAGACTGAAGGTGATGTACCGGTGATCGGAGCCAGTATAGTCTTTGATCACTCTCCATCTGCGATCTGCCTCGAAACATTTTCTGACGTAAAAGTCACATCCGGTATTGTTGGTCCATAACCAGGACGCCTGAAGGTGGGTAAGTCTCCCACGTTGGCCACAGCCAGTCCAATCCTTGCCACCATCTATAAAATTTTCCATCCTCTTAAATCTGTTCTTGGCATACCCCAATATATAGGTCTAGCATTAAAATCGCTGGCTAAGATCAGGTTTCCACCGAGGGAGCGAAGAAGGTCCTCCAGTCGGTCCTAACGGTCCTGGAAGTCTGCCACGTTCTCGTTGGGTGAGAAGTAGCAGCTAACAAAATTTGCTTCACTGGTAGTCACCCAAACGAGCCCGTTTCCCCTACTGTGTCTTCTGACAAATACATTTGTATTTGGGATCCAAATGACAGCAGTCCCGACAGTGTCCTAGTAGCAATTGGATCCATCCCTGTCACGGTATTGTGACCGTGTTTTTCTACGACGCTTAAAATTACGACTAACGGTACCCTAGATAGTTCAGCCGCATCGGATTTAATTTCCAAGAGTCGAGTAAAACTTAAATTTTAGAAAAACAACGGTAAACAATTTGTAGGAGAAGGCTCAGATTGCCCTGGGGTGTCAGAGTAAGTCCTCTGGTTCCCAAAAATTTATCTAAGCGCGATGCTTATCCAAAAACGTGCTTCTGCAACACAATTTATAACATTCGATCAACTGTCCCTGGGGTGTCAGAGTAAGTCCTCTGGTTCCCACCAATTTGATATACGCCCGATACTTAACCAACGCACTCCTGCAACTCGATTTATAAAATTCTATCAACTGTCCTGAGGTGTCAGAGTAGGTCCTCTGATTCCCATAAATTGATATACGCCCGATACTTAGCCAACAACGCGCTCCTGCAACTCGATTTATAAAATTCGATCAACTGTCCTGGGGTGTCAGAGTAAGTCCTCTGGTACCCAAAAATTGATATACGCCTACTAAATATTCAATCCCACAAGTTAAACACAATTTGCAAGATTCTGTCAACTGTCGGGTGTATAGCCTCTGGTTCCTGTGATTAAAAATACTATTATGCGAACGACTGTCACTAGATGTCAGAGTATAACCTCTGGTTCCTGTGATTGAAACACGAGTATTATGATTGCTTGAATATCAAAGGGCTACAAACTGTCAGGGGTCAGAGTATAACTTCTGGTTCCTGCGACGAAAATACGATTATTATAATTCAAAACCTAAACTTCCTATTCTTAACTTCCGAGATGCTATCAACTATCAGGTGTCAGAGTATAGCCTCTGGTTCCTGACGACGGCTCTGCTGTAAAGTAATAAATACGCCTCGTCTAAAGGAAATGGAAATAACCACGCCTGGCGTCTGAGTGTAACTCTGGTTCCAGACAAATTAAATAATCCTCTTATTAAAATAATGAAAAATACCGCTAACCATGACTCTTACAATAAACGAAAAATAACAAACTGCCCTAAAATTCGTGGGGTATTACCCCACTTAACAACGAACGATTATTTATTAATGCAGTTAAACAATAAACGAATAAGAGCGGCAATGAAAAAGCAATGTACAACCGACTTTATACACATCTGGAAATAAACAACCTTTTTGATAATGAACAACATGGCTTTCGGAAAAATAAATCTACCACCAATGCTTTAGTTGACTTCACAGAACTGCTACTGGAATCAATTGACAAAAAAAACAAAACAGTTGGAATTTTTATGGATTTATCAAAGGCTTTTGACAGCATATCTCATGAAATACTTCTTCAAAAATTGCAAAATTTGGGGATCCACAATTTTAATTTAAAATGGTTTGCCTCTTACCTTTCTGAAAGGAAGCAATATGTTGAGATTTCTCAGATAAAAAACAATAAAATCCATAAATATCAATCAAATACTCAAGTAATAAGAAATTAAGTACCACAAGGTTCCATTTTAGGCCCACTTTTGTTTATTTGTTACGTAAAAGAGATGCCTAAATGTTTAAGTGACCTTCAAAACATAAAAACCCAGCTTTATTTATATGCAGATGATTCAAATTTAATTGTATCAGCTAAAAGTAGTGATGTGTCAAAACCAAAACTTGAATCTCAAAACCACCAAAACTTTGGAAAAGTTTCGGTTTCGAGATTCGATCGGTGAGTTTCGAGAATCAAAACTCAAAACTGCTGAGATTTTTTGTGTCTTTATTGTTGTTTTTTTAACAGAAATCACGCCCGTGTTTCGATCAATAATGCAAAGGTTAAAAGCCTACTGTCATCGGTCGTCTACCTTCACCTTTTTTGGATTATTGATTTTTTATTTCTGAAAGAACAACTCTAACCAAAATATATAATTAGTTTTAATTAATTTTTCTGGATTTATTTTTCATAACCATACCCAGGCAAGTAAATAGGGTTTCGCGATTTGAGTTTCGAGATTCGATTTTGTAAGTTTCGGTTTCGAGATTCGAAATTTCTGGTTTTGACCATCACTAGCTAAAAGTGAAACTGATTTAGAAGTTGCAGCTTTTATTCAACTTTCAAAATTACAACACTTTTTTATTGAAAATAAATTGATCCTGAATACAGAAAAAAACAAATGTTATGCCTTTTCATACTAAACAAAACAGAAACCACCCAAATCCTCTTATTTTGGTTGATGCTAAAGAGTTGGATAAAGTGAATTATACTAAATTCCTTGGGTTAACGGTAGATAAAAATCTCAGTTGGGATATGCATGTTGAAAGAATCATTAAAAGGATCAATTCTGGTATTTTTGCTTTAAAGAAAATGTCCTTTCTTTGTAATTTATCTGTTTTAAAAACTATTTTTTATGCTCACATACAGTCCCATATTGCATATGGAATAAGTATATATGGAGGGACTTCGAGCCAAAATTTGAAAAAAATTCTTGTCCTGCAAAAGAAAGCTATAAGAACAATGTTAAATCTTAAAACTGATGTATCCGTGAAACATCACTTTGTTGAACTAAATATTTTAACCGTTCACAGTCTCTACATACTTGAGTGTATTATGCATTGCAAGAAACACATTGGCCAATTCAAGAGTAACAATGATTTTCATTCATATAATACAAGAATATTTGTGGTATAAAATATTACCACAGCATAGACTAGAATGTTTCACCAAAAAAACCTCCTATGCTGGAATAATTCTTTTTAAATATGTCCCAAAGGAAATAAAAGATATTAAAGACAATGGTAAATTCAAAAAGTCATTAAGGGAGTTCCTGATGCAGAAAGCTCTGTACTCACTAAAAGAATTTTGCATGGACAATTTTGTAAAGAAATAGTAATTAAGTATTATTTAGACTAATCATATTTATGTTTTGACACTATTTATTGTACCTTTGTGCAAGAGACAAATAAAGATATTTTTGATTTGATTTGAATGAATACTTCTTTAAATAACCCAGTGTAGTAAGACAACATCAACTTACTCCTGGAGGTCTGATGTTGAGTCGGTGGTGGCGGAAGAGAGACTGACCATCCGTCTAGCTCGTGGGGGCTTGTTCCGGGCTTCCCCCACCCCTCCTGGCAAGCAACACTAGCGCCGGACGCCCTGGCGGCCGCCGCGAGAAGCTGTTTACTCGCTAAAGGTCGATACGCGCAAGGCGAGTAGGCCGGCCGACCGTGACTCATCTATTGTTTCGTTCTTGTTTTACTTTGCCGGGCGAAACTTAAATTAACGTTGAACTTGCTTTTTATTACGAAAATTAAATAAGTATAGTAACTAATAGTATTTTGAATTATTAACCTAGGTTAAGTGGTTGCGGAGAAAATTCAAAAAAACCTACTCATAAAATCTCCCATGTTAATCTTATGGGAAAAAGGTTTTTGGCATTTCCTCAGTTTATTTTACTTTAAACTTCACATTTGCTTTTAGAAATCTGTTCAGTTCCACAAAACAATCATTTTGTTGTGTAAATTGTGATTCTACGCCCAACTGTTGCTGAGATATTCAAAGTGCTAAACACAGTACGTTGTCCAATGTTATCCTTATGGAGAATAAATAAAATTTGATATCTCGATTATTTATGAATGTATGTTGATGAAACTTGGTATGTGGCTTCACGTACTACTGGTATATTGATATTTGCACAAATCATTGATTTTTTATTGGTTATTCCTGTAGCAGCATACCTGCATACTCAGCCCCATGTTATTCTTATGGAGAATAAGTAAAATGTAATGACCCTTAATTTTGAACATAAATTAATAAAACTTGGTATGTAGCTTCACTTGGTTGAGCTATATTCATAATTGCATAAAAACCCATTTTTTTGTTCCTTGTTGCAGCAAACCTGCTTACTCAGCCCCCATGTTATTCTTATGGAGAATAACTAAAATGTTATATAGAGCTTATTTATGATTGAATATTGATGAAACTTGGTATGTGGCTTCGCCTAGTTAAATTATATTTATATTAGCATAAAAAACAATTGTTTGTGTTCCTTGTTTCAGCAAACCTACGTACTCATTACCAATGCTATTCTTATAGAGAATAATTAAAATCGCTTATATGTGAATATATTTTTATGAAACTTGGTACGCGGCTTTATGTGGAATTCAGACAAATATTATGCATTGGAAATTCGCTGAGTACGCAGGTTTGCTGCGACGGGGGTATTTCCTCTTGGCACCTCGTTGCTCCTGCCAAGGAGATTCTTGGGAGCGGGTGTTCTTCGCCATCTGCGTCGACGGCAGCGGCTGCTCAGAGTTCTCTTCTCTGGGAGTCGGGGATTCTGGCTACCTGCTTGAACTTCGTCCACTGGCACTCTTCGGGAAACTGGCTGCCGCAACTAAGCTGGGGACTTCCACCACCCTTGCCCGTTTCCTCTTCCCTCCCTCCGTCACCTCCGGAGAAGAGGACTGGTCCACTACCTCGCGCTCAGAGGCAGTCGATACCAGCCAAAGCCGAATCGACTGCAACCGGAAAAAGGAATCACCAATCCTCCTTACTCCATCATTTTCACCGGTTGGACTTGAACCTGGCCTCCAACTCACTTAGAGCGTTAGCAATAAAGTCAAGCTGTTCTCCCTCTGCCTCGTCGATTTGCCTCCTCAGGTGACAGAGACCGCCACCGTCTCTCCTCGGAATAAGAATATCTTTATTGTCATTTAACACATATTACAGTATAATGGACAACGTCAAAATATACACTAATAAACTGTTCTTAAACAAAACCAAAATTATATGGAATCTTAAATATTAATTGTATCAAATTCTAAAAATTATTTAATGAAAAAACACTCTAGTCCAGGAGCACTCAGACAATCTGTTCTTACATTTGGTTAAACTATGCTCCTGAAAATTAGCAGGCAATTTGTTATACAACAGAAACTTGTTGTTACCTTAGCAAGCAGTTTGTTATGAACAAATTTGTTTCTTTATTTGGAGAAATTTGTGGTTTTTGATAGATTTGGTTAGTCTTACTGCAGGAATTTCTAAGTGATCACATTTCCTAGTACTATAACTGTGTAATTCATTGTGTTTAATAAAACTAGATATATTATCTCTAACAAACAAAATATTGTAAAAATAAAGATACTGGGCAAAGTCATAATTCTATGTTATCGAGTCATCGAGACGCCCTCCTCCGTTGATTTCTTCTCGTCTTGTCTAAATGGGTTCGGTGGAGAGTTCACCTGGACCTTGGCTGGGCCAAAGGATTTTGGTGGTATATTCACCCCCATTTCTTATTCCTGGTTTGCGATCCGGACTTGGGCTGGATTCCGGAAATTCCCACTCCCGCCCGGGTTGCCACTAGGCACTGCAGGTATTGCAGTTGGTGCCTTTCCAGAAATCATGGTCGCGGGTGGCGACCTAAACAGCCTCGAGCTACGGGCAAAGGGATTCCCCATACCCTCTCAAACTCAACGGTCAAATTGCCAATGGTATCCATACAATAATTGTTATCACTTGCGCATCATGCGGCATTGAGTAGCCAGGATCGGGTATACCCTCGGGGGCGTCGCCCCTACTCTAGTTCCCTGAGGCCTGGCCTCCGTACTCGTGGCAATGCTGGACCGACACCATGAATTCATGCAGCACTCCCTGGTCAGGGCCCGAAGTAGCTAGCTAAGCTCTGAGATAGACATCGGGCGTTGGCTGCACTAATGCAGCCCTATAGGTTGGAAAGAGATAGAATATGTAAAAGAGAGAAACAGAGAACCATTAGGGCGTTGTCGTTTTACGTTCAGTAACGTTGGAGCAAGAGAAAAGGCAATAGGATGATTGGACAAAGAGAGTAAATCTCTTGAGTGTCGTCATTTCAAGATATGAGCAAGAGTGAGGGGGAAATATAAACTGACAGAGACGACAACACGTTTGTGTGTGGTCATTTAAAGCTGTGCGTTAGAAAGAACCAGAGATATAATCAGAAAGAAATAGCAATATGTTTGGCTGCAGTTGGATATCGTATAAATAGAGCCATACGTTTAGCAGTTGGGTCCACTCGCTCTCGTGCTCGCCTGCCGCTTGTAGCCCCCTGCTCCACGCTCAATCTTTGAAAGTAAACATTTTAGTTTTTTACATAACTAATTGATGGTGTAGTTTTCAGGTGCAGCCATTTGTTGTTCACATAAGTACAACCATTGCTACTGATATCAATTTTGTTTACTTTATTTATAATTTCTTAGGTATCCATTAATCCTTGTACTGATGAATTTATGATTCTTTAAATTATAAAATGTCACAATGGTATATGGTAAATATTTGTATTAACACTTTGGCATGTTATCTTATCAGTTTGCTGTGATATTTAGAGGAGGATAACTGTATCACTGTAGGATCACTGCACAATGAGTATGACAAGAATATTCAAATATTCTATATGACATTAATGTTATTTCAAAATTTTCAGCTTATCCAAAATCACAGTTAACCCTTTGAGTGCCAGAGTTTTTCGGTCGTCATATCCCTAGAGTGCCAGAGTTTTTAACAGAGTATATCCAAAAAGTGCCAGGCACAAAATCAACATTTTGCAAGGGTTTGCAAAGAAATTAATAACTTTTTTATTTCGTAAGCTATTATTATGAAACTTTTTTTGTTTTGTAAGTTTAAAGTTTAGCTATAATATTATGAACATATATAATATTAAAAAAATAAAAAATAAAAAATTTGAATACATATATGCATGTGGGAAATTTTTTTTTATTTTTTTTTATTTGTTTCAGGTAAATAAACATTGTTCAAATATAAGATTTTCACCAAATAACTACTAGATTTATGGAGGACATGTTTCCCAAAATATTTCCTGAAAGTTTCATCAAATTTGGGCTGTAGGCGGACGAGTTATTTCCATAAATATAAAAAAATATAAAAACTGTAAATTAGTACACAAGACAGTAGCCTAACTTTATTCAAGGGTTTAAGTTGTATTACAATATTATTTCATAAAGCAAACTAACTAGGCCTCGTATATTTATGGAGTATATGTTTACCTGAACATATCCTGGAAATGTCCTGGAAGAAATAATAATACCCCCGTAGCAGCAAACCTGCGTACTCAGCGAATTTCCAATGCATATATATGTATATTAATACCACATAAAGCCACATACCAAGTTTCATCAGTATACATTCATAAATAAACGATTTATGACATTTTAATTATTCTCCATAAGAATAACATGGCAGCTGAGTATGCAGGTTTGCTGAAGCAAGGAACACAAAAAATGGGGTTTTATACAAATATCAATATAACTCATGTAGGTAAAGCCACATACCAAATTTCATTAATTTATTTTCATAATGAAGGCAGATAACACGTTTCTTATTCTCCATAAGAATAACATGGGGCTGAGTACGCAGGTTTGCTGCTACAGGAGCCTTGGGTAAAAAATTGTCTTTTTGAGCAAATATCAATGGTCCACAACCAGATGAAGCTGTATACCAAGTTTCGTCAGTATACGTTCATAGATAAGCGAGATATAAAATTTTTATTTTTCTCCATAAGAATAACATTAGACAACGTACTGTGTTTAGTACTTTCAATATCTCGGTAACCAATTGACGTAGAGAAATGATCAAAATACCAAATTGTGTGTTTTTTAAAGCTGAATCCAATGGAAAAAAATAAAATTTGACTATTTCCAAAATTATATGTAAAAAATTCGAAAAACCCATTTTTGGGGTACAAAACCCCCCCAAAATACCCCTTTGGATAGAGCGATCTGGCTGGTTTTCGAACTTAAAGTCATAAATGTTGCTTTACACGTTCATACCAAATTTCATCAAAATCGGATAATTTTTACGAGAGTTATCGTGCTTACGGACACATATATATATATATATATATATACAGTTTCGAACGAATGGTGTTTTTGGGGTCTGGGGACCTCAAAACGAAAAGTTATCATGGTCCCGGGCCTAGGTCTTACCATGCCGACTACGGTAATAGCTTCTTCCCTATAGGGGAAATTCGCTAAAAAGTAATGACGTAAGAAAAATTTTCTATAACAACGATACACAAAATCAACATTTTGCAAGGGTTTTGTACATAAAATCAATAACTTTTTTATTTGGTAAGATATTATTATGAAACTGTTTTTGTTTTGTAAGTTAAAAGTTTAGCTATAATATTATGCACATATATAATATCTAAAAAATAAAAATTAAAAAATTTGAATAGGTACATATTATACATGCGAGAATTTGTTAATATTTTTTTCAGATAAATAACATTGTTCAAATATAAGATTTTCACCAAATAACTACTAGATTTATAGAGCTAGAAACTATCCTGGAAATCACCTGAAAGAAATAATAAAAAGTAATGACGTAAGAAAAATTTTCCATAACAACGATATATCGTTGCAATGTATTTTTCAGTAAGACCACCGACGACGATATATCGTTGTGAAGTATTTTTTGGATGTTCCATGCACAACGATATATCTTTGCGTGGCACTCAAAGGGTTAACATATAGTTCTCTTGGTACTATAGAGAAGTTTGATGAGTTTTTTATAAGAAGTTTTGGACCATCATTACAATTACATTTCTTGTTTTTAACAGGTGCTGCCCCAACTACAATATAAATATAAATAAATAAATAAATAAAATGGTCTTTTATTTAGAGCGTTTAATGAACATTACATGGTTTTCAAAACAACTTGAGTCACATAAAATTGTTAACACAAAGCTATTTACAACAAACATTATCTAATAATATTATACAATGTTATATGATTTAAAACTAACAAAATTGACCTGATCAAAAACAAAATATTTTAAATCTGTCCACTTAATAACGCATTGTGCAATCTTTTTTTAAAAGTCTTTTGACTGACTGAGTCTTTTTTGAGTCGTCATGGTCGAAACTGGACGACAGAGAGTTATGGAGCTTTGGGGCAAAATAAGAAAACCCCTTACGAGCGGACTCACAGCGCACACAAGGCATCTCAAGCATGTTGTCCTGCCTGGTACACCGGGAACGCATTTCGGAACGGGTTCTGAGCCTCTCTCTCAAATATTGCAGTCTCTCCTCAGTCAGGACTTTACGAACAAGACAAGAAGTACGGAGAAAGCATAAGTCAGCCATCAGCAATAAATAAGCCAAGGGTTTCCCGCTCAAGTGAAATGTGGTCAAATTTCCTCAGTCCACAAACGTACCTGACACACATGTTCTGCACTCTCTGCAACCGGTCCATGTCACCTAGAGATACAACATTGCCATATACCGGAAGACAATACTCAAGTATAGAGAGCACCAAAGCCTGCACAAGCCAAAGCTTAGCAGGTGCGGGGAACAAGTGCCGATGCCTGTACAGCATTCTCAAACGGGCCATAGCTCTCTGACATACAATGCTTACATGTCCAGAGAAGGAAAGACTGGCATCAAACTGAAGTCCAAGAAGTTTGGGAGAGTTACACTCGTTCAGTAAAACACCACCGAGGTACACACCAGACAAGGGCGGGGATTGCAGAACCTTGCCAGCCGGGAATGTCAACAAAGAGCACTTGTTCTTGTTCAACTGGATACCATGGATTAAAGACCAACCATAAATGGCATCTAGATCAGAATTGAGATTGGAAACAGCCCGGCCAACTTGGTCATTGTCGTACTGAAGAGTCAGCTGGGCATCATCAGCGTACGAGTACAACTGGCAATGATACAAATCCTTCCCCATGGTGGCAGAAAACAAAGTAAACAAGACAGGCCAAGACAGATACCCTGTGGCACTCCTAATGATTTTTTCAGAGAGGCAGAAACATAGGAGCCCACTTTGGTCTTTTGGCTCCTTCCATCTGAATAGGAATGAAACCATGAAACTACCCGATGATCAAATTTGTAAAATTTCATCATGGCTAACAGCAAGCTGTGATCAATGGAGCCTGAGAAAAATCCAGCATTGCAACGGTAGAACACCTTTCAGCGTCTCTAGCTGAGGTCATCGCAGATTAGTAGCAGAGCTGATGTGGTGCTGAACCCCTTCCGAAAACCAGACTGTGTAGCTGGAATGATTGACTCCAAGAATTCCACCAGTTGAGAGACTACAATTGTCTCTAAGACCTTAGAGAGGGCAGGTAACACGGAGATAGGCCGGAGATCAGCCACCGATAAGGGCGTTTTGACCTTAGGAAGAGGGATAACAATCGCTTCCTTCCAAGCATTAGGAAACACTCCAGTGGCCAGCGAAACATTCAACAGGTGAGTGATAGCCCCAACACAGTAAGGACCTACCATTTTAATCATGTTGATCGTGATACCATCAGTACCAACAGCGCCCGAAGTTATCTTATTGATGGCAGCCTTTACCTCTCTTTCTGTCACATGGCCAAAGCTAAACATACTTTTGACATTCTCAGAAAAACTCGTAAGATAATAGCCAAGACATTCAAATTGGACCTGACAACCAGTACCCATCTTAGAAAAATGTGTGTTAATTTCAACAGGTTTTTGAAGAAATGAAGGAAGCTCACTACATTTTCATTGGTCGCACCGCTTTTCTTAACTTTAGCCCAGAATTCTTTAGAATTTGTGCATCCTGCCAGTTCACTTTGAAAGTAAATTTGTTTGGCTTTTCTAATCGCACTGTTCGGGGCGTTTCTAGCTTTGCAGTACTGGTCCTTGTTGCTGTCACTTTTAGAAGTCAGCAATTTTTGCTTCCAATAATTCTTTTCCTTATTATTTCATATGGATTCTTTTCTTCCAATGATTTCATTTCTCCAAGGAGCTTCGTTTCTAGTGACTTTTTCTTACTAATGGAGCATTCTGATTAAATATTTCCAATACAGCCGAGTTTATAAAGCCTACCATTTAGTTAACATCATTCATATCTTTAACAGTGTTCCACTGGACATTGGCAGTGCACTTAATCATTTCTTCTATATTAAAATTAGAATAATCTCTGTAAGTTACATATTTCTCTAGCCTTTTGCCTCTTTTGCGATTAATATTTATGTCACAGTAGGTAAGTTTATGATCTGATACTCTAACCCCTCGACTATCATATATGGAAGACATGTCAATAACGTCACATTTTATAGAACAGATCTGTTTACGTATTAGGATGTGATCGATGAGCGTAGAAGAGGTTTTTGTGACTCTTATGGGCTTATCCACCAACTGGGTCAGCTCAAGGACTTCAATTTGCTTAATTAGAAAGCAAGTATCAGGTTGAGAAGTATCTGAGAGATTTATATTAAGATCACCCATAACCATGGAGTTATCAGCATACTCAGTCATATCATAAAAAGCAGAGAAAAGAAAAGGTTCAAGACAAGTGTAAGGAATATCTTCAGATCTGTACACCACACATATGCAACATTTATTTCCTTGGATACTTACTATACCACAAATATTCTCGAGGGGAAAGTTCAATTCAATCGTCTTAAGAGTAAAGTGCAGATCATTTTTCACATACAAAGCCACTCCGCCCCCTCTATTACCATTTCTGTCACTTCTAATCAAGAAATATTCAGGCAATTTTACCTCGTCTGTGCTCTTATTCTCCGTAATATATATATATATAAATATATGGGTATTTAGTTTGATAATATAAATATTTGATGGATATATATATTTTTGTCTTATCATTAAAAGACTTAATATAACTTGCATGTAAAACTTCAGGTGGAATAAGGATAGTTATAAGAGGCAATATTGATGAATATAGTTCAATTAAAATTTATAGCCAGCTTCGTTCCGAGATTTAATGGTCGAAACCAAACACAGATTATCTGGAGTGTTTATCTGTCTAAACTGATTACAGTGAACAATTTGGGAGCAAACATTTAATCCAGCAACATTGTATAATTTTGTTTCAGCAATTACTGAGCTGACACGACAGCTGAGACATTTAAGGTCTTGGGGGGGGGGGGAGGGCGCCGAGAACCATTTATCGCCGGAACGCCTGCGGCCCCGGTCGAGGCACGCGACATTTTCTCTAAGCGCTGACTGAGAATTGAAGCAAGTAGACTTTACTTGCAAATGCTAGGCATTATTATATACTAAGTTGGTCGCATGGTATCTACGGCTATAGTACTCTACTACTTGTAAATGTCTATAACTTATTGGTAAAAGCATAGCATTCAACGCTATTTGAGAATTAATATCATGCAACTTTTTTGGCACCGCCCACCTTCAGGTTTATAAATGGGGTTGACCTTCAGCAATGGCTGATGGAGTCCTAGTGTCATTTATAAGACACAAAACACAAACTAGAATATAAACACAACCCAGATTAAATCCTGTTAGTGAAAAAAACGGAAATAAATATTAATTTATGAAAATAGCCCAACTTGAACATGCCTTCTGAAGAAAGAACATAGAATTTGTGCCATACGAGGATTACTGAAGCAGAAATCCTGATAAACTGCAGATAGTCCGTGTTAGCTGTTTTATTAATAATAGGACTAATCATTTATATGGTTGTGAGCAAAATTGAATCAGTAATTTTTACACCGTACTGTGATATGTAAAGCAATCATATAAAAAAAAATCATAACTGTTTCTGCTTGGGATGGGTCGGTTGCATTTTTTATCAGTTAGGTTTCGGTTCGGTTTTTTACAAAAAAAAACGGTTGTCGGTTTCGGACTTTTTAAGAACTTACCATAACTGTCTCATCCATACTTTAAATTTAAGTTTCAAACTAGATTCTGAAATTCTGCCTATCTTACATCACAGGGTCGTTATCAACTCACAAATAACGTTTTTACCAAACTTTAAATTGATTATATAGCCCACCTATAAATACCTATTTCAGACTTTGTTTCACTGGTTTACATAAATAGAATAATGCTGCAGAAACACTACTATTCTTCTGTTGTTACTTATTAGGCAACACTCACCATTGATGATTAAATGACATGAAGTCGTTGTCATAGGTCAAGAACACAAAACACACACACATTCACAAACACGTACGAAAGTTACATTTTAAACCCCGAGCGGACTTCACTCATTTACACACACGACGTTTCGCGGAACCAAGAAAAACGTCCCGCGTTTTCAAGTGTCGGGATTAGACGTTCAAGCCGAATACACGACCAAACATCTCGTCGTGGTAAAATCGACACTTGAAAGCGCGGGACGTTTTTCTTGGTTCTGCGAAACGTCGTGTGTGTAAATGTGTGAAGTCCGCTCGGTGTTTTAAATGTAACTTTTGTACGTGTTTGTGAATGTGTGTGTTTCGTGTACCTGACCTATGACAACGACTTCACGTCATTCAATCATCAATGGTGAGTGTTGCCTAATAAGTAACAACAGAAGAATTACATTCCCTCACCAAAAAGTGCAATGTCATTTAGAAATAAAGACTACTATGCAGGAGAGTTAGTTAAAAAGTCACAAGTAATCAATCAAAGTCAAATCAAATTAATTTAGCCTAGATTAAATATTATGGGCTATTACAAAACCTAGGCTTAAAACCATATTTTGCCAAATAATAACAAAGTCAGGCTAGGGCAGTGCCATAATCTAAGTAATCTTTAATTTATTATTAAAAGATGTTAAGGTTTAAGTTTAGCCTACTGTAGGCCTAACTAGTGATGTAAAATACCCGGTAATGTAATTTACCCGGGTAAATATATACCCAAAATTCATAAATACCCGGGTATTTTGGGCATTTATGATATTTTACATAAAAACGCCAATGTAATTTACAAATACCTTACTACCCTAGTTATTATCAATGTATAACATTTGAGGATATTTTATTAATTACATTTACTAATTTGTTTACCAATACTTAACAAATAACATGGATTTTTTTTTAAACCTGTCAAGCTTACAAACCACACCACTGCCAAATTATGAAGGAACTGGTTAAATACTATACATTATATACAAATTTAAAAATATACAATTTTATAATTGGACAAGTACAGAACAAAATCACAATGTATTTGAATTTAAATTCTTTTCTTACAACATTTAAAATTTATTAAAAAGACCATCCAAAAGACCGTCAAAGTAGTAAATACCTAGTCCTGGGTATTTATCTTGATCTTGTTCAGAAGTTAAATGTATGTGGTAACCATGTTATACTCTTCAAAACAGTTTTGACGATCACTTTATAATCTTTAAAGCATAGGAATTTCAATGAACTTAGTGGAAAACCCCCTGGATGTTATAAAATCATAAATACCCACGTTTTGGGTATTTACCCGGGGCTTGGGGTAAATACCCATTTTTTATCTACCTACCACCCGCTGGGTATTTACCCGGCCCACATCACTAGGCCTAACCTTAAAAACAAGATAAGTCTACCTGGTTTTACTGATATTTTAGTTTTGCAGACTTTTGAAACCCTAGAATCTTTCCATACAGGAAGGATATATAATCGTAAATACAGTAGTATTTATTTTTACGGAAACACTAGGACTAGAACTACCTCCGGGGTCGGAGTTATTAGCAATGTCAATTGGGCTAAATGGTAGATCGTCGACTAATTCTTCTGGCATTCTCGGTGATATTAACAAACATTCTTGATAAAGAATGTCCGACTTTATTAAATACACAATAACTTTGACAGTAATCCCGTAGACCCTCTTAGACGTCGCATCGTCTTCTGCTAGTGAGTGATGTGATATGCACAATCTGATAAACACGAACACACTCGCGAAGGTTTTGTGAGAGTTGTCGCCCGAAGACACTGACGATCCTGGTGTCTGGAGTCGATAACACTAGTGATCCTGGTGGTTGGACGTCGAATCTCGTGCTTCTTGCTTGTTGCATTGGTTGTAGTTTGTATTCTCACCGCAAGAGCTAACGAGGTGCTCTTGTTCCGGGCTGTATTCATGAATGTAACTTATAGTTGTGATGTGCGTGTTCGATACGTAAAGTATTATGATATCGAATACATGTGTTCGATAAGCGGTAAACTCTAATATACAAAAGTGAGATGACATTTAACTCATTTAAGTATTGGGCTTATGTATCGCGATGGCATATCTATTTTATTTTACCATTTTTGACGTATTGTGTCATTAGATTTTCGCTGATATATCTCATTGACTAGGTTAGGAGTTTAAGCGATATTTGTACAAAATTATAATGCTTATTTCCAATTCGAGCACTTGACAGTGAAAAACCGAAACCAATATTAGACCATCGGTTCGTTTTTTTTTTTTTTTTTTTTTTTTTTTTTTGTAAAAAACCGGTAAAACCGACAACCGACTTTAAGAACCAACACATCCCTAGTTTCTGCAGCTAGACTTGCATCTATAATTTATTTTGTTAAGATATGCTGTCTTCTAAACGTTTTTCATTTGTGTACATTTGTGCATGGACTCTTTTTTGCATGGTATGATTGTATTATGATTTGCTTACTTAATGCATGACTGCCAGCCATATGTATATAGATTTAAGACTTAGCCAATTACTGTAATTATGTAGTTGAATGGCTGAATAAATTAATGTGAATCATTCGAGCTCTGATAAACCTGACATCCCACAAACTCAACAGCCACTAGTCCACATTATGTAAAACTATTGACACCACACTGTATGTAAAACTACATGATAAAATGTTTGTCGTTACCTCAGGGTAAGAAGTGATGTCTGGAAACGATATTTTGGCACTAATGACGGCCAGAGCAACAGAGTCTCCCCTCTCATAGACGACATCAAAAGGAGACTGGTAGTAGCACATGGCGTACAGCACACAGCCTAACGACTGTACAACATCACATATTAGGTGACTTGGCTACTACGAAAAACTGCTAAGTTAATAAATTATTACTATTATACTCAAGGACTAAAAGAAAGTATTAATATGAATTATTTGATTGAGTTTTGTGAATGATTTAAGCTTTTCCATTCACATTCACCCAGTTTGTCTGGCAATGGTATTAAAGCAGGTCAGTACCGTATTTCATGTCCTTTTATTAATTTGACCACAACATATCCAGATTTAAGTTTAAAACTAATAAAATAATGTTAGATTAAACTGACTTTTTCATTATTTTAGTTTCAAAGATTTGAATTATCAACATTGTTTTTGTAAGAATTAGCATCAGACTTGGAAATCCTGTCAACAATAACAGAATTACCACAAAGTGGTGTAAACTGCTTCACGTTTTCAAACTGGTTCACTCTTGCTTAGCTTTTTGTTCTGCAGATTACAAATATAATTTAGAATCAAGCTGTCAAACTTCTGAAAGTCATATATCTACAAGTCTAACAACAAACCTATCCCTAATACGCTCATCCTTTGGGTCCTAAGTCACAATGCTCGACTAATGGATATAATGGCATGAGTGCATCATACATGGATGCACTCAGGATTAAACTTGGTTCTCTCAGACAAAATTCCTTTTTGACCACTTCCTCAAACAGTTTGCCTAGACCTACCCAGATGTCGGTTCGCTGGTCAATCATGCAGTAGCTCTCCACGTGGAACAGCTCTGGGGCCCTGTACGGCATGGAGCACCTTTCACTGGCCCAGTCTTGCAGTTGTTGCGCCTCACTGCCTCCCGCTACCTTCACTGTCGCCGGTGCCACCGATCCTGGCAACACATTCCTACGTCATGCAGTAGCTCTCGGTTCGCTGGTCAATCATGCAGTAGCTCTCGAAGTGGAACAGCTCTGGGGCCCAGTATAGCGTGGAGCACCTGTCACTGGCCCAGTCCTGCAGTTGTTGCGCTTCACTGCCTCCCGCTACCTTCACTGTCGCCAGTGCCACCAATCCTGGCAACACATCCATACATCATGCAGTAGCTCTCCAAGTGGAACAGCTCTGGGGCCCAGTTTAGCATGGAGCACCTGTCACTGGCCCAGTCCTGCAGTTGTTGCGCTTCAATGCATCCCGCTACCTTCACTGTCGCCGGTGCCACCAATCCTGGCAACACATTCCTACATCATGCAGTAGCTCTCGATGTGGAACAGCTCTGAGGCCCTGTACGGCATGGAGCACATCTCATTGGCCCAGTCCTGCAGTTGTTGCGCCTCACTGCTTCCCGCCACCTTCACTGTAGCTGGCTATCGATCCTGGCAACTCATCCCTACATCATGCAGTAGCTCTCGATGTGGAACAGCTCTGAGGCCCTGTACGGCATGGAGCACCTCTCATTGGCCCAGTCCTGCAGTTGTTGCGGCTCACTGCTTCCCGCCACCTTCACTGTAGCTGGCTATCGATCCTGGCAACACATTCCTACATCATGCAGTAGTTCTCCAAGTGGAACAGCTCTGGGGCCCTGTACGGCATGGAGCACCTCTCACTGGCCCAGTCCTGCAGTTGTTGCGCCTCACTACCTCCCGCCACTTTCACTGTAGCTGGCGCCACCGATCCTGGCAACTCATCCCTACATCATGCAGTAGCTCTCCAAGTGGAACAGCTCTGGGGCCCAGTATAGCATGGAGCACCTGTCACTGGCCCAGTCCTGCAGTTGTTGCGCCTCATTGCCTCCTGCCACCGTCACTGTCACCGGCGCCACCGATCCTGGCAACACATTCCTACATCATGCAGCAAAATTGCAACAAAATTAGTGGCAGGAAAAGCTGTAAAAAAACACAGAAAAGCTAAAACGAGTTTGCACGCAGCACGCTGATGTGAGGGAAGTGAATTTCCACATAAAAACTTTTAAAACTCAAAATCAGTGTAAAACATACATTTGTCCAATTTTTATTGAAATCTGAAAACATTGATTTTTTGGCTGTCCTGGTTTCATTTACTTGCAAAGCTGGGAATACAATTTTGTGCATTATAAGGTTAGAAGAAGGTCCAGACAGGCTTGAAAGTAGGCATGAGGTTGCTGGGGATGATAAAAGTACTCTAACAAAAGAATAACAGGCTTTTCTAATATAAAACCCCCGTAAGACAACGTACTGTGTTTAGTCGATACACATTTTCTTTAATAACTCGGTAAATATTTATGCTAGGATGACGAGAGAGGGCTTAAAACTTTCGCCTTTTTAATTCCCATCTTTTAACATGCATTTATTTTACATCTGGGGTCTTTCTGACCCTTTTTGGGCCCAAAAACTCAAAATTTGAAAGATTAATCCTCCAAAAAAGGTGTTTAGAGTTTTCCGATTGTTTTGACCAACGAACCTGTCAAACTGATTACAGAAAGGAACGTCCCTACCAAATTTGAAGTAAATCGGTCAAAAATTGTGACTGCTAGAGTGCAAACACACACACACACACACACACACACATATATATATATATATATCAAATTTTGAACGACCCCCCAAAACGTGTTCAGGGGGTCACGTTAGGAACTTCTATGGTGGTCCCAGGCTTAAGTTTCACCGTGCGGGTCATGCTAAAAGTTCACTTTCCAAAGGAAATTCACTAACAAAAGTGGTCCCAGCACAGACCCCTGTTGCACTCCGAATTCAACTAAAACCTCTTTTGAGAATTCACCATTGACTGAAACAGTCTGGTATCTGTTTTTAAGACAAGATTCAAAGAATGTTAAGGTAGTCCCAGAAAATCCATAATAATTTAGCTTCAGCAAAAGATCATCATGGCCGACACAATCAAAAGCCTTGCTCAGGTCACACAAAGTGACCTGAACATAGGGCCTTCTCCTCAAACGTCATAAGGGCCTCTCTTACAAGCCTATCCACAGCATCAATAGCAGATTTTCCTTTTCTAAATCCAAATTGAAATAAATTAATAAACTTATTGCGTTCTAAGAAGAAACCAATTTGCTTGTGTATTAACAACTCAAATAATTTAGAGAACACTGGGATCAAAGATACCGGTCGGTAACTTTCAGGTTGAGCTCTCTGACCTAAATTGGACAAATTTTGGCTATTTTCAATTTTGTTGGGAATACTCCTTCTTGTAAGCATTGATTGAAGATAAAAGATAAGGGTTCGGCAATACTGTGTATCATTTTTTTCAAAAGATCATTGGAAAGGTTGTATATGTCTTTACTGTTTGTATTTTTCATCCCCTTTACAGCACAAATTACATTATTAGGTGAGATAAATTTCCATTCAAAAACTCTCAAATCAAATCAAAATTCTTTATTCAGAAAAGCATATACAGTATGTACAATGAATAAGTCATGAATATGTACAGATAACATATACAACATAAGCCTTATAAATCTATTGTCTTAATCTATTTATTATTTAAAAAATTGTCCAATGAGTAAAAAGCTTCCTTTACTAGGTATTTTTTTAACAATTTAAGAAACTTGCAGATGTTACTCTCATCTTTTAAAGATTTAGGCAAACAGTCAAAGAATTTAATCCCTTTATAGGAAGGTTTCATTTTAAATATTTCTAGTCTGTGTTTCTCGACATATCTTTGAGATCGTGTATTGTAGCCATCCATGACTTCTATTTTCTGTTAAAAAGCTATTTGTTTTAACATATTTTATCGTCTCATAAATATACAGACCATAAACTGTTAATATATCTAATTCAGAAAAAATATGTTTTACAGAATCTTTACTTTTTAGATTAAATATGATACGTAATGCCCTTTTCTGTTGAATTAAAATTTTGTTCATGTTTTTCTTGGTGGTTGCTCCATATATACTAATTCCGTAAGCTCTACGATTAATATTAAACTTAGACACTAGCTCTCTTACACTAACACAAGGCTATTTTATGCTTAATTTCTTTGACAGAATTTATGAAATATTCATTAAATGTATCGGGGCATATATCAACTTTACGATTATTTTGTAACCTATTATTATTATTATTGTTATTTGAATTAGTTATTGCCCATGCTGCTCTACACTTGTTACTACTTTTTTCAATTTTATTTTCATTGAATTTAAGGTTAGCTTCATGAATATTATTTTTATACAGTTTTTTGAATTTATTAACTGTGCTTTGAACTCTTGAGTCCGCAGTTTGCCTAAAAATAATAATCTATCTTTCATTTTTGCAAGGTCTGAAGTATACCATTCATCTATTGATTTTTTACAGATTTCTGGCCTAACTCTCTTTAAAACTTGAAAATAATCTAACCTTCTTAAAATTACTTCATAAATTTCATTGAATATGTGATTTGCATCTAGATGTATAAGACTACTTATAAGCCTATGCCAGTCAAACGAGTTCAGGCTACCAACCAAATTATTAATAACAGAGTTTGGTAACACTATCTTACATTCAAATTCAAATTTCTTTATTGTTCGAAACATGTAATTACATGCATAAACATTGTCAAAGGTTCTTAATCTATTTCACAGTGCATATTTATATACATTTTTCAGTCACAGTAAAAGTCAAATTAGGCCTAAATATCAACACAATATATTTACATGAAATATCTACAGAAAAAATTTACAAAGTACACGCGATTTATATTTCTACAATTGTAAATCATAAGGACACTTCATGATTAAATATCTCTTAAGTTCTGTCCTAAACGTATTTCCATCTAAGATTTTTATGTGTTGAGGAAGTGAATTAAAAAATATTGCACCTTTAACATAAGGACTATTTTCTGTTGTTTTGAATTTTCTATTGACTCTATAAAAATCAAATTTTCTCCTTGTATTATGAGCATGGACATCACTATTTTTACAAATATATTTATTATCCAGCTTCAACAGCATTATAACTTGAAAAATATACAAGGCATAAACTGTCAAAACATTAAATTCAATAAATATATTTTTACATGATGTTCTAGGATTCACCTTAGCTAGTAATCTTAAGGATTTTTTCTGGAGGATAAAAACTCTGTCCATGTGTGTTTTGGCTGCACTTCCCCATAACAGTAGGCCATAAGAAAGATAAGGGTACACTAGGCCATAGTAAACTTTCATTAACATATCAGGATGAAGATAGGAGTTAATTCTTCGTAATAAAAATAGGCTAGGTGATATTTTTTTACAAACATAGTCAATATGTACTTCCCAAGAAAATTTGGTGTCAATATTAATACCAAGAAATTTACAAGATGCGACAGATTTAACACTAAAATCATTGCTATTTACAACAAACTCCTCATTTACACCACTTGGGCTAAAAAACACTAGTTGGGTTTTATCTATATTAAGCAACAAATTATTTTCTTGAAAATAAAGTTTGGACTCATTGATAAACGTGAGAACTTTATCTTTCAAAGCGGGATAGTCTTTCGCCCAGCAAAGACCAGATGTATCATCTGCATACATACTAAGGAAAAAACTATTGTCCAGTGAAATCTTAAAATCGTTAACATAACATATAAATAGAAATGGCCCTAAAATTGAACCTTGCGGCACACCAAATTTTACTACCCTAACATCTGATCTTCTCTTTTCTATTAGGTATCCATCATCATACATAATCTCAGTACATTGCATCCTATTTTTAAGATATGATTCTATTAACAGCAATAAACTTCCATTAACTCCAACATTTGACAACTTATTTAACAGAATTTGGTGATTAACCCTATCGAAAGCTTTCGATAAATCTAAGAATGTTCCTGATACTTTGTTACTATTATTTATAGATTCCAGAGCTGTATGAACAAATTCTGCAGCCGCAGATGTAGTGCTACGCCCTTTTCTAAAACCATGTTGAAAGTCTTTCATTAAGTCAAGAGAATTATAGAACCTAGTTAAATGTTTTAAAATAATTTTTTCAATCAATTTACTGAAAACAGATGTAAGAGCAATGGGTCTATAATTCTGAACATCGGTTTTTGTACCCTTTTTATACAGTGGCTTTATCAAAGATAGTTTTAAAGCTTCTGGAAAAATTCTTTCCTTAAGTACATTATTAATAAGATGTAATAGGGGAGAAGCTAATTCAAACTTACATTTTTTTAAAAAATATGGTGAAATTTCATCCCAGCCAGAGGTCTTTTTATTATTTAGACTATTTATTATATTCAGAACATCATCGTAATATATCTCAGAAATATCAGATATTATATTATTTTCAAAATTCTCATTACCCCTAAGCAAATATTCACAAGCATCTTTTTCAACAGAATCAATAAAGTAGTTATTAAACTTATTACATACAACTTTAGGCATACATGTTATTTCATTATTTACATCAATTTCAATATTAGGCTTAATACTATGGCTAGAATTATCACCTCTTCTAATTTCATTTACCACAGCCCAGCAAGACTTTGATACACAGTCAGATGATTGGATTTTATTATTAATCTTGTTAGCTTTTAACTTTTTGATTTCTGCACGGAACATTTTTTTGTATTCAGTGTATCTGTCTTTATAAAAATCTAACTTATATGTTTGATGCCAATCATACATTTCCTCCATTTTTAGTCTTAGATTGTTTGTTTTCTTGTCTAATTTAACAGGATTTGTTTTTTTCTTTCCTTTCCTCAGATTGACCTTTTTTAGTGGACAGGCCAGATCAAGATGATACCTTAATAAATCCAGAAATACCTCCCACTTGTCATTTACTCCCTTTGACTGATAGACCAAATTCCAAGACTCATTGTATAAACTATATTTAAGTAAGTTTATACTATTTTCAGAGAATATTCTTTTGAATTGACATTTGACTTCATTTACACTTTTATCTTTACATCCAATTATTAATATCTGACCCAGATGATCAGAAATATGCCAATTAATGACATTTACAAAAGATATATTAACAATATTGGTAATTACATGATCTATTGAACTTACATGATTAGGGGTGATTCTTGTTGGAATGTGACCTAATAAGTCGTACATACTGTGTGATAAAATAAAATCCTTAAATCTTTTAGTTTTTGGTAATTCATCCAAAGTATTTATGTTAACATCTCCAATAATTATTATATTTTTCTCATTACCTCCTGATGATAACTTATTAAAAACACCCTCTAGAGAAGATAAGAACATATCACTGTCACCAGATGGAGATCTATAAACTCCTACTATAAAGAAGACATTCCCACAGTAAATTATTTTAACAATAACAGCTTCAAAATCTAAATCCGTACATATGTTTTTAGCCAATTCAATTTGTTTAACAAAACTACAGTTTGGACTATCCTTATAATAAAGAGCAACTCCACCCCCTTTATGGTCACTTCTACAATATGATGCTGCTAGCTTATAATTAGTAAATTGAAACAATCCAATATTTTCATGTGATTGCTGATGTTCTGTTATTACAAACACACTGGGGGAAACTGAATTAATATAATATTCAATCAAATCAAACTTATTTCCTAATCCCTCTACATTATAATGCAGCAAAGAAAATTGTTTAGTTTAGTGTGCAGTCCAGATCTATAGGCCTATCCTTGTTACCACCAACCAGCTGCTGATTTTTAATCAAAACATTCTTAGGCCTACTTGCCTTCTCATTGAAAAAATGCTTCTGGATTAGGCTACCAGCGTACGATTTTCCTGAACTAAAAAATTATCTCGACTATAACCTAACACTATAGGGGTATTTATTTCTACTTTCGCATTAAAACTTAGACCATCAACATAATTTACAATTTGTTCAGCAATTAATGCTTTACCCAACCTATTGATATGAAACCCATGTGAGGTATGGAACCTTCTACCTATCCTGCTTATATCTACAAACTTAACATTATTAAATCGCTTACAAATGTCTTTGATTTTTTCATTAGTTTTCTTGATCTCTTCATTTACACAGGACCAATCAGGTAGGTCATGCCGGTGTGGAGTTGAGAAGACCATGACATTTGTTTGTCTTAATGCATACAATCTGCGACGAAGGCTTCCAAGTAGTTTGTTTGCTTCATTCCTAGCGACATCATTGGTTCCAGCCAAGAAGACCACTGCATCATCCTTACTCATCTCTTGACATTCACCAGTAGTTCCCGATGTGGCATCTTGAAATTTTGCACTAGGCTTAGTGAAATTAACAACATCTAGATTGCCTGTACACTTTGACATTATTATTTTGGCTAAGTCTCTTCCCTGACTATCTGCAAAACACTTTATTTTCGGAGTCCTCCGCGAAATTTGTTGGGCTTTAGGTTTATTTTCATTAGGCCTATGGCAAATTTGGATTTGAGGAACTTCATCACTAGCAACTTTACTATCATCATTAAACTGTTCATCTGATTCTTGAAGTAGGCTATATCTATTGCTTACCGGTACCGGAGGGGAAATCTCCACAACTGGTTGTGACTGATGGTGCGATGTTCTCTTTAAAGGTACTGTTTTCCATCTTCTAGTTGCAAGCTTAGGCCAAGTGAAACCTACGTTTGCTTCAGTTTGCTCAATGAGGTTAGAACCCTGAGAAGTAGCTAACTTTTTACTAAGTTCAAAATCACTTTTGATACAAGAGTCTCTTAATGATTTTATTTCTTCAAGCAGAGTGGTGTTCTCTTCCTTCAGTGCATTAATGATTGCTTTTAGCGTGTCAACTTCTTTAGTACAAACAGTCGCAGGTTCATCTTGCGACTGACCTATATTACACCTCATGCATACCGTTTCACTATTTTTGTTTTGAAAGCCTAGGTTATCTTTGACACAAGATAGGCCTATATGTTTGCTTTGTTCAGTAGGTGTATGTCTTACATTTGTAGGGGTTGTTGTGTGTTTTATGGATAATGGACTTGATGTTTTATTTTTATCATATTCCTTACAAATCTCCAAAAGAGCTCTTTTAAAACAGTCCCTGTGTTTCACTGCCATTGATTCCAATGGATATCTGAGCCTATTCTCAAAGTAGTCACAGATATCACTTTTATTTACTGTTGACGTTTCATTTGTACCAAAAAAAGTGACTTTGTATTTTACCACACTTTTATAAGTTGTGGAGTCAACATTAATTACTTTTGCAGGCCAGTAAGGGTAACCCCTAACTTTGGCAAACACAAGATCATTTACATTAAACGTCATTTTAACAGCTTAATTTTTACAGACGACTCACTTTCACAGTTAAACACAATTAAGATCCAATTAATAACAGAATCATAACCAAGCTCATAAAATACCAAACTTCATATCAATATTAATATAAAATCCTTAAAAATCGGCACTTCATATTTGAGGTTACATAGAACAGATGAAGTAGTATTTAAAGCCTTGTTACTCAAATCTGAATATTTCATATTGAAAATCAAACCATTATGATCTGAGTAAGGAAAGTCAAACAAACACTGTGCATGGTCCTACCTGTTGTCTTGAACAATTAACAACAAAATTATCGAAACAATTGTTGCCACGTGTTGCAGCTGAATTTAAGCAATACAAATTTTTTTGCCCAAAAATATTGAGGAAATCCTTTACAGTTCTTTCAGAATTATTTACATTAAATTGATTATTTACATCTCCACCAGCTACCACTGTGTGATTCGGCCACTGAGACACATATATTAGCAGATTTTCTAAATTATCAAGAAATATATCTGTATCCCCTGAGGGAGAATGATATATAAAGATAATAATTAATTTATCTCTAAAAATACTATGTGAAGCCACATACCAAGTTTCATCAATATAAATTCATAAATAATGGAGATATCACATTTTATTTATCCTCCATAAGGATAACATTGGACAACGTACTGTGTTTAGCACTTTGAATATCGCTGCAATGGTTGGACATAGAATCACAATTTAAACACCAAAATGATTGTTTTGTGGAGCTGAGTTGATTGGTAAAAGCAAATGTGAAGTTTACATTAAAACTAACCAAAAACCTCTTTCCCATAAGATTAACATGGGAGATTTTTTATGAGCAGGTTTTTTTGGATTTTCTCGCAACCACTTAACCTACGTTAATAATTCAAAATACTATATTATTTGTTTTTTAAGCTCTATAACATAATCCAAACCAAAATTAAGGGTTTTAAAAATGTGTTAGGGTAATAAATGAAAAAAACAAACTGATTTTTGGAAAATATAAGCCCCCTTCTTCCCATAGTCTGATTTCTCTGGTTTTCGAACTTAAAGTCATAAATGTCACTTTACACATTTGAGCCAAATTTCATCAAAATCAGAAGTTTTTTACTCTAGTTATCGCATTCACAGATATACACATATAGATAAATTTGAACGAATAGTGTTTTTGTCATCTGGGGACCTCAAAACAAAAATTTATCATGGTCTCGGACTTAAGTCTTACCATGAGACCTACGGTAATAGCCGTAATAGCCAATAGGAGAAATTCGCTAAAACATGGCAATTGATAACTAGGCGAGTTGTGAACATGAGAGATGTTTAAGGTAGCATTTTTTTATCCAAAAGTCTTTTGAATTTCATGCCTATTTAAATATATATATGACAAGGCCTCATTTAGTTAGTACCTGACTCTATACAGGGTTCAATCCCATAATTAACAATGACTATTAGCTGCAGATATAATAATTCTGCCTCTAAACAAATCAGTATGCACCTGATCACACTTCCATACATTACCTAAATTCCAATGCATGCCTGTCTTAATGTGCCCTTTGGTTCTAGCTATAAGTGTTCATTCTTTGTTTATTATCAACTCAATTCAATATTTCAGAAGAATAAGAAAAGGAATTTTGAAAAATGTTTTGAACTAAACTGGTTTACGACAGGAAAAGTGTGTTTTTCAACTGAATGTTACCCAGCCTCACTGTGGAAGCTATGCTAAACAAATACAGGAAGACACTTCACAGTAACAATATGTTGCTTACCAAGGTCCATTATGACTGGGGAATTGTCGACATCAAGCAGAATGTTTGAGGTCTTGAGGTCTCTGTGAGCCAAAGGCGTGGGTGTAGCTTCATGGAATGTCCTCACAGCCTCACAAACCTGCAAGAAGATCTTCAACACCTCGGTCGTCTCCAGGGGCTGGCGTCTGCTCTTTCTCCTTTCCAGCTCGCCCGCCAGTGTCCCTTTCTGTTGGGCACAGTTAGGTTATGTTAATTATCAAAGTTGGGTTAGAGTAGCTCACTGAAGGTTAGGCTTAGTGTAGCCATAGGCTAAGTTAGATTGTCATAGGCTATGATACATCATTGAAGCCAGTGGTGTTGAATTTATTTTATTTAAGAAATTACTGCGGATATTTTTCATCACTGATTAAGCCTAGTAAAAACAAATTTTCACAATGTTTTGGGATCTGGTAAAACCCGTCTTCAGGTGAAAAAAATACCTAGAAGATTACAAAATTAGTGGCAGGAAAAGCTGGAAAAAAACACAGAAAAGCTAAAACGAGTTTGCACGCAGCACGCTGACGTGAGGGAAGTGAATTCCCACATAACAACTTTTAAAACTCAAAATCAGTGTAAAAAAATACATTTGTCCAATTCTTATTGAAATCTGAAAACACTGATTTTTTGGCTGTTCTGATACTCCTGGTTTCATTTACTTGCAAAGCTGGGAATACAATTTTGCGCATTATAAGGTTAGGAGAAGGTTCAGACAGGCTTAAAAGTCGGCGTGAGGTTGCTGGGGATGATAAAAGTACTCTAACAAAAGAATAACAGGCTTTTCTAATATAAAACCCCCGTAAGACAACGTACTGTGTTTAGTCGATACACATTTTCTTTAATAACTCGGTAAATATTTATGCTAGGATGACGAGAGAGGGCTTAAAACTTTCGCCTTTTTACTTCCCATCTTTTAACATGCATTTATTTTATATCTGGGGCCTTTCCGACCCTTTTTGGGCCCAAAAACTCAAAATTTGAAAGATTAATCCTCCAAAAACGGGGTTTAGAGTTTTCCGATTGTTTTGACCAACGAACCTGTCAAACTGATTACAGAAAGGAACGTCCCTACCAAATTTGAAGTAAATCGGACAAAAAATGTGACCGTTAGAGTGCAAACATATATATATATATATGTCTATATATATAAAATTTTGAACAACCTCTCAAAACGTGTTCAGGGGGTCACGTTTGGAACTTCTATGGTGGTCCCGGGCTTAAGTTTCACCGTGTGGGTCATGCTAATAGTTAACTTTCCAAAGGAAATTCACTAATAAAAACAATTAAAATTAAATAAAAAGAAAAACAATACCCTAACACGAAGGTCAAACACAGAAATGAGACAACACTACTGCCCATTTCCTCTCTTTCAGGTTGTTGGCAGCGCTGCGCTGCTGAGCGTTAGAGTGGCCTGGATCAATATCGCCTGAGCAACCACTCTGTGCACATGTGCATTAGTATGGTCTCGTTTGTGTTTGTATTTGATTTCTGTGTTTTACTTATCTGTTTGAGTGTTGTGTTTCTTTTAGTTTTACATATTTTATATTAGAGATGTGCGAGTACTCAAAATTTTGAGTTTGAGCCGAGTTTGGCACTGAAACTCGAAAGTTTCAAGCGAGGTTACTCCCGCCGTTTATCTGCGCTACCAAGGGTCGTCCGCGGCCGCGTGTTGTCTGTAAATTAAAATTGAGAGTGAACGTATCTGAGGTGTTAAAGAGTTGTGATGTGGATTTTAGTGTTTTATTAATAAATAAGTAAGTTGTGGCTTATAAATTTGTGGTACTCTTTACACCAAAATGGAGGATTTACCAGGACCTTCAGAATGAGTTGTATGAACACTGTCTGTATAGTTCACTTTTAGGTTAACCTAACCTTGTAATTTTTTAAAGTAAAATATCAAAAACATATCTGTAATTAAATCTAATAGGCAAGCATAAGAAGTTTGTCCTTGTTTTTTGTTCCATAATAATTGAAATTGAGTCAATCCATTAATTTTAGGCTCAACTGTCCTTTGGTATTGAGCTGTTTTTAAAGACAAGTGATTTGTTTTGGCCTCGTTTAAGTTTCATTAATGGATTTGCCAGGCACTTTCAAACATATCTTCATGTTGTTGCTAACTAATTGTTCTTATTAGGACTATTAGTGTTAAAATTAATGCTAAGATATGTTAGTAAATATATTTTGTGTGGTAAGTAAGCAGGCCAATCTTTTACCATGTAATAGTCCTTTTGAATATTAAAACGATGTTTATTTTAACTTAAAGGACTAAATGTAATTTTATTTTCTCTATTCGTAGAAAGATCTAGCTTAGGCTAAATATAATATACAAAACATAGGATAAATAAATATCCCCGTCGCAGCAAACCTGCATACTCAGCGAATTTACAGTGGAGATATAAATGTCTTAATACTACTTAAAGCCACTTACCAAGTTTCATAAAAATATATTCACAAATAAGCGATATATATATATATAATTTTAATTATTCTCAATAAGAATAACATTGGGGCTGAGTATGCAGGTTTGTTGCAACAAGGAGCACAAAAAATGGGTTTTTATGCTAATATCAATATAACTAAACTAGGTGAAGTCGTATACCAGTTTTTATTCATTTATGTTCATAATTAAGGGAGACAGAGCATTTAATTATTCTCCATAAGAATAACATGGGGGCTGAGTATGCAGGTTTGTTGCAACAAGGAGCACAAAAAATGGGTTTTTATGCTAATATCAATATAACTAAACTAGGTGAAGTCGTATACCAGTTTTTAGCGAATTTCCCCTATAGGGAAGAAGCTATTACCGTAGGTCTCATGGTAAGACTTAAGCCCGAGACCATGATAACTTTTTCTTTTGAGGTCCCCAGATGTCCAAAACACTATTCGTTCAAATTTATATATATGTATATATATATATATATCTATATATATATCTATATCTATATATATATATATATATATCTATATATATATATCTATATATGTGTCCGTGAATGCGATAACTTGAGTAAAAAACCTCCGATTTCGATGAAATTTGGCTCAAATGTGTAAACTGACATTTATGACTTTAAGTTCGAAAACCAGAAAAATCGGGCCATGGGAAGGGGGGTTTATGGGGGTTTTAAATTTTCCAAAAATCAGTTTTTTGTATTTTTCACACTAAAATTTTTAAATCACTTAATTTTGGTTTTCACCATGTTATAGAGCTTAAAAAAACAAATAATATGGTATTTTGAATTATTAACCTAGGTTAAGTGGTTGCGGAAAAAATCCAAAAAACATGGTCATAAAATCTCCCATGTTAATCTTATGGGAAAAAGGTTTTTGGCTTTTCCTCAGTTAATTTTACTTTAAACTTCACAGTTGCTTTTACCAATCATTTCAGCTCCACAAAACATTAAAATTATGGTTTTTATACCAATAAATTAAAAATAATTGTTTTTCTGGTAGCACTGGATGTTGTAAACCACAATAGCACTGATGCCTATCCTATCCTGACAAACAAAATCCACACCTAACCCAACTAATCTTTCAATGAGCTGTATTTAAGAAATTATTACGGACATTTTCCATCACTTATTAATAAAAACAAAGTTTGGTTCAGAAAGTTTGGACATGTAGAGTGTGTGGTGATCAACGATACCACGCAAATTTAAATTTGTTTTCCAAAGTGTAGGAAATTTGACTTTGATTATGGAAATGATAGTTTTTCCACAGAAAAGTCGGGAAAACCCTGGAAAATCGGAAAATTTGAAAATAATAGTTTTTCTTAATTCTGTAATGTGGGAATTCAAAATGTGCGGGATTTCACCCTGAATAAGTACGTGCTATTATTTTTCCAATCACACCTTTTTTCTGCGGAAAAGTCGATAAAACCCTGAAAATCGGAAAATATTTTGTTTATAATAACATTACCGTATTTGATTATTCAAAATGTTCGGTGTTCACCCTGAAGACCTATCTAAAAATATATTTTCTGATTTCCCGGGGTTTTCCCGACTTTTCTGCAAAAACAAGTGTGATCGAAATGAATTATTTTTCCGACCACACTTGTTTGCCACATAAAAGTCGGGAAACCCCTGGAAAATCAGAAATATATATATTTTTTAAAATACTGATATGATGTTATTCAAAATGTGGGAATTTCACCCTGAAAACGTTTGTGCAATTATTTTCCTGTTCGGACGAATACTAAGCGAGCTACGAGCCAGTAAACCTCGAGCGTGCAGGAAATGTCGAAAAAATGCCACCACATCGGCAAACACGGTTTTTACAGCGTTCTGCGGAGTTAGGTTAGGTAAGGTTATGATAAATAACCAATATATCTATCATAACCCAACCTAACTCCGCAGAGCGTTATATGTCAAAAAAAAGTGCTGCCACATCAGAAAACACGGGTTATTCAGCGCTATGCGGAGTTAGGTTAGGTTAGTTATGTTGGATATAATAGTTAGAATTTTAAACTTACCCTAATTTTGTGGTGGAAACCATTTCAGCGGCAGCAGTAAAAAAACAATTCAGGGACGGTAGATGGAAGCATAATCTGTTCTTGAAAACATATTCAGCAAGATATCCCATGGAGTGAGTTTCTTTGCGTCCGTATTTCGGGATAGCTGCCCTTATATCTTGCTAATGACGTTCTATATTGTTGATGTGCGCACCGGATTTTGGGTCGACAAAGTTTTTACTGTGGTTGACAATGAGATACTTGAACCTGCTTCTCAGTGTGTAGTATGCTCGCCAGCAGTTGGTAATAATTATGGTACCTGGTCTTCCTCTTTTCAATATTATTTTTTATAAGATTTTTTCTGGACCTGTCAGGTTTAGGTGTAAAAAAATCTCTCACCTGTCACCCTGGTTACAACACCAAGCACCCACTGCTCTTTAACGGGGGACACAACCGCGATTATACTTGCCAATTACACTTACTCTCTTTTTGTTTATTAACTGACACACTTCTTCCACAACGAAATTTCAAAGATTCTCTGTCCAAAAACACCACTCCACCACATATACCACAGTTGGTTTGGTCTTTTAAAACTTTGTGATCTATTAAAACATCTAATACCTGTTCCCTTTTAAAGCCAGCACCATCCCAAAAATTCACTTCACAAATTACACATACCATTATGGATTTACAAACATAACCTTACCAGTTACAACACAAATTCACAAACACCATCTCCTTCCAACTGAGGAACTCTACTGAGATCCGACTGAAATGCGGATAAACCATCGATTGTGCCACCGGAAACTAGTGCTGATACCGCTATGAAAACTACTGGAAACTAGTGTGATGGCCGCTGTAAAAGCCATGGAGTCGGCGGTCCCGCTCTATTGAATAGATAGTAAACTTTTATTGACCATATCTTTCTTATCAATAATTGCACATACGTATTCAGTGTGAAATTCCGCACATTTTGAATACCAACATGACAGTATTATAAGAAAAATACTAGACTTAAATATTTTTAAAGTTCAGTAAAACTTCAAAATTGCATTAAATTAACACTACACATTTTTGTTTTTAAGGTCACTTGATGCCAAAAACAACATTCATTTTTACAAACACATTTTGTTCACTGTTTTTAATATAAACAAATAGCGAAAACAGAACTAAAGTGTGTGAGGTAAACATTTGCCGCTTTGTTTGTTACAGCCGTCCTCAGTGCTCACGAGAAGAAAATCCCAGGTCTAAGACCTCAAGTACAACAAGAAAAACTATTAGATGTAACCTTTCAATAAGGAACATGTTTAATAGTTAATAGCCCGTAATAATTCAAAATCTATACAACTTAAAAATTATCTTGAATTTACATGACAAATTTTTTTTGTGACGACAGCCGCTTAGAACTATTGTACCCACTGTCTTCAGATTTGAAAGCTATTTACAGAAACCAGAAAACAGAGTGGCGCTGTTCACCGCTTACCCAAGGCCTAAGTTACATCATTGAAGGTTGGGTTAATATTACCGTACGTTGGGTTTCGCTGTCACAGGTTAAGTTAGGACATTGAAGGTTACAAAAATCATTGTAAATTTAGTTAGGTTGTACAAGGTTAGGTTAGGTTGCACAAGATTAGATTAGTTTTACAAGGTAAGGTTAGGTTGTACAAGGTTAGATTAGGTTATACAAGGTTAGGTTGTACACGGTTAAGTTAGGTTGTTTTAGCTTTAGTTAGCTCATCAAATGCTAGTACAGTCTACTCTTGATAATCCGACAGATATAGGACCAGACCCTTGTCGGATTATCAAATATTATGGATTACCAAGGGTGCCATTAAAATAATGCTAAATCCAACTACAGTAAAATAAAAATACTGTATGTTAATGAGTTGATAAAAAAGTCAATTTCAACAAACAAAGGTTTATTTGACTTTTTAAACACACAGTTCAAAATAAAAATTGATTTAGGAAACCATTACCGTGCACCGATCTTACACGTTTTGATCGGAATATTCCACCTCTTTCTTAACCGTAGTTCGCGCTCGCTCTCGCACCCACGGGAGATATGACGGGTGCGGCCTTGTTGGATTACCAAACCTGTCGATTTAGCAAATGTCGGACTGTCGGGATTAAACTGTATAGAGGTCACTGTTATATGTTTAGCTAGGTTGCCCTAGGTTAAGTTATATAGGTTATGTTGTCATAGGCAAGTTAAATTTGCAATGAAAACATTTAAGTGTCTCTCTAGTTTTTTTTTGTTTTGTTTTTTATATCAAAAACCCGATGTACCTACAATGGATCAGAAAATGCAATACAAAATTAATTCAAAAAATTATATTTATGGTGCTAGTAATTTTTTTAACCAGGTAAAATAGACCTGAGTCCAGTCTTACTCTTCCTGGCAGGGCAGTCTTCCTACAGCCTTTTTTGGGAACCATCCGGCATTTGCCTAACGAGAAACCCTACAAACTCATGTCAGTATGGCCTGTCTGGGATGAAACATGAGACCACCCAAATGAGGCAATTCAAGTAACTTGCTTCCTCACTCAGTTGCTTATTTTACATTTTTACATTGTATTTTTTCATATTGTTATATTGCATTTTTAACACTGTGTTATATATTTTTATACAATCTTCTCAAAACTATACAAAATGGAGATAGGTTGTAGTTAAATATATGCAACAATTTAATCCAAAATTAATTCTGAAGGGCAATTAGTCTCACAAAAGGTCATCAAAGGTTTCAGGCTCAAAAATACACTAAAGGGCACTTATAATTACTAGTGTAAATGTTAAAACTTTTCAGCGGTTTCAAAAATAAAGGTTCTCTTCAAGTTAGGCCTCTCTTCAAAATACATGGAAGAGACATGAACGATTACAGATTCAACAAAAGGCTAACTTTAACTTTGATTTTAAAAATATAACCTATAACAAAACTTGTGGATATACTCACTGCATAATAGGGAAGAAGCAAATAAACTTCACTAGTAGAATTGATCACGAGATCTGGAGTTCCTTCACAACAGGAGTCCAATAATTTTATTATGTTGGGATGGTCAAACTTTTTGTGATACGCTATTTCCTCCATTGCTTTCTTCTGGTCCTCTATACAATGGCAAATTATTTTTTTAACAGCAAATCTCTTTCTAGTCCTTGCATTTTCAACCAAGTACACAACACTAAATCCACTGTAATAGAAAAACATCAATAATACCTAATAGATTCAGCAAAATACCCAAAACATGCAATAAAAATGGATATTAGTTTTTCATAAAATAGGATGTTACTAATTCATGACCATAAATTACGACCAAGGCGACTAAGTTTGGTATAGTAACTTTCATGGCATTATGTATTGTCATTTATTTTAAAAATATAATAAGGTCTTGGGGCAGGTGTACACCGGACCGGGATAGGACCTGGGTTGGTACCTGGAATTCCTGGAATGTACTGGGACTTCACATAGCTACAGATGAGATCACTAGACCAGGTTTATTTAATTATGGCAATTGTATAGATAATATTGTAACTTATATTCATACTAGTAAATGTAAAACTCATGTAATTAATACTTTCATGTCTGATCATCATGCATTGTCTTTAGTCCTAAATTTGTAACAGTTACTGACACAAGACAAAAAAGGTTAATAAATTGGTTAGGTTAATAAATTATGAGAGCACCTCTCTGTTTATTAAGTTACTAAATTCTATAAATTTGTTGGATGTATTGCTCAAAGATGCAAATGAAAAGTTTAAGAAGTTTATGGATTTATTTTTATGGGCTATAAATGGTGCCTTTCCACTCATTGCAAAGAAAAACACTAGAATTAAGGTAGACAATGGGAGATACGACCATGACTTACTCAAATTAAAAGAACAATGTTATAAGTATCATAAGCTTGAACAAATTTATAAAACTTTGCACTTAAGGGAAAAATACAAGCAGTGTAAAAAAGATTATAGATTGGCTATAAATAATGTGAAGATTACTTATTACAAAAATACTATTGCTCACTCTAGAAATAAAAGTAAAAATTTATGGAAAGTTGTACATAGTCTTACAAATAACAATGGCCAAACTCAGGGAAATGGTAATGATATTAGTGCGGACTCTTTTAACAATTTCTTTATTGACCATGTCGATGAAGAAAGTAAATACCCCCGTCGCAGCAAACCTGCACACTCAGCAAATTTCCTATGGAGATATAAATGTCTTAATACTACATAGAGCCACTTACCAAGTTTCATAAAAATATATTCACAAATAAGCGATATATACAATTTTAATTATTCTCCATAAGAATAACATTGGGGCTGAGTAAGCAGTTTTGCTGCAACAAGGAACACAAAAAATGGGTTTTTATGCTAATATCAATATAACTCAACTAGGTGAAGTCGTATACCAGTTTTTAGCGAATTTCCCCTACAGGGAAGAAGCTATTACCGTAGGTCTCATGGTAAGACTTAAGTCCGAGACCATGATAATTTTTTGTTTTGAGGTCCCCAGATGACAAAAACACTATTCGTTCAAATTTATATATATGTATTTATATACTTATATATATATATATATGTGTGTGTGTGTCCGTGAATGCGATAACTTCAGTAAAAAACGTCCGATTTCGATGAAATTTGGCTCAAATGTGTAAAATGACATTCATGACTTTAAGTTCGAAAACCAGAAAAATCGGACCATGGGAAGGGGGGTTTATGGGGGTTTTAAATTTTCCAAAAATCAGTTTTTTGCATTTTTCACCCTACAATTTTTTAAAACTTAATTTTGATTTTGGCCATGTTATAGAGCTTAAAAAAACAAATAATATAGTATTTTGAATTATTAACCTAGGTTAAGTGGTTGCGGAGAAAATCCAATAAAACCTACTCATAAAATCTCCCATGTTAATCTTATGGGAAAAAGGTTTTTGGCATTTCCTCAGTTTATTTTAATTTAAACTTCACATTTGCTTTTAGAAATCTGTTCAGTTCCACAAAACAATCATTTTGGTGTTTAAATTGTGATTCTACGCCCAACCGTTGCTGAGATATTCAAAGTGCTAAGCACAGTACGTTGTCCAATGTTATCCTTATGAAGAATAAATAAAATTTGATATCTCGATTATTTATGAATGTATGTTGATGAAACTTGGTATGTGGCTTCAAATAGTACTGGTATATTTATATTTGCACAAAAAATTGATTTTTTGTTGGTTATTCCTGTAGCAGCATACCTGCGTACTCAGCCCCCATGTTATTCTTATGGAGAATAACTAAAATGTTATATAGTGCTTATTTATGAATGAATATTGATGAAACTTGGTATGTGGCTTCGCCTAGTTAAATTATATTTATATTAGCATAAAAAACAATTGTTTGTGTCCCTTGTTTCAGCAAACCTACGTACTCATTATCAATGTTATTCTTATGGAGAATAATTAAAATCGCTTATATGTGAATATATTTTTATGAAATTTGGTACGCGGCTTTATGTGGAATTCAGACAAATATTATGCATTGGAAATTCGCTGAGTACGCAGGTTTGCTGCGACGGGGGTATTATTCATTTATGTTCATAATTAAGGGAGACAGAGCATTTAATTATTCTCCATAAGAATAACATGGGGGCTGAGTACGCAGGTTTGCTGCTACGGGAGCCTTTGGCAAACAATATTTTTTTGGAGCAAATATCAATAGACCACAACGAGATGAAGCTGTATACCAAGTTTCGTCAGTATACGTTCACAAATAAGCGAGATATAAAAATTGTCTTTTCCTCCATAAGAATAACATTAGACAACGTACTGTGTTTAGCACTTTCAATATCTTGGTAACCAACTGACGTAGGGGAATGATCAAAATACCAAATTGTGTGTTTTTTTAAGCTGAATCCAATAGTGAAAACTAAAATTTGACTATTTCAAAAATTATATGTAACAATTTCAAAAAAAACATTTTTGGGGTAAAACCCCCCCCCCCAAAATACCCCTTCGGATAGAGCGATCTGGCTGTGTTTCCTTAAAGTCATAAATGTTGCTTTACATGTTTATACCAAGTTTCATCAAAATCGGATCATTTTTACGAGAGTTATCGTGCTCACGGACACATATATATACAGTTTCGAACGAATGGTGTTTTTGGGATCTGGGGGCCTCAAAACGAAAAGTTATCATGGTCCCGGGCCTAGGTCTTACCATGCCGAATACGGTAATAGCTTCTTCGCTATAGGGGAAATTCGCTAAAAACAAGCGATTTTAAAATATTAATTATTCTCTATAAGAATAACATTGGGGATGAGTACGCAGGTTTACTGCAACAAGGAACAAATAAACGGTATCAGGAAACTGACACATACTTTCTCCCTTTTAGCCCAACTTTAATGAATAAATTACTTTTTATTTACTAAATATAGAATACAAAGCACGGTCGAATGTACAGAAAATCTTGTAAACAAGTTGTTTTAAAAAACATCCACCCAAATCCCTGCTTTGGAGGCACTACAGAATCCATTGCTGCACTCGTGGTTTTAAGAGGGGAAATGCCACCTAATCCCCCCCCAGGGTTATTAAGGGGCAACATATTTCGAATTTCCTCTGTTGGTCAAAACTAACTTGACAAGCATATCAGGTTTGAATGAAATTGATCAGTAAATAAGAGAGAAATAGTAATTTTTTTATTCCCCATAAGAATAACATGGGTACAACATACTGCGTTTACCGCAAAATGAAAATCTCAATTTTCTCCGAAACTAGCAATCGTAGAATAGTAATTCAAAATACTAAATTATTTAGTTTTTTGAGCTCTTTTTAATGGTGAATAGTAATACTTTTTTATATTTAAAACTGTATTTTGTACCGTCGATTGACACCTTAAAACGTCTGGTCGTTTACCGACCATGTATTTTTCTCTTACACACACTTATAAAGCTTACAAAAAAGTATATATAGTTGCTTAAAATTAAATTGTAAACGAATGAGAGGGCTAGCAATAACTTGATATCCTACCCCGTCCCGCGCCAAAACGGCATTTTTTACCGTCGATTGACACCTTAAAACATCTGGTCGTTTACCGACCATGTATTTTTCTGTTACACACACTTATAAAGCTTACAAAAACGTATATATAGTTGCTTAAAATTAATTTGTAAACGAATGAGAGGGCTAGCAATAACTTGATATCCTACCCCGTCCCGCGCCAAAACTGTTTTTTGTACCGTCGATTGACACCTTAAAACGTCTGGTCGTTTACCGACCATGTATTTTTCTCTTACACACACTTATAAAGCTTACAAAAACATATATATAGTTGCTTAAAATTAATTTGTAAATGAATGAGAGGGCTAGCAATAACTAGATATCCTACCCCGTCCCGCGCCAAAACGGCATTTTTTACCGTCGATTAACACCTTATAACATCTGGTCGTTTACCGACCATGTATTTTTCTGTTACACCCACTTATTAAGCTTACAAAAACGTACATATAGTTGCTTAAAATTAATTTGTAAACGAATGAGAGGGCTAGCAATAACTTGATTTCCTACCCTGTCCCGCGCCAAAACTTTGTTTTTTACCGTCGACTGACACCTTAAAACGTCTGGTCGTTTACCGACCATGTATTTTTCTGTTACACACACTTATAAAGCTTACAAAAACGTATATATAGTTGCTTAAAATTAATTTGTAAACGAATGAGAGGGCTAGCAATAACTTGATATCCTACCCTGTCCCGCTCCAAAACGGCATTTTTTACCGTCGATTGACACCTTAAAACATCTGGTCGTTTACCGACCATGTATTTTTCTGTTACACACTCTTATAAAGCTTACAAAAACGTATATATAGTTGCTTAAAATTAATTTGTAAACGAATGAGAGGGCTAGCAATAACTTGATTTCCTACCCCGTCCCGCGCCAAAACTGTATTTTTTACCGTCGATTGACACCTTAAAACATCTGGTCGTTTACCGACCATGTATTTTTCTGTTACACACACTTATAAAGCTTATAAAAACGTATATATAGTTGCTTAAAATTAATTTGTAAACGAATGAGAGGGCTAGCAATAACTTGATATCCTACCCCGTCCCGCGCCAAAACGGCCTTTTTTTACCGTCAGTTGCGACTTTAAATAGTATGGACGTTTACCGTCCATGCATTCTTCTGTTACATACACTTATAAAGTATATAAGTACGGAAAAATAATTGTTAAATGTGACTTCTTCCTCGAATGAGAGGGCTAGCAATAACTTTATGCAAAAAGGGTAGAAGCTTTGATCCCGACCTGGGCTTGTGGATAGGCGCCAGGCGCCGCGGTTAGCGCCTATCCACCAACCAAGGTCGGGATCAGAACTTCGGCGAATAGCCTTCCACATTCTTGCGTTCGCCATCGCTCGGCGAGAGTTTCAGATGTTTATGTGTGGTCTGCTACGTGTTATTATGTTTCCAGGACTTATATCATCTCGTTTTGAAGGTCATATGTATTAGCTGACTGTTGGGAGTCAGTTGTCTGCGAAAGGGCGGGACGTCATTTTGAGGTTATGTACATACCGATGTGGCATCCATTTTAGTCTCTCTGACAGCTGGCCATGTGACGTCATAGTTTAAATACCCTGTTCAACAGATGGCCTGTGTTGTCACAGTTTAAATACCCTATTGTTGGGTTTTATAGATATTCTATTGCCAGTTTCACATCGATAAAATGTAACCCCTTTCAGTGCTAAGCTTCTGAAAGTAGTAGTTGAATCTGTGATGTTTTGTTAATTTTTTAAATGACTTGAACACATGAACAGTCAAAATTAATGAAAATGTGCTTCCGCTGGACACACACACATAAAGGATAGGTAAAAAGTAGCAAAACACCTGATCAGATGTGCAACTCACAAAGAATCCACCCATCCCGTCAGCTTGGACCCGAGCCGTCCACCGTTTGCTTAAGGTCCACCCTCCCCTTCAACTCTACCACAGACAGGTGAACTCTCCATGAGTTGCACATAAAAACCGTCGACTGTGACGGGATTCGAACCCTCGATCCAGGTGTTACCCCCGGCCGGGAAGGTTACGCCTTAGACCGCACAGCCACTGATCAGACTAGCAGCTGTAGTGGACCAGGCGGTATTAGAGCCTAGGCACTGGACAAGGTAGTTCAGTTTGTATCTAGTAGGTTACACCACATGTCAGACACAGACTGCAAACTGAGCTCGTAACGGAACAATTGTTTATGCAACAGTAGCAATGTTATTGATTCAAAAACTGATATATCGGTCCTTAGCACCGAAACGGTTAAAACAAATTGGCTATTTTGAAAATTGTATATTCTAGAACCGTTTATAATTTAATGGAGCGCAAACTTTAAAATTTCCGGGTACAGTTCCACAGACGTACCTACGATATATTATCGAATGAAAATATCGATCGATTATAAATATTGACCGGAATTCGGTTGAGATACGGTATTTTTAATCGATTGTATACTAATTAAATGAGAACAGATTAAACGTAAATAACCAAATATATTTTAACAAATTAACAAGGGATAAAACATGAAACGAATTTAAAATAACACATAATAACAAAAAATATGTACCCAACAAAACACAACAGATTAAACTTATTTACAAACCAGGGTACAATGTTTGTACTGATTTTAATAAGTGTTCAAATGGATCTTCATTAAGGGATAAACACAAAACGAATTTAAAATAACAACACATACTAACGAAACAAAATGTACCCAACAAAACGGATTAAACTTATTTACAAATCATACTTAAACTACGAAAATTATCGCTTGTAGAGTTCATTTTAGTTCACTTACCAAGGAAAGGAAATAACATAACCAAATAAAGTAAACAAATTATATTTCAAAACAGATGATTCAATACGGTCTAGATATTGTTGGAAATAGCGATAATAACCATTAATTCGATCGATAATAATACCGAATTCCAATTGATATTTATAATATCAATGTTTTTATTTGATTTGAATTTTATAATATCGATCGATGTTTTTATTCGATAGTATATCGTAGGTATGTCTGCGGAACTGTACGCAAATTTCCTTGTTTATTTTTATTTATTTTAACATCATATAATTTTCTATTATAATTTTTATGATATGTTATATATATAATATTAAAGCCCATGATTTTCTGAACAATAAAACTATACATTAATGCAATTTGGAGTGTTTTTGAGTTTTTACATTTATTTGAATAAAACACTGCAAAATCACCAAAAATAGGCAAACATTAAGACCATTATTAAAGATACTTGGAGGGTTAAATAATCGTGGAATCAAAGATTGTTATCTGGACCAATTTCAAGACACCTAAACTGAAACATAACCGAATAACCTAAATAATCGTTATACCGTATCAAACCATGTCATTCAGTTTTTTATCTCGTTCCGCTTATGAAAGTCGGTTCTTATGTAGTATACATGACACAAACAAAATCGACTAAATTTGCATTTTTCTTAAAGATTTTTACCTCTAGAATCCAGAAATAACATTTATTTTGCGCGGAAACAATTATTAATTATCGAAAATATTACTTAAAGTTATTATTTTCGATGCAAGCAGACGCTACTTACAAACCACAGATTAGAACATCTTAAAGGCTACGTACACGTCCGACGTCAGCCGTTACTGTTCAAAGGCTACGTACACGTCCGACGTTAGCTAATGTTTCTAGTTTCTACAGACTATGAGGAAAACGGCCATAGAGTATACAACATATAAATGAAATGTCATAGATAATAAGTATGTAATAAGTTATGTTTCGTGCTTTATTTTCCCCTTACCCATTATAAGTGACTAAGTGTTGAGAGGTGAGTGAACAAAGTGAACGAGCTCATTCTGAAAGTAGTGCTTTATTTTCCCCTTACCCATTATAAGTGACTAAGTGTTGAGAGGTGAGTGAACAAAGTGAACGAGCTCATTCTGAAAGTAAATGAGCATAGCGAATGAGGTCACCATGGAGGCAAGTGAACGCGGAGCGAATGAGCTCATCCTGTAGGGAGTGAGCTGGGCAAAGAAGCTTGACTCGAAAACGAATGGTTAATAAAAAACGCTACATCTTCGTATGGTACGTGACATTCGAGCGTACACTTAGTACAGGCATGGTTGGTTGGTGGGCTTGTCACGGGTACTTATTAGGTTAACTAGCTTGGGTTAGGTTAGGTTTGTTAGGTTAAGTGTGGTTTGTTGGGTTTGTTTTTGTTTGTTTTGCCATCCAGGTACGGTGGCCGAAGGCCTTGTTTTTGTTTGTTTTGCCATCCAGGTACGGTTGCCGAAGGCCTTCGGCAACCGTACCTGGATGGCAAAACAAACAAAAACAAGGCCTTCGGCCACCGTACCTGGATGGCAAAACAAACAAAAACAAACCCAACAAACCACACTTAACCTAACAAACCTAACCTAACCCAACGCTAGTTAACCTAATAAGTACCCGTGACAAGCCCACCAGCCAACCATGCCTGTACTAAGTGTACGCTGGTATTATACTCCTTATTAGGTTAGGTTAGGTTACGTTAGTTTAGTTTAGGTTAGTTTAGTTTAGGGTAGGTTAGGTTAGGTTAGGTTAGTTTAGGTTAGGTTAGTTTAGGGTAGGTTAGGTTAGTTTAGGTTTGTTTAGTTTGGGGTAGGTTAGGTTAGGTTAGGTTAGGGTAGGTTAGGATAGTTTAGGGTAGGTTAGGTTAGTTTACGGTAGGTTAGTTTAGGTTAGGTTAGGTTAGGGTAGGTTAGGTTTGTTTAGGTTAGGTTTGTTTAGGGTAGGTTAGGTTAGGTTAGTTTAGGTTTGTTTAGTTTAGGTTAGGTTAGGTTAGTTTAGGTCATGTTAGTTTAGGTTAGGTTAGTTTAGGGTAGGTTAGGTTAGTTTAGGGTAGGTTAGGTTAGGTTAGTTTACGGTAGGTTAGTTTAGGTTAGGTTAGGGTAGTTTAGGGTAGGTTAGGTTTGGTGAGGTTAGTTTACGGTAGGTTAGGTTAGTTTAGGTTAGGGTAGGTTAGGTTAGGTTAGTTTAGGTTAGGTTAGTGTAGGTTAGGTTAGTTTAGGTTTGTTTAGTTTAGGTTAGGTTAGTTTAGGTTAGTTTAGGGTAGGTTAGGTTAGTTTAGGTTTGTTTAGTTTAGGGTAGGTTAGGTTAGGTTAGGGTAGGTTAGGTTAGGTTAGTTTACGGTAGGTTAGTTTAGGTTAGGTTAGTTTAGGGTAGGTTAGTTAAGGTTAGGTTAGTTTAGGTTAGGTTAGGGGTGATTAGTTTTGATTAGGTTAAGTTGGGTTCAGTTTAATTATATCAGAATGGCTAAAAAAAAACTACTCTCGCACAATGAAATGTGATATTGATGCAAGTGCTTTCTCTCAGCAACTCAGATAATACTTTATACAACAAAAATAGTACGTTGTATAGCTTTTACCCTATAAAACTGATGGGTTACATGTACAATCCAAGTTTATACAAAATAAAGAATAACTTTATCATCAAACTTACCAAAAGAGAAGAAGAGCGGCAAATTATGGGGGATTGGCGGGCTAAGTTGCGGTGGTGTGTCGCGGGCCAGGGTGGAAAGTTGAGAGTCTGTAAAAATGAATATGGTAGTTGAAATTCAAAAGCATTCATACATAATTTGATTAATTTCATTATTAAAAACCTAGAGTGAGGTTTAGTAGTGCGTTACCTTAATATTTTGGATGGTACAATTTGGCAGCAGCCAGGTAAAAGTGGTGAATCCGGTCTGTGTCGACAAATCTCCTTTTGAACTGGTACTCTGCCAAATACCCAGCGAAATGTTGGGATTTCACCCCGTACTTGGGGATGTGGTCTCTCACGTCTCTCCAGCTTCTCTCCACCTTGTTGGTGTGGGCGCCAGTTGTAGGGTCAACAAATTCCCTGCTGTGATTTACAGTCAGGTGGTGGAAATTGTAGCTGCTGAGTCTTTGGTAAGATTTCCAGCAATCTGTAATGATGGTCGTACCTGGCCTTACCCACTGACGAATCAGCCGAATTAGGGTTCGTCTGCTTCGGTCTTTTACTGGGATATAAAATGAGAGGTTTGATCCCCGTTCAACGCCCCCTAAAACCCAATTCCCCTTTACTCTTCTTCCCCGGTTATATTTACGTTTTCCAAATTTTGCCTCGTCAATTTCGACAACTTCTCCTGGCCCTCCCAAACGTGTTGAATTTGTGACACAGTAGTCGATGTACACTTCCCTAATAAAACTATACCAGTCTACCACTGTGTGACTGTGCACCCCTAGGTTCCTTTGTAAAAATTCTTGCCGAGGGGGGCCAAAGAAAAGAAAGTGAGTCACTATCTTCCAGAGGGTGCTTACTGGTAATTTTGATTTTTCAAAAAAAGAACCCGCCCGACAAGATCCCCTCCAACCGCACTTTACAGCCTTCTGCTTCCGCTGTGATGTTTTATTCAAGCAACGGAATTGCCAATTCCCTTGCTTCAAAATGACCCAGTTGTCACACCACGGGCACTTAGTCAATTTACTTACAATTCCGTGGTTAATAAGGAATTCCAAAATTTGTTCTTCAGAGAAAGAAATACTTTTAAAATAGTTTACTTCACAATACTCACAAAGTTCCGCCATTGATAGATCACAACTAAACAGGATTCATTCTGTTTACTTAAAATTAACATAAAACATGTGTTTTGGTAATAATCTGTTTATTTTAATTTAAAACATCTGTTTATTTTAATCAACAACTTAAGCTCTTAATCATAATACCAAACAATACAGGTGCAGTCGAGCTATAGTTAAGGCTTCGCGTTGGCAAACCTGCTCCAAGTAGAAAAAACAAAATGGACGTTAATAGAGTTTATTTAAGTTCGTAATTTTAGTTTTCATCTTAAAAGTTGTTATTTATTTCTTTTTCCTGACGTTTAGTTATTTTATGAACATATTGTAATTATCTCTATTGTTTTCTTGTGTTTTATTTTTAAACAAGTTCTTAGAAGTCTCTTGCAGACAATTCCATCCTGCAATTCGAACGGTCCTCCCCTCAAACCACTAGTCGGCAGAAGAAATTGGAATCGTCCAAGTTTGTTTTACTATTTTCACCATTAAACCAAGTTTGTTTTACTATTTTCACCATTACAACGGTCTTTCCGCGTAAAAATATTACTTTTTTCGTGTTTTTCAGGTCAAGATCTACAAGAAAAATGCAAATTTAGTCGATTTTGTTTGTGTCATGTTTACTACATAATTACCTGAAAGTCATTCAGTTTTATACATCGTTCCGCTTATGAAAGTCTACCCAGCAGTGAGAGCCGCCTAATCTCCTAGCGGTCTTCCCTTCTATGCCAGGGTATACAGGTAATAACAATGTGAGAGCTGGTCAAATTAGGGCCTTTAACTCTTTTGAGCCATGATATAAAAATACCTTTTTGGCCATAATCACTATCACAAACAAAAAATGAGGTTTAACAAGTTGACTTAAGTAGGCTTACTTACTCTACCAAGTTTGATTAAAACAGAAACAAAATTACCCACTTATCCCACATACCAGACTGAATTAAGACTGGTACTTCAATAGTTAATACAGTTAATACTCTAATGGAGTTTTATAAGAATTCAGATAGTGAATGTTAAGTGAACTTACCCTTCCCCAAGTGTTTCTTTGACATAAAACTTTTGTGAGTTTATTGTAATAACCTCTCTTGTACACAAACAGCCCATTTTCATTATAATACTAAGACCTATAGTATTCATTTTATAAAGTTACAAATATTGAGTTGCTTCAATTCAAACAAAAATAAGGTTAAAATTACACATAGGTAAGTTGTAACATCTGAAACTTAACATGACTAATTTTAATTTAGATAGAATCAAGAAACCAAGATAACATGATTCAAGAACAGTGTTGTCAGACTCCAGACTGGCAGACTGGGTTAGCCACTTTAACCGCAAACAGTGTGTCAACAGGGGTTGATCTGATCAATTTGATACTAAATTTCCCCGAAAAAGGTACTAGATTTCATTAAACGAAGTGACTACGTACACGTCCAATGTAGGGGCAAATTCACTTCGCTACCGCTTAGGTTAGGTTAGGTTACGTTACGTTACGTTACGTCACTTTAGATTAGGTTAGGTTACGTTAGGTTAGGTCAGGAGGTTTTATGGCTCTCAATTTATTTAAAAATCACAGGAAAAGTAACGAACGGTGCATAATTTGGATTGGACGTGAACAGTAGTGGCTCACGTTGGACGTGTACGTAGCCTCTGCCTTCATTAAAAAGGTACTAGATTGGCAGAGGCTATGTACACGTCCGACGTGAGCCGCTACTGTTCACGTCCGTTCCAAATTATGTACCGTACGTTACTTTTCCTGTGATTTTTAAAACAAATTGAGAGCCAGAAAACCTCCTAACCTAACGTAACGTAACCTAACCTAACGTAACGTAACCTAACCTAACCTAACCTAAGCGGTAGTGAAGTGAATTTGCCCTTACATTGGACGTGTACGTAGTCACTTCGTATTAGATTACATAACATAGAGTAGGGATAGGAGTGTGAGTTAGTTAAAGTGTTGAACGCTGTAAAAATAACTATACATAATAGAATCAATTAATTGAACTATTACAAGTTTTATTCTAAAATACATTATTAATACCAACATAATTATGGTGTCACTATAAACTTAAATGTGTAATCCATTTATTTTCAGCGTATCTTGATATTGGCATACTACTGTAAGTAATTAATTATGAAATAATATATTCGAAGTGACTGCGTACACGTCCAATGTAAGGGCAAATTCACTTCGCTACCGCTTAGGTTAGGTTGGGTTAGGTTACGTTACGTTATGTTAGGATAGGTTAGGTTACGTTAGGTTAGGTTAGGAGGTTTTCTGGCTCTCAATTTGTTTTAAAGATCACAGGAAAACTAACGTACGGTGCATAATTTGGAACGGACGTAAACAGTAGCGGCTCACGTCGGACGTGTACGTAGCCACTGCCTAATATATTTACAGTTTTACTAACTACATCTGTTACTGTCTGTAATTCCCCGCATTTATCAATAAATATCGTCTGCAAGAGGTGATAATCTAATAACGAGTTCGCACGCAGCACGCTGACGTGAGGGAAGTGAATTTCCAAATAAAACTTTTAAAACTCAAAATCAGTGTAAAAACATAAATTTGTGCAATTTTTATTGAAATCTGAAAACATTGATTTTTCGGCTGTTCTGATACTCCTGGTTTCATTTACTTGCACAGCTGGGAATACAATTTTGCCCAATATAAGGTTAGGAGAAGGTCCAGACAGGCTTGAAAGTAGGTGTGAGGTTGCTGGGGATGATAAAAGTACTCTAACAAAGGAATAACAGGCTTTTCTCGTGTAAAACCCCCATAAGACAACGTACCGTGTTTAGTCAATACACATTTTCTTTAATAACTCGTTAAAAATTTATGCTAGAATGACGAGAGAGGGCTTAAAACTTTCGCCTCTCTAATTTCCATCTTTTTACATGCATTTATTTTACATCTGGGGCTTTTATGACCATTTTTGGGCCCAAAAACCCAAAATTTGAAAGATTAATCCCCCAAAAAAGGGGTTTAGAGTTTTCCGATTGTTTTGCCCAACGAACTTGTCCAACTGATTACAGAAAAGAACGTCCCTACCAAATTTGAAGTAAATCGTACAAAAATTGTGACCGCTAGAGTGCAAACACATATATATAAAATTTTGAACGACCCCCCAAAACGTGTTCAGGGGGTCACGTTAGGAACTTCTATGGTGGTCCCGGGCTTAAGTATCACCGTGCGGGTCATGCTAATAGTTCACTTTCCATAGGAAATTCACTAATAACAATTCCAGGTCCCGGTCCCGGTTATATAGGTTTTGGTGGATAGCCTTCAGTTCACAACAGATTGGCAGGTCATTCGGTAACTATCGACTATCGTTTTATGAACTATCGATGTGACGGTCGTAGTCGACAAGTCGATTAGCGCCGTCTACATGGATATGCAGGGTTGCCAAAGCGTGGGTAATTACCCACTTGGTGGGTAATTCTAAGGGTCGTGGGTAAAATGGTGGGTAATCGCTGAAAGTGGGTAATTTACTCTAACGACCTAATCAAGTTTTATTTTGAAAAAACTTTAATTTTATTTGGGCTTTTTGGGTCATGCTAACGATCTGAAAATTGGTTTTTGGTTTGGTGCTATACAGGGGTGTCGCGTGGACGGGGCGACCGGGGTGATTGCCCTGGGTGCCTCGGCAAGAGGGGCGCCGCGGCAGGCAAAAGTAAAACACAATAATTGGGACAAATTAAGTTATTTGCAAAAAACATATTTTTTAAGTTAGGTCAAAGAGAAATTTGAACAATACGTGGAATTTTTTGTCGAACAAATAGATATCTGACACTAATAACTTTAAATGTGCTATTTATACTAAGTTATCCCAAAATAAGTATTTGCTCTAAACTGAGCAGCTGGATTTTCTCGTATACTCAGGGCCGGATTTAGGACCCCCAGCTTAATTTGGGCCCCTAGGTTCAACCAGTGGCACGGGCCCTTGCTGCTGTCTAGCCAGGTTGGTGTTTTTTTTCATATGAGTGGTTTTTGTATGTGGTTTTGTGTGGTGCAAGCTCTGTGGTGCGGGCCCCTAGGCGCGCGCTCATGTAGCCTATGCTTAAAAATCCAGCCCTATGTATACTATTATTATTAATAGCCTAATAATGAACTCTAATGTGTAGTGGGCACCAGCTCTTTACTTTCTTATTATTATACATCAATATTACCAGTTAGTCTATGATATTACATAGTCTGAAAGCCCCTATCCATGCACACACTCTTTGCCGTGTTGCGCGGTTCTATTATTACACCCGATCTGAGGATGCTGACTCTTGGTAGATACACTGACTTCACATCCTCTACCAACTTACCCTACGCACCCCTCCAACCTCTCGCGTCCAATTGCCACTGTCAGTCTATCACAGTGATTTCGCATTGATGAGTTACGTGAATTGTACCAGGTTCCAAAGTGGAAAAAAATATTGTCGGGAGCACAGCAGCAAAAAATAAATATGGAAAGTGAATTACTGCGTGAAGTGTTACTGTCCAAATCAGGCCGGACTTCGGAGCTGTAGGCCCCTAGTTTCAACCTGTGGTGCGGGCCCTTACCGGTCAGGTCAGCAAGCTGGTGACCTTTTTTTTTGCTAGTTTGAGTGCCAAAACTAACTTGCGAAACACAACTTTGCAAACGAACATCTAGACACGATGCGGCTTTGAACTTGTCCCACCACCTCCAAGTTGCGTTGCTCGATGCAAGGCCGAATTTAAACATAGGTGCTAACCTAGGGCCCGCCGCACAACAGAAAGCCTTATACACAGGGCTGTACTCAGCTTTCACGGGCCCCTGGGTAGGCCTGGTGGTGTGGGCCCTTGTTGCCGTCCGGATCCAAGTTGGTGACTTTGTTTTAGACAACAGGGTTGTAAATGAGACACCGGGTCCCCCTTTTTGGGCCCGGGCCCCCCTGACAGACCCGGCCCCCAGGGCAGTTGTCCCCCCTTCACTCCACCCGAGTACGGCCCTGCTTATACAATCAACAAAAAGGTCACCAACTTGGACTTGGATGGCAACAAGGGCCTGCACCAATGTTTGAGCCTAGGGGCCTACAGCTCCTAAATTCGGCCCTGGCTTGTTTTTTTGTTTTACCGTACCTGTTTATATATGTATTTGATAGTGTCACTCGCTGTAGCGTCGCTCTTTGTCGTGTCGATCGTTGTATGTTTGTGTTTTTTGTATGAATCCTTACATATAGGTTTAATGTTGGGTAGAATTGGAAATGAATTGGTTAAGGGGGGGGGGGTACCTGACGAAATCTCGCCCCGGGCGCCAACAAACCACGCGACGGCCCTGGTGCTATACCTCTACTACAATAATACTACTATTTAATATTGTTGGACGTTCGGTTTTAATTTGTTTAGAGCTATGTTTAATGATATCCTACTCTATGGACGTGAAACTTAGTTTCGGTTGAATTTGCTCATTGCTAAAGGCGGTCCCACACTTCTCGGGAACACGTCCGAACATTCGGCCGAACTCCGGATATTTGGGGTAATCGTAAGAAGTGTGGGAGCTACACGAACTTTTGAATACATACGGGACGGAATGTTCAGTGAACATTTGGGAGAATGTTCGGCCGAATGTTCAGGCCTGTTCGCGGGAAGTGTGGGACCGCCTTAATAATTTCCATATAGTAATCCCTAGGCCTACCAATAATTAATTGCTTTCTAAATTGATATTTAGCCTTTACAAATAATGAATAATCATATTAGTTTTAATTTGTTTGGCTGAAATTAATTATTAATAATAATAATATTATTATTAGTTTAATACTTGCGCAAATATCAATATAAACGTGCACAATTTTGCGAATTTGTAGGTTAAACCAAGTGGTGGGTAATTTTTTCAGGGACGGTGGGTAATGGTGGGTAATTTTTTCAAGGACAGTGGGTAAAACACCCAAACCGGATTGGCAACACTGTGGATATGTACACCCTTGGTCTTGGTACACACACAAACACAGTCTATTCTTAGTCTATAAGACGGGAAAGAAAGAGGACACACTGGCTCTGCTCTGCTGTATTAATAATTGTAGGTTATCTCTTGTCTGTGATAAAACGCATCACGAAAGAGGACACACTGGCACTGCTCTGCTCCTGCTGTATTAACAATTGTAGGTTATCTCTTGTCTGTGATAAAACGCATCAAGTGATACCAATTAATTAATGTGTTAACAAAAACATTCCTCACCGGCCAACTCTACCTGCCAGTTTAGGGATAGGCCATTAGATCTTTCTTCAGTATAATTGTCCATATGTAATTCGGAATTACCGTTAGTAACTTAAATAAATAACTTCCAAATCATGGACTAAAAAATTCCATCCTTGTTAGATTTTACAAGTTAACTCTAGCTAGGTTTATTTAAACCATATTTTGTTAAATAAAGTAACCTTTGTTCGTAGCACCCCAAAGTGGACGTTTTTGCCCAGAAATATCAATGTGTCTAATTAATTTCAGCACCTTTTCGAAATTTCTAATTTTGTCGTAGGTAATTTATAAACAATATAGCCTACCCCATGGTACTACGGATGTATTTGTATTAGACCTGTCTAAAAGTCCAATAACAAAACATCTTATGTTTTTAAAATCCTACTGTATACTGGTAATAGCAAGCAAGCATGCAACCTATTACAACGCCAATACTTGTGCATAATGCTCAATAGAAACGATAGTTAACTTATTTGTTTGCAGTCATTGAGCAAATATTCCTTTATGAAATTAGCCTCGGTTGATTGTCTGTTCTTGCACAGCAAATTAAATGCATTTGCAATGTAAGTAGACCATATTGTGTTTGCCCTTTTGTATAGGCCTACAAGAATGTTATGCCTACTTATTTACCAATAGGTAAATTAGTAATAATTGTAATAGTAATCGTGAATTTGGTTACTAAATGGCTCAACTTAACCTTCGCAGTAGGCCGAGTTTGTTTGGTGTGACTAGGCCTACGACAGTTAATATGATCTTGTCACCTTTTATTTCACATCACTCCTTACTTACATCTCCAGTTAACTCTCCTTGACATTTTAGGCTTAGGCCTAACTTAATACCTTATCACTTGTCATTGCTAGACTTTTTCGATTGCTGCAAGATACTTTTCAGCTAATTATTATTTCATTTTAACTACTTATTAAAGATGTGTAATTTCATATTAATAATTATTAGGAATTAGGATTATGCTTTGTAGAAAAATAACTTAAGTTATAAAATCTAACTAACTCTTAAATCTAAAATGCATCACACTGTCAGATTTAATTTCGGATCAAGAAGTCTCAGTATCAGAAAGAAAAATAAGGGGGGAGAGCGATGCCAAAGGAAGAGAAATGACAGGTCAATTTAGGTTATGAGCCAGGGTAGGGACAGGATGGGCTAGGGTGTGTTCCTAACCCAAGGTTAAGTAACTTGTTTCTTGTCCTTATCTTTATTTTCAGTAACTCCTACTTTAAATGGTAGACAAAGTTTAAAATATTTCTTTTAGAGATGCTTCCCTCCAAATTACTCGTAATAAACTTTTAGATAAAATACTATTATAATAGTAAAATATCACAATTGTAACCGTATATATGTTGAATTGATGAGATGAGATGAGACTGCAGTGCAGTGCAGACTGCTGCAGGTAACAGTCGATGTATTTCAACAGTCGATGTATTTCATTCGATAGAGAGTGACTAACCGAATGACCTGCCAATCTGTTGTGAACTGAAGGCTATCCGGTTTTGGTAGTTGAGTACACACAGAGTAACAAGTGACTAAAAGTACTTTAGCTGAAATAATCGAACGACTTATTTCCTGAAATTACAGAAAGTATTTTAGGCAGTGGCTACGTACACGTCCGACGTGAGCCGCTACTGTTCACGTCCGTTCCAAATTATGCACCGTACGATACTTTTCCTGTGATTTTTAAAACAAATTGAGAGCCAGAAAACCTCCTAACCTAACCTAACGTAACCTAACCCAACCTAACCTAAGTGGTGGTGAAGTGAATTTGCCATTACATTAGACGTGTATGCAGTCACTTCGTATTTTATTCGTATTATAAGTAGTAGAGTGATTATTTGAGTCAGTGTTGCCAGCTTAAGTTTAAATAAAGTTAAAACTCCCAAAACCTATGTCTGTACAAAAAATCTGATATAAACTATTACCAAGTAAAAATGTACTAGATCCCTTGTAAAAGGTACTAGAGTACTAAAACCATTCAAAAGGTACTAGATCTAGTACCAAGGTACTAGGTGTGGACACACTGACCGCAAACTAGTGAGTACTGATGGGAACCATCGCATGAAAACAAACCGATTCATCCGGTTGTTGAGCGGCAATTCATTCTTGCGATGGAAACTCTAGTTTTCATCTGGATGATTCATCCATTCATTTACGGATGAACCATCTGTTCCCGTACTTTCATCCATTCGAAAACCATCCGTTCGGACAATTCATTCCCTTGCGTTAGAAACATCCGATATTTATTCATCTATCTGCCATATGCGTGTGTTGAGTAGTTTTTAATTTTATCCCTGACAGCACGACAGTGTAGTAGGTTAAAACTTTAGATGTTGTATAGGATTACTTAATCTGATTACTAATCAAAGGTTTATTTGTTATATAAACACTTTATTATAATAATCTATGTGGTGGTTTTGTTGTTGAAAAAATCCATGCACATATCAAAATCGCAGGATTACGATCGTAAATAAAATATTGTTAAAAAAATTGTGTTTATTTTACAACTTTTTAATTAAATATCAGTTACAATAAATATTGGGCGATTTGATGTCAATTAATAATTATCGTTGACAAGAAAATGTTAAATTAAAAGTTGGAGGAATTAAAACAGTTCGGTGTGAAGTAGATTTATAGGCTGAAACAACCAAATTATAGTACAATTATTCGTTCAGGTGAAATATCTAAAACCAGCAAATGGGTGATTCATCTATTAATCCGTTAAACATATGAAGCGGATGTTTTGACAAAATAAATTAAATTTTAGAGGAATTAAAGTAGTTTAATCGGAGTATATTACATAAATAAGCTGAAGCCAACAATCAAACAAAGAACTATTCATTCACGTAAAACATCTAACTCAACTCAACTCAACTCAAAATATCTTTATTTGTTATATGTACACATGATACAAGTAAATAGTGTCAATACATTTTATAAACTATACAATTAAAGCCTAGGCCTAGTTACAATTCTCATGCAATTCCTCGAATGAGTATAAAGACCTAGAAAATAAATATTCTTTCAGCAGTTTTTTAAATCTATTTGGATCTCTTTCTTGTTGTAAGGAAGTGGGTATTTGGCAAATTTTGTTCCAATATAGGAAGGGTTTTTGTCATAAAATGCCAGTCTATGACCAGGTATGATGATATTTTTATTTCGTGTACTATATGGGTGAGGTTGAACATGCTCTCTGTTCAAGGGATTGTTAATTGATATTAAAATTGTGTCATATATGTATTGAGCAAAAACAGTTAATATTTTTAATGTTTTAAAATATTCTTTTACAGATTGATCAGGTTTCAATTTTAGAATAATTCTCACCGCCTTTTTCTGTTTCTTCAAAATTTCATTTAAGTTTTCCTTTTTTGTTGATCCATACAAAGCAAAGCCAAATGATATATGGGAATGAATATGAGCATGGTAAATTGTTTTCAGTGTAGCGATACTATTGCAAAAAATGACATTCTATACAAAGCGTGAATTCCTGAATTTATTTTAGAAAGAACCTTTTGACAATGATTATTCCAATTTAGATTTTCATCTATTTCTAACCCCAAAAAATTTGTAAACTTTCCCATTTCAATTAGCTCAGAATCTATTGCAATGGTTGGTTCATGTTTTCTTCTACACTGTGCAGTTTTAAAAGATACAAAATTTGTTTTTGATGTGTTCAGTTTCAAATTGTGTTTGTCAAAAAAGTCCAAAATATTTGACAATTCCACGAATGATAGAATTTCAACATCTTCAACTGTTTGTGCAGATACTTTGAGGTTCGAATCATCTGCGTATAAAACTAAATTATTTTGTGGCAATTTTGATAAGGACTGAGCAATATTTGTTATATAACAGATGAAGAGGAGGGGGCCCAATACTGAACCTTGAGGCACTCCATACATTACAGCTCTTAAGAGTCTTCATCACCGGAAGTTTCCGGACGCCATCTTGATGTTTTGTTCCATAAGGCCAATGTTAACTTTGTGCCTCCGTTACTCCTCACCTTATCGTCACAAATAATTAATTTTGGTGGCAAATTAAAGGTTTCGTCGTTCTCTAGGGAAATACAATAGTCGAATTTTGATTTTCTTACAAATTAATGAGAACATGTACAATGTTTCAGTCCAAAATTAAACTATTTATTATGAAATTATGATACCCAGATTAAGGAATTTGACACTGTATTTCCCTAGAGGACGACGAAACCTTGAATTTAACACCAAAATGAATTGTATGTGACGATCAAGTGAGGAGTAATGTAGGCACAAAGTTAACATTGGCCTTATGGAACAAAATCTAAAGTTGGCGTCTAGCAACTTCCGGTGATGAAGACTCTTAAATTTGACTTTACTTTATAAACTCTGTCGTTATTAACATGTGTTAATTCAACGAACTGTGTTCTACCTGAAAGGTATGATTCGAACCACTCAAAAGCAGTCTTGTCTATACCAAGCAATTTAAGTTTTTTCAAGAGAGTAGGATGGTGAACTGTGTCAAATGCTTTGGTCAGATCCATAAAAATGCCTACGCATATTTCCCCTTTGTCAATCGATTTGATTATTGATTCAATGAAGCTCACTGCGGCAGTGATTACAGATTTTTTAGAACGAAAACCATGTTGAGTATCATCGATTAGATTGTAATTTTCTAAATATTCTACAAGCTGATTATAAACTATCTTTTCATATATTTTTGAGATCACCGGAAGCAAGGCTATGGGACGAAAATTTAAAGGATTCTCTCTGACATTCTTTTTGTGGATTGGTAAAATTTTAGAAACTTTGAGTCGTGTTGGAAAATTGCCACTGACAAAGGAGGAATTAATAAGATGAGTTATTATAACACTAAGTTCCAGTTTGGCTGCCTTTATAACTATAATCGGAATCTCATCATATCCACTCAAAAATTTGTTTAAAAAAGAATCAATAACTGCCTCTACCTCTTACTTACATTACAAGTGTGTCTAAGTCTAAAGCAAGGATTGACAAATAAATCAGTGTTTTCTATTGCAGTGTTATTTTCTAAAAACACATCATCAGTATTATTCCTACTAATTTCATTAATTATATCAACAAAGTAGTCGTTAAATATGTTACAAACATCTTGGGGGTCTGTATATTTTTGACCATCTATATCTAATGAGAGGTTTTTAGTTAATTTTTGCTCCTTATTCCCCACTTCCAAATTTATTATTTCCCATACGGTTTTTTGAACATTTGTTGATTTTTCAATCTGTTTACTATAATAATCTGATTTAGATTTTTTGTAACTCTGCATTTTGTCTTTTAATAATGTTGATAAATGATTACTCTTTGATCTTCTAACATGTTTACTGAGATTTATAATTTCTTGCCTTTCTTTTATTAATTCCGTGGTAATCCAACTCTTTTTGTTTCCATTAAATTTTACTAACCTCTTAGGGAAGGCTTTATCAAAATAATATTTAAGAGTTATAAAAAATAAATCATACTTCTTGTCTGTTGTGGTCAAAAATATATTTACCCATGTTTCTTTCTGCAATAATTTTCTAAATAGTGTTATGTTTTCTTTTGAAAAACTTCTATTTTTATATGTAAAACCAGTGTCAATTTTGTTATCCAAATTTTCTATTTTTATTTCCAGAATTTGACCATCATGGTCAGATAACATTGTGACTACACCTTGTACAATAGCCTTATGCTTAAAAGTATTTTTGACAAAAAAAATTATCAATAGCAGTTTTACTTTTGGCAGTTACTCTTGTGGGAAATGTTACCATGTAACTCATATTTTGGCTCTTTAGCAAATTTTTCAAAAGGTCATGTTCTTTTTATCCAACAAAACGTTTATATTGATATCACCTGCAACTATAACCGATTCACATTTTGACGAAAGAAATTCTAAAAGCAATGATAGTCTATCTAAAAATTCTTTTGTGTTAGAGGAGGGTGACCTATAGAAACACAGAGGTGAAACATCCGTGTGCGGATGGTACACATCCGTGTGCGGATGTTTCACCTTTCCGTACATTAAACAGATGAATCCTCCACACAGCAGCGCAGACAGCTCCCCTACTGCCAATGAGAAACCATCCAATGAATCAGGCGAAACATCTGAACCCCGCGTTTGGATGTTTCATCTATCCGTCCACTGAACAGATGAATCATCCGAACCTCAGCGCGGGAAGCTCGACAATCGGCAGTACCCCCACTACCAATGAGAAACCGTCCAATGAATCATCCATCTGAAAGGATTGGATGAATGGAAAAACCATCGGATGGTTAAAATCAGTCGTTTGTCCCATCACTACAGCAAACCCCATATAAAATCCCCGCTTTTACCCGGTCATATTGTTGTAATCCCCGCAAAATCCCCACATGGTCTTCAAATACTCGAAAACCGGATAATTTCTTGGAAGTTGCCAGATAATTACCCAAAAATTAACAACGATGACAGTTTTAGCATAGACTAACTACAGTAGGTAACCAGGTAACTACTGTAGTTAGTCTATGGTTTTAGTACCCTCAGCGCTTATTGTTAACCTAGAAATCCATTTTGGAGGAGTGGGAGGGGGGTTTAGTGTTCTCTTGGAGAAACCCCAAACTACCCCTGCGGGAGTGGGTGTATGCGAATAGCATTCCCACCCTAAAAAAATCCTTAATTTGGTAACGGTACACTGGTGACAGAGTTTTATTAACTATAATGCCAAACCGAGTAAGTCAAGTAGGTTTATTGTATACCTGGATGTACACTGCTTCACTATTTTTGTCGAAAAAGCAGCCGGTGATTGTGTCAGGTTGTTACACTCACTGAGCTCTATATGTTATATCATAGAGCTCATTGGGTACAATGGTGAGGCAAATTTCTCGTTCTTTGAACTATCCTAATTTGTTTTTTATTCCTTTAAGTGAATCTACTCATGAAAATCGCTGGAATAAAAGTAATAAAAGTTGGATCAAATTAGTTTTTCGTTTGATCTATGCGTCTAATCTTGTCGTGAAATATGATAAATTATGAGCAAATAAACAAATACAAGATTATTAATGTTCAAATCATAAGTAGGTATTTGTTTGAGTCACTTTGTCGACTCGTTTTATTTCAGCGAGTATTTCTTTGCCTCACCAAAATTTGGCAAAGAACGGCTCGCAATTTTGTTCATCAGTGTTTTCTCCAGTATTACCAATAGAACTCCTTGGAGTAAGTGAACAAAAATAATCTAGAATAAACTATTTTGTTGCAGTTAACTGGCATTTGATTATCTCTGTTATTTCTTAGTCATCGATTGATTTTTCAGGTTGTTTTCACCATATGTTTGTTTTCAAGTGGATGCCGGCTGCATCTGAACGGCTCCGTGTCAAGCCCGGCCGTGTTATGAGCGGCCAAATCGACCAAGACGCAAATTAAAATGAATTTTGTTGAGTATAGGGACTCACTTCGTTCATCCAGTTATATATTTATATCATGTTAAACGGTTTTAAAAGCATATTTTACACATTTTATTGGCCAAGCAACACATTCGTATCGAAAAAAGTGGTTTTTGACATAAAAGTGCATACTAGCCCTTAAAGGGCTAATGTAGGTGCTTTATTTTAAATTATTAATAATTTCGATGCAACGGAGGGTCGTAAAAGGGTGGTTTAAAATTGTGTTAAGTGGAATGTTGCGAGGAATCCGATAGTTTAATTAGATTTTCAATCTGACCCACGCTAACGGAGTTACATTTTTTAATCAATTTCAAAGGGCCACTAGTGGATAGGCTAGTTAAACGAACTTGGCCTAAAATCAAAGAAATAAATTCGTGTGCCAAATTTGATAGTAATAGCCTAAAGTGTTCTTGAGTTATTCACCAAGACAACAAAAATTAAATGAATTTTGTTGACTCACTTCGTTTATCCAATTATTTTGCAAATTGTTTATGTTGTCCCGAAATGCTAAAAACCTAAACAATTTAAAAAAATTAAAGTTTAGTAAAACAAGGGAAAAACTATTTCAGAACAAATTTTATTCGCATACCATATCCAAGCGATATGTTTAATTTGATTTGTGAAAGAGCTAATAAATCCTATATCCTATATATCCTAACCTATACTCTATTATGAGTAATAAGGTTTGCTTACTTGCGCCGTGCGTGCTTGCTTGCTCGCAAATCTGATCCCGATAACGGCTCCAACGATTTCCTTCAAATGTTGGAAATAACTAATTTCTGGGATAAAAATAAGTTATAGATAGGTCTCATCCCCAGGAAAAATCAAATAATGTGAAAAAAACGAAAGTGAAAAGTTACAAAAATTAACATTAGGTTTATGGAGTTTAAAATCATTAAACTAAATGAAAATATTTTAATGCGTGCACTCATTAACACGCTCCTCCATCGCACAGTAGGAAACTTATACATCCTTATACTTGCTCCATCCGGTTGTAATGAAACTTATATATTTATTATCTTGAATAATTAAATAAATAAATAAATAACTTTTTTGTCGTTGGGCATTAAAAATAATACATGACAATAGTTAATAGAATTGAAGAACTGAGGATTCTAACAAAGTAAACAACTTACAGATCAGACAGTTAACAGAGTTATAAAAATATAAAATATAATTAGCTACACAAATTGGAACATGACAAAATTAGTAAGTGTAATTTTTTTGGTAGAAACAAATTTTAAGCGAGAAAAATGTTGGAAATGAGTTGAAAACAACTTTTATTTGAAACATTTGTTTTTACAGTCTTGAGTTTTCTCATATTTAAGGGTATTTAGTAAAAAAATTAATTCGTAATATATTATTTTTTCACATCAGGATAAAAATTAGGAAACAAAATAGATATAGGGCCTATATTAAATAATTCGTATTACTATTAAGGGGTCAGTTCATGAAAAAATGAAAAATCATTAATAATTAGCCTAAAATATTGAAACTATTCTTGGATATTACATGTAATCATAGAAACAAAAAAATGGGTTGGAATTTTGGAATTTTTTTTCACCCGAGGGGGGGTGAATTTTCACGCTTTACCATGGTTTACTATATCCTATACAGATTAAAATCCATAAATAATAATTAAGTACTTTTTTTTCTTAAAGTATGCTCTATGATCTGTAGGATGGGTTTGGTTTCAATACAATAATTAATGGTCCCATAAATTTTTAAATGTTTTAACTAGGTTTTACGTAGAAAATTTAAATAAATAAATTATTAAAAATATGTTCTGTTAGTTTTTCCTTCAAATCCATCCTACAGATCATAGAATTAAACAAGCTGAACAAAATAAACCAAAAATCATCACTCTATCTCTTCTAGAAGCTGAGCTGTGTAATTTCTAAGGTAAAAAATACATTTTTCGGGAATCAGCTGGTGGCCTTTGCTTGAAAGCAGCTGTCATGCCCCCACTCTTCCAAAATAAATAGACAGTCAATATAATAAACTAATATACGATTACATATAATTTGTACTTTATGAAATAACTAGGTTTTAGTTAGATTGTATTGCTAAAATACTTAAAACAATCCAATGACTTATAAGGTAGAAAAAATCACCATGAATTATTAACTTTATTTTTTTCAAAGGGAAAAAATCGTTCGGTCTTATATTTTATATTTTTATATTCGGAATTAAATGTAGAACCAAAATATATAAAAATATAATTTTGAAAAAAAAATTTGCCGTTTTTTTGCGTGAACTCCCCCCCCCCTTAAGGAAGTTATGGGTCTTAAAAGTAGAGATTTTGTCAAATGGTGGGAGAAGGTCAGTATGAAAACCGTTTGACCGATTTCAATGAAAATTTGCAAGGGTAAACGTGCGCTTTTGATATCGCCACCGTCACGCCGCCGTCGCGTCGCGTTGCTGTCCTGCGCCTGAAACAACGTTTATTCCATGATATCCTATTTTTCTTAATTTTGTAACTATCTTATAATAAAAAATGTGTTTTCTTCTGAAGGAAGGTAAAGCTGTGTGACTTGGTTTAACAAAGTACTATTTTATTGAGTGGAGTACACTTCCTGTACTACTATATTACGTTCCACACACTTTTCAGAGTGTAAAGATAATTTATAGGAAACCCGGTGTAAGCTTAATTAATAATTAAATCGAACTCACTAAAATTTCTTACTCATTATTTACCATGATTATTTCCGGTCTACCGTCACACCCGGGCCTTAAAGAACAATAGGTCAATTTATACGAAAAGAAAACACTTTTTTCTGTCTGATGCAAGTAGACTTTGTAGGCAGCCCTTCAAAACAGACCAATTTAAATTGGTAGCCTTAGAAGACGATTAAAAACAACGCATAACATTAGAAATTGAATTGCCATATGGCATATACTGTGAGTTCTTCTCTATAATACTTGGTGAAAGAAAAAAACATATTTCTTAAATGTGGGCCTACCCACATAATTCATTGAATATATTTAACATACAATAATTGAAATGTTGGGTGCCTAATGTTCGTCCTCTTACAAGAAGCATGAACGTTGGCCCATAATGAAGTTAAAATCAACAGGCTTTATAACGTCACTTATAACAGATCTTTTATAAAAAAGCAATGTAATGGGCTTTCGTCTATAATATAGTTCAAAACATTATAGGCTTTAAAGTTACTTATAAAATACAGTTGAAAAAGGTGATTTATATCGCATGGCATGTGTTAATAAAGACCAAATGACTTATAGTTAAGCTTTCAAGGTCAAGTATGTACAGTAGGTTATGCATGTATTCGTCATCCCACAGAGAAAAATTACAATAGGAACTACAGAATTCATTTATCTGTGGTTATTCTTACGTTGTACAGTATAACCAGGCTAAAGTAATTATACTCTCTTATATTACGTAAAAATATTGCAACCCTTAAAAAATATTCTGTGGAGATTGTCAATTTATTGCAAAATATTTGAGTGCCGATGTCGCTGCTTCATATAAAAACACAAAATAATAACAATGGTAACGTCTGAAGTTCGATTGGTTATCTAATTTGTAAGTTGTTCACCAGAAACGCACCGTAAATCGGAGAAAGAAAGCGCGCTTTACGTTCTAAACTATAGGCTGTGTTTGATTACAAAAGCAAACCCTTCAGGATTTGCTGAGGAGGGTGGGCGGCTAGACCGAATGCTGTCCATACCTTTGTTCTGAAGGGAGTTGGGGTGAAATGCCGCGGAAGAGCTCGCTGGACTTCAGACATCCCCATCCCGCACCTCCTCTCTTTCGATGCTAATGGGGTTTTAACTGCCAGCCTGGTCTAACTAATGTGTGGTAGAAAGTTAGTAGGAATTATCTGACGTACTTAGGCCTACTCCTTTTAGAGGGAGGCTATGTGCTAAGACCCGGCGGTGTTGACCATAGAGAAAATAACTGCACACAACTTGTTAACGTGTCTTTATCATTGCTAACTAATTAGCTGATTGATGTTTTTTGAATTTTTTTTATATCTTTAAAAGTGTTACACTACCTTAAAAGTGTTTATTTTCACCAAGGGAAACCAGTTTTTGAATCCCTAATGGAAAACTATCAAACTCGTTATACTAAAAAAGTATGTATTTACAAATATTTGTAATATGTTCAAAACTTTATACCATAAATATTTTTCTTTATTGGAACCGGCAAATATTTTCCTAGACACTTAAAAAGATAAACTGAAATGAAAACATCAAAATTCCAATAATAATAAATTTTATATAGTAACCAATAAAGTAATTTGTATACATTATTAAGAACTGTATTTTAATTTATATTTACTTTACAGTAGTTCACTAAATTACCATATTTTATTCTTTACAGCTGATTTGTTATGTCAAAATTAAAATCTTTGTTTATTTTTTGTTTTGATTTTGTACATAATTTATTTCTGGTTCAACGTATTTACATTAGTACCTGGGGGGGCCGATCTTTGCACGGGGGAAGGCCAGTCAGTTTGTTTAGATGGCTTGGAGTAATATTTCACCACTTCCCCCTACTGATAATCAAATTTGAATAACTCATTTGCCTCTTTTCTTCATTTTTAAGGTCGCTCCAGTTGTTATTTATAGCTCAATGTCCCTTTGATTTATTTTACTACTCTATTTATGTAATATTCACTCAAATATTTTAATCTCTGCTCTCAGGAAACCACATGTTAATAATCATATACAATTAAACATGAGTATTACTTTGACAGTTCCCTGGTTGATTATGAACAGCTGTTACAATTCTTTTGTTTTGATTTGAAACTCCGTAAGCCCAATGTTAATTTTTGTTAACTTTTCATTTTAGTTTTTTTTACATTATTTGATTTTTCCTGGGGATGAGGCCTGTCTAGAAATTATTTTTATCCCAGAAATTAGTTATTTCAAACATTTGAAGGAAATCGTTGGAGCCGTTTTTGAGATCCGTGTCGCAAGCAAGCAAACCTTACTCATATTAGAGTATAGGATACACAGAATTATAAATTAAGCAGGAAGGAAAACATTAATAATAACATAGTAGGTTCGCCCTAATCGCAGAGACACCTTGAATCTATTTTGAAAACAAAAATGAAAACTAAAATGATAAAATGTTTCTTTTGAAACAAAGAGAAGAAAATGGTTTAAACTAAAACAAACTCAATAAAAACAAGGTTTAAATGTTTGGCAAAATATCTTGGTACAATCTAGGTTACAGACTTCTGTTTAATAGTTGCAATCCAATTCCAAAATGTTTAGCCCACGGTGTATTAGCAGACGGTGTGAAAACTTTGTTGTAACCTTCTTGAGGCATTCCGTTATAAAGTCAACTCCAAGTTCCCGATGTAATTAGGTTGCAGTTCACGACAAAATTATAGTAACCTAACCTAACCTAACCTAACTCCGCAGAGCGCTGTATGGTGGCTGTTCGTTGTGCAACATAATTACGAATAAAGGGATTAGTATAAGTAAATAAAAGTCAAACCTAAAAAAGTAAACAACAAAAGTTAGATTTAACCCCGAACAAATTAAAGTAATCTTTAAAAAACATTTCAGATCTCAAAAAGTAAACATCAAAAGTGAGATTAGAACACGGGACCGCACGATGTTGGATCTTACACCGTATCCATTGGGCTACCGAGGCTTGCCGTATAATCAGAAAGTTACAATGCATCAGGAAGTGAGCAACGATTATAATTTCATCCGATAAAACAAACAAACAATCGGTGGTTCTGGTCGTTCTGTTTCATCTTGGCGTGACGTCATTATCGCCTTACCGAGAATACCATATTTTGCCCACCGGCTCCCCATTGGGTACCCGGCAGAAGTCGATGACGTCACTGATTGTTTTTTTATGAGCTCGACATTACCTGTGACGTCACTAGCAGCGGAACGTGTTTCGTTTTTAGAGTCGTCTGCGTTATGTTAAACCTATTTACTAAATGGATTTGCGTGAGCAAAATAACAAATAACTAGGTTACAGTTCACGACAAAATATAGTAACCTAACATAACTCCGCAGAGCACTGTATGGTGGCTGTTCGTTTTGCAACATAATTAAAAATAAATTAATTAGTATAAATAAATTAAAGTAAAATTAAACATGAATTTCAGACCTGAAAAAGTAAACAACAAAAGTAAGATTTATCACCGAACAAATTAAAGAAAATTTCAGATCTCCAAAGTATAGATCAAAAGTGAGATTTGAACACGGGACCGCCTGATCGAGAATCTCTGACCATATCATAGATTAAACATACGCCTTAGTAGATAGTTCATCGGCAAACTATCAGATGAAGACGGCCAAAAAGGGTGAACGGTGGCGCGCTCGATCGGGGTTTTCTAGTACTAGCGCTCCGGCGGCATCAGTGTAGTGGCGCTACCTCGTGGTCACGTGAGGAACCAACGATAAGCGGGGGAAGAAGGCATTCGTGTGAGAGAGAGAGAGCGGGAGTAATTGTGGGAGAGAGAGGGCGGGAGAGAGAACGGCCGGAGCCAACGTAGGCCCCGGAAAGGCACTGCCAACACCGCCGGCACCGTTGCTCGCAGCGCGTCTGCCAGCCCAGCCTTTGCTTTCCCATCGCCATCGTCAAATTAAACCGGCTTCTCCCTTGTGACGTTTTCCACGAAAATGGTCTTACTGCTATATACAGATTACGAAAGAAACGCGCTGTAAGAAAAAGGTAAGTTAAAAGGTGTATGGTACTTATAACCATTTCAATACCATTTCAATATTCAATACCAACGACTCAGATAATAACAGACAATATTTCCTTATTGAAATCCTACTTCATACTTTTCCCAGTTTATGTATTTTTTTATTTTAGCAAATTTTCCGTATCGGGAAGAAAAAAAACCCGTAGGTTTCATGGTAAGACTTAAGCCCGAGACCATGACAACTTTTTGTTTTGAGGTCCCCAGATGCCATTTGTACAAATTGAAATATATACTAGCTGTTTCCTGCGGCTTCGCTCGCGAAACATTCTAACATATTATTTGAAATATTAACCTGCCCAGCAGACTATCACTATCAAATCTTTATTTATATTTTACCATATGACGTCCTTAGCAGTAACTGACAAATATTTTAACATACAGCTGGTAACATTATAAATTATATCCTCCCAAAAGAATTGCATTGTATCTTACAGAGCCCGTGGGGTGAAGCCCTACTGTTGGATGTAGACATTATCAGGTCTATATGTTGAAATCTAAAAGTTACAATCCATCAGGCAGTGAGCAACGATTATAAATTCATTCGACAACACAATCGGTTGATGAAATTGTTTGATATCGTAACAATCGTAACAAACGATAACCTCATCTCAGCGAAGGCGAAAAAGAGCTCACCTACTGAAATAGTAGGGTTTGTTTAATACTAAATATATATTTAACAACAATATCCCCTCCCCAACACTCCCCCCCCCCATTATATTGTGGTATAAAAGGCGAGTTTGTATCAATGGTTGAATCAGTCTAGTCATGGCACCAAGAGACATCATCTTTCCTCATCCGCGAGAGGTAATTCTAATGTTAAAAAACATTATGTTAGAAGATGAAGATGAAAATGAAGATGCGGTGTTGGAAGATGAAGAAGTTGATTCCGTAGAGATGGAAGCCGTGAGTTGGATGGAACAATTGGAGAGTGATGAGGATATCTCTAGTGTAGCGGATGACGTGGAGGAAAACTCGAATTCGGACGATGCGGAGTGTTACCAACAGTCACTCTGTTTGGAACACATGGAGGCAACTCCGAGCGGTAGTAGGACGCTTTTTGAGGGTACCTACGTCACTAGCTTTCTCCCCCGTCGCTTATTTCCGTTTGATGAGTCGGATTTGTCAGATGAGTCTGATTAGTTTTCTTCGTTAACCTTCCAACTACAAATACAGAGCGGAGAATAGATCAGTTTGTAGTCAAAGTGAGAACTACTTACTGCTCTATTCCCCGTTCTGGAAATATCTTCAGATGACCTGGACCTATATCAGGACTTGGAAAAAACTTCTTTTGATACAATAATTATTACTAAATCAAACATATGCTCCAAGAGGGGGGTACTCTAATGGTGGGGGTAAGCAGGTATTTAAGCATGCACTTTGGAATACACGTATTAGTCAGCTATGGATTCGCAAGCAAGCACATCCAACTCCAGATCTGTCTACAATCAGAGAAACGCTGAACACTCAAAGAAATGGAGAGTGAATATTAACACTGGATATGAGAGATTACAAAGTGTAATCCCATTCGCCAATCCTCGAGATGCAAAAATAACCGTTTTATATAAGGCCATGGAATATATCAAAAGTTTACAGTTAAAACTCCAAGAACCGCTGTCAGCTCCCTCAATTGATCAAAAACAGTTGGAATCATGTCCTCTGACTGAAGATGAAAAACTCCAAGAACCGCTGTCAGCTCCCTCAATCGATCAAAAACTGTTCGAATCATGTCCTCTGACTGAAGATGACTTGGCGGTTCAACATTTCTTTGCTGAAGAACCCTCATACAAACAACTTTTTGAAGATCAGGATAATTAAAAGAAAACTTAAAGATCTGTTAAATAATACAAAGCGGGAAATAGATCAGTTTGTGGTCTAAGTGAGAATCACTTACTGCTCTATTCCCCGTTTTGGCAACATGTTCAAACGACCTTGACCCACTTTGGGGACTTGAAAACATCTTGGTTTGATGCAAAATGTACTTCCTGCGTAAAATTTGGCATTTCTTCACTAACACATATATACGGCATGTATACCTCCCACCACTATTCTTAATCGGGTATAAATAGAGGTGCATTTTGGAGTGATATTAGTAGCTGGTTAGCCTTTGAGTAAGACACAGTTATAATATGTATCGGTGCGATATTTGTAAAGCCTCATTTAGAGATGATTGGCTTTTAGCCATTCATAAAGAACTAAAACATAATCCCAACACAAATACAAAAGAAGAACAAAATGAACAAGAATTAGATTCAATCGATCATCAATTAGCACAACATCAATTTGCAAACCTAAATCAAAAAGAACAAAATGAAGCTTTAAGACCGAGTGTCATACATTATGCACAATCAACGCCATCAACATCGACTTCTACGCCTGCTATGTCTACACTTCACCATCCGTCAACATCAACACCATCGACTTCTACGCCTGCTATGTCTACACTTCACCATCCTTCAACATCAACACCATCAACATCGACTTCAACGCCTGCTATGTCTACACTTCACCGTCCTTCAACATCAACAGCTGCTATGTCTACACTTCACCGACCCTCAACATCAACAGCAGTAGATGTGGAACTACACGCTCAAGCACTACCTGGTAAAGTAGTAACACATTTTAAAATTGACAACGTAAAATTACAACTTGAAAACTTTTTACATAACGCCAAAGAATTAGTAACCAAAACACTAAAGAATAAAAAAGATTAAATTTTATCAAATTTGGACTGTTGCTAGATGCCATATTCACTAACATTCAAAATGAAACATCGCCAAGAGGTTTCATGACAAAAAACCGAACCATCATGGCTGCGTCAGATATTGAAAAGATTGTAACAGAATGTTTTGAGGAACTTTTGACGAAACTACAAGAGCATGAAGGAAGAGGATCTGGATGGACTTTATTACGTATAACAAGTCTGGATGTTAGAGTTCATAAACACGGTTATGGAATGAGAGAAAGTAGTTATATTCCTCTTCCGAAAAAAGTAAGTGATACAAAATCCTGTATTAATGTGCAAAATGAAGATAACGAATGTTTTAAATATGCCATGTTGACCAAATATGTAACAGACAATCCGATAAGACCAAGTCACAAATATGAAGAAGTACAACATAAGTATAATTTCCAGGGAATGACTTACCCTGTTGCAATTACTGATATATCAAAATTTGAAAAGCAAAATCCGCCAGCTTCTGTCAACATTTTCGGCTTAGATTCGTCAAACAATGCATACCCCTTGCGCATAACACCTATTGAGCGCAGAAATCATACGGATTTGCTATTGATCACTAAAGGGGACATATCCCACTATGTCTACATAAAAAACTTTGGAGCTCATTTTTCTAAACAAATATCAAAAAAACACGGAGAGAAAACCATTTGTAACAGATGTTTTTGTCATGTAGGCAAACCATTAAGAAGGGGAGGTTCAGAATGGTTAGTAGAACATCAAAGGTTATGTAGTGGAAACTATGAGGTTAGAATTAAATTACCACATCCCAGCAGAGCGCAGATAAAGTTTGATAAAGTAAATCACCAATACCCTTTTTTTATTTGTTGTGTACGCGGATTTCGAAGCATCCTTACTTCCAATTGAACAACAAGAAGAGGATATCACAAAAAGAAGCAAATATCAAAAACACGCACCAAACAGTTATTGTATACTAACAAAATCCACGCTGTCTGAAGAACATCTTCAAGAATTTGGACTATCATCTGCTCCGAAGATTTATCGCGGTGAACAAGCAGCGAAACACTTTGTAGATGATCTGTATGACATTGCCTCCAAGGTGGAAGAAATCTACAAAATTAAAATACCGATGCAACCTATGGAAGAACATCAACTTCAACATCACAATTTAGTAACAACATGTTATCTGTGTAATAACCTATTTACATGTGACGGCCCAAAATCCCTAGACTGTTAAAAGCCATTAATACGACACTGTAATTAAATAATTAAAGTTTACCTTCCTAATAATTAAATTTCTACCGTCACTAAAATCTATAATTAGAAAGAGGAACGGTGCTCTTAACATTAATTTCATTATTTCATTTTGAAGAGTTGGCTGGTACAAAATTTAAAATAAACCACCAGACGCTAGGATATTTGCTCCAAGCTAATCTCAGCTTAGACGCTCCCACGGGCCCGGCCGGGCGTTGATATCAGCAAGAATGCGCAGCATCAGCAACTTGACGCTCTGCATTGGCCTCAGTGCACGATTCCCGTGCCTCTTAGTTTGAGTAACGGCGTGAGTGATCGTTTGGCTGCAGCACTTGTCAATGAAGTGTTCCCGTGACGTCACGTGCGAAAATGTTTCTGATTGGCTGGCTTGGTTCAGCGTTGGGGAAGAAGACAAGAGCCGCGCCCCAGTCCCTAAGATGTAACGATGTAATTAACACGCGTCACGCCGCCTCTCCCTGTTAATTTAATAATTGGCATTGTCTTTCTAAATTTAATGTAACCTTAATTATTGTATTTTAACCGCGGATATACCTATTGTTAACGACGTTCAAATTGTTTTAAATCAGAAGTTGTAAAGTTGATTGTAAAGTTTAATAAATAGTAATTTTGTTTTCCAACCGGCATTATTATATTATTTTAATACCCGAAATATTGGCCTTTTTACAATTGGTGTCAGGTGGGTGTTGTGTTGCGAGAATACACTCTGAAGAATCCCACGGACGGAGAATGGATTTTGGTAAGTAAATTTATTTTAATTAATTGGTGCAATCTTGTTTAGTTTTATATATGTCGTTTTAGCAGTAGGTAACCGTTTAATCTTGTAAAGCAATAAATTAAACTCATTTTAGCGCAACTCCCGTAAAGAAATATGCATTTTTCGAATTATTAGAGAATTTTAAAGTAATTAGATTAATTTGAATAAATCCTCAAGTCGCCATTAGCCTCTTTGTGAGAGGAACAGATAGCGTCGGTTCCCCCTCCTTCGTCACTTTGCATTAATCGTGTGTGACGCCAAATCGAGATGGCATGGAACTGTTATGAGAATGTATGAGAATGTCATTGTTTGAGAAGACATAGTAAATCGAAATTTTTGGGCTATCAGTGTTTCTTTTAAGCTCTAGCGATAATAGATATTGATAAATAATAAAGGTAGAGATGATTTTAAGTACTACCTGTGACTAAGGAGGTCTGATTTAAAAGTAAAGTGACTTGAAATATTAATTGTGGAAGGAAGCTTGGAGCCGCCATTTGCAATCTTAGCAAGGCGTCTCTGTTGCGTTCGGATTAATCCCCCATATTTGATTTGCCGATTTGCCACTTCAGTTTGATTGAAGTGCAAATAAGCGAGTTTAATTGCAACTCATCGGGGAACAGGGAGAGGACGACATTAAAATGAAATTATAACTTATTTGGGAATTAAATTGAAGAAATATTATATTGTAATTAATCCGAATTGTCCGAAGCAAGACTTGGGCGACAATTATCGTAACAAGGCTGTGGCATATAGAGTCGTGTCGCCACGCCGTGATTCACAAGGCAGTGGTGTTTGCCGTGTTTGTAAACAGATGTCTGTATAGATTAATCTAAACAGAGTCCCACACTTGTTGCTGTTAGTAGATGAGATAGTTATTTCTGAAGCAAGTTATATTTGTATTTAGTGGCTTAAAATTGTTTTGTTCAAGAACGAGTGTTGTAGGATTTATTAATTACATTAACCTTAGAATAAATGCTTTCTAAATTAATCTAACTTTATTTGCATGTGTGATTAACCTTGGGTTATATATTAAGTAGTAAATTTATAAATGCATTGGAAAAAATCTGGGCGTCATTGGAAATAGGCCAATAATTTAAAATCAAGTGATTGAAAAAAAAATTATTGTTACAAATTAATAAAAATTAATGATCTGACACTTATAAACTGTGTCAATTTTCTGGCCTATCTTCATTGTCAGGACAAAGGATACCACTGCATTTTATTTACCAAAGAAATTAAGTAAATCAGAACTTTGACAATTTTTGACGAAACAAAGCGTTAGTAGTGGGGAAATAGGAGTTCTGTGACATTTCATTGAAATTAATCGGGACTTATAAATAATCGACGTGAACCACCATAGTAGTGGGGAAATGGGCGTTTGACAATAATTTTCGAAATTTATTGTGTATTTCGAGCTACGGACTTAGCCGGATTTTCAAAATTTCACTGAATACTACAAACGACTTGTGATTTTTGTTTGAAATTATTTTGGTGATTTTAATTGAATAATTCACTGTGTTGGGACTTAGAGTAATCGCGTTCTGGGGTTAAGGTTTATTTTAATGAACTTTAAGTTGGGACTTTAAATTATTTTTGAAATTTCCTTTAGAAACAAAACAACGTGTGGACTTAGGCGTGTGAGCCTCTGATGACTGCTTCAGTAAAGTATTGGAAATTATAAATGGGACTGGGCGAATTTTAATTATTTCAGTAGCTCTCATCAGTATGGGGTTATTGAGGGTTCTACACCGGTGAATCCAGTAATTTGAGTGTTGAGAGAATTAATGGGCAGTAACCTTCGGTAACGGTTGTGAAGGGGTAATAAATAAATTATTTAACCTTTTGTTTGCAGTTTTGAAAAAAAGGCTGTTTTGCTCTCCCTCAAAATTATGTGAGACAAAATAGCATAGAGGTGAAAATCAAATCGCAGTTGGTTGCTGTATTGGTGTTTTGGAACTGAGCTATACTGTGCTCATTGTTTAGTTCTGGTTCCTGGTTTTGGGCCAACTGAACATGACAGTCAGTAGAACAGTGGTGCTGTTTGTTTGTGGTACTGGACTTTGTATTTTTTTATGTAAGTTAATCAGCAACGTGAAGATATTTAGTACATCTCTTTGTGTGTGATTGAATTTAGTTAACAGCCATAAAAGGAGTAGGTGAAAAAAAGAGTAATTCAAATGGGAACTAATAAAGCTTTGAGTTGAAGCCAGTAAATTGTGATGCGTATTTGTGTTCAGTTTTAGGATCTGCAGATAGCTTTAAATACTGTTGCAGATCGGTGCTTCGTAAACAATGATCGCATTTCTTTTTACAGTTTGGAATCGTGAGTGTCAAATTGCCTAATTTGATAGGTTGAGAAATTTAATTTTGTTTTTTTTTTGCATGCAGTCTGTCCATTAAATTGTATGGCTGCATCTGTTTTATTATCAGTACTCCGAACATGGACAGACATTATTTGCCGATGTATTATTTAAAGTGTCTAATACTTTACCCCCTCATCTGGGACTGAGCATTGTGAAGCCAGAGCTCCCATTTGCGGTGTGATGAATTAAATAATGAACCAGAGATTAGGAGTAAATACGATGATTTATGATTTAGTCCATTTACACTTAATTCAAAATTTACAAAAGGAGTCCAGTTAGCTTCCCTTATATTTAAAATATAAGGCTGGTGAAGTTAGTGATAACTGATTCTTCGTAGGAAATTTGTTGTTTTTAATGGTTTGTGCTCTAACTTGTGATAACACGTGTTCACTGGATAACCTGTTTTGTTTGTTGTACAGGAAAGTTCTAATTCTAGGCCATTCTTGTGCTGTCCCTGTGGATTGGGACACCGGAGGGTCGTCCTCGCTGTGGAGTTGCCGAGCAAGTGCATTCGTAACCATTACTGAATGGATTATGCTGATGTGGAAAAGTGTTATCACCTAAGTATACTGATGTACTAGTGTTTAGGAATCACATTATGGTTATTTGTTTTTTTTAAATAGAATTTCAAAATGTGTGCTCTGCTCCGGGAATATCTTGCTAACTCATGCTATTCTTGGCCAGACCGTGAAGAGAACGAAGATTTAATAAAAGCAAACGGGAATGGGGAGTAAATTGTGTTTTGCTTGTGCTATGGCAAGCTGTTCGGTAGAAAGCCCAGCCTGTGCAGCGCAATTCGCCTGTACAGCTGACAAAGCGGAGGTTGATGGTTGTGTGTTTACTAAAGGGTTGGTACGAGTAAACCAGCCGATGGTCTTCTGGGCCTGTTTTGTAGTCTATTTGAGTTTTGTTTTGGGGGGAATGCCCCATTGAAATTATGACGTTGAATGGGCTTCCCTCAAGAAAAAAACTTGGGTCCTGGTTTTTGATTTGTGATCAATGTTTAACGTGATGTGTTTGACCCGTATAGAGGGGTTGTTATTAATGATGAGTTCAATACTGCCTGCCCATGCAAACGGCAGTAGTACACTCATTTCGGACCGGAATGTGAAGTTGTGATTTCTGACTTTTCTAAGTCAAATGCTCTCTGTTGAGGAGACTGAAGTTATCGGTGTGATTCGATCACTGGCGGATCGGGTGCCTGCCCGATTTATCGGCAGCTCCTTGTATTCCAGCGTTTGTGGAAAAATGGTTTTTTTCCGAGGTTGAGGGGTGCATAGTGCTTCAGAGCCCTGTAAGGTAACTCTGAACTGTTATGAGAATGGCGAAAAGATCAACCTGACCACCATGAAGTTGAGTGGAGTTGGAGTGATCTCCGAGGTGTAATAACATGCGACGTTATTAGTGATGAGTTTAAGGTGCCTGCCCGTATACACGGCAGCAACACTCATGTCGGTCAGATGAGTAAAGTTTTGTTCTTGATTTGAGGTCGATGCTCTCTGACGAAGAGACCAAGTTGATGAATATTGATGTGAGTGCCACCTTGAAGGTCCTGCAGGGACTAGGTGATCAGCTTGGCACCTAAGCGTAAAGGGGTATTCTTTGGAGAGTACTTTCCAGCACCTTAGAGTCCATTATGCTGGCGCCCGCATGGTTGAGTAGGACATGTGGGGTGGCCGTTCGGTTATTGTGATAATCACAGTTGTCTTTGTAGGTTTGAGATGGAGAGTTCGAGTTGCCGACCTGCTCCGTGTCACCCTGGGAGGCCGTGTACAGCGCCCGCAGGCTGCACAGACAGAGTCTCCACTCCAGAGTCACGGGGAGGTAGTACCTCGTGCTGAGCCAGTAATAGAGACTACGCGGGACACAGGACACAATTCCACGAGCACAGCTAGTGTCGAGCTGACTGCGCGGTAAACTGTGACGAGGAGTGAGTTACGGGCCCGGAACGCTTTGAGTAAGTGATGTATAATTAAGAAACATAGACTTTCGACCACGATCAAGAAGTCGCGTACTACGCTGTGAAGAAGCGAGTACCCTGGACTTGTCTCCGCAAGGACGTGATGGCGAAATGACTGGGGATCCCCCTCTGATTGTTGTGCGATTGCCTATTTGTGTATTATGTATTTGTATATGTATGTGTAGCGTTAATGATCTTTACATACCGGTATGTTTTGTTGTGTGTTTCAAAGAATGGTGTAATATTTGTGGGCTGGTAATGGCAACTATTTTTTCTTAATTATTATTCGAAGCGATCCAACTAACGGTAGTAGTATATCCCAAGAAGGGTAAAGGATTCACTGGCCCAACTGGTGTCCACAGGAAGGTAATGTGCACACTTCCCACCCCCTAATAGCCCCCTTCCCTTCAACTCCCTGACTGGACTGTAGGCACCAGGGAGCCAGCCTGAATGAGTTTTCAAAATTTAAAAGGAACAATTTACAAATAGTTAGTGTACAGTCAGTCAAGAGTACGACAGAAAATGCCTTGCTGAGGGATTTTCCGGACCTTGTTAGCAAGACAGTGTTGTGTCGCTACCAGGCCTACTGAACGTGAGGTTGTGTTAAAGATTAGTTAATAATTCTTTCTATCGTATTGATTATTCGATTGTATATTTGATTAATTATTGGTAATTTTCAAGCGTTTTTGAGGCTTTGGCCGATAGTGGGTGGAGTACCACCAGAATTTATGAACAATTATTGGATTGGTGAACAGTTTTTTTTTTATTCTTGGTGTCAATATGTTACTTGGCTATTTCGAAATGTGTATACGAGTTAATTAGTGTACACACTGTAGCTTGGGAAAGGGTGTGTTAGGTTAGAAGTACATTTTCTTTTGCTAATTTTTGACCTTACGTTGGAAGATCCGTTACTACCGAAGGGGTGACAGAGTGTTAAACCGGCCCCAAGTGAAAACCCGTGCGGCTTCACCATAGCGGGCAAGTAGCGTTCTAAAATTGCCATAAAAGTGCTGAACTCAATTACCCTCTGTCGAATTTTGAAATATAATAATTCATACCCTGTGCAGATACTAAGAAAAATTGACCAATTGGTTTTAAATACACATAATTAAACTCAGTGACGTATCTTCTAGCGATGGCAAGGTAGATTTTTGTTTTTGGAGACGACTGTAATACTCTTGTCATAGAGAGAGGGTGGGTTAATGCCCTCTAGTAAATATTTTCACTTCACCTTTAGCTGTGTGAAGCTATGGATAAATTCATGAGCAATGTATTCTGTAATGTTGTAATGGTCTGTTTAGATGGGAATGTGTGTTGTGTTTTTGTGTTTAAGTTTAGGTAACTTTTGTACCTGTGAAATGAGATATTTTAGTTTTTTTTTGTGTTGTTTTGTTTGTTTAACTTTGACTTTTGAGATGTTTTGATTGGGATATTTTTGAGATATATTTTGTAAAGGGAGAGGCTAATGCGGACCGGCGACAATTCGAGTTTTTTTTCTTCGTAAAAAAAATAACGTTGAAGTTAAATAATTTTGTTTTATTTGCGGAGACAGTTGAGGTTAGCTGTCCGGAGTTAGAAGTTTCCTGATCACAGACCTACGGGAGACGGATGTGTACTCTCCTAACATTGAGAGAAGTTGGACTTGGCAATCTGCTGTTACCTCATGCTGGGGACAGCATGGTCTAAGGGTGAGGGGGGTGTGACGGCCCAAAATCCCTAGACTGTTAAAAGCCATTAATACGACACTGTAATTAAATAATTAAAGTTTACCTTCCTAATAATTAAATTTCTACCGTCACTAAAATCTATAATTAGAAAGAGGAACGGTGCTCTTAACATTAATTTCATTATTTCATTTTGAAGAGTTGGCTGGTACAAAATATAAAATAAACCACCAGACGCTAGGATATTTGCTCCAAGCTAATCTCAGCTTAGACGCTCCCACGGGTCCGGCCGGGCGTTGATATCAGCAAGAATGCGCAGCATCAGCAACTTGACGCTCTGCATTGGCCTCAGTGCACGATTCCCGTACCTCTTAGTTTGAGTAACGGCGTGAGTGATCGTTTGGCTGCAGCACTTGTCAATGAAGTGTTCCCGTGACGTCACGTGCGAAAATGTTTCTGATTGGCTGGCTTGGTTCAGCGTTGGGGAAGAAGACAAGAGCCGCGCCCCAGTCCCTAAGATGTAACGATGTAATTAACACGCGTCGCGCTGCCTCTCCCTGTTAATTTATTAATTGGCATTGTCTTTCTAAATTTAATGTAACCTTAATTATTGTATTTTAACCGCGGATATACCTATTGTTAACGACGTTCAAATTGTTTTAAATCAGAAGTTGTAAAGTTGATTGTAAAGTTTAATAAATAGTAATTTTGTTTTCCAACCGGCATTATTATATTATTTTAATACCCGAAATATCGGCCTTTTTACATACACAAGATAACGTTAAAGTGCGTGACCACGACCATCTTACTGGAGCCTACAGAGGTGCAGCCTGTAATGCTTGCAACTTAAATTACAAAGTTCCATTTTTTATACCTGTTGTTCTACATAACCTTAGTGGTTATGACTCTCATTTCATAATCCCGGAGTTAGGAAGAGATGATGGAGCAATAGATGTCTTGGCAACAACAATGGAAAAATTTATAAGCTTCTCTAAAAAGGTTGGCAAAATAAAACTTAGGTTTATTGATTCGTTTAGATTTATGCCTTCTAGCCTAATGAAATTAACTGAGAATTTAAAAAGAGAAGATCTGATAGAAACAAGCAAAATTGTAGCCAGTAGTAAAATGGATCTGGTTCTTAGAAAAGGAGTCTTCCCCTACGATTACATCGATGGACTGCATAGATTTAATGAAACATCACTTCCTCCACCAGAACAATTTAACAACAAACTCAATGAATCGGAAATTTCACTTGAAGACTATCAACATGCATGTCGAGTATGGAACGAGTTGGATATGAAGACTTTGGGAGAATACTCAGACTTTTATGTAAAACTTGACGTGACTCTTCTCTGCGATGTTATGGAAGAATTCCGAAGAACCTGTTTTGCAGCATACGGTTTGGACCCTCTACATTCGTATACATCTCCAGGACTAGCTTGGCAAGCAATGCTAAAAGAAACAAAATGTAAACTCCAGCTGTTAACAGATATAGATATGGTTTTAATGGTTGAGTCGGGTGTTAGAGGTGGATTAACTCAAAGCGTGACGAGACATGTTAAAGCCAACAACAAATATCTACCTGACCATGATCAAGAGAAACCTTCAACGTACTTGGGATATTTCGACGCAAATAATCTGTATGGATGGGCCATGTCGAACCCACTTCCATTTGACAACTTTAAATGGGTTGATCCCGACTGTATTGGCGATATTTCACAAATTCCAAAACATGGAGATACCGGATATATTTTGCATTGCGACTTTAAATATCCAGAACATTTACACGATCTTCATTATGACCTTCCACTCCTTGCAATAACAGAAACTTCACCAACTGGAAAACACCTCAAATTAATGATGACCCTTAACAATAAACAACGATACGTAGCTCATTATTGGGTTGTTCAACAAGCTATGGAATTAGGTTTACGTCTTACTAAAATTAATAGAGCTGTGGAATTTTCCCAATCGTGCTGGTTGAAACCGTACATAGACTCGAATACTACCAGAAGAGCAGCCGCTACATCAGCCTTTCAAAAAGACTTTTTTAAATTAATGAACAATGCGATATTCGGTAAAACATTAGAAAACAAAAGAAGACATAAAAACGTTAAACTTGTTACAGATCCGAACAAACTACAGAAACTCGTACAACAGCCGAACTTTAATACATCTATAATTATTAATGAAATTCTTGTAGCTGTATCTATGAAGAAAACAAGTGTGAAGATGGATCGTCCTTTGTATATAGGAATGTCAATCCTGGATATCTCCAAGACTCATATGTACGATTTTCATTACAAAAAGATGGTCAACTTTTATGGACGGGAAAACATTGGCATCTCCTACATGGATACAGACGCTTTTATATATTGGATATTGGACGCTTTTACTAACGATATGTATGAAGATCTTCGGACATTTGATTACAAAAACGACTTTGACTTTTCCGACTATCCAAAAGATCATCCAAACTACGACATGACAGAAACAAAAAAGTGCTTGGCAAATTTGAAGATGAAGCCAATGGTGTTATACTTCAAGAAATTGTTGCACTAATGTCAAAATTATATTCTTTACAACTAAATGAAAACCAAGTCATTAAGAAAGCTAAAGGAGTAAAAAGTTTGTATTTAAAGAAGAATGTGCATTTTAATCACTATAATAAATGTTTATTTGAAGATCAAGATATAACAGCAAAATTCAACACAATCAGAAGTTTCAACCATCAGCTGTACAGCGTGACAGAAGTAAAAAAAGCTCTCTCTTCAAATGATGATAAACGACACATCCTTGCAGACAATATCCACACTCTACCATTCGGCCACTATTCCCTCAACCCTATTGATGAGTAACCCTTTCATCGTCCTACATCCCTTTTCCTTTTCCTTTCCGTATAAAAGGGGGAACACAGCAGTATTTTGCTGTGTTGCCCCTTTTATACATTAGTTTAGAATGACCTTGCCCTATATAAGCAGATTTATACAAAAGAATATTTAATACCATATCAGCTGTCTTCGTGAAACCATCATGTCAGACCTGAAGGAGAAGATTATTAATGAACTACACAAACCTGCAAGAATAAAGTTTCCAAGAAGAAATACTGTTATAAAAGGGATAAATGATCTATATCAACCGGATTTAATTGAAATGCGACCGCATAGCAGAATAAACAAAGGATTTAAATATATACTCACAATTATTAATTGTTTTACAAAAGTTGCAGACGTTTTGCCTCTAAAGGGCAAGACTGGTAAAAGCGTAACAGAAGCCATGGAAATAGCCATAAAAAGAGATAAAAACAAAATTAAACATTTACAAACTGATGATGGAACAGAATACTTTAATACAAACTTTGCACAGTTAATGAATAAATATAAAATAAATCATTATTCTACAAATTCAGAGAAAAAAGCAGCTATTGTAGAAAGATTCAATAGAATCTTAAAAGGAGCACTGTATAAACAATTTTCAAAAAGAGGTTCTTACGTATGGTATGATGTTTTACCACAATTAATAAATGATTATAACAACAGGTTTTATAGAACTATTGGTATGAAACCTAACAAAGTAAATAGAAGAAATGCAAAAGATGTATTAAAACGCATAAAGAAAAATACAAAGCCTAAAGTAGAAAAAATGCAGTCAAGAAAATTTAATGTAAGTGATAAAGTACGGATTAGTAAATATAAGGGAGTGTTTACCAAGAAATACCTTCCCAATTGTACGAATGAAGTTTTTACAGTGTATAAAGTGCAACCGACTGTACCTGAAACGTATATCTTAAAAGATAACAAAGGAGATTTGTTGCAAGGTGCATTTTATGGACATGAAATGTTAAAGTCAACAGTAGGTGATGTATATCTTGTTGAAAAAGTGTTACAAAGAAAAAAGGACGCAGTTAAAGTGCGGTGGTTAGGGTTTAACAAAACTGAAGATTCATGGATACCTATAAAGGACTTGGTGTAATACAAGCAACTCATTTCATCGTTAACCTTTGAGCACGATGGAGATTATTCACCATAAAGATCGATTCAATATTAATAACATAGATGATTTAACTGTGGATAACGTTAAAGTCAACAATGGTAAACACGGTAGTTTACTTCCAAACACTGTTCGATGTATAGTAAGTGGCCCCTCAAACTGTGGAAAGACCAATGTCGTCTTTAATTTGATCACTAATCCGCAGGGATTAAGGTTTAATAACCTATATATTTTTTCAAAGTCTCTACATCAACCAAAGTATAAATTGCTGGATAAAATCCTATCTGATGTGTCTGATGTTAATTTTTACAAATTTAACGCTAGTGATAGCATTATGCAACCAAACGAAGCGAAACCGTATTCTGTATTTATATTTGACGATGTATCTTGTGAAAATCAGGATACTATTAGAAACTACTTTGCCATGGGAAGACATAATAACATCGACAGCATATATATAGGACAAACTTATAGCAAAATCCCAAAACAACTTATCAGAGATAATGCAAATATTCTAATTTTATTCAAACAAGATGATACTAACCTAAAACATATATATAACGATCATATATAATGAATGCGGATATGCCATTTGAAAAGTTTAAAGAGCTTTGCGGAAAGGCATGGGCGGAAAAGTATGGATTTTTGGTTATTATGAAAGATCATGCTATAAAAAATGGTCGTTATAGAATAGGTTTTGATAAATTCGTTTTAATACACTGATTAGCGGTATTACTGTACAAGTCGTCAAGGTGTGAAGATGGTTAACCAGGAAAAGCTATTAAAGGAAATAAAATCACTTAGTGATTCTATTAGACAAAAAAACCGAGCTTTAAAATCAGGTATAAATGAAAGAGAGCAATTTTTAGAAACAACATTCAAACCTGTTACTGAACCATTAAAGCGATTAGCACAAAATATGGAAAAACCTTCAATTCGCTTCGAAGGAGACAAAATGCTACCAATTTCCAAATATGAAGAAGAATTTCAGAATGATGAAAGTTTTGGCCAGTTACAAACATCTGAAGAAAGCGACGAGTATGAAGAAAGCGGAGATATAGAGGATTTAAAGGAAAAGGACATTGCAGAAGATACAAGTGTAGAAGATACAAGAGCAGAAGAAGAGGATATTAACTCATCCAACTTAAGCAAATTAGGCACGGATATTATGTTTAAAGGAACACTTGGAAGAAATATACGTTAAAAATGTTACACGCCGCACATGCTAATCGAAATTATCATACCTATGGAGCTAGAATAGAGGATAAAGGATTAATAATTGGAGATAGCAAGTTAGATATAAACGAAAATGATGATATAGTTATTGGAGATAAGAAATATAAAGGTACAAAAGGTTTGTTTGAACTCATCTTTAAAAATAATCCTGGTAAATATACTAAAAGGAATTTACAATTGTTTAAAAATATATTAGAGTATACAAATGCACATAGAAAAAAGTATTCCAAAGGCCTACCTATTCATAGAAATCGGTCAATAAAATATACAAGTATTATATCTAGTCTTTTCCCATCGAAATCAAAAAAAGCTCCAATTAAAAGAAGAGCTTTATCTTCTGCTGAATTAAATGTTTTGCATAAAAAGAGAAAAACAACTGATCCTACCACATCTGGAAGGGGATTATTGAAAAACTTGTATAAAACTAATATAATATATTACAACAATATAAATAAGTTAGTTGATCGAATGAGGTTATTACATGAAGCTATGGAAGCCGGGCACACTGGTTTAGAAAACGAATGGGTAGCTTTGGTTGATGAACTGCGAAAACAAGGAATAATTGTTCAGTAGACGTATATATAATAAGAACCTAAACGATAGCGATTCAGTTACATCATGAGTGTGGACAAGTTTGGACGGTATTCCGAGTTTGGAGTAAAATCTGGATATAGTGAAAAAAGACCTGGTTTCCGTTAACACCTGACGGCAACTATAATTTTGAAGGAAAAGTAATTCAAAATGTTGGTGATCCGATTATGTCGTCTGATGCGGTTACGGTACAGTACATGAAAAAAAGAACCCCAACTGTTCACGAAGATCATTGGGGGTTTTCCGGTAAAAGGTTAAGCGATATACAATATCCCATTTATGATGGTGAAGCAGTAAATTTAGCTACTCTAAAATTGTTAACGATTTACAAAAGGAATAAAACTGATACAAGCTATGATGTAAAAAAATTAAAATTATCAAATGTAGGTGATTGTGAGCAGGATGGAGACGCTGTAAATAAGAAAATGTTTGATACTGTACACAAGAAATGGACTACGGAATATGAAAAACATTTGGAAAGGTTTGGTGCAGCTCTATTCCATTATATCCATCGGGCTTCAGGAAGAGATGCAGCTTCAGATGTTGACAGTCACAATTATTTAGACTGGAAAAATATACACAATCCAGAGAAACCTAATCAACGAGATAAACCGTCTGAGCCTTCTAAAGTCAAGACATTAGGAAAGGAGGATAAAGTGAATGTGATTAATGAACCAACAGAAAACAATGAAGATTACATAAGAGAAAAAAGAATTTAAAATACCCATGATAAGGGATAAAGCATCAGTCATATTCGAGAGACGATACAGAGAGGATGATGGAATCCAATATTACTGCGTGGAGTTTAATATCTCAAGAGCCGAGATTTCCCCAAGGAGTGTTGACAGATGGTTTTGTTCAACGGTTTGATAGATATATGGATTGGGAACAACTTTCCATACACTACCTCTTTACAATGACTATGTTAAGAATTTATTTTCACAGAGTTAACTGGATCCATATTTTACAAAGACAACAGTTTTCAGAAGACTTCCTCGTAGAGATTACATCAAATTTTAATAACTGTTGGGAAGTAATAAGTAAATATCAAAATCTCTCTGAGAATTACATTGACAATTTTAAAGATAAACTAGACTGGGATGTGTTATTCAATTACCAACGATTAAGTGGCAAGTTTCTAAGGGAACATGACAACTATTTAAAGTTTATTCATTTTACCGAAGACAACGATACCATCACCAGCGGAGAAACATCTGGAACATCTTCAATTACACCTTATTTCTATGTTTACTACTTTTATTTAATATGTCTACATTTAATTAATAAATCCATTTCTATATAATAAATGGATTTTAAACAGTATATAATACAAGAAACCAAAACTGATATTACATTCATTGTAAAACATTTATAGAGTGCACCTACTGATTGTAGGTTTTGCTATAAATAGTCATGTCGAGGGTTAAACACATCAGTCATAATCGAGAGAGATTACAGAGAGGAAGGGGAATAGCATCAACAGCATTTTCTCTTTTGAGTAAACCGGTTGGAGCTATAGTTAACAAGGCGATTGATTTATTACCTGTGGAATTACATTTACCTGGAGGATATCAATATTGTGGTCCTGGGACCAAATTAGAGAAACGTCTTGCTAGAGGAGATCCTGGAATAAATAAGCTCGATCAGGCTTGTAAACAGCACGATATAGCGTATTCAAAATTTGGTGATACTAAAAATAGATCAATAGCGGATAAAGCACTTGCTGAGAAAGCTTGGCAAAGAGTAAAATCTAGTGACGCGAGTATTGGTGAAAAAGCAGCGTCTTTAGCAGTAACAGCAGCAATGAAAGCAAAAACTACGTTTGGAGGAGGAAAGAGAAGAAGGCGTGGGAAAAAACCCGCTAAGATACAAGGAGGTAATATCAGAAGAAAACGTCGATCTACCAGTGGTAAAGCTAAAAAGAAGCCAACAATATGGTCAATGATAAAAAAGGGAGGAGGTTTATACCTAAGACCGTATCGTGTGTATTAAATAAGAAAGAGCAATTAATAATTAAAAACAAAGAATTGACCAAAGAAGAACTAATTACATATGCTTCTTGTTTGAAAATCCCATTTTTAGAGGGGTATTTATGAAAGATGAATTACCGGTTAAAATGTGGAAAAATGAGACTGGTATTGTAAATTTGGATAATAGTGAAGGATTAGGCACTCATTGGGTGTGTTACAAGAAACTAGGTAAAACCATTTATTATTTTGCAGTTTTGGAGACCTTCCACCACCGAAAGAACTTCAACAATACTTTCGTGCGGCAGAAAATGTTTTTTACAATCATACAAGAAAACAACCTGATGATACATCCATTTGCGGTCATTTATGTTTAGACTTTTTAGCTAAAACTGTTAGTCAACTTTAAGATGTCTTCGTATACAGTGTCATTAACCGGTAACTCATGTACTTTGCGCAGTATTCTGTTTCCAGCGCTAAGTTTGCAAAAAGGAAGACTATGGGAAGCCGCATTATTGGATTTAACAACATATAACTCTATTCCAATCGTTAGTGAAGGAATTAATAACAAAATACATTATTACAAGACAAAAGATGATAAAGGAAAGTATTCAGCTTTGGAAGAATTCAGTTTACCAACAGGAGCTTATGAAATTGATAATATAAATGAAGTTATACAAAAACATATGGGAAAAGAAAATATAACGATAAAAGGCAATAACAATACAATGAAAGCCGAAATTACGTCTAAGTATTATATTGATTTTAGTCAAGAACATTCAATTGGTAGTTTATTGGGGTTTTCTAAGGAAACAAAAGTATTAGAACCTAATAAAACTCATTCTGGGAATAAAACTGTGACGATCATCAAAGTTAATAGCATAGACATTACATGTAACATTATACAATGATCCTACAGAGATGGAGAAAATCGTCATATATTACACACATTCTACCCATCAGTTGCACCGGGTTTCAAGATAGTAGAAAAGCCTCAAAACCTTGTGTACCTACCGTTAAACACCAGTTTCATTTCAGACATCGTGCTGAACATAGTGGATCAAGACGGAAACCTTATTGACTTTAGAGGAGAAGCTATTACTGTAAGAATACATATAAAATCATCCGCTTAGACAATGGGGTTATCATTTAAAAAGAGAGAGCCAACAAGCAAAGAGGTCAGTAGCTCATCAGCTGTAGAAGGATTAACAAGTGACAACATTCGTTTTCTAGAAGAAATTGGATTAAAGGTCATTAACAATGGATATACTGAATATAGCGCAGGGTCCAACATTTGACGAGACCTTATGGGAAAAGGAATATCACACGCACAACCCTTACGCTTCGTCCAAATTAAACAATAACGATGAAATTAGGATTCCTATACAACAACAAGACATTTATACTCTTCCATGCGAAAGTTATTTATATATTGAAGGAAAAGTAACAAAAACTGATGGTACTGCTGGAACCACTGTTCCGTTCATAAATAATCCTATGGCATTTTTATTTGACGAGATTAGATATGAAATTTCAGGAGTTACAGTCGATTCAACAAAAAAGGTTGGAATTTCCAGTACATTGAAAGGATTAGTGTCTTTAACACCAAATGAGAAGAATCTGTTAGCTGTTGCAGGATGGGTTGCACCAGACAAAAGTACAATCGCTCCTGACTCTTCGGGAAACTTTGATTTCTACGTACCTTTAAGATTACTCCTAGGATTTGCTGAAGACTACAGAAGAATAATAATAAATGTAAAACAAGAACTAGTTTTATTAAGATCATCAAACGATAATGATATTATTAAAGCAGCTGCTGGAACAACTGATGCCAATTTAGACTGGAAATTAACATTAGACAAGATTGTTTGGAGAGTACCACATGTGCGACTAAATGATGAACACAGGATTACATTATTAAGAAAGTTAAAATCAGATCGAGACATTGTAATGCCATTCAGAAGCTGGGAGTTTCATGAATACCCCGTTTTACCTACAACACAACGGCATACATGGACTGTAAAAACTTCTACTCATTTGGAAAAAGCGAGATATGTAATATCTGGATTACAAACGAAGAAGAAAAGTATAATAACTGAAAATGCTGGTGAATTTGACCATTGTAAATTAACAAACTGTAAAGTGTTCCTGAATTCACAATTCTTTCCCTACGACAACTTTAATATTTCTTTTGATAAGAAAAGATACAGTGTTTTATACGACATGTACGCTAGGTTCCAAAATTCATATTACGGCAAAACAAATACACCTCTACTATCTCCCGTACAGTTTGAATCGAAAGCTCCGATTGTTGTAATTGATTGTTCCAAACAAAATGAATCTGTAAAATCGTCTAGTGTTGATATAAAAATAGAAATGGAATTTCAAGAAAACGTACCTGCGAATACATCTGCGTATTGTTTAATTTTGCACGATAAAATTGTTACATACACACCGTTGACCGGTATTGTAAAGACAGTATTGTAAAACGTTGTACCATCACCGGCACCGCCACTGTCGCTAACCTATAAATAGCGGAGCAACAATGCAGGTCTTCAGTTGATCGTCTATCGGTGCATGGGTAACATCTTCTACAAAATGAGTTCTCCATCTGTTGTACAAGGTGATGCAGAGGTAGCACCGTTATTGGAACGTGATAATATTAGTGAAGCAGAAATCATCAAGGAAATAACTGCATTTTTAAAGTTTGGTAAAAGAGATAGAGTCCACCGCTCCTTATCCACCATCTCCTTCAAACACAAACGGTCCTTTTCAGGACCACCCTAAGCATTTCAAGTTAGGGACTTGGCCTGTACATAGGCAGGAGACTGTTAGTCTCATGTTTGTGTGCAGCCCACTTTGTGAAAATTTCTAAGTCCTAAGGTCCTTGACCTTGACCTTGAACATGACCCATTTTGGGGGGGGGGGTACAAAGTTTGTGCAAAGTATGTCATGTGGGTACTCAAATTACGCGGATTGATCAGACGAACAAGTTGGTGAAAACAGAATTCAAATCCGACCAAGGGTATAGCAGTAATAGCTAAAAGCAACTATTTTGGAGGTCAAACCTAAATAACTTCTTTATTTACGGATTAAAATATATTAAGTGGGTATTCAAATTACGCGGATTGATCAGACAAACAAGGTGGTGTAAACAAAATTCAGATCCGATCAAGGGCATAGCAGTAATAGCTAAAAAACAGCTATTTTAGAGGTCAAACCTACATAACTTCTTTATTTACGGTTTAAAATATATCAAGTGGGTACTCAACCTACGCGTATTGATTAGACGAACAAATTAGTGCAAACAGACTTCAGATCCGACCAAGGGTATAGCAACTGTAGCGAAAAACAACTGTTTGAAGGACAAGGTAACGTTGTGGTGGGGATAGGTGTCTATCCTACTCGCTAGCGCTACATCATTATACTTCCAGCTCTTGTCGGATGAACATCTACCTATATAGTTTGTGTTAACGTCTGAACATGTCACAGTTTTACAGGAATATGAGTAAGGTGTCCTTCAGTAGCCCGGTTGCCACCACCTTCTACTTCTCCGACGATGAAGATAGAATGTCTACGCTTTTAGCGGACAATGAGCGGTTCCATCGTAGAATAGCCAAGGTTGAAACACTCTTAGCCAGTTGTCTGCTGCACAAGAAGCAACACATGGAAACATGCACTAGTTTAGATCATAGTGACTGTAATATTTATACACATATAGTGTTGAGACAAATTAATTGACGTTTTCAGTTAAGGAGCTACGGTCTTGACAGTGTAAGAGTCAGACCCTAACTAATGCGTGTACGCTAGTTAGTGCGCGATGTAAAAACTTGGTGGGGGAAGTGGTGTGGTGGGGGAAGTGATGTGGTGGGGGAAGGGACGAGTACCTAACCTACACTCAAACGCTGCATTACTATACTATCATTGGAACAGACAACACCATGAACAGCGTCAACGACAATATTTGGGGAAATGCGGTTTGTGAGGTGAGGAGGAGTTGATAGCAACTCTTGACGCTACCGAGGTTGAGCAAACTACATCTCAGCAGCCAACAAGCAACATCATAAGCCGTGGCAATAACATTATTTGGGGAGGTGCGATTAGTGAGAAGGAGTTGGTGGCAACTCTTGAGACTACCGAGGTTAAGCAAGGAGTGGCGATGCAAACTATATCCCAGCAGCCTATGACATATGAACAAGTCCTGGATGAATATAAGAACGCGTATGATTATGCTTGCAAGAGTTGGTGTGCGCAGCCGCAATGTCCAGAGCAGGAGGATGAAATGAAAGCGGATTTTCGGCTGGTTACTAAACTAGAGGAGGAACTTCAACGAGCAGACCAGGGTTTTAACTAATGGATATTTTATTCAAAGTCTTCCTCCCCACGTCAGCTGCCATCTGCCGCGCACTTGTCACCTGCCACCTGCCGCCTGCCATCTGCCGCCTACCATCTGCCGTCCGCCATCTGCTCCGCCCCACCACACTTTTACCCCCACCATTTGGTACGATTGCAACGCTAGTTTGTGAATAGTCAGTACACCTCCAGCTCTCGACTGGTGAACATCATCCTCTCTCCGCGCTCTTCACAAAATAACATTATCATGTCACTTAAGATTCGATGTATTTATTATGACTCTATTTATCTATCAACTTCTACGGACCTGGAGGTTTTTAAAGAGGAGTTAAGACTTCTCCTAGCGAATGGCTACAGTTTATCTTTAGAACTGATCGCAACAAACAACATAGACTCTGCGCAGGGGTCAAAGTATCTACCGCCTTTCATCAGAAAACGAAGTGATGGTCGCGACTCCGGATCAACAACATCGATGACGACTAACAACGGGGAACTATTGTAAACATAAATTATTGTAAACATAACTTATTGTAAATAAAAAGAAAAGTAAAAATAAAGTTAAATGAAATAGTACTACCTCGCACTCGTATCATTCGATTGCTTCATTCGACTGTTTTCATTCGATATTTTTATCGAATGAAAACTATTGAATCACAATCGGATTTTATGCGTGCGAGGTAGTACTTTTTTAAAACACCCTCCCAGTGACCTTGACCTTTAAACTTTCCCTCATTACGTCACAAAACCGCCTACGTCACTGGCTCAGCCTCAGATGGCGTATTTCATGACGCAGCGCTTCCGGTCACGTGACCGGAAGCTGTCAATCAAGTGAGCCAGAAGTCCCCTTTCGCCACTACTTATAATTCATATAATTCTAATAAACATGTTAAAACAGCAACCCATGACTCAATTAACAATATATAAAACCTAGTAATGGTGACCGCTATCGCGTCGCGATCCCAGGAAATAATCAGCTGTTTCAGGAATACTGTTTCCACAGCTGATTACTCCCGGCTCCCCTAATATATGCTAAAATGGCCTAAAAACAGCTTAAAACTACCGTAACTCAAATAAGGTTGCTTTTCAAGAAAAAAACGACACGTGCAGCTTCCCCGACCTCGATTACGCCTAAAAATATCTTTTCGTAGCTTGGGAGCCATTACGGCTCGAGAAACAGCCGCGGACGGACGAACGCACGGAACCACAGACAAAAATACGAATTATAGTATTATATAAAAAATACCCCCGTCACAGCAAACCTGCGTACTCAGCGAATTTCCAATGCATGCATATTTTTCTCACTACCACATCTATTAGTAGCCCTATACATCAGTCATTTGAATTATAGATATATCCTACTAATATTGAAAGTTTGGATGTATGTATGGATATTTGGAGTTCCATCACGCAAAAACTAATGGACCTATTAAGCTAGAATTTTGCAGGAACATAGTTTACATGTCACATAAACATATAGACCTGATAATGTCTACATCCAACAGTAGGGCTTCACCCCACGGGCTCTGTAAGATACAATGCAATTCTTTTGGGAGGATATAATTTATAATGTTACCAGCTGTATGTTAAAATATTTGTCAGTTACTGCTAAGGACGTCATATGGTAAAATATAAATAAAGATTTGATAGTGATAGTCTGCTGGGCAGGTTAATATTTCAAATAATATGTTAGAATGTTTCGCGAGCGAAGCCGCAGGAAACAGCTAGTATATATTTCAATTTGTACAAATGGCATCTGGGGACCTCAAAACAAAAAGTTATCATGGTCTCGGGCTTAAGTCTTACCATGAAACCTACGGGTTTTTTTTCTTCCCGATACGGAAAATTTGCTAAAATAAAAAATACATAAATTGGGAAAAGTATGAAATAGGATTTCAATAAGGAAATATTGTCTGTTATTATCTGAGTCGTTGGTATTGAATATTGAAATGGTATTGGAATGGTTATAAGTACCATACACCTTTTAACTTACCTTTTTCTTACAGCGCGTTTCTTTCGTAATCTGTATATAGCAGTAAGACTATTTTCGTGGAAAACGTCACAAGGGAGAAGCCGGTTTAATTTGACGATGGCGATGGGAAAGCAAAGGCTGGGCTGGCAGACGCGCTGCGAGCAACGGTGCCGGCGGTGTTGGCAGTGCCTTTCCGGGGCCTACGTTGGCTCCGGCCGTTCTCTCTCCCGCCCTCTCTCTCCCACAATTACTCCCGCTCTCTCTCTCTCTCACACGAATGCCTTCTTCCCCCGCTTATCGTTGGTTCCTCACGTGACCACGAGGTAGCGCCACTACACTGATGCCGCCGGAGCGCTAGTACTAGAAAACCCCGATCGAGCGCGCCACCGTTCACCCTTTTTGGCCGTCTTCATCTGATAGTTTGCCGATGAACTATCTACTAAGGCGTATGTTTAATCTATGATATGGTCAGAGATTCTCGATCAGGCGGTCCCGTGTTCAAATCTCACTTTTGATCTATACTTTTGGAGATCTGAAATTTTCTTTAATTTGTTCGGTGATAAATCTTACTTTTTTTGTTTACTTTTTCAGGTCTGAAATTCATGTTTAATTTTACTTTAATTTATTTATACTAATTAATTTATTTTTAATTATGTTGCAAAACGAACAGCCACCATACAGCGCTCTGCGGAGTTATGTTAGGTTACTATATTTTGTCGTGAACTGTAACCTAGTTATTTGTTATTTTGCTCACGCAAATCCATTTAGTAAATAGGTTTAACATAACGCAGACGACTCTAAAAACGAAACACGTTCCGCTGCTAGTGACGTCACAGGTAATGCCGAGCTCATAAAAAACAATCAGTGACGTCATCGACTTCTGCCGGGTACCCAATGGGGAGCCGGTGGGCAAAATATGGTATTCTCGGTAAGGCGATAATGACGTCACGCCAAGATGAAACAGAACGACCAGAACCACCAAATCATCAACCGATTGTTTGTTTGTTTTATCGGATGAAATTATAATCGTTGCTCACTTCCTGATGCATTGTAACTTTCTGATTATACGGCAAGCCTCGGTAGCCCAATAGATACGGTGTAAGATCCAACATCGTGCGGTCCCGTGTTATAATCTCACTTTTGATGTTTACTTTTTGAGATCTGAAATGTTTTTTAAAGATTACTTTAATTTGTTCGGGGTTAAATCTAACTTTTGTTGTTTACTTTTTTAGGTTTGACTTTTATTTACTTAAACTAATCGCTTTATTTGTAATTATGTTGCACAACGAATAGCCACCATACAGCGCTCTGCAGAGTTAGGTTAGGTTAGGTTACTATAATTTTGTCGTGAACTGCAACCTAACTACACCAAGAACTTGGAGTTGATCGACTTTATAACGGAATACGACAATAAGGTTTAATGGTAAAATCGTGCGTTTAAATTGTATTACACATAGTTCATTTGACATTTCATTGTTTTTATTAGTTTTTATGTAAATTATTTTAAAGTTATTTAAAACTCTAAAAACCCGCACTTGTTTAAATACGTTTACTGGCCCAGTTTGAATTTTATTGGGAATTTTGCTTACAAATGGTTAACAAGATAATAAACAGAAATCGAATTAGTTTTTTATAGTCTGAGGGCAATAATATTATCATATTTTAGGCGATAAATAAAATAATTTTAAATTTTAAATAAAGTTAAATTTTAATTGAACAAACTGAGTAAACACCAATTTATATTCAGAATTAATTCATCGTGGCTGAACTACGATTTTATGGATTTTTCATCGGCAATTTTCCCTTACATGACAAAATAGCCAAAATTATGGTAAGGAGTTGTGAAGATAAAGCTCCTAGTGACAGAACAGCAGCAGATATTCGCGGGGCATATGTCAACGCGATTTTGAGGATTTGCGCCTTATCAGCAAACCTCATGTCGCCTCAGCATTCTATCCAGCAAGGTGTTGCGGCGAATACATTGTTATCGTTGATTATCGTTTGCAGATTAGTTAGTTTTAACGTATTAATACCTTACACTTCTAGCATAAGGTGGAAATAAAAAACAAAAACAATCTGATGCACCAGACCTCAACTGCGCTTGCCATGTTAGAGAAATAAGAAATGACTAGATGGTGTCCCGTTCTTCCCACGGGGATCTTGCACAGTGTCAGCTTGTGGCTACAAATATGTTCTATAACAGCTGTTTATTTAAATTAAATTAATTTTTATAAAACGCATGTGACGTAAACGCAATAAAATATTTCCTTCGTAAGAATATCATTGGATTTTTGAGGGTCATTTGGGTGGAAAAATCAATGCATTTAAGGATCAAAAGGAAAATCCCTGCAATTCGACACCTCATACAATCGTCAAAATCGGCCATGAAATAAACATAGTTGACCTCACAACAAAATTCTGTATGGATTAATAAGTAAGATTTAATATCTACCAGTTGTTCGATATATTTACTAAAATGTGTTTTTTTGTGAATGAAAATGTAACTTAAACACATATTAGGACGCATAATATTAAGTCTACTTACATCCGTAATGCACAGAAACATGTTTAAAGGGCACTGCTAAAATAATTATCCTTTCTCTACTACTTTAAATCCTTTTGCCCATTCTGGTATAGGGGAAACAATTCAGGTTTTTATAATCTAAAATATCGATGTAAGTATTGAATCTTTAAGTTTAATGTAGCAACTTACATTAAACTTTACTAGTATAGAGTCAACTTCAGCTGTAGCTCAAGCAGAGATATGTTCGGAAATAAGGTGTGTGTTTAATAAATTTAAGAACTATCTTTTACCCCACTTTTAAATATGGTTTATAGCCTGAAATCGTACTTATATTAATTCGCAGGCTATTTCTTAAAAAATTTAATTTGTAATGTGGGGGGAATTGCGTTATATTATTATCAGTCAGTTATGATATAATAAAACCGTTCGCACCTGATTTGTCGCGTGCATTCGAGAAAGAAAGTGTTGTCAGTTTGATAAACATGTCGAGTTCGTTGATAAGAGAGCTTTGCTACCCGCCCGCCGCCGCAAACTTTATCTTTTTGTGTGCGACTCTGGCTGATGGAAAGCCGGTCGTTAGTCAGTCATTCTGTAAATAATGCATTCTGTCTAGTGAGTAACGTGATTATAATTCGTCAATTTAAATACAAACTTTTCTACATAAGCGCTCCTTTTAAGTATACTGTTGTACATTAACTTGCATTGTTGCAACATTAATTCAGACATTTGACATCACTGACTGAAACAATTTGTACAACGTCTGACGGTTTGGGATCTGAAATTCAATCCGGTCTTTATGTGCAAATGGATAGAAAATTAGTGTCAATAATTTAAGAAATCGTGTTTTACTAGCTAAAAAAAGAGAACTACCAATGTGTTAATTATGTGATTCGGAAAGAACACAGATAAAATAGCCAACTGTAAAATGTAAGTTGCAAACAGGATTTGAGGACTAGTTTATTCACCCCAAGAATGACAAAATGGGTTAAGTCCCGAAGAACATATTTATCACATTCTTTCTGAACGGTATAGTACTTAAACTGAAGTCCCGGTCACGTCAGTTCCAAAGAAGGTGCTTTAAAGCAACTCACAGATAGAAGTGCAATTGCTAACGCATCGTATCACTTTTAAATTCGTAAAAAACTAATTTTAAAATATTTAAAACTCACCATTGGCTAATAGAGTTTTAAATCAAAACAAAGCAGTCCTATAACAGCTGTTACAACAACCAGTCAGCTGTCAAAGGTGGGCAAAATATGGTACTCTCGCTAAGGCGATAATGACGTCACGACAAAATGAAACGGAACGACTAGAATCACCGAATCATCAACCGATTGTTTGTTTTTTTATCGAATGAATTTATAATCGTTGCTCACTGCTTGATGGATTGTAACTTTTAGATTTCCGGCAAGCCTCGGTAGCCCAGTGGATACGGCGTCAGATCCACGATAGTGTGATCCCATGTACAAATTTCACTTTTGATGTTTACTTTTTGAGATCTGAAATGTTTTTTAAAGATTACTTTAATTTTTTCGGGGTTAAATCTCACTTTTGTTGTTTACTTTTTAGGGTTGACTTTTAATTACTAATCCCTTTATTTGTAATTATGTTGCACAACGATCAGCCACCATACAGCGCTCTGCGGAGTTAGGCTATAGGTTAGGTTACTATAATTTTGTCGTGAACTGCAACCTAGTTGTTTGTTCACGTAAATCCATTTGTAGATCCAATTTAACACTGTATCCACAACTTTTGATTGAACTTATACCTGCTTGAATTTGAATCGAATCACCATTTATGCTTTTCCACCACAAAACAATAACAATCGTAATTGAAAGTTCATTCGATAAAACAAACAAACAGTCTGTTGATGATTCGGTGGTTCTGGTCGTTCCGTTTCATCTTGTCGTGATGTCATTATCGCCTTACCGAGAATACCATATTTTGCCCACCTGGGGAGCCGGATGCCGGGTACGTAGCCACAGCGTTATTCTTAACATGTGGTTTCCTAAGAGCAGTAACTAAAACTGTTGACTGAAGATTGTATATATAGAGTGGTTCGAAATAAATCAAAAGGACATTGAGCTATAAATAACAACTGGTGTGACCTAAAAAATGCAGAACAGGGGCAAATGAGCTATAAAAACCAAATAATCACCATTAAGAGGAAGTAGTGAAATATTACTCCAAGTCATCTAAACCTATTATGGTGTATAAATAACTTAAATGGTGTATAATGGTGTTAAATTATGTATACCATGAATAAATAAATAAATAAACAAACAAACAGACTGACTGGCCTTCCCCGAGCGAAGCTCGGCCCCCTAGGTACTGGTTGTAAACAAAACAGTCAACCAAAATGTTTTGGTTAGTTAGATTATATAAGATGCTTTTAATATTGGTAGTTGCTAAACACCTGTGATCAATATCAGTGGCAGAGATCTTTGGCTATATGATAAACGAGATATCTAGGCATCTTTTTCATTTGTTGAATTTTTGATTTGATAGGGTAACAATCCGCTAAAAACATGAAAAATAAAAATTTCTAAAAAACGGCTCTAACGATTTTGATTACCATTTAGTAGTTTGAAGAATATTAGGATTCGAACAAAATTACACCACCTCCATTTCTGGGTACAGGACTTAAAATTTTCTAAAAATTATTTTTTTATTTGTCATAAAAAACATTCATGTTCAGTGACATTTACTTATCACCATTAATAAATGCTCAAAAAACCATAAATAATTTAGTATTTTGATTTATTATTACTCTGCAATATTACTGGTTGCTGATAAAAATGAAATGTTAATTTAGCAGTAACCAATTTAGCAGTACTTTGTCCAATGTTATTCTTATGGGGAATACAAAAATTACTATTTCTCTCTTATTTGCTGATCAATTTAATTAAAAATGTATATTTAGCATTGAGCAACAGAGGATATTCGAAATATGTTGCCCCTTAACCCTGGGAGGATGAGGGTGCATTTCCCCTCCTAAAACCACTCATAGTGTATATGTAGCAAAGAATTCTGTACTAATGCCTTCAAAAATGGATATGTTAGGACACTTTTGAAAATAAGTTTTTTACAATATTTTACGTACATTCTACCTTCCTTTATATTCTATATTTAGTAAATAATAATTTGTGTTCATTAAAGCTGAGTAGAGGCAAAATGGGGAGTCTGGGACAACTGAAAATTCAGCGGTTTTTAATCAGAAGTGACGTTTGAGTGACGTGGTGATGACGTATGTGTGACGAGAGGGTGTGATGACGTCAAGGAGATGACGTAATCGTGTGACGACACTTAAACGTCACCCCGCGACTTGAAGTGGCCAAATGACAGATTACGTCGGTTTGCGACTTGAAATGGCCAACCGCCCAAATAGGTCGGTTTGTGGGTGGTCTCCCAGAGGGTGGTTATCTTATCTATCTTATCTTAGATCTAGGCTGCGATCTATCTTAGATCTCACACATAGATCCTAGATAAGATAAGAAATCTTCGCCGCGGGGCTTCGCCCCCCACACCCCCCAACCTATTGACAAGCATTACCCGATAAACCGTGTAAAAACGAATGCGGAATTATAAATCTAGGTCATATACAGTCTGGTGGTACGTACTAGACATGCTATATGAAAAGCGGTAAACGCGTCATTAATTTTGATTCGTATGGAGATGCTCCTGCACCTTTGGAATTGGAAGAGTACTTAAAAATGAAAAAAGGTATATTTTATAAAAATCAAAGATGTCAAGAGTACAGTGACCCCCCTATATGCGGACATTTGTGTTTAGAAGTTTTACGACGTTATTCGAACGGGCAACAATTTAGTGAACTCGAAGGCACTTTGCGAAAAAATAAATACACATAGTTTTCTTGGTTTAATTGATTTTTTTCGTTAAAGTGAAATAAATGGTTAAATCTCCAAGTCCGATTGGTATATATAGTCATGGTCCTTTTTAGATTGTCCGGTCAAAAGCCGCTTTTGCAAGTGACATTGGATAACCCGATACATTTGCAGGAAGGTGTGCGTTATTACCTTGCGCTAACAGGTTTGTATTGTGATAATTATTTTTATTTTAAAATCTATACGAACGCGTCGCAATATCGTTCTTTGAACCTGGGAACTATCCGACTTGTGTACTTCCTCCAGGATTCTGGGATTTAAAAAATATTCAAAAGACAGTTGGGAAGTGGTTATTGGAAAATGAAATAATACCAAAGGAAGAAGTAAAAAATTTCAGATTTCTCAGAATTTAAACAAAAAAATATGTATCGATTCGCCGATAAAGTGTCATATATAAAACGGAATGCGAAGGTTTCTCGGATTCAATGAATTAAAAACAGATGAAATCAAATATGAAAACAAGTTCACGGCGGATAATGTAGTTTCTATGTATGATGAAGATGCTGTATTGCAAATAAGACCATTTAAAGTGTTGGAGGTTCATTGTGACCTTGTAGAACATTCTTACATAAATCATAGTGTTCACTGGCATAAACATGAAAACAGTTCTTTGTTGTACCACTTCGAATCCTAAAGAGTATAAGGATAGGATATACGAAAAATCGCACATCTTAAATTACGTTCCGCTCACGAGTGGATTGCAAAGTATAAGATAAATAAATAAATATATTTTTATCCGATGATGATTATAGGCCGTTACAGAACGCTTTATCCGATTATATTGTTTATTTAAAACTCGTTAGTGAGTCTGAATTACGTTAGATTACATTTTTATTTTTTTTCTACAAAAGTTAATCCTGATTTATTATATTTTCATATCTGAACTGTGCGGTGTATATTAAATAATACAATTTGCAGTTTGAATTTATATTTTTTATTGTGCAGGGAAAGTACAACTTTTCTATATAGGCGAAATAAAATATGGCGACTAACAACGAAACTGTAAATATGAAATGTATTGACATGTATACATACTACCTTAATCATGATTTTAATTCCTTTGTATGCATACCTTGTGTATGCGACTATAAATTAGGACGCTAAGTAAAGGAATGGGAAAGCGAAGTCAAAGTAATCGATTGTCCGGAAAATCGCAAGTTGTGTTTTTATTGTAATAAAAAAGATCGAAATAGCATACCTCATACACAGTCATCTTGTTCATGTAAAATGTGAATATATTAAGTTTCAATTGCTGAAGGGTCAAAATGAAATAAATTGTATAATACCTTTTTTAAACATTTTTTAAATTTTTTTCAGACCTGATAAATCGCCGGGCTATGAATTTTATTTTTTTCCCACAGTTTTAATGCACTTTAATAAAATTCTTATTCACTGTTAAGGAATCTCAATTATAAATACAATGGTTGTTTGCGAAATCAAAAATATACAACATCACACGATATGTGTTTGTATTTTTTATTCAATTTGGAAAGTGGTACTTTATATAATGGCGAATAAATAAACACAAAATGAATATGTTCGATGACGATAGTATACTGAAAGAAGTCAATGGTAATTCTTTTACAAGATTGAGCGATTTAGAACAAGGTAAAAAGTATTTGGTGAAAGACATTGAACGGAAGATTACACCTTACGGAGAGCGTGTACTTGTAAAATGTGATAGTGTAAAGTTTCAATTGCCTGAAAGTTGGAATGGAAGAATGTCATCAAATAATATAAAGGCGCTTTTACAGTCTGAAAAATCCCTGTATGTTATGTATAACGGAAAAATAAGTTTACCGGAAGATAGGTTGAAACATGACATCAAGTTTACAAGAGATTAAAATGTTTAAAGAAAAGTTTATAATTTTTTAATTTAATTTTTTTACAACATTTTTTACTCACTCGAGCTAACGGCAATACTAACTCTTTTCGACCGGGACTGAAATCGTTGAGGGGGGTGGAGTCGATTGATATTAGGATCCAATAATAATCGTGTGATAAACCAGCCATCTTTCTAATGGGAGGCACATTGGTGTCTTTATTACCCAATTAAAATTAATAGATAAACAAGTAATCTTTCTAGGGCGGGGCTTGCCGCCAGATAGACAGACAGACAGACCTTGTGAGTCAGCTGATGTTTATTGTTTATTTTAAACGACATTTTTAATTAAATATTGCTTTTGCATTTATTTTTTTCAAATACAAAGCTTTTATTGTTAATAAAGAGGTAAAAACGCTCGTTTGGAAAATAAAACATGGCTTAAGAATGGTAACATGGTTTGAGAATCGTTTTTAGTGATAAAACATCGCTTAAGTAAGGTGACGTAGATGTTGTGACGTGATAACCGCATATTGCATCTACTGTTTTCTGAGGACAACATCAAAGTGCGTGACCATGATCATTTGACAGGAGCCTATAGAGAAGCAGCTTGTAACGCCTGCAATATTAACTTTACCTAACTTACCTAAGTTACCTAACTTTATACCGGTTGTGTTACACAATTTAAGTGGATACGAGCACACTTTATTATTCCAGAACTTGGAAGAGACAAAGGAAAGATTGACGTATTGGCTCAAACGACAGAAAAGTTTATTAGTTTTTCAAAGAAAGTAAAAAATATAAAATTAAGGTTTATAAATTCCTTAAGGTTTATGCCATTCAGTTTGATGACACTCTCTAAGAATCTGGAAAGAGATGACTTAGTTGAAACGAAGAAGCTGGTTCCAGAAGATAAGCTGGAGCTCGTATTAAGAAAAGGTGTGTTCCCGTACGACTACATAGATTCCCTGCTTGTACGATTTGACGAGAATACGTTACCACCACCAGAAATGTTTTACAGTAAACTCAATGAATCTACAGAAGATCCAGAAGATTATGAGCATGCTGTTAAGGTATGGAGAGAACTTAATATGTCGACGCTCGGAGATTATAATGATTTTTACGTGAAACTTGATGTAACTCTCCTTTGTGATGTAATGGAGGAATTTTGAAATTCCTGTTTGTTAGCTTACGGAATGGATTGTTTCTATTACTTCAAATCTCCGGGGCTGGCTTGGCAAGCTATGAAGAAGGAAACTAAATGCAAACTCAAACCTTTAACTGACATTGACATGGTTCTTATGGTTGAAGCTGGTGTTCGAGTAGGGCTCACACAATCTGTCACACGCTATGTCAAAGCCAATAACAAACATCTTCAAAATTATAACTCCACTAAAGAATCAGTCTACCTAGGCTACTTCGACGCCGATAACCTTTATGGATACGCCATGTCAGTGCCATTACCTTTTGGGGGATTTTGCTGGGTTGATTCTACTGTTTTAGGAGACATCATAAGCATCCCGAAGTTCAGTGATATCGGATACATATTGGACTTTGACTTCGAGTATCCTCAGCACCTTCACGACCATCATTATGACCATCCTCTATTACCAAGGTCCAAAATTCCTCCAGGAGGCAAATATCCCAAATTTATGACAACACTTTAAAATAAATCTATTTATATTGCGCATTATTGGATTGTACAGCAAGCAATTGAACTAGGAATCAAAATTGTTAAAATCAACCTAGTGCTTAAATTTACACAAAAGACCTGGCTAAAACCGTATATAGAATCGAATACTTCAAGAAGAGCAGCTGCCAAGTTTTCAAGTTTTCACAAAGAATTTTACAAACTGATGAATAACGCCGTCTATGGGAAATGTCTTGAAAACAAAAGGAATCACATGAATTTAAAACTTGTTTCTGATGAAAAGAAAATGTTAAAATTAGTTCTAAAGCCTAACTTCAAAACGTCTATCATAATAATCGAAAATCTTGTATCTGTATGCATGAAAAAAACAAATTTTATCATGGATCGACCTCTTTATGTAGGAATTTGTATACTTGATTTTTCAAAACCCATATGTACGACTTCCACTACAACAAGATGGTTGCCTTTTATGGACGAGATCGAATTGGAATTAGCTACATGGATACTGACGGGATCGTATATATCAAGACACTTGATATGTATGTTGATCTTAGAGTGTTTCCTCACAGGAATGACTTTGACTTCTCCGACTACCTAGTCAAACATCCGACATACGACAACTCTGTTAACAAGAAGGTTTTAGGAGAGTTCAAGGATGAAACTTGCGGAGAACAACTTTAAGAAATTGTGGCCCTCATTTCGAAGATGTACGCGTTAAAATTAATGACAGATAATGACGCGTTGAAATTAGTGACAGCGAATGTCACATCAACTGTCGCAGCGAATGAAGATGAAACAGGGATTACCAAGAAGGCAAAAGGAATAAAAAAGCTGTGCATAATGGAAACAATGAAATTTGAACATTACTACAACAGTTTATTCAGAAGAGTTGGGTACAGTGCATCTTTTAACGAAATCCGGAGTTTCAATCACAATGTATAAAGTATAATTGTGAAAAAGAAGTCATTGGCAGAAAAAGACGACAAACGTGTGATCCTTCAAAATAACATCCACACACTTCCTTATGGACATTATTCATTAACAGAAATTGATTAAGTGCATCACCATCATCATTACCATCATCATCATCCTGAGAAGTAAACTGGTGGAAGATCTGTAAAATGCTAATTAATTAAGTATATTTTAAATACAAATTTTAAAAAGCCATTTCAGTGGCCTTGAACCAGTTCGCATGTGTTCAGAATAAGTAATCTTTTAAATTAGCAAAAACTACATTACTTATTTTACATTTAACCTTTTTTAATAAATGAAATGGTTTTATAGTTCAGTTACTTAATGATTGGAGGATAAAGCGAACCGATGGACGAGAGAAAATCCATTGTTGAAGAATTTTACAAACCAGTTCGAAGAAATTTTCCTAGAAGATCAACGGTCGTGAAGGGCATTCATGACCTAAATCAAGCTGACCCTGTAGAAATGAAACCGTACCGTAGGATTAATAAAGGTTTTAGGTGCATTTTAACGGTTATTGATTGTTTTACAAAAGTAGCCAGTGCAATTCCACTGAAAAACAAATAAACGGTATCAGGAAACTGACACATACTTTCTCCCTTTCAGCCAAACTTTAATGAAAAAATGAATTTTTATTTACTAAATGTAGAATATGAAGTACAGATAAAATCGCTTAAGTACTATTAACTTTAGGAAGTGGGTGAACAAAAAGAATGGATTTTTTAAAATGCCTATATAGATAATAGTCATCAAAATGGTTCATAGCACCAGTTCTTTGTAATACATAGTACGGTAGTTCATAATGTATTATCTCACAATACAATAAATGTTAAAATCTTGAAAATAGTTAAATTTGTACTAAAAAATTATAACAAAACCATTACCAATCAATTAAATGCAATTAATTCGTTGATAATATGAAGTTCGGAATTTTATTTTATTTAAATCTGTAAAATAAATTACCAATGGTGTACTATCAGAAAAAAAAGTTGGAATAAAAATTTGTAAAAAAAACATCTTTTTATCTTAGCCTATATTATTTTCAAAATAGTCACTTCCCAGACATTTAAAACAGGCTTTTGCAATTGTATTTTTAGATCCAGTGATGAGGTGTTCCCAACGAAAACTGAGGAGGCTATCAAAAAACACGTGATGGGATTCCTTAATCGGGCCAAAATGAGAATTGTAAAAAAGTAAGTTTATATAAATGTTTGTACTTAAATTCAATGTTCATAATTTAGGGCTGGGTTTTGTTGTGTTAGTATTATTCTGCCTTTTTTACACTGATAATTTTCCTACGAGGATTGAGCAAGAAAAGTATGACAGTGAACACCGATTTTGGGATTTTTGAGGATTTCCTGCTACTGAACAGGCAACAGTTCACTGGCCTAACCATCAGCACACCCTTTCCAAAAACTTGAAACGCTGGAGATAATTTGTGTGGCACCCGCACCCTCCCATTGTTGTATGATTACGATGGAAAACAGATAACCTTTGTCTCTATTTAGCGGTCTATGCAAATGATTTACTGTAATGTCTTCCTTATGTTTAAGCGCTAGAATAGCATAAAATCTGTTTTCCAGTAGTATACTTATTTATGGAGGTATTCCCCCCCCACTTAACTGGGGTATATTTCATACACCCCAGACCTTCCTCGAGGGCTAGACCCTACCTGCCATCAGTAAAAAAAATCCTGGCTTCGTCACTGTTTAGAACATTGTTAACTGACTTTCTTTTAATGGTTAAGCTCCAGTCACAAAACCTTTCATGTTTCTACCTGCTTCCCCCATAAGGCAAATATTACTAACTTTAAAAGCCCGTCCTTCCAAAATGGATAGTCCGATATCGTTGATTTAAGGCTCATTTTGAAGAGCGAAAAATACTTAGTAATTTCAGTGAGCAAAATTTCCATATCACAAATAATCATTCAACAAAATTCTAAAATGTTAAATATTTACAATTTTGTATGGATGAACTAGGCCTATATTTAGTTTTATTGCTCTTTAAAATGAGCAATACATCATTGATTTAGGATAATTGGGTGATGAGGGATGGGCTTTGAAAGTTAACATCGGTCTAATGGGAGAATAAGCAGGTAGAAGCAGAGGACTAGAGCCCCCTCTCAAGATTTTTTTAACAGAATGTAAATTTGTTTGAATACGTTTTTTTTTTATTTGTTTCAGTGAACAAGGTGTAAGGAAACAGCAGACACATGGTGCGGACTTCAGTAGGAAATAAAATGTTGTATAGCTTTCATTTAGTTACCTATAACATATTTTAAATAAACAATAATTTTCAAAATATCAAATTATGTGTATTTTACCATTTATTTTTTTTAAAGTTCCCTTACTTTGAATTTTTCTATTTTTCATTTGCCGGAAAAGGCAATTTAATTATTAAGATTAAATCATGCAAAGTTAAGTAGGTGTGCAAATGCTTTAAAATGTATTTTATTGACTTATTCTAGTTATAGAAAACACCACATCAATATTTTCAAATATTTTTGTAAATATAACAATCATATATGCTTACAAACAAATTGTGGTGATACTATTAATAATTTTGTAGTTACAAAGGAAACTTGCAAACCATCACATAAACATGTAAGTTCAATAAAAACATCCACTGCAAAATCGCTAGAGATGTGAACAGTGTAGACTTGCATATTTGTAGAAAAGATTAAGCAAACAAGCATGTTAGCGATGAATATTAGCTGCACATATTCCATTGCAAATGTGCCACAAACCTATTTTGAAAATCTGCTGCAAACTATCATGAACACAGTCTGCAAACAGTTTTTGCATAGTTGCTGCAAATATTCAGTGAAACTTTTCTGCAAACATTCAGTGAAAATGTTTCACAAACATTCCTTGCATATTTGCTACAAATATTCAATGCAAATTTTCTGCAAACATTCAGTGAAAACTTTCTGCAAATATGACAAGTGTAGACTTCCATACTTGCGGAAAGTTCTTCGCAAACAAACATGTTGCAGTGCATATTTTCTGCAAACATTTTGGTTTGCGGTTGAAAATGTTTTGCAAATGTTCTGCAAATTTTCTTTGCTATCTGGGGACAGCTAACAGATTCTTCTCATTTGGTGTTAAAGACGCTAATCCTTTCAATGTACTGGAAATTCCAACCTTTTTTGTTGAATCTACGGTAACTCCTGAAATTTCATATCCAATTTCGTCAAACAAAAATGCCATAGGATTATTTATGAACGGAACAGTGGTTCCAGCAGTACCATCAGTTTTTGTTACTTGTCCTTCAATATATAAATAATTTTCGCATGGAAGAGTATAAATGTCTTGTTGCTGTAAAGGAATCCTAATTTCATCGTTATTGTTTAATTTTGACGAAGCGTAAGGGTTGTGCGTGTGCTATTCCTTTTCCCATAAGGTCTCGTCGAATGTTGGACCCTGCGCTATATCCAGTATATCCATTGTTAATGACTTTTAATCCCATTTCTTCTAGAAAACGAATGTTGTCACTTGTTAATCCTTCTACAGCTGATGAGCTACTGACCTCTTTATTGGTTGGCTTTCTCTTTTTAAATGATAACCCCATTGTCTAAGCGGATGATTTTATATGTATTCTTACAGTAATAGCTTCTCCTCTAAAGTCAATAAGGTCTTGATCCACTATGTTCAAGACGATGTCTGAAAATGGGTCATGAGCTCAAAGGGTCTTGAGCTCTATATTACCCAGAATAATATTATGATGGTTGTTTGAGATTTTTATTGAAAATCAACAACAAATACGGTATTTTGTTTGATTTTAGCATTATCAAATCTGGGCCATTTCTCCCTATAACAAGTGACTTGGTGGTGACCAATGTTTTTGTCAGAGAGTATACAGCATTTGTTCCTCTTTGTAAAAGTATTACTTTCCTCTTAGCAACACGTGTAACCTGCTGTCAAATACCCAACCAATGAACGACCACTTCTCTTCAGCGTCTGCTAGCAGCTGCCCGCAAAGCCGCAAGTCGGAGTAGCGGTTCCTGCAGCAGAAAGTTTCTCGCGTTTCGCGATTGGTTAAGTTTTCGTTTGAGTACTTTATCCATCTTGCTTGAAAATATAGACGTTATCATCATACAAAGTACAGCGGTTTCCTTGTGAAGATCTGTACCTGTGAGGAAGTTTAGAAAAAAATAAATTTCGTTGACCAGGGCCTTAAAGGTATGTTGCAGTTAGAATAATTTATAGTTATTAAAACAATTAATAATTTTTAGGTTAGGGTAGTTATTTTAAATGAGGTTTTCTAACATTGATATTCTTCTTGTGGAGAACTACACGAAGTTATTCTATAATTTTTTTCGTCTTAGGCTATCTTTTAGTTCAATTGAATCCTTACTATAGGCTACATTCAATTTTACTATAACCCAGGTCTAATGACTTTAAATCCCAAGCCTATACAGGCATAGGGCCTAGTTTCAGACATATAGCTCTGTGACTTTGAAATAATAAGATTCAGTAATCCTTTGTGTTTGGGACACCTCATGCTCAGTAAAACACAGTTGACAGTTCTTTCCAGCATTGCCGACAGAACGAGATTTTCTTATGTGCAAGATATCCTACAGCCAAATTCTCCAATTTTACCCGAATTCAGACTCAATGAAAGTTCACTCTGAATTCCTATAGTTATACCTGTAATAGAATATGGGTACAGTTCCGCAGACGTACCTACGATATATTATCGAATGAAAACATCGATCGATTATAAATATCGATATAATATCGAACAAAACTATCGATCGATTGTAAATATTGATCGGAATTCAGTTGAAATACGATATTTTTAATTGATTGTATACTAATTAAATGAGAACAGATTAAGTAAATGTAAATAATCAAATATATTAAACAAATTAACAAGGGATAAAACATGAAACAAATTTAAAATAACAACACATACTAACAAAAAATATGTACCCAACAAAACACAACAGATTAAACTTAGCCTATTTACAAACCAGGGTACAATTTTTGTACTGCTTTTAAGAAGTGTTCAAATGGATCTTCATTAGAAAATGAGACTTCCAATAGATAAAGGTAGAATTCATTTTAGTTCAAAACAGATGATTTAATACGGTATAAATATTGTTGGAAATAGCGATAATAACCATTAATTCGATCGATAATAAATACCGAATTCCAATCGATATTTATAATCGATCGATATTTTCATTCGATAATATATCGTAGGTACGTCTGCGGAACTGTACCCTAGAATATGATCTCTCTAACACTAATAAGGTTTTTTGTTCTCGTGCATAGGTCTAACTTAATATCTATATAACATAAGGTAATTCTAAGTAATGAGTGGGTCAACTTAAATGTTTCTCATACTGTGATATACAGGCTTATAAAGGAAACATGGGCCTATGTTAAATTATTCTTAACAAAGAATTTGATGTCAGAAACGTCCACTTTTTGAGATTTTTAACCTTTTTATTTTCTGATGTAACCTAACCTAACCTAACTCCGCAGAGGGCTGTGTGGACAGATGTGGGGTGTACATCACTCTGCAGAGTTAGATAAGGTTAAAAACTAAACTATATATAAATTAAATTACTAACCTAATATTGTCAACATGTGCCGCCGTTTTTTACAGGGTGTTACAAAAAAGGTGAACTGGCTATATAGGCCTATTTTCGGATTCTACGCTCAAAAATAAGCAACAAATTTAGATTGAAATTTATTAAAATTCCACTCCGTTTAGCAGCGTCTGTCTGTCTGTGTTTTTTATTAAATTTAGTAATCTTTTGAACCATTAAAGTTACTGTCTTGAAACTCGGCATACTTCATGCCTAAACCTAGTTATGTTTTGGTATTGAATTTAAAGTTTCTAGCTATCTTTCACGGTTTCAAAATGGCGGCCATTTTTGTTTTTTAAAGCTAATTATTAAGGTTTTTAAGATATTTAGCTTTGAAAAACAAAAATGGTCGCCGTTTTGAAACGGTGAAGGATAGAAAATTGAAATTCAATACCAAAACATAATTAAGGTTAGGCATGAAGTATGCCAAGTTTCAAGACTGTAATTTTAATGGTTTAAAAGATATACTAAATTTAGTATTTAAAAAACACAAACAGACAGACTAGCGCTAAACAGAGCGGAGTTTCTAAAAAATGTCACTCTACATTTTTTGCTTATTTTTGAGTGTAGAATCCGAAAATTTATAGCCAGTTCACCTTACTTTGTAACACCCTGTGTAGTATGATGGAAATCATCTGATTCCACTGACCACTAAAATCCAATTGCCGATCCTCATAGCTAGCTTAGAGTTCAGAAGTGCCCACCTCAACCTCAACTGTTATAATATAGAGACCTGCTTACTACTAAACTATTATCAGCTAAGTTTACATTTTAAGTAGCAGTAGTTAAAATACCACCATGGAGTAGAATTTAGTATAAGGAGCCTTGAGGGGGTTTTTTATGCCCCGAGATATATTTTTTAAGTATAGTCCTCAATTTAGTAATGTAGCTAAAGTTAATCAAATCAAATCAAATCAAATCAAATATATTTATTGCCACAAAACAAAATAAATTGCATTAGCATACGTCATTACAAACATTTTTCTAAAACTAAACATATTTCTTGTCAAAATAATCCTTAACACTATAAAAACTACTTTTAAGTAAAAACCTTTTTACATTTCTTTTGAAGGTCACTATATTACATTCTTGTTTAAGAGTGGTCGGAAGGCTATTGAACATTTTTATACAATTATAAACTGCGTGGTTTTTGAAAAATGTTGATTTGTGTGGTGGTATATTATAATTGTGCTTGTTTCTGGTTTTACTATTTGACAATGGCAAAAATTCTTGAAAAATGTGCTGGTTCTTTTTTAAAAAAATAAGTGATTCAAATATATAAATAGATGGAAAGGTGAGCAGATCAAAATCCTTGAAGTAGGAAGCACATGATACTGCTTCATCGATTCCTGCAATTATTCTCACAGCTTTTTTTTGAAGAATGAAAAGAGTCTTCGTATATGAGCTCTCAGACCCCCAAATCACAACTGCGTATGAAAGAAATGGATAAATGAGGGCATAATATGCTGAGAGAAGAACTTCAGTACTAGAGAAGGTAGATAGACGTCTTAACACAAAAACACCTGAAGACAAACGGCTAGCGACATGCTCTATGTGAGAAAAAAATTTTAAATTTGAGTCTAGGTGAAGCCCCAAAAATGTTACGTCATCTGCTGCAGTAACGACACTTTCACCTATGGACAATTTTAGAAGAGATGTTTCTTTATGGCCAATGGAGAAATCAAGCAGTTTGGTCTTACCAGAATTGACACACAACATATTTTCATGGAACCATTGCACAATACTATTTGATTTAACATAAGAGTCAATTTCCAAATCTGTTCTTGCCTGATGCGATATGGCAAGTGAGGTGTCATCTGCGAAAAGACACAGATTAACATTAATAACGCATGATTTTAAGTCATTGACGTATAAAATGAACAACAACGGGCCCAGGATTGAACCCTGAGGAACTCCGGAGATGACAAGCTTCTCATCTGAGTATGAGTATGTCATACAATCTTTATCTATAGAAGGTATCTTTACTATTTGTCTACGTCCAGTAAGGAAGGAGGAAAACCATTTTAGAGCAGTGCCCCGTATTCCAATGCTCTCAAGTTTCTCAAGAAGCAGACCATGATTTACCATGTCAAATGCCTTTCGGAGATCAAAGAAAACACCCGCTACGGATTTCTTTAGATCTAGCTCTTTTACAATAAAGTTTATGAGGGAAAACATGGCATCAACAGTAGACTTGCCCTTTAAAAAGCCAAATTGACCAGAAAATAAAATACTATGTTTGTCAATAAAAGAAATCAACCTATTTAAAACTGCTTTCTCAAAAATCTTGGAGAATGAAGATGTTATCGCAATAGGTCTATAATTGTCGAGCATTTCTTTTTTTCCTTTTTTAAAAATTGGGCTTACAACTGAAAGTTTCAGAAAGTCAGGGAATACTCCAGTTTCAAAAGAGCTATTGATTAGATGTACGAGAGGATTTGCTAGGGAATTAGAGCAGTATTTTAGGAGTTTGGATGACACATTATCAATTCCAGATGCAGTTTTGGGCTGTAATGAATGTATCAAATCGATAACTTCTGCTGCGTTTACTGGTTTTAAAAAGAAGGACTCTAAAGTAGAGCTTTCATTTGAAGAGGAACTCACATTCTTGCTATTAAAAGTGTTACACTGTGATATATTTATGAAGAAATCATTGAAAATGTTGGAAACCTCCTTTGGATGAGTAACTAATTCTCCTTTGCTATTTTTTACAGCAAAAATAAAATCATGATGAGACTTTGAAGTGACCCTATTTTCATTTATGATGTTCCACATAGTCTTTGACTTGTTTGAAGAGTTATTTATTTGTTTGGATACCTTGAGAGACTTAGAATATTTAATACTCTGGCGATATTGAGCTTTCAATCTTAAGAAGTGTTGCCTCAGTGGATTGGATCTCTCTAAATCCTTGGTAATAGAGTACCACGATCTGACTAAATCCCGAAGATCAGCCTGTTCTTTGCTTAAAGAAATATTGCTATGAAAGCTTTTTTTCTTGCACCTTACTTTCTTCTCTGGGAAAGCCTGGTCTATATTAAATGAAATAGTAGAGGTGAAGTTCTTCATTTTTGATTCAACAGAATCTGCACTAAAAACCTCTGCCCACTGCTCATGAGCAAGGCAATTGTTGAATATCCACATGTTTTCATCTCTAAATGATCGGCACAAACGAAATTTTGGGGAAGCCTCTCTTTGTGGAAGCAGCTTGACTGTAGTCATTTGAGCGTGGTGATCTGCTAAGGCAGTCACAAGAACAGAAGCAGCAACATAATCCTTGGGAAGATCAGTGTATGCATGATCAATAAGTGACCTAGAGTTTTTAAACTCTCTTGTAAATGACCAAACTATGTTCCTCAATCCATGAGATTCCATGGTATTCATTAGCACATCAACCTTCAGGTCCGAAACAGATAGGTCTACATTGAAGTCACCTACCACAAGTGTACTATTATTCGGTGACATCACTTTATCAAGGAAGAATGATAAATGATTGTAGAAAAACATGTGTTCCTCAAGAGAGGCAGAAAATGGCCTGACACCCTCCACGGGTCAGGCTATATCCAGAAGATGACCATTTTTGAGTAAATAATTGTTAGATCCTGATTAGCTAGGCTCTACCATTTAGTAAATTCCAGTGTAAATGTTAGATTTCAGGTGTATTCTCCGTTACCTGTAACCCGTCTGTTCAATGCAGGAAAATTGTTTGTTAAATCATGATTTTCAAGTAGGGTTGTGTTACAGCTCATTAAAACTGGCTCTTGGTATAATTGCAGCTCTGGGTTAGGTAGGATCCGACCCTTGGGTAACTACACCATCTTCCTACAAATGTTTTGGTAGTAGTTAACTATTTTATATTCCCCCAAATTTACTTCCTTTAGTCCATAGTCACCAGTCAACTTGTTACTCATACTGATCCATCTATAGCCAATTATCACCTATAATCACCACTACCACATCCCCATACGCTACAAACATCAGAGGACTGATTACAAGCGACCGATAACGAAAAATTATGCTGTTTTGAAATTCTGACCCTGCTTCGTATCCGACAATCCTTTCCAACAATTTATTGATTGTGTTTTTTCCTGTTATTGGAAACCAGTAGAAAAATACATGGAAGTATAAAAAAAATTTATGTTGACCCACGCATTACTTACAGTAGTCAAGGGCAGTGTTATTCAAATTTTCAGATGGTAACCGCGACTTCGTTGTATTTTGTGGTATTTCTTGATCCCCAATGATTCCTGGAGGGAAAAATATTGTCATTGAAATTAAAATAAAGTCTTTGCTCCATACGGTTAACACCAATAATTCCAAACATATGATCTTTGAATGCCATTAGGGCTACAATAGATTTTAAGTAGGCGTATGGGAGTAAGTCTATGTTTGATTTTCATGTAGGCCTACTCTACATTTTCTATCTTGCTACCAAATTTCATATCTCCATCATTACAGTAAGTTATTAGGCATGTGATAGTAAGCATATCTATGAATGCCAATGGGGCGGAATTTCAAGGGGTTTTCGGATTGGGTAAAGTATTTGTTTGATTCAATTGTAATATTATATAATTTATCCACCTACCAAATGCAAGCTCAATCGGTTCAGTAGTTGGTGTGTGATATAGTAACATGAGCATAAACAATGGGTCAGCTAGGGTGGAACCTTAAACAATATTTTAATCAGAAGTAGTCTTTCTGCTTTGAGTACATTAGCTATCTTCCTATCAAACTTCAGCTCCATCAGTCTAAGTGTAGTAGGTGTGAGATGGTAAACATAATTGAAATGCCATTGGGGCAGGGACCGAACAATTTTGAGATTGGGAGAAGATGTGTATGCGATCCTGGTGTATTATCTGTTTTCCTAGCAAATTTCAGCTCCATCGGTCCAGTAGTTGTTGTGTAATGGTTAATATAACTATGTTAAAGGCTAGTTGGACACGCCCTAAAGTATATTTATCAGGAGTAGGCCTATGTTTGTTTTGAACACATAGCCTACATAGGCTACATAGCCTATGTATTATGTAGGCCTACGAGATATATGTATTCTGACTTTCAGCTCCACCAGTCCTCGCTTCAGACTGGAACAGAAAGAAGAACTAATTTTAGAGTATATATAACCTAATTCAAAATGAGACCCAAAATAACCATAGTGATTAAGAAATCTGCTTTTGTTATCATCACGATAAAAGCTTAAATTTAGATATTGTCTTAGAATTTCTACTAAATAGAGTTTCTGTAATTGTTAATATTGTTTCTGCCATAGAATTGTATTTTGTTGCCTGTTCCATATCCTCTCAAAGTCAAATTTCATATAAATAATGAAACATTTATGAAAAAAAGTTAAGATTACTGCATCAATCCAGTACTCCAGTATTGATGTAAAAAGCGAGGCACTTAGAGTAACTTTTCGACAACTATAAAGTCAAACTGTTCCTATACTCAACATGATTTTAAAATAGGTACCCTTGTTGCAGCAAACCTGTATACTCAGTGAATTTCAAATGAATATAAATAATACGTACATAAATACTTAATACTACATAAAGCCACTCCCCAAGTTTCATAAACATATTTTCACAAATAAGCGACATATCTAATTCTATCGATATATTTAATTCCGTAAGCGAATTGGTCCCATGAAATATCTCGAGCTAAGAAGAAGTTAAGTTAGGTTATGACGATTCATTTTAAAGCTTGAGGGCCAAATACGGTGGGAAAAATATCAGAAATGTCAAAAATTACATAGGCTACGCCCCACTAGACTTCAAAGATCCAATGATTTTCTTATGAAAATGTCACTACAGTGTTTTTATTAATAAGCAAAATGAACTAATGATCAGCTGTGATTATCCACTTACACAAAAACCATACCGTATGTTAGGGGCTATAGCCCCTGTAAGCCACTAGTACAATTTTTATTATTCTCCGTTAGAATAACATTGAGGCAGAGTACACAGGTTTGCTGGAAGAAGGAGCACAAAAAATGGGTTTGTTTGCAATATCAATATAACTAAACTAGATGAAGCCACAAACCGTTCGGGGCACGGTGCTTGGCATCTGGGAAAAGCGAGAAACTACTCAAATTTCTTGTAATTAAAAGCAGACAATAACAAAAATAACCAAAATAAATGTTTTAAAATTAAATAAATGAATTTTGCTTTCTGTTGACAAAAGTATAATTTAACACTATACGGTACGAAGCCAAATAGAGGCAATAAATAATTCCAGAGCATACGCTAATCAGGCATCAAGCACCATTCCACGAACTGTACCAAGTTTTATTAATGTATGTTCATGAGTACCTAGACCGAGCACCTGTTGTTGCTCCAAGATAACCATATAAGAACTTTTTGAGCCACTAGAGTGGAGTCCTAAGTTTGGAGAAACCTGTACATACTAACAACGTGGTATGGTCCAGGTGCAGGTATGAGGGTCTGTTTTCAAGTCTTTTGGATATCGTATTTTCTCCTTAATTATATCATAGCCCCTTTTGAAGCCAATGGAATGGAGGCCTGAAACTTGGGGAGAGGAAATCGAATTCAAAATATTGTAGTCTAAGAGCTAATGACCCAAAAAGTGATACCATTTGCATACTTTTCCAGTGCGAAGTATACTTTTTATATTACCAGTATGACTTAAACATTTTATTTCAGAAAATTTAAGTCTGGCAGCTTAATCACATTCTGAAAATGGGTAAATCTACATATACAATTTTTATATATTTAATAAATAATCCCGTCCAGCATGTATAACAGAAGAACGGTTTGGTCTAAAGTCATCAAACAAAATTCTTCCTAACTAAAACGCTTATGGGCGACCTATTAAAAATATTTTCATCAAAATATATGTACAGAATGTTCCAAAACTGAAGGTCACGGGTTCGGTTCTCAAAATATTTGAATGTAAACATTGGGCAAGTTATAATTTCAAAGGTCTCGTTAAAAGAAACATTTTGGCGAAAACAATATTGAATTATGTCTATCCGTTTCAAAATGACGGCCATTTTTGCGTAAAATATAAACATTTACGAATCATTGTGTATTTTCTAAACCACAACTTGTATCTTTTTTCAGACTCAAATTTCTTTCTTGTGATAATCTCAGCTTTACTCTGGTATGCTACATTACGTTTTTTTTCAACAAATCTAAATTTCAATAACATAGTTTTTTTTTTAAATGCTTACACACCCAAAATTCAAATACCACCGTCGCAGCAAACCTGCATACTCAGCAAATTTCCAATGGAGATATAATGTCTTAGTACTACAAAAAGCCACTTATCAAGTTTCATAAAAATATATTCACTAATAAGCAATATATACAATTTTAATTATTCTCTATAAGAATAACATTGGGGCTGAGTACGCAGGTTTGATGCAACAAGGAACACCAACAATTTGTTTTTATGCTAATATCAATATAACTCAACTAGGTGAAGTCGTATACCAGTTTTTATTATTTTATGTTCATAATTAAGGGAGACATAGCATTTATTATTCTCCATAAGAATAACATGGGGTGTGAATATGCAGGTTTGCTGCTAAGGGAGCCTTTGGCAAAAAATTTTTTTGAGCAAATATCAATAGACCACAACCAGATGAAGCCGTATACCAAGTTTCGTCAGTATACGTTCATAAATAAGCGAGATAAAACATTTTTCTTTTTACTCCATAAGAATAACATCAGACAACGTTCTGTGTTTAGCTCTTTCAATATCTCGGTACGGTAACCAATTGACGTAGAGGAATGATCAAAATACCAAATTATGTGTTTTTTTAAGCTGAATTCAATGGTTAACACTAAAATTTGACTATTTCAAAAATGATATGTAACAAATTCAAAAAACCCATTTTCGGGGTACAAATCCCCCGCAAAATACCCCTTCGGATGGAGCGACCTGACTGGTTTTCGAACTTAAAGTCATAAATGTGGCTTTACACGTTTATACCAAATTTCATCAAAATCGGATCATTTTTATCATAGTTATCGTGCTCACGGACACACACATATACAGTGTATATATATATATATATATATATATACACACACACACATACAGTTTCGAACGAATGGTGTTTTTGGGGTCTGGGGACCTCAAAACGAAAAGTTATCATGGTCTCGGGCCTAGGTCTTATATGCCGACTACGGTAATAGCTTCTTCCCTGTGGGGGAAAATCGCTAATTCCCTATAGGGGAAATTCGATAAAATGGTCCAGGTACATAGTAACAGCAACATCCAAATGAAAACTGCAAAACAATTATAGAGTTCAAAAACTTAATAACTTACAATAATTTAGCATAACAAATTAGCAACAACACAATGGTATGAAAACTGATGTCTGAATATATGAGAAACATTGTAACAATAAAATATGTAATTTGCAATCAGAAAGTGCCATGTACAACGATAACAAAAACAGTACCCCCGCAGCAGCAAACCTGCGTACTCAGCGAATTTCCAATGCATATATATGTATCTTAATACCACATAAAGCCACATACCAAGTTTCATCAACATACGTTCATAAATAAACGATTTATGACATTTTAATTATTCTCCATAAGAACTAAATGGCAGCTGAGTATGCAGGGTTGCTGAAGCAAGAAACACAAAAAATGGGGTTTTTGTACAAATATCAATATAAATCAAGAAGGTAAAGCCACATACCAAATTTTATTAATTTATGTTCATAATTAAGGGAGATGACACGTTACTTATTCTCCATAAGAATAACATAGGAGCTGATTACGCAGGTTTGCTGCTACAGGAACTATCAGCCAACAAATTTGTTTTAGTGCAAATATCAATAGACCACAACGATATGAAGCAATATACCAAGTTTCATCAGGATAAGTTGATAAATAAGCGAGATATACAATTTTTCTTATTCTCCGTAAGAATAACATTGGACAACATACTGTGTTTAGCACTTTAAATATCTCTGTAACCATTTGACGTAGAGCAATGATCAAAACACCAAATTGTGCGTTGTTTTAAGCTGATTCCAATAGAAAAAAAGTAACATTTGACATTTTCAAAAATTACATGTAAAAAACTCAAAAAACCCATTTTTGGGGTACAAAACCCCCCCAAAATATCCCTTTGGGTATGTCGATCTGTCTGGTTTTCGAACTTAAAGTCATAAATGCTGCTTTACACGTTTATACCAATTTTCATCAAAATCGGATAATTTTTACGAGAGTTATCGTGCTCACAGACACATAATATATATATATATATATATATATATATATATATATACACAGTTTAGATCGAATGGTGTTTTTGGGGTCTGGGGTCCTCAAAACGAAAATTTATCATGGTCCCGGGCCTAGGTCGTACCATGCCGACTACGGTAATAGCTTCTTCCCTCTAGGGGAAATTCGCTAAAAATTCAACAAGTTACAAAATAAGCAAATAACCCCCGTAGCAGCAAACCTGCGTACTCAGCGAATTTCCAATAGATATGAATGTCTTAATACTACATAAAGCCACTTACCAAGTTTCATAAAAATATATTCACAAATAAGCGATATATACAATTTTAATTATTCTCCATAAGAATAACATTGGGGCTGAGTATGCAGGTTTGCTGCAACAAGGAACACAAAAAATGGATTTTTATGCTAATATCAATATAACTCAACTAGGTGAAGTCATATACCAGATTTGATTAATTTATGTTCATAATTAAGGGAGACATGGCATTTAATTATTATCCATAAGAATAACATGGGGCTGAGTACGCAGGTTTGCTGCTACGGGTGCCTTTGGCAAAAAATAATTTTTTTGAGCAAATATCAATATAGCACAACCAGATGAAGCCGTATACCAAGTTTCGTCAGTATACGTTCATAAATAAGCGAGATATAACATTTTTCTTTCCCTCCATAAGAATAACATTAGACAACGTACTGTGTTTAGCACTTTCAATATCTCGGTAACCAATTGACGTAGAGAAATGATGAAAATACCAAATTGTGTGTTTTTTTAAGCTGAATCCAATGATAAAAAATAAAATTTGATTTTTTTTTTCAAAAATTACATGTAAAAAATTCAAAAAACCCAATTTTGGGGTACAAAACCCCCCCAAAATACCCCTTCGGATAGAGCGATCTGGCTGGTTTTCGAACTTAAAGTCATAAATGTTGCTTTACACGTTTATACCAAATTTCATCAAAATCGGATCATTTTTACTAGAGTTAAAAACTCTAGTAAAACTGTATATTTATATACAGTTTCGAACGAATGGTGATTTTGGGGTCTGGGGACCTCAAAATGAAAAGTTATCATGGTCCCGGGCTTAGGTCTTACCATGCCGACTACGGTAATAGCTTCTTCCCTATAGGGGAAATTCGCTAAAACAACAACGATGAATAAATAACAACGAATAATAGATAACAAACATGGTAATGGAGCAATATACTTTAGCATTGATAAACTACTAGCTGCTACCCGCGGCTTCACTCTGACAAATTCAAATACATTAAAAATAATAACCTGACCAGCACTATCGAAACTTTGTTTAGTTTTACCACCTGGTTCCCTTTTCCCTAACTGACAAACAACTACAGCTGGTAATTTTATAAATTTTATCATATTACTAGCTGATGTACCCGTTCTTCACACAGGGGTTTTCTTTACCCATTCTATATTCAATGCAATTTGCAATTTAGTTAGCTTGAAACAGCTGTTCTTGCTCCTGCTCTTTAAGCTGTCAAATGGAAGTGTCCTCAGCTGTTCGCATTACAGTTACTGAATGTTTAACTTCTTCTGAAATGTAAACATTGAAACTTAGGACGTTCACGGGGCGTAGCCCGAGAGGATTTTAAGGAAGTGAATAGGCCTATGTGTTGCATAGGTTCAAGATTTACCTTTGTGTAAAGTTTCAGCCCAGTCGGTTCAGTAGTTTTTGCGTTGGAACATCAGACAGACAGACAGACAGAAACCACCTCTTCTTTATAATATTAAAGATATCCTTCCATAAGATTTGCATTGGAACTTACAGGACCCAGGGGGTGGAGCCCTAAGCTTGGATGTGGTCATTATCAGGTCTATATGTTAATGTGATATGTAAGCTATGTTCATACAAAATTTTAGCTTAATCGGTTCAGTAGTTAACTCCAAATATCCATACATACATCCAAACAAACTTTCACATTTATAATATTAGTAGGATTAATGTACAATAATCCTACATTTATAAAAGAAAAGTGGTGTCCGTTAGTCAACTTGTATGTTCCGTTTTAACATAAAAACTACTGAACCAATCAAGCTGAAAATTTGCATGTAGATATATAATTTATCTGGGCTATAGCCCTATTCCCATCTTGGCAATCCCTTATTAGGCCCCAGTGGCCGTTAAAGTTACAATGTTATTCTTATGGGCAATAGATTTAATGGATCAGATCATTAAATTTCTGACCGTTATTAAATATTTAGACATTTGTCTAAATCTAACATCTGAACCTGTCAATAATAATATTGGCTCTTTATTCAGAACAGATTTGTTAACTGACTGGTGCAATGCTAATAGTTTATCTTTAAATTTTGAAAAAAACTCAGATGTTGAATATTAGTTACAATACAGCCTTAGTAGCAAATGTTCCTGTCAAGTTTTTAGGAATCTTGATTCAAGATAATTTGAACTTGCAAGCACAAATAAATTACATCTCCCCAAAGGTATCTAAATGTACTTACATGATTAGAAAATTACAATCTACTGTAAGTGAAAATATCTTACTATCAGTGTATTTTGGTTATGTTCATTCTCATTTAACTTATGGTACAATCTTGCAGGGTAACTCGGGTTTTGCCAAATCCTTATTCATTGCACAGAAAAAGGCAATTAGGCTTGTTTGTAATATTCCTGTTAGAACTTATTGCAGAGAGTTTTTTTTCAGTAATTTAATGTAATGTCATTACCTTGTATTTATATTTACCAATGTCTTACTTTATCAAGACAAATTTATGTAACTTCAGCTTAAATTCAAATGTCCACAAGTATAATACAAGGAATTGTAATAAAATTAAGACTGAATTGTGTACATATGCAAAAACTCAAAAAGTTTTAAATTCACTGCAGTTAACAGGTTCAATCCTGACAAACATGTTTAAACATGAAAATCACATTAAGTTTCAATGTTAATTAGAGGGCGGGAATTATCGTCCTCCGCATCAAACGTGTTAAACTATACAACAAGTTACCACTCTCAAACTACCTTAGAATTAAGAAGATTTGCTGATAGAATAAAAGGTTTGTTGATAAGGAAATGTTTCTACTCTTTGGATGAATATTTTGAACATGTATTTTAAATTCCAAAACCTTATTCTTTAATAATGTTATCTGTCGACTGTGAATTTTATATATTTCTAAGATCTTTCATGTCTTTGTTTTTCGTCACCAGTGTTTCTTTGTCTTGTTGCAACGTTAATGTAAATTGTCATTCTGTAAGTTAATTTTGTTATTTCTGTGATATTGTTGACGATGTCCTTGCAAACTTTTATTTTGTAACTGTATTGTGAATGGAAAAATAAAGATTTTGATTTTGATTTGATCATTCAAATAGATATAGTTTCAGCAGGAATTTTAATCAGCTGTGTGAAGCATGGGTTTCAGTTAGCAATCAATAGTTTGGTGTGTTAACCGTAAACTGATTTCCACTAATATAAGGCAAACCAGTTTGATAGTATTAGGCTACCAGTAATAAAAAAAACTGTAATGGAGTTTAATGCAAGCAGGAGTGCTTGAATAATGCATAAATTTACATAAATATTTATTTAATTAAAACTAGTAATTATAAACATACTGTGGAAAGTAAACCCCACTTTTTATTCAGGTTCTAGGCCAAAACCCTAAAAGTTTTTTATAGACACTGTTGACCCATAAATGGCTTTATTAAAAAATATCTCTGTCGCAGCAAATCTGCATACTCATCAAATTTTATATTTCGGACATTAGTCCTCACAGGCCTTTGCCCTACAGGTTTTCAAAGTTTCAATGCAAATCTGAATAATACGAATGTAACTGATTGAATAATATGTTTGACAACCGCTGATATAATAAAAAATACTAGCACAACATCAAAGAGCATATGTTTCAGTTATAATGTAAATAAAACTACTACTGGAATGGCAACACAATGTACAAGAATTTATGAGGTTAAGTTTATGATCGTAAACACAGAATATAGGGAATGTGTATGTTTTGTTATTTTTTTATAACTGTCCAAAATTATTCTGTGTAGGAACCAGTATTTGAGTATCGAAGGGATGAATACATATTTTTAATCATACTATAACACATTACAATACTTTTGTATAACATTGAGATTAAGTTTGATATATTGGTTGAGTCTCATAAATAGGGCTATAAAGCTTACTCTTACCCTACACTACATTAACTTAAAATACTGTTGGTGTAACATAGCCATACACTTTAGTTACAGTACTCAACAATTTTGTAATTAATCAATTTAAATGTTAAGTGATATTCATTATCATGTTTCACAATCACTCTTATCATACGATTTTTAAAAATAAAGGTCTTGATGATCTCGAAATAAAGAATTTTCTCTCTCTCCCAATATAATTGTCTACTTTGTCAACATTTTCCCCGTAGAAACGACAAAATGCAATTAAATTTTATGTTTAATTATCTCATTTAATTAGCAAATTTGTGTCTGCTTTGAAATCTCGAAGAAAAAATAAATGATTAGGCCTAGATGTGAACCAAATTTAAAAAAAACATTTACAGGGTGTCACAAAAAAGTGTGATGGGCTATACAGGACCTAATTCTACATGCAAAAATAAGTCAAAAATGAAGAATAAAATTTTTTGGATTTCGGCTTAGTTTAGCCGTAATCCGCCATTTTGTTTTTTTGGGAAAATATTTATTATTTCAAAAATCCAATGAGATATTTTTACGAAATTTGGGAAAAGTGTTTACACTAAAGTAAGTAACATTTGTAAAAAAAAATTTTTTTTACCTTTCCAAATTTCAAAATGGCGGCCATTTGAATTTTTGTATGCCAAATTTCATGAAAACCGGTACCTAAATCAAAATTTTTCTAGACACAATTTTTTTGTATTTATTATAACAAATCCAACAAAACAAAAATGAATAAAATCGGTTCATAAATAAAGAAGCTGTGTTTATTTTAATAATTTAGACTGAAATTACTTAATTACATTACATAAATTATTATTACATAAATTTCAGTCTAAATTACTAAAATAAACACAGCTTCTTTATTTATGAACCGATTTTATTTATTTTTGATTGTTGGATTTGTTATAATAAATACAAAAAATTTTGTGTTTTGAAAAATTTTGATTTAGGTACCGGTTTTCATGAAATTTGGCATAACAAATTCAAATGGCCGCCATTTTGAAATTTAGAAAGGTAAAAAAACATTTTTTTTTACAAATGTTACTTACTTTAGTGTAAACACTTTTGCCAAGTTTCGTAAAAATATCTCATTGGGTTTTTGAAATAATAAATATTTTCCCAAAAAAACAAAATGGCGGATTACGGCTAAACTAAGCCGAAATCCAAAAAACTTTATTCTTCATTTTTGACTTATTTTTGCATGTAGAATTAGGTCCTGTATAGCCCATCACACTTTTTTGTGACACCCTGTATATATATATATATATTTTAGCGAATTTCCTCTATAGGGAAGAAGCTATTACCGTAGTCGGCATAGTAAGACCTAGGCCCGGGACCATGATAACTTTTCGTTTTGAGGTCCCCAGATGCCAAAAACACCATTCGTTCAAAACTGTATATATATAACTCTCGTAAAAATGAACCGATTTTGATGAAATTTGGTACAAACATGTAAAGCATCATTTATGACTTTAAGTTCGAAAACCAGTCAGATCGCTCTATCCAAAGGGGTATTTTGGGGGGGTTTTGTACCCCAAAAATGGGTTTTTTGAGTTTTTTACATAGGCCTATAATATTTTAGTAAATCCAATTTTAGTTTTCACCTGTAAATTCAGCTTTAAAAAACAAACAATTTGGTGATTTGATCATTGCCCTACATCAATTAGTGACCGAGATATTGAAAGTGCTAAACACAGTACGTTGTCCAATGTTATTCTTATGGAGAATATGAAAAATTGTATATCTCGCTTATTTATCAACTTATCCTGATGAAACTTGGTATATTGCTTCATATCGTTGTGGTCTATTGATATTTGCACTAAAAAAATATTTGTTGGCTGATAGTTCCCGTAGCAGTAAACCTGCGTACTCAGCTCCCATGTTATTTTTATGGTGAATAAGTAACGTGTTATCTCCCTTAATTATGAACATAAATTAATATATCCCCATCACAGCAAACCTGCGTACTCAGCAAATTTCCAATGCCTAATATATGTCTTAATACCACATAAAGCCGCATACCAAGTTTCATAAAAATATCTTCACATATAAGCGATTTTAATTATTCTCCATAAGAATAACATTGGTAATGAGTACGTAGGTTTGCTGAAACAAGGAACACAAACAATTGGTTTTTATGCAAATATAAATAGAATTTAATTAGACGAAGCCACATACCAAGTTCCATCAATATTCAATCGTAAATAAGCGCTTTATAACATTCTAGTTACTCTCCATAAGAATAAAATGGGGGCTGAGAAAGCAGGTTTGCTGCAACAAGGAACAAAAAAATGGGTTTTTATATAATTATCAATATATCTCAACCAAGTGAAGCTACATACCAAGTTTTAATAATTTATGTTCATAATTAAGGGAGTCATTAAATTTTACTTATTCTCCATAAGAATAACATGGGGGCTGAGTACGCAGGATTGCTGTTACGGGAATAATCAACAAAAAATCAATTTGTTGTGCAAATATCAATATACCAGGACTATGTGAAGCCACATACCAAATTTCATCAACATACATTCATAAATTATCTAGATATCAAATTTTATTTATTCTCCTTAAGGATAACATTGGACAACGTACTGTGTTTAGCACTTTGAATAGCTCTGCAACGGTTGGGCGTAGAATCACATTTTAAACACCAAAATGATTGTTTTGTGGAACTGAATAGATTGGTAAAAGTAAATGTGACGTTTACATTAAAATAGACTGAGGAAAAGCCAAAAACATTTTTCCCATAAGATCAACATGAGAGATTTTATGAGTAGGTTTTTTGGATTTTCTCAGCAACCACTAGAAACCACTAGGTTAATAATTCAAAATACTATATTATTTGTTTTATTAAGCTCTATAACATGGTCAAAACCAAATTAAGTTTTTTAAAAATTTTAGGGTGAAAAATGCAAAAACCTGATTTTTGGAAAATTTAAAACCCCCATAACCCCCCTTCCCATGGTCCGATTTTTCTGGTTTTCAAACTTAAAGTCATAAATGTCATTTTGCACGTTTGAGCCAAATGTCATCAAATTCGGACGTTTTTTACTCAAGTTATCGTGTTAACGGACACACACACACACACACATATATATATATATATATATATATATATATATATATATATATAAATTTGAACGAATGGTGCTTTTTGCATCTGGGGACCTCAAAACAAAAATTTATCATGGTCTCGGGCTTAAGTCTTACCATGAGACCTACGGTAATAGCTTCTTCCCTATAGGGGAAATTCGCTAAAAATTTGGTATGTGGCTTTACATACTTGAGCTTTATTGATATTTGTATAAAACTCCATTTTTTGTATTCCTTCCTTCAGCATACCTGCATACTCAGCCGCCATGTTATTCTTATGAAGAATAATTCAAATGTCATAAATCGTTTATTTATGAATGTATGTTGATGAAACTTGGTATTTGGTTTGATGTGGTATTAAGATACATATATTTATGCATTGGAAATTCGCTGAGTACGCAAGTTTGCTGCTACGGGGGTATTATATATTTCAATCTAAAAATGTCCAGAGTTTGGCTCAGTAGCCTATTTGGAACATGCGGAGTGTTTATTATTTGTGTAACTATATGTAGCTTTGTAATAACCGTATCGCCCAGCCTTGGCTTGATGAGGCTTGGTGTGTTGAGTAAGAGTGGCCGATGCAGCGGCATTTCCGGTCGGGAGAAAGCTGCCCGCTCTCACTCGTGGACAAGGTCGCAGGACACACCATACACTACGTTTCTTGATAGGGCTGAAGGTTGAATAGTTTTAGTTTCGTTGGCTTTCAAAACTGAAGACATGTAAAATTGTTGATTGCTTTAGTGAGACACAAGCTTCCAATGTTATAAGATTGAACTTCTGAACCGTGGTCGTCCTACTGTAACTAGTAGTAGTACGAAAATACACTGCTCTGAACAAGATTGCAACCCAGTATTGTCTTTATAAGAGCGGAATTTCAATATTTTTCAATTTGCATGTGTTAATACAGTGATTAGGTATTGTTATGAATAAAAGCTGATATACTATCGGCTATCATCCGAGAAACCTAGCGGTTGCCAGTATTGTATTGTTTTATTAGGCCTGCAATACAAGTGTGCCGAAAATGCCCGGACCAACGAGGTTAATATTCCTAGAGGTCTCGTCTCGTGTTAAAAAGTGAAACCTCACTGGAGGATACTCAAACCAAACGGCCAAACGCTAATATAACTTGTGAAGAGAGGATTTGATTGGTTACCATTTTTGGTTGCCATGGGAGCAGACTTGACTGATGGTTAAAATGACGGTCAGCATGTAAGCAGCAGTTTTTTACCTCAGAGACCTCTAAATATATTTAACTTGTTGATTTTGAAAAAAACGGTCTTGTTTATTGAGCGGATTTTCAATATTTTTAAATTTGCAGATACTAATACAGTGATTAGGTATCGTAGGTATTGTTATTTATAACATCTGATATAATATCATGTTATCAGCTGATAAACAGAGTTGACACTATTATATTGTTGCAATGAAATATTACTACATTACTACATTATTACATTACTGGGCATTTGATACATTTTATTGTGCAGAAACTGTTCGGACCCTAAACCTAAGTTAGATGTTGGGAATTCCCCTAAATATTTTACACATTGTTTTAGCGAATTTCCTATATAGGGAAGAAGCTATTACCGTAGGTCTCATGGTAAGACTGAAGCTCGAGACCATGATAAATTTTCATTTTGAGGTCCCCAGATGCCAAAAACACCATTCGTTCAAATTTATATATATATATGTGTCCGTAAGCACGATAACTCTCGTAAAAAAGGTCCGATCTTAATGAAATTTGGTACAAATGTGTAAAGTACCATTTATTTGAACGAGTTTGAAAACCAGACGAATCGCACCATCAAAAGGGGGGTTTTGTACCCCAAAAATGGGTTTTTTGGGGTTTCCACACGTAATTTTTATTTAAATCAAATTTTAATTTTCACCATTTAATTCAGCATAAAAACCAAACAATTTGGTATTTTTAGCGAATTTCTCCTATAGGGAAGAAGCTATTACCGTAGGTCTCATGGTAAGACTTAAGCCCGAGACCATGATAACTTTTCATTTTGAGGTCCCCAGATGCCAAAAACACCATTCGTTCAAATTTTTATATATGTATATATATATGTGTGTGTGTGTGTGTGTGTGTGTGTGTGTGTGTGTGTGTGTCCGTAAGCACGATAACTCTCGTAAAAAAGGTCCGATCTTAATGAAATTTGGTACAAATGTGTAAAGTACCATTTATTTGAACGAGTTCGAAAACCAGATGAATCGCACCATCCAAAGGGGAGTTTTTGGGGGGTTTTGTACCCCAAAAATGTGTTTTTTGGGGTTTTCACATGTAATTTTAATTTATACCATTGAATTCAGCTTAAAAAAACAAACAATTTGGTATTTTGATCATTGCTCTACGTCAATTGGTTACCGAGATATTGAAAGTGCTAAACACAGTACGTTGTCTAATGTAATTCTTATGGAGAAAAAGAAAAATTGTATATCTCGCTTATTTATGAACATAAACTGGCGAAATTTGGTATATGGCTTGATCTGGTTGTGGTTTATTGTTGTTTGCACAAAAAAAAACAATTGTTCGCCAATGTTTCCTGTAGCAGCAAACCTAGGTACTTGGTCCCCATGTTATTCTTATGGAAAATACTTAAAATGTTATATATCGCTTATTTATGAATGTATATGGATGAAACTTGGTATGTGACTTCACTAAGATGAGTTCTATTGATATTTGCATAAAAACCCATTATTTTGTGTGCCTTGTTGCAGCAAACCTGCGTACTCATCCCCAATGTTATTCTTATTGAGAATAATTAATATTTTAAATATCGCTTGTTTGTGAATACATTTCTTATGAATCCTGTTAAGTGTTTTAATGTGTTATATTATATATTCATTGGAAATTCGCTGAGTATGCAGGTTTGCTGCGACGGGGGTATTATCATTGCTCTACGTCAATTGGTTCCTGAGATATTGAAAGTGCTAAACACAGTACGTTGTCTAATGTTATTCTTATGGAGAAAAAGAAAATTGTATATCTCGCTTATTTATGAACATAAACTGGCGAAATTTGATATATGGCTTGATCTGGTTGTGGTTTATTGTTGTTTGCACAAAAAAACAATTTTTCGCTATACAAATTACACAACTTGACTTAAGGGTGGGCTCCAGTCACGAAACATTTCGCGTTTCCACCAGCTTCCCCCATAAGTTTAATGTTAACTCAAAGCCCTTTCCTCCTCAACGGATTATCCGATATAGTTGATTTATGGCTCATTTTTAAGCCATATAATGATAAGGCCATTTACACCTAGTTATTTCAGTGAACAAAATTGTAGTATCACAAATAATAATTGTTAACAAGTATTAAACTATTAAATATTTGTGATTTTTGATGTGTGATCTATTTGTGATATCGGAACTCTGCTCACTAAAATCGCTGGGTATTTCTGTGCTTTATAAAATGAACGATGAATCATCGATTTCGGATAATTAATCCGTTGACAGCACCGGACGGGCTTTGAAAGTTAACACTGGTCTTATGGGAGAAGCAAGTTGAAGAAAGTGATTGTAGCCTCCTCTTATATAATTCTTATTAGTTGTTGTATTAGCTCTCTACGAACCTTGGTATTACCTAACTATTTAAAGCGTAGTCGAGTGTTCTCAGTTATTTGTGACATTAGAGTATTCACGAGGGATGTTCTATCGTAAGTATACAATCGATAGCATATATATGACAGGAAATAATACAATGGGATTTATCAAACACTTCAAATACAATGCCATGGCCTGTTTGTATTGTATTAGTAAGTATGTACCCACATTTCAAGTGGCGAAACAAATTTTTGGCCAGACTCAGTTAAACAGGTTTCCATTTCAACCAATACAACGTAAGGTTTCCGTCGACTAAGGCCGACCGATAAAAGTTAATTTGGTTGTCATACAGTCGATATTTGAAATTAGGCAGTTTGATCCCATTTTTTTCGGTTGCCATCCCGTGATCCGGTCAATATTGGCGGCTTACTTTATGCGGCCAAATCATCCGGCCGTACTGTTTGATGCGGTCGTCATTTAAGGTCGCTATTACTGGTTCGATTTCCATTTATATCCGTTATTACACAATTTAATCGCGTTTAAGGTCGATAGTACGTTCTGTGTTAACACCCAAATTACACTAAGTTCATTAGGCTTATATCGCGCGGTTCGGGAACTCGTTTTTGTTAGCGATCTACCGCAAATTGGCGGGAAACACACTCTAATGCTGAAAAAACTGACAGCTAACACAAGAAGGTGCGACATTATTGCAATGAGTAAAAAGTGTTCAAAAGGCTTTATAATTGATCTGATGGTAAGGATTGAGTTAAATAATAACCAACCAAAAGAAGTAAACCAAAAAAAGATTAATATTTACTCACCTACCGCTCAGTACTACAAAGAAAAATATAAACTAAAAGAAATAGAAATTATTGGCTTATTAATTTGCTCAAGAGGGACAATAAAAACATTTTTCGAATATTTCTTGGACAAAATTTAATGTTCCAAGAAGAAAAGATTATATCTAATTTCACTTTTGACAGTGAAAAGGTCTGGTCAAATTAAAAAAAATTATATAATAAGTAAGTTAAAATTGTATAATATTCTTTGTATTAGCAACTTGCAATGAGCAAGAAGATGTAATTTATTTATATTTTTATTATAGATAAATTTTCTTTATCTTTTTCACAAATAGCTCAAATTTACCCAGAAAGTCTAGATTTACCCCAGCCTATATCGCGGAATCGGGCATATTTTGCTCCTCTGCAACACAACGTGTTATGCTAACTATTAACAAATGGATAGCCAGAGATTCAGATCTTTATCCTCGTGTGACGTCATCAGGAACAGACGGACACGGAGGGATAAAAATATGTTTTTCTGTTTCATAAGGTTAGAAAGCGATGGTGAATGTGCCAGTGTTATCTTTGTCGTATCCGCCATCACCGTTCAAGTGATAAGACAGCCTCTGCTGTTACCGTCAAGTCCATTTTACATTAAAATGAATTTTACATTCGGCTGTATCCATCTCCGTTGTATTGAACTTTCGCCGTTGCCAAGTTGCCAAATTTAGCTTTTGCGTAAATGTAAAAAAAATATATAAACGATTGAGCGAACGGAAGTTGTTTAATAACTCTCTACGAAAATCTGTTCTCAGTAACGCGAGCTTTCAAAACTCAACACATTGAAATATACTATAATAAACGATGGAGTTCGTACACCCAAAACGGAGTACCTACGTTACAAAGTCGACATATATCTAACAACACCGGCGGGAGAACCCGCAAAAAAATTAAATATTTCTGAATAAATCGGTTTACCTTGCTATGGAAGACTACAAATTACCCATGAAGTAAAATTGAAAATTATAACGTCCGACTAAAAATATGTTACACGTTTACCTATTTGTTCAATGACTCCTCTTGCAAGTCCTATGCCTAAATGCCGTACTTTTGGGAACAATGGTCTTGTAGAATTGACATGCATATATTTCTAAAATCATAAATGATGATCGAAATGCTGTTGCCACTTCATTTTGGGGCGTTTGGGCAGATTTCCGCCACAAAACCGGCAGCGTACAATATAGTAAACCCCGATGATCGCATTCCATCTCGGGGTCAAGGACCGGAATTCGTTAAAGGAGAATACTATGAATAATTTAACGTAGCAGTAAAGTCGATAGTCAGTAACACAGTGAGCACTGCAGTGATGGGGAGAATAGCAGAGGACATAGTACACCTTGCGGAACGCCCAAGTGCAAGTCATTCGGGATTGACGCAACGACTTTACCAGGTGTCATGATTAGATGATTTCGTCTCGTTAGGATAATTTGTCTAAGTAGTTTGTTATTTTAGTTACTTTAGTAAAGAAGAAACCGCCTGAGATCGTTTGTTGGTAAAAGGCGAATAGAATCAGTTTGTGCGGTCAGTTTGATTTTCAAGTTGTGTGAAGAAATTATTGGAAATAAAATCATTTACACTGTGGAATATCGGATATGTTTATGTGATGTGGTGTTCTCAACGAAATGCATGGAATCTGATATCGCAAATAACTAATCAATCTCGTAAGTTATGATATGCATTGTTTAAACATTTCTTGGTACAAGGCGTTCAGAGAGATGTTAAAGCGAGTCTCTTATTCAGCAGAAATTGATTCGAAACTCGATTAAACAATCTTGCAAAGGGTATTGATGTTCTGTCTATTATGGGATTGTTGGCCCAAATAAACAAGGCGGATATGCCGTATTTGTCGATAATGAGCGACGAAAAATAACCCTAAACAGATACGGGAGCTTCGAACTCGGATGTTCGACATAACTTTACAACGTGCTGTTTGCGGTCACGCACGTTCATTATCACTCCGCAGTATCGCATGGTACGGATAATTTTTATAAGCAGATAGCTCTAGAGACTTGAATATTATTCGTCAGGAAATGTGTGATTTCCGGCTTTATGATGGTATTGTTTCGTGGCTACCTGTTTGAGAATTGTTTTGCAATTTACTGTTCTATAATGATATGCACGATATTGATTTTGTTACCCTTTTAAACTTGTAAATGAATGTAGACTGTTTTCTACTATTTATTCAATGTCTCATCTCATGCGTTATTTGAGTGTTATTTCATTTTTCTACTGCACAGGCAGATAACTAAGAAGTTAATACTTGGCACTTACCACATAGGCTACCGTATATATAACGCATGGCAAAATACAACAAAATTGGGGTTTGCTTTAAAACGCAGTCAAGAAAAACTACTCTTTCCGTCAACTATTTTGTCTAATTATTTCCTTTAGAAAGAGGAAATAATTAATTATTACCTTGTATGAAATATGTATGGGCATGCTGAAACAACATTTATTGATAAAAAATAAGCGTTTATCTTAAAAAATATTTGCATAAGAAGCTTTTTAATTACCTTTTTAAAATTTGTATAAATGTAACAGTGAAGATTTTAGCTGAAAATGATTAGCCTGAGCTTATATACAAGTTACTTTTCAGTAAGATATTTTATTCGGCGCATAATCCGTGTATGACAAAGACTTTTACTGTTGCTTTTAGAAAATGTCGCGGAATTCCTGAACACCCTCATGCGGCGGTTTATAAATAAATATAGCCTTAGTTTACAATTCCATGCACTCCAATGTACGTGTAGTATATATTATGGAAGAGACGCATTCGCATCTAAGATCGCTGCCAAAAATATCACTCTCGGCGTTGCGGCGCTTGTGACCATCTGTTCAGAAAAACGAAACGTTGCCAGCTTCAGATATGAATCGAGTCAAAAGTTCAATGACTACTGATGAATTCAAAATCTTTGAATCTGTAACTAGCCGTTCCTTAACATAGATCTATAGGTAAAGTTCAGTAAATTACTTTTGCGTTGTACCTGAAATGTCTTGCTTCTGTCCAGTAATTACATCAGTTTTCAAGCGCGGGGGTGATCGTGACGTAGAATGATTATGGGGCTTCGAACATTTTCATAAACTGATGACCTAGTTTCATGTGGACAGTCCTATGTATAATTCTGTGTAATATATATTATTAGTGTAATATGTTTTGGAGGTTCAACTTTCCCCCAAAAAATGGCTATACTAGTTTTTCTGTAAATCATTCATTACTGGTAGGCTACTGAGAATCACTTAGATTAAGTATTCTTAGTTAATATTATTATTATTATTATTATTATTATTATTCAACTGTTTGCTTAGTTTTCTATTCAATATTTCAAAATTGTAGATGACTTCGTGATATAATTTAGATAGGGTTAGCCTTTGTCCAACGATCGTCCTGTAAACGCATCCTTTAACTAACTTTTAATCCGTTATCTTTTTAATCCTTTAAATTCAAAGGATTAAATTATACTTTAAATTATTATACTTAGTTATTCGCTAAGTTGTATGCACTCGGTGGCTGCATAACCTTTTGTCGTATCTTTCTTCTCCAGGATTTTTGTCGGTCATACTACAAATAATGTGACTTGTGTGTTTGATTGACCTAGTCAGACCTCAAACAATAGACCTACCACGGTCGGTCCCCAGTGCCGGTATCTCTTGTAGTTCAATATTTAATATTTTATCATAAATAATGTATGAGGCCAGTAACATTTTTGGCCTGAGGTGTAGTCCTCTGGGTTATCCAAACTGTTCCAGGTAGGTAGGTGTAGGTAGTAGGGTTATCCAAACTGTTCCAGGTAGGTAGGTGTAGGTAGTAGGGTTATCCAAACTGTTCCAGGTAGGTAGGTGTAGGTAGTAGGGTTATCCAAACTGTTCCAGGTAGGTAGGTCTAGGTAGTAGGGTTATCTAAACTGTTCCAGGTAGATAGGTCTAGGTAGCAGGGTTATCCAAACTGTTCCAGGTAGGTAGGTGTAGGTAGTAGGGTTATCCAAACTGTTCCAGGTAGGTAGGTGTAGGTAGTAGGGTTATCCAAACTGTTCCAGGTAGGTAGATGTAGGTAGTAGGGTTATCCAAACTGTTCCAGGTAGGTAGGTCTAGGTAGTAGGGTTATCTAAACTGTTCCAGGTAGATAGGTCTAGGTAGTAGGGTTATCCAAACTGTTCCAGGTAGATAGGTGTAGGTAGTAGGGTTATCCAAACTGTTCCAGGTAGGTAGGTGTAGGTAGTAGGGTTATCCAAACTGTTCCAGGTATGTAGGTCTAGGTAGTAGGGTTATTCAAACTGTTCCAGGTAGTTAGGTCTAGGTAGTGGGTTATCCAAACTGTTCCAGGTATGTAGGTCTAGGTAGTAGGGTTATCCAAACTGTTCCAGGTAGGTAGGTGTAGGTAGTAGGGTTATCCAAACTGTTCCAGGTAGGTAGGTCTAGGTAGTGGGTTATCCAAACTGTTCCAGGTATGTAGGTCTAGGTAGTAGGGTTATCCAAACTGTTCCAGGTAGGTAGGTCTAGGTAGTAGGGTTATCCAATCTGGTCCAGGTAGATAGGTGTAGGTATTAGGGTTATCCAAACTGTTCCAGGTAGGTAGGTGTAGGTAGTAGGGTTATCCAAACTGTTCTAGGTAGGTAGGTCTAGGTAGTGGGTTATCCAAACTGTTCCAGGTATGTAGGTCTAGGTAGTAGGGTTATCCAAACTGTTCCAGGTAGATAGGTGTAGGTAGTAGGGTTATCCAAACTGTTCCAGGTAGGTAGGTGTGGGTAGTAGGGTTATCCAAACTGTTCTAGGTAGGTAGGTGTAGGTAATAGGGTTATCCAAACTGTTCCAGGTAGGTAGGTCTAGGTAGTAGGGTTATCCAAACTGTTCCAGGTAGGTAGGTCTAGGTAGTAGGGTTATCCAATCTGGTCCAGGTAGATAGGTGTAGGTAGTAGGGTTATCCAAACTGTTCCAGGTAGGTAGGTGTAGGTAGTAGGGTTATCCAAACTGTTAGGTAGGTAGGTCTAGGTAGTGGGTTATCCAAACTGTTCCAGGTATGTAGGTCTAGGTAGTAGGGTTATCCAAACTGTTCCAGGTAGATAGGTGTAGGTAGTAGGGTTATCCAAACTGTTCCAGGTAGGTAGGTGTGGGTAGTAGGGTTATCCAAACTGTTCTAGGTAGGTAGGTGTAGGTAATAGGGTTATCCAAACTGTTCCAGGTATGTAGGTCTAGGTAGTAGGGTTATCCAAACTGTTCCAGGTAGGTAGGTCTAGGTAGTAGGGTTATCCAATCTGGTCCAGGTAGATAGGTGTAGGTAGTAGGGTTATCCAAACTGTTCCAGGTAGGTAGGTGTAGGTAGTAGGGTTATCCAAACTGTTAGGTAGGTAGGTCTAGGTAGTGGGTTATCCAAACTGTTCCAGGTATGTAGGTCTAGGTAGTAGGGTTATCCAAACTGTTCCAGGTAGATAGGTGTAGGTAGTAGGGTTATCCAAACTGTTCCAGGTAGGTAGGTGTGGGTAGTAGGGTTATCCAAACTGTTCTAGGTAGGTAGGTGTAGGTAATAGGGTTATCCAAACTGTTCCAGGTAGGTGTAGGTAGTATTGCTACTTAGATACATGAATTTTTATATTTGCTATTTTTTCAACGGGAAAGCAAAAGCAAACAATAAAACATCACAGAACCCCATAAAATCATCGTACCCCATAAAATATGGTAACTGTTAAGTTTTTTGCGATCAACATTTTATTTATTTAGCTTTGGAATTAAGTATTAAATCTGCTTAATTTTTTGAATATTTGGTTTTTTCAAACAATCTTTAAACTAAAGCGGATAAGCGAGCTTCGGGAAAATTGTGAAAACCTATTTCATAACAGTTCAGAAAAACTACTTAAAGGTCACCATAATGCCATTACGCAAAAACGTCTTTAAATTATCTTACGGTTATAATTAGCCCTGCTGCTACCCTGCTTCGGTTCACAAATGAGGAATGGCGTTTTAGTGATGTTTTTACTGAATTTAAGCATTTTGACCGTTTAAATAAGTAAAGATTCCTCCTAAAAATGATGTTCGTGATTTTGATTTATTCTAAAGGTCCAGGAAGGCCACTAGCTTGAGTAGGGCCAGGCACAATACAAGTGGGTGGTCGATATGACCGTGGCTCGGCCCTACAAACGTGCAATTGACGGCGTCGTCCCACCGAGGGATGGTCCTTGTATCGTTCCACTCCAATGCCCTTGATACAAATAGTCGGAGGCCATTTTAAACCGTATGGTTCATCGATCGATGCATTTTTATTTACAGTTTAGCTTTGGCTATTAGTTGTAATTTTAAGTACGTAAGGCTCTGTTATAGATGTCAAGCCGTTTATAAGACTATCTATCTAAAATACGCTAAGCTGGGATTTTTGTAAACAGAACTCCTCCGTTATTCCTGGACCGATTTTGACGATTAAGGTTTAAAAAAATTGCCCAGATTCGTAGTTGTGCAAAGTGGTTTTCAATTTTCGATATTTTTAATATGAAGGGCACGGGCCGCCCTCAAAATTCGTTTCAGCGAATTTCCCCTATAGGGAAGAAGCTATTACCGTAGGTCTCACGGTAAAACTTCAGCCCCAGACCATGATAACTTTTTGTTTTGAGGTCCCCAGATGCCAAAAACACTATTCGTTCAAATTTATATATATGTGTATATATATATATATGTCCGTGAATGCGATAACTTGAGTAAAAAACGTCCGATTTCGATGAAATTTGGCTCAAATGTGTAAAATGACATTCATGACTTTAGTTCGAAAACCAGAAAAATCGAACCATGGGAAGGGGGGTTTATGGGGTTTTTAAATTTTCCAAAAATCAGTTTTTTGCATTTTTTACCCTACAATTTTTAAAAAACTTAATTTTGGTTTTGACCATGTTATAGAGCTTAAAAACAAATAATATTGTATTTTGAATTATTAACCTAGGTTAAGTGGTTGCGGAGAAAATCCAATGACGATTTATGACACTTGAATTATTCTCCATAAGAATAACATGGCGGCTGAGTATGCAGGTTTGCTGAAGGAAGGAATACAAAAAATGGAGTTTTATACAAATATCAATATAACTCAAGTATGTAAAGCCACATACAAAATTTTTAGCGAATTTCCCCTATAGGGAAGAAGCTATTACCGTAGGTCTCATGGTAAGACTTAAGCCCGAGACCATGATAACTTTTTGTTTTGAGGTCCCCAGATGCCAAAAACACTATTCGTTCAAATTTATATATATATATGTGTGTGTGTGTGTGTGTGTGTGTGTGTGTGTGTGTGTGTGTGTGTGTGTGTGTGTGTGTGTGTGTGTGTGTGTGTCCGTTAACGATAACTTGAGTAAAAAACGTCCGAATTTGATGACATTTGGCTCAAACGTGTAAAATGACATTTATGACTTTAAGTTCGAAAACCAGAAAAATCGGACCATGGGAAAAGGGGGGTTTATGGGGTTTTTAAACTTTCCAAAAATCAGTTTTTTGCATTTTTTACCCTACAATTTTTAAAAAACTTAATTTTGGTTTTGACCATGTTATAAAGCTTAAAAACAAATAATATTGTATTTTGAATTATTAACCTAGGTTAAGTGGTTGCGGAGAAAATCCAAAAAACCTACTCATAAAATCTCCCATGTTAATCTTATGGGAAAACAGTTTTTGGCTTTTCCTCAGTTTATTTTAATGTAAACTTCACATTTGCTTTTACCAATCTGTTCAGTCCCACAAAACAATCATTTTGGTGTTTAAATTTTGATTCTACGCCCAACTGTTGCAGAGATATTCAAAGTGCTAAACACAGTACGTTGTCCAATGTTATCCTTATGGAGAATAAATAAAATTTGATATCTCGATTATTTATGATTGTATGTTGATGAAACTTGGATGTGGCTTCACGTAGTACTGGTTAATTTATATTTGCACAAAAATTGAGTTTTTGGCGATTATTTCCTTAGCAGCAAACCTGCGTACTCAGTCCCCGTGTTATTCTTATGGAGAATAAGTCAAATGTATTGACTCCCTTAATTATGAACATAAATTAATAAAACTTGGTATATAGCTTCGCTTGGTTGAGTTATATTGATAATTGCATAAAAACCCATTTTAGCGAATTTCCCCTATAGGGAAGAAGCTATTACCGTAGGTCTCATGGTAAGACTTAAGCCCGAGACCATGATAACTTTTTGTTTTGAGGTCCCCAGATGTCCAAAACACTATTCGTTCAAATTTATATATATGTATATATATATATATATATATATATATATATATATATATATATATATATATATATATGTGTCCGTGAATGCGATAACTTGAGTAAAAAACGTCCGATTTCGATGAAATTTGGCTCAAATGTGTAAACTGACATTTATGACTTTAAGTTCGAAAACCAGAAAAATCGGACTATGGGAAGGGGGGTTTATGGGGGTTTTAAATTTTCCAAAAATCAGTTTTTTGCATTTTTTACCCTAAAATTTTTAAAACACTTAATTTAGGTTTAGACCATGTTATAGAGCTTAAAAAAACAAATAATATGGTATTTTGAATTATTAACCTAGGTTAAGTGGTTGCGGAAAAAATCAAAAAAAAACCTGCTCATAAAATCTCCCATGTTAATCTTATGGGAAAAAGGTTTTTGGCTTTTCCTCAGTTAATTTTACTTTAAACTTCACATTTTCTTTTACCAATCACTTCAGCTCCACAAAACAATCATTTTGGTGTTTAAATTGTGGTTCTACGTCAAACCGTTGCAGAGATATTCAAAGTGCTAAACACAGTACGTTGTCCGATGTTATCCTTATGGAGAATAAATAAAATTTGATATCTTGATTATTTATGAATGTATATTGATGAAATTTGGTATGTGGCTTCATGTTGTACTGGTATATTGATAATTGCACAAAAAATAAATGTTTTGTTGATTGTCCCCGTAGCAGCTAACCTGCATACTCAGCCCTAATGTTATTCTTATGGAGAATAATAAGTAAAGTTTTATATCTCCCTTAATTATGAACATAAATTAATAAAACATGGTAAGTAGCTTCACCTGGTTCAGTTATATTGATAATTGCATAAAAACTCATTTCTTATCTTCTTCGTTGCAGCAAACCTGCGTACTCAGTCCTAATGTTATTCTTATGGGGAATAAATAAAATGTAATAAATCACTTATTTATGAATGTATTTTTGTCAAACTTGGTGAGTGGCTTTATGTACTAGTGATAAACATACCAATGCATTGGAAATTCACTGAGTACGCAGGTTTGCTGCGACGGGGGGTATTATCCTTGTTGCAGCAACCCTTACTCAGCCTCATGTTATTCTTAAGGAGAATCACTAAAATGTTATATTGCACTTATTTATGATTGAATATTGATGAAACTTGGTATGTGGCTTCGCCTAGTTAAATTCTATTTATATTTGCATAAAAACCAATTGTTTGTGTTCCTTATTTCAGCAAACCTACGTACTCATTACCAATGTTATTCTTATAGAGAATAATTAAAATCGCTTATGTGTGAATATATTTTTATGAAACTTTGGTATGTGGCTTTATGTGGTATTAAGACATATATTATGCATTGTAAATTCGCTGAGTATGCAGGTTTGCTGCGACGGGGGTATTTTCCCATAAGATTAACATGGGGAATAATAATTCAGTTGCATTATAAAATACCCCCGTAGCAGCAAACCTGCGTACTCAGCGAATTTCCAACGCATATATGTGTATCTTAATACCATGTAAAGCCACAAACCAAGTTTCATCAATATATTCATAAATAAATGATTTATGACATTTTAATTATTCTCTATAAGAATAACATGGCGTCTGAGGATACAGGTTTGCTGAAACAAGGTAAACACAAAATGGGGTTTTATACAAATTTGTGTATAACTCAACTAGGTGAAGCCACATACCAAATTGTATTAATTTATGTTCATAATTAAGAGAGATAACATTTGACTTATTCTCCATAAGAATAACATGGGGCTGAGTACGCAGGTTTGATGGTACGGGAACTATTGGCAGAAAAATATGTTTTCGTGCAAATATCAATAGACCACAACAGTATGAAGTAATAAACCAAGTTTTGTCAGGATAAGTTGATAAATAAGCAAGATATACAATTTTCTTATTCTCCATTAGAATTTAACACTGGACAACGTACTGCGTTTAGCACTCTCAATATTTCGGCAACCAATTGACGTAGGTCAATAATCCAAACACCAAATTGTTTGTTTATTTAAGCTAAATTTAATGGTGAAAACTAAAATTAGATTTACTAAAATATTATATGTAAACAACTCAGAAAACCCATTTTTGGGGCACGAACCCCCCAAAAATACCTCTGGATAGAGCGATGTGGCTGGTTTTCGAACTGAAAGCCATAAATGTTGCTCTACATGTTTGTACCAAATTTAATCAAAATCGGATCATATTTACGAGAGTTATCGCACCCACGGACATATGCGCAGACACTCGGACATATGCGGTGTTTTATATATACATATAAACAGTTTTGAACGAATGGTGTTTTTGGCATCTGGGGACCTCATAACGAAAAGTTATCATGGGCATAAAACGAAAAGTATTCATGGTCCCGGGCCTAGGTCTTACCATGCCGACTACGGTAATAGCTTCTTTCCTATAGGGGGAATTCGCTAACAGGTGATGATTTAACTTTTAGTGATGTGGTGTTGTCAACGAAATGTATGGAATCCGAATCACAGATAACTAATCAATCTCGTAAGTAATTTTGGTGAGGTAAAACAATTTAAATTACAGTGAATAAGAATTGTTTAAGTCGACTGTTACAGCAGACGGACTGACTACAAGTTAATTACAAGCCACAAATAATAAAATAGCCCTATACCGTACTTGAAATGAAATGTTATCACTAACTGTTGGACATTTCTAAAATCAAAATGAGATCCGTTAAAAATTAAAATTGAAGTTCTAGCTCGGCATTATTTTCTACTCAAAATTACCTTCCCTTGGCGAAAGAATAATTCAAATCTGCTGGGTGGTTGTCTCAGAGTAATAGTGCAAGTTTGTGAAGTTAAATGGTAGACCTGGAGGAGCGGCGGAATTAGTAAGTGTAACAACTTATGATAAATGACTATTGAATTCGCGAATATAGAGGTTCACACACTAGAATTTTACGAAGCCGCAATAATGAGTAGTTGTTGCATCATACAATGGAACAATTCATTACCACTCTTCTACTATACCAATGAACACAGAGTCTTATAAGAAGAACAGTCTTATGGGCCAGAGTCTGTCAGTATTTGAAACTTGCCGTGCTAGTTTTGCGCTCGGCCACGAGGCAGCGCGCGCTGTCTACCCAGCCACTTCAACCCCCCTACCGCCGCTACAGCCAACCCCGCCCTACTACAAGAGCGAAGGGACCTAGGCCACGGCAACACCTCGTGTTTTCGGTACCGGTCTGCAGTGCTAGAGGCGCTTCACAGTGGCGGGGCGCAAAACTACGGATTGCCAGCGCGCCAACTTCAAATAAGCGACAGAATTTTTAACACGGGACCTTTTCTTCTTATAAGACTCTGCATTCATTGACTATACGAAATAACGGGGACAGATGCTTACGGTTAACGCTTTATAAACACATTACGATTATTTTTGAGTAGCCTATCATTGCATTCCGAGAGTTAGGAAACACCAATAATTGTTTACATTTTGTCAACACTGTTGTGATCAGGTTGTTATCTTTTTGCATTGTGAAGGTGCAATCAGTAATGAATGCTGTAGGTTTTACAGTGACAAGTTCCAATATTATTGATTATTTAATTGCAGTTTTTATCGTTGATATTTTGTGTGTACTAAGAATGGTTATTTTAAATGTTTAACAACTGTTAGGTTAGGACTGACAATCTTGTCAATCCACCATCGGAGTGATCGAACCCGGTTGCTTGTATCAACTTGCATTACTATCGTTTAGGTATGTTTGCCGTTTTGTATGGGATTACACTATACAGAAGTGTTATATTATAGCTTGAAGAGTTGTGAATACTAATTTTACAAATGTACAACAGTAAAACGTGTCGACCTGTTACAATGAGATAAGTTTTTTCTTCCTAGATGAAAATATGTATTTTACAGTTATTTCGATATACTTAGCAGAAATTTGTCACTAATAATAATTAATGATTAATAATTAATTAATACTAATAATAATTAATTAATAATAATTAATTAAATTTGACTCTTTAAAAATTAATTCGTAACCATTGTAGGTTTGAAAAATAAGTATAACACCCCTTTTCTGATGATTTTAAACTTAAATTTGTTCTAGATTCTGATAATATAAGATTGCTCGTCTATTTTCTTCAAGTCATTCATGCCCTATGAAAAAATGATTATAGATTATTATTGAATACAACCAAAAATAGTATTATAAAATATTACTTACATAGTATTATTGAGTACCAATAATATTCAATGCGGAAATTTTACAATGATCCTTGAAATTATTACAGGGAGTATCATTAAAAGTATTATTAAAAGTATTATTAAAATTGTATAATACTCAATAATACAATAATTTAAATTGTAATAATACTTAATGATACAAAATATAAAATCTATAATAATGAATTATAATTTTTTTATTTAAATAGTTATTTTAGTTTTAAATAGTATGATTTTTTTAATTAAATTGCTTTGTAAACCAATAATATAATTTTTTTTAAGGATTTGAGTAGCAAGCAAAATTATCATGACCAGGTCAGGTTTCTAACCTACGATATTTGACTTACTGGCCACACGCCTTAACTCCCGCGGCCGTTCCGACTCATGGGAAAAATAGGATGGAGTGGGATATACAAATTACCAATAGTCCACACCCACACGACTCGGACAATACTTTAGTTTTATTTTTCTAATCGAATCTGCTCGTGCACCTCACTGAAATAAAAGTAATAAAAGTTGGAACAAATTCATTTGGTTCATTTGTTTGTATCTATTCTTTCCATGTAATATGATAAACTGGGAGCAAATCTTAATATATAAAACAAAGTGGTGTTAGTTACAAATTTTATTACTCAAGAACGGCTGAACGGATTTAAATGAAATTTTGCACACGGATAGTTTATTACCTGGATACATAGGATCCTTTTTACCCCGGAAAATGTGAAGGGCTCTGCCCCTTTGGCTTTTAAAGTTTACATGTTATTCCTTATGGGAACATGTGTTTATTAGTAGAATATCTAAACATACTTGAAAGGCATAAATATAAGTTCAATATGGAATAAAAAACCTACTTTAATGGCAGCTCTCACAATGGAAATAAAAAAAACTACTTGAATGGCAACTCAAACTCTTTTTTCGATAGGCGGGTGAGCGAAGCGAACGAGTATTTGACATAAAAGAAATTCAATGACATTAGGACAGGACAACGTCTGTCGGGCCAGCTAGTTAATATATATTTAATATAATTATACTAATAATATAATTAAGTTAATTAATACTAAAATAATTATTACAGTGTACCCTTTAAATCTTTTTATTAAGCTAATAATACTAATATAATATAATGTTAATACAATTTATACAACAATTAACCAACCTTGGTCCAACAATAATGGCAATATTAAAAGACGATTGCACCACAGATTATGACCGTTTTGAGGACATAATTCCGTCCCAAAATAATCCCGATGTAGGATAAATCCTGCCCGAAAAATTCCCGAAATTTCGGTAATCATGAGCTAAGGAACGACTAAACTAGCTTTCTGTCAAACTAAGGCGCGCTGAAATAAAATTACCTCTAGCCAATTGATCACCGCACTTCTAAGACTATTTAAAAACACCGAGTCCCTTGGTTGACTGGCGCCCTAAGCTGCAGTCTAGTCAGCCCAAAGGTTAACCAGGTCATTGAAAGAGTAACCCTGGTTTTCACTTGTGCAACACACTGTATTTAATTGTCATTGACTTATAATTTTGATAGTAACCCTCTAAATAAACAATTGTTTATTAAAAATTACTATCTTCCTCCTGTTAATTATCATGCTAACATAATTAACTATATGTAGAGCAATTTCATTACTATTTACCAATTACATGATTTGAAAAAGGTTTAATGATATGTCCTACACCAAATATCACCCTGTATAATTCAAACTATAATTTAGTATTATAGCTTCAATGATGCATACTACACTTAATAATACTCTTTATAATACCAACTATCATTTAATAATAGTACAATAATAATATGTTTCAACTCAATAATATGATTCAGTTTACTGGTATTATAACAATTTCCTATAGTACTTTCATATTTATAATACCCAATAATATATACCTTCAATGATACATATTTCATTTAATAATACTGTACAATACAGTTGACTGGTATTATACAATTTCTCAGTAATACTAAATTTGTTATTATAGCCAATAGTACAGTTCTATTACTCCTCACAGATATCATAGACCATATTATTGAATATCATAAAGTATCATTAATGTATTAATAATACTCAGTAATCATTTTTGCATAGGGTGTGCTCACGATAACGGGAATTCTCTCGGTTTCTCCTCTGTTTCTGACTTCTGTACTTCATCCGACCTTTCACTGAGACACTGTGGTTTATGTTAATATATTTTGATAATATTTTATGCCATCAGTGTTAACATATTTGGTGTTCAGTTTTGGTTGCATTTCAGTTTCTCCTCGACAGGAATGTTCTTGGAATTTTATTCTCATTCTGTTTCACACAAGTCCCCTCTTTCCAAGGTTGGTCTATGAATCACGATGGCAATTCAAAAATTCAAAGCATAATAATTGCGGGCCCATGTCGAAGGCTCGTCGATGAGGACCGGTGCCAGTACCCCAGTGACGGCCGCTAGCCTGGGGGATGGGTGTGTCGCTTGGACAAGGGCGGCCTTCACACAGTTTTTTGACCCTCGCACTCTCACTGGCCCGCCCTTCTATAACCTTAATTGCTGGCGTTTATGATTAAAGGTCGTACTACCATTTGTTCTGCTAATCGCATTTATGTGTGTTTATTTCCTTCCTGGCTGTTTTAACACCTTGGAGCTTCACGCTTCTTTTCTTCATGCATCATTAAACACTTCAAACCATTTATTTTCTTTCCAAATGAAAAAAGTTGTACTAAATTTGATTAAACCTTTTTATTCGGAGCTATATAAACATGTTTGCTATTGTAACAATAGTTTGTAAAGTTCTGGCTCATATAGTAGGAGTTCTTATGTAAATCTTATTGGAATAGTTTATAGACTATTTCAATGCCCGCTGTGTTATTCTCCTTCCCAGGCATTGAGTTATCTGATACATAAGACAATCGAATCCGTGTGCAAAGACTAGCCCCTTGCGAGTTTTATACTTTATTAAAACACAATTTGATTTATGTATAACATTATTGAGATTATAAGTTATCTAGTTTTAACCTTTATTACAAGATGCTATACACATTTTTAATCCGGATTTGTTTACCTTTTGTTTTTATTGATGTTCATTCATTTCTGTGTTTTTGTATAAATTTTAAATACATAAATATCAGCATATGTAACATATGTTATATTTACAAATCTAATACAAGAAGGGGCTTTTAAGTCCTAGAATTGAAACAAAAATTATCCGTGTTTGTTGACGTAAACTAGTTTCTTTTTACAAAACAGGTACCCTAGTACTTGTAAATAATATGTTTTTCATAGAATTTGGATATTTTAATTTTTAATTTCAGCTTGTGTTTATGTGGTAAGTTACACATAAAAATATAATCCAAAAATAATCAGGAGTGTTGACTTTGTTTGTGAAAGTGAGTTTAAGCTGGAATTGTGAAAGTAAACGTGATAGTGTGGAAATATGTTAGAGTGAAAGATCGCTTGGATTTAGAAACTGAAAATCCAAAATATACCGAAGTTGGCTATTATTTCTGTTCCCTTGTGCATGTGCTATAATAATGTTGTAATAAACATATTCTTCTCGAAACAAAAGTAAATAAGCCTTTTAAAACTATGTGTTAAAACATTTGTGGAATATATTTTGTTTGCCACTGCAAATGTTATCTACAGGATAATGTACACACATCTTATCATAAAAGACAGAGATATGACAAACACCTGTCATAAATCTTGCCCTTAGAATTCAAGTAAAAATTAAATATAACTATTTGTCATATTTTAATTAAAAATATTGTTTAGTTATCTAAACAGCATTTAATCACTATTTTCTGTTTTATTCTGTGCATATTTTGAGTTTTTTTAGATCTACTAATATTGCCTCTGCTGTTGTTTCATAGAACTTTATGTTCATTTGTTAATCCAACATAAAACGAAGACAAAGCTTGGTTGACATTTTATTTTTATAGTTAAGACCATGCAAGAACCAAGTTATATTGGTTTCCCTTATATTTGTTTGTAAAACTGTTATTTATAACTTTCAGCAAAGATATATGCGTGTGAGTGACCATTTCACATCCAACTTTTATAGGGTCTACGTTTTATAAGGGTCTGCGTTTATATAAAATAAACTTTCCTTTTTATTAAAGAGGAAGTTCATGAAATATATTGCTCACTTGTTTTATTACTTCTAATAACTAAACTGTTTTTACAGTGTAGATGAATTTTTGTCTGTGTAAGCTAAAGTGCCTAAAGCTTTAATGTTTTTTAGAGTTTGTTTTCCTTTTAGCGAATTTCCCCTATAGGGAAGAAGCTATTACCGTAGGTGGCATGGTAAGACTTAAGCCCGATACCATGATAACTTTTTGTTTTGAGGTCCCCAGATGCCAAAAACACTATTCGTTCAAATTTATATATATGTGTCCGTTACCGCGATAACTTTTGAAAGAAGCACCCGATTTTTATGAAATTTGGCACAAATGTGGAGAGTAACATTTATGACTTAAGTTCGAAAACCAGATCGATCGGTTTATGGGAAGGGGGTTTTATGGAGGTTTTAAATTTTCCAAAAATCAGTTTTTTGAACTTTTTACCCTAAAATTTTAAAAACCCTAGATTTTTGTTGTAGCCATTTTGTAGAGCTTAAAAAAACAAACAATTTAGTATCTTGAATCATTAAGCTAGGTTTATTGGTTGTGGAGAAAAGTCAAAAAATGTGTCCATAAAATTTCCCATGTTAATCTTATGGGAATACGGTTTTTAGATTTTCCTCAGATAATTTCACTAAAAACTCCACATTTCTTTCTACCAATCAATTTAGCTCTACAAAACAATCATTTTGGCGTTTTAATTGTGATTCTACGCCTAACCGTTGCAGAGATATACAAAGTGCTAAACACATTACGTTGTCCAATGTTATCCTTATGGAGAATAAATAAAATTTAATATCTCGATTATTTATGAATGTATATTGATGAAACTTGGTATGTGGCTTCAACTAGTTGTGGTATATTGATATTAGCACAAAAATCAAGTTTTTTGTTGATAGTCCCCGTAGCAGCAAACCTGCATACTCGGCCCCCATGTTATTCATATGGAGAATAAGTAAAGTTGTATATCTCCCTTAATTATGAACCTAAATTAATAAAACTTGGTATGTAGCTTCACCTGGTTGAGTTATATTGATAATTGCAAAAAAACACATATCTTATCTTCCTTGTTGCAGCAAACCTGCGTACTCATTTATAATTTTATTCTTATGGAGAATTAATAAAATGCTATATATCACTTATTAATGAATGTATTTTTGTGAAACTTGGTAAGTGGCTCTAGGTAGAAGTGATACCCACATATTTGCATTGGAAATTCGCTGAGTAGGCAGGTTTGCTGCGACGGGGGTATTTTATTGTTTAACATGCGTTTTATTGAATAGTTATTTGAATAGTAGTTTTGAGTAGTTTTTTTAACATTATTTATTTGATGGACTTGGCACATTTACTTGTCAATTTGCCTGTCTATGAGCGAATGTGATTGTAAATAAGGCGTTATTGTGATATATATATATACAACAAATATTATTTTATTATGTTATGGACTAGTCATATATGTTTTGTAGTAATTTTATTGTGTGTGTGTATGTATATATATATATATATATATATATATATATATATATAAAGTATGTTCATTTTGTTATGCTAACCATTGGGATCTCGTAAACCATAATAGTTACAAGGAATTAAGGTTAAATGAGCAAAGTAGTGCGTAGTTATAAGCTAAATAAAATGGCACAAATAAATTGAAACTAATCCACCAAACTCGTTTGCTACGCTCAAAAAACCATTCTTGACCAAAAACAATAATTGCTTATAACTTTATTATTTTTCAAGATAGAAATTTAAATGTCAGATCAAAGTTGCGTGACATTTTATGTAGAATTTGAATATGTATCTTAAAATTAAATAATGTACTCGGTTACTGATACAAAATGGTTAAGTGAAAAATCTTAAATCTTAGTATTTTTATATTTTTATTTTAAAGAAATATTTTCCCTGATTACACAAATAATTATAGTATTACATGTCATTCATTCATCATTTAGTGATAATTTTCTTATTATGTGTTATTTTATATTTAAGTTTCCCTATAAATGTACTAATTAATTAATTTCCCCTAAATGTGTTATTTGTGTTAATTGCCCTATGTCCATGCCTAACCATAATCACCATTATCATCACTTCTCAGAAAGCCATTCCCCTCTATATATTTAATGTTTATTTATCTGTGCAATTGTATAATAATATGTATTTCATCAATTTAACCACCAATAATTATTCATAGCCTATCCCCATATAATAGCCTACTCACTTAATTTAATATGTTTGTTAATAATAATATTTTAGATATAATTTATGTGAGAGGATTGCAATAACATTAAAATTTAATATAATATACTTTTCAAAAATAGTCCTTAAGGAATCTAAATTACAGTGACCAGTGTTAACAATTGTGTGAACATGTGCTTCTCAACAATGGACCATGCTTCCAGACCTCATCTCTACTAGATCTTTCTTCTTGCTCCAGATGCCATAGTGTTAAGACCTAGAATCTGTGAAGGACACAGTTCCTATTTTAAATTTCCCAGTATGGCCTAAGTTTTGCATTGCTTGGTGCTCATTTTATTAGGGACTTACTGCTCAATTAATACCATCTGTAAATTCACTCCTTTTTATTTGATTTTCCCCAAAAAAACTGGTATTTGAGCGAAGAACATTTGTAAGCAGATTGGTAAACTCCTTCCATTGTATTCTATTTAGGGACTGGAAAGAATACAGACATTTAAATAGAACAAGCTTAATGTTCTGAAAGTTAAAGTAACCTCAAGAGAGTATTTTTTATATTGAACTATCTTTCCAAATTTAATTTTGAGTATTTTAACCATTCATAAAGTCAGTGAAACCATTGGACTCTCCTTTTGGACAACAACAAAAATTTCAATTGTTGTAATTTTTCAACACATCAGCTTAATTGGACTTAATATTCTTTCAAATATCATCCCAAACGTTATTCAAGTCAGCACGATACTTCCCCCCTGAGAAAAAGAGCCCTCATTTGTAAAGAAACCCCATTTAGAACCCAAAATATGAACATTTAGTTTTAGGCCTACCAGTATATTTGTCATTTACCTTCTAGGCTAGGCCACACATTGTAACTGTTCCCCCTGAGTTGTATATTATTGTAAATCCCTTTAATTGAGAACCTTTTTGAAACATAATTGTACTAATAGATAAATAAATATTGTATTGTTCCTCTGTAACTCTGTATTTTATTCAAATAGTTAAAGAAATCTTAGAAATTGTACACCTACCTTTTGTTGACATCCAGAGTAAATACAAAACACATTCTACTCACTACAATAAAGTAAAGGAAGACCACAAGTATAAGTATATTTATTAACAAGTCAAAGAAGATCATTTGTGAGCTATATTTAAATAGCCTAGGGAATTTTGTAAGTAATAACACTGATTTTTGTAAAGAGAAGCTAGGCTTAGCACATGGCAGCCATTGCCCTCAGATCCTGATAGCATCACTGTTTATATCCACTTTTACTGAGCACATCCGAGCAGACAATTAGTTAAGAGTAAACAATTTAAAAACATAAGTAATTAAGTAAAAACAATTTAGCATCAAATAAGAATTTGGCGACCCAACGTACTGGCTTGAATAACAGTTGATAAACATTGCAATCCTCAACTAGAGTAAGCCTAGAATAAGACCATATTTAATATTAAGTTCCCGTAATTGTTTCCCTTCCCACCAATAATAACTGTGTACAAAAGCATTACATATTTAATTATCTCGCATATTATAATAAAACGAACACACGATGGCAGAAAATAAATACAATCTACGGAAAACACGAAACTACCCCGCAGCAGACGCCGATTCGAGCGACGATGAAATCAGCAGCCGCCATGTTGCGCAGAATGAAAACGAAACTGTCAGGATCAAAGACCACCAAACCTACACTGACCCCATCAGCCAATCAGAGAACGTCGATTTCGTAACCTCTACGCGAGATTTCTCTCTCAGCCTGCCCTTAGACGCTAACTCTGCTTTCTCAACGCCAGAACGAAATATCGCCAGCCGACCGACCCGAACGCTGACGGACACACCTGAAGGTTCCCGAACTGGATTCATTGATCAGAATGAACGAGGACGTATCGCTAGCTCATTGAACAAGTCGACGCTCATTCATTCCTCGCGCTCGATGACAGATGCACACACAGACGACGCAACTAGCGGATTAAATGTTACAAACCCGACCACACCGACACCTGCAATCGATATGAATATACTAATTACCCTTATGACTAATTTGGGAAATAAAATTGAGCAAACCAATACGAAAATTGAACAAACTAGTCTCGATTTAAATAGCAAGTTCGAACAGACCAGCGCTAAAATTGAACTAAATAATGCCGAATTAAAATCTGAAATACAAGAAACTAAATCTGGAATCCAGACGATTAATGCAAATTTCCAACAACAAATAAATCAAACCAAGACCGAATTGACCAAAATCATCCACGACAAGACCAACGAAACTCAGCAGGAAATTCAAGCCTGTCGAAATGCTTTCGAATCCCAGATACAAGAAACAAGAGAAAACCAAATCGAAATTCGATCAGAAATTAATGCCATCAAAATGACCCAAAATGCCCAATCTGAAGAAACTGCCAAATTAACTGACAAATTGATACTTAGAATTGAAAATTCACAAACTCAAATGAGACAATTCGTGCTGGACAGTATCTCACAACAACAGATCGCTGCCGAATTTGAAAATAAACAATATCAGGAAAATATTATATCTACTGTCAAAACTCATCTGGAAGAGCACAAGCAAAATTTTGATCTGAAAATAGAAGAATTAACTGTCAAAACTCAATTGGATAATGAACGTAATTCAAAAGCAAACCTAACGGCACTGAAAAATGAAGTTATCCCCAAAATTAGCTTGCAAACAAAACTAATTGAGGCACAACAAATTGAAATCCAAACCTTGAATCAAAATTTAAACAAATGTGAAACTGAAGTAACCAATCTGAAGCAAGCAAATCAACTAAACGGAATGGCCGGACAAATCAAAGTAATATGCAGTGGAAGCGAAGCCAATGATCGTCTAATGCCGAAATTTAATGGACGGAGCGGCAATCCAAATGAATATTTATACAAATTGAGAAGGTATTACGAACGAGGAATCGAAAGGAATCAATGTTGCGACTCAACTGAGTACCTGAAAGACCTGCTTGAGACATCCTTCGAAGGACCAGCATCACGATGGCTACAGCTGATAAAAAGTGAAATTATTGATTGGGAACATTTTGCCAGAGAATTCGAACTCAAATACTGGAGCCAGGCAGTCCAACGAGGAATTAAAGCAAAAATCGAGTCGGAGAAGTATAGAGCCAACGGAACGTTAAGCCGGACGGAGTACTTGACAGAAAGAGTATTGTTACTACAATCAATGACACCCAGCCTAAGTGAAGAGGAGATAGTGACTCTTATGGCGGAGCGATTTGACGCAATAATCCAAGACAGCATAAGCGTACAGAACATCACTACGATCCGAGCGATGGAGAGACTACTGCAGAAAGAAGACATAAAAGATGGACCTAAGAAAGCCAGGAACCACAACAACCAGCAAAGCAACCGACCAGCCAGTCCAACCACTTCAAACCAACAGAATTACAACGATCGATATGCTAACCAACGGGCCTATCAACCAAAAATGAACAATTACCATAGTTACCAGCAAAACAAATACCCTTCAAACAACTCTTCATATCGAAATCAACAAAATTACAGGAATAATGGTAACAACAACCAGCAATACCATAGAAGTCATCATGACAACAAGCCGTATCAACGTGAGCAATATCATCCCAGAAACTATGAACAAAACTACAAAAATGATCGTCAACACCCTACCAACGAACAGAATCAACTCTGCGCCATATTTAGACAGAATCCCAATCCACCTAATGCTCCAACTGTATCTCCAATGAGCCCTCATTCAAGTAACAACAATACTGCTAGTCCACGTTCCTCACCGTCTCAAACGAGACAGGGAAACGACTCGGCGCTGTAGACCACGGCCGAGAAAGGGTTATGTTGTCATGCGATTACCCATTAAATACAGCGCCTACTTACACTATCCTCGGTCAAACCATCAATCACTCTATAAATCTTATGCAGTCCAACAACATAATATGTGATAAAAATTTCCTTTTAGAAGATGAGTACGAAAATGATGTCAATTTAAATTATACACAAATGAACTGTCCAGAAATCAACATAACATTAAACAATATTAGCACTAATGCCTTAATTGATTCCGGTTCTTCTGTAACTTGCATAGCCGAAGCTTGGTTCAATGAAAACAAAATGAAGCTACAACCGTTTGAAGAATTACCAGTGAATAACACCGTTATCAAAACAGCTGTTGGAGAAAAGTCTAAACGTGTTTCCCGCACAATATATGTTCCCACTACCATTGATAAACATACGATGCTAATTGAATATTTGATAGTGCCACATTTAATAAAACCTATAATTCTCGGAGTCGATGTTCTATCTGCCCTCAAAATGGATTTAAATTTCAACACAAACGAAATAAATATGAAAATCAATAACGATAATGTTACAATGAAGTTTAATATGTGTCATCATGAAGGACAGTTATGTCAAATAATAATTAATAATAGCCATAGGCTAAATAATAATATGAATAATAATTTTGATAATATGATGTACGATGAGTACAATGATGATTTAATATATGATAAATATGATAGCACAGCATACAACTTCAACGAATTACAAACAAATCCAATAAACGACAGCACATTGACACAAGAAGAAATCAATACATCTTTAGCATCAAATGATTATATCAAGAAAGAAGAACAAACAATTTTAAGTCAGTTATTAAATAAGTATAAACATGTTTTCTCCGAACAACCAGGCATATGCAACAAATATTCTCACGAGTTACGAGTAGATAATCCACAACATTTTAAAAGCACTACTTATCCTGTACCTCAACAATATCAAGATGCAGTACAACAAGAGATCGACAGAATGGAATCCTTAGGTGTAATTGAGAGGAGTAAAAGCACTTTTATCAACCCGATAATTCCAGTCATTAAGAAGACGGGAGAAATACGACTATGCCTTGACGCCCGAAAAGCAAACAAAATTATAATACCTGATTTTGAATGTAACAGAAGTGTAAATGAAATCCTTGGAAAATGCAAAAATGCAAAATTTATAAGTAGTATCGACCTGACCGCATCATATTGGCAAATACCATTAACAGAAAATTCCAAACAATATACGGCATTCCAATTCAGAGGTAAAATATACCAGTACACTGTGACACCATTTGGTATCTCTACATCACAAGCTGCTTTAGTTCGAGCGCTAGACAACGTATTCGATTCTGAAGCTGAGAATTTTACTGCAATCTACGTTGACGACATATGCATAATTTCACCCGATTTCGAGTCTCACATGAAACATCTAGAGTACATATTCAGCAAATTAGAAGAAGCCAACATGACCATTCGATTTAATAAATCAAAGTTTTGCCAAAATTCTGTACCATTTCTGGGATACACCTTAACTAACGATGGACTCCACATGGACCAGAGCAAAGTAGAACCGATACTAAATTTCCCTACACCAAAAAACAGAACTCAACTTAAAGCTTTCCTTGGCAGCATAAATTATTATAATAAATTCATAGATAAATTCTCTGCAACCACACAACCATTAATGCGATTAACTTCAAAGAAGAACAAATTTATCTGGACTAAAGAAGATGATGTCACCTTTATGAAGATTAAACAACTATTTCTGGAAACCAACGTCTTAAAACACCCAGACCCATCTAAAGAATTCTTCTTACAAACTGACGCTTCTGATTATGCTATAGGCGGACATCTGTATCAATTACGAGAAAATGGTGAGAAAGCTGCCATAATGTTTATGTCGAGAACGTTACAACCAGTCGAACAAAGGTATACCACCACTGAAAAGGAACTCCTTGCCATCATTTATTGCCTACAAAAGTCTCGATACATTGTCCTGGGAACGAAATTAACCATAATAACAGATAACCACGCACTTACTTTCTTAAAAACGTGCCGATTATTGAATAATCGCTTGGCGAGATGGATACTCACCATACAGGAATATAACTTCAAAATTGTCCACTGTAAAGGTACAGATAACATCACTGCAGACACGCTAAGTCGCATCTCCATCGACCAATCCGCTATTTCATACAACAATCCAAGAGAATTAACTATCCATTACATTGAGAATATCCCCGATCAAAATCTGAAGAGCGCATTAAGAAACTTACCCCAACTCCAGCGAGAAGACACCAAACTCCAACCCATCATTGAAACATTAGAAGAACAACCAGATTCAGAAGTCGCACAAAAGTTATCATATAATTTCCGCATCCATAACAATACCCTTTATCAAAAATTGAAAAATAAATGGTTAATTGCTGTACCTCACTGCATGATTCAAGACCTCATTTGGGAATGTCACCTATTCTACTTACATTGCGGAGCTAAGAAATGCTTTCAATTATTACAAGAAACCTTCATATTTCGAAACATGAATCGAACCATAAGGAAATATTTATCTACGTGCGATACCTGCCAGAAATGTAAGATCAGCAACCGACCGCTAGTGGCCACAGCGAAAGGAGTGCTATGTACAGGAAAGAACGAACAGTTAGCCGTTGATATCATCGGACCTCTTCCTACCAGTGTGTCAAACGTTAAATATATACTTATTGTCATCGATATCTTCACCAAATTCATCAAGTTATATCCTATGCAAAAAGCCACCACTAAAACAATATTAAATAAATTATTCACTCAACACTTCCCAAATTATGGATACCCTAAAAGAATCCAGTCTGATAATGGAACACAATTCAAGAGCGGAGAATACATCCAGAAGATGGAGCAGAATAATATCGAATTAATCTTCAATCCAGTGTACCACCCATGCTACAACCTTGCCGAGAGACCTATTCGAGAAGTTAAGAGATGTCTACGCACCTATTGCTCCCGTCAACACAAGAAGTGGGCGAAATATATTCCTGATATTAATGCATGCCTCAATGAATTATATCATGAATCGACCGGATTCACTCCTAACGAACTACAATTCGGCGTTCGAGACCACCGCTTTTGGGAAAAATACTTGTCTGAAAATCCATTCATAATTGATACTCCAATAGAACAGAAGTTACTCATCGCTAAACGCAGGTTAGATGCCAAACGAATTAAAAGATCAGCAAAGTTAAATCAGAATCGAAAACCACAAACATTAAAGATAAACGATAAAGTGCTAATAAAATCACATCCCCTCTCCCGAGCTATTTATGGAGAAACTGCAAAGCTTTTCGAGGTTTACGAAGGACCATTCGTCATAAAGCAAATATTAGGAAAATCTACTTTTCATGTAACCAGAGAAAACGAAGACATCTTATTTGGACCATATCACATATCTGCATTAAAAAGATACATAGAACCGATAATAGAAGAGGATAATGTAAATAGTGAAGAAGACCCTGACAACATAAACTCTTAAAACAGTGTATATAGTCCATCATCATCATCATCCATCAAGTGTAATCATTTTAAATGAGGAGATCGTCATGAACCTTAACCGCGAGTGCGTACCCCTTCCCCTATTCCCCAAGTGTGAACAGTGTGATTATTCCCCAAAACAGTGTTGAATAACAATTTATTTATCAATGCGATGATTATAAACAGTGAAATTCGCCCTTGTAACAAACAGTGTATAAACCAAAGTGTTTTATGCGAGTGAAGAACTTCATCCCCATGCCAATAAACAATTGTTATATTAAATGTTCCCTTAATCCCAATTCCCCCTGTGCGGTCATGAACTACCTAATCCCTCATCCCATATTTCCCCATTTATGTATTGTTCCTATGTCTATGTAAATTTAGAATAAGAAGTGTACTATCACCAACCAACATCAATCATTTAATGTACCTCATAACTAGCTGTAAATGTATTTCATACTAAATAATTCATGTATTCCATTTCATACTTGATCGAAATCTGTCTTTAATTTCATATCATACAGATTTCTGAGGAGATAATTATAGTATTACATGTCATTCATTCATCATTTAGTGATAATTTTCTTATTATGTGTTATTTTATATTTAAGTTTCCCTATAAATGTACTAATTAATTAATTTCCCCTAAATGTGTTATTTGTGTTAATTGCCCTATGTCCATGCCTAACCATAATCACCATTATCATCACTTCTCAGAAAGCCATTCCCCTCTATATATTTAATGTTTATTTATCTGTGCAATTGTATAATAATATGTATTTCATCAATTTAACCACCAATAATTATTCATAGCCTATCCCCATATAATAGCCTACTCACTTAATTTAATATGTTTGTTAATAATAATATTTTAGATATAATTTATGTGAGAGGATTGCAATAACATTAAAATTTAATATAATATACTTTTCAAAAATAGTCCTTAAGTGCTAAATTACAGTGACCAGTGTTAACAATTGTGTGAACATGTGCTTCTCAACAATGGACCATGCTTCCAGACCTCATCTCTACTAGATCTTTCTTCTTGCTCCAGATGCCATAGTGTTAAGACCTAGAATCTGTGAAGGACACAGTTCCTATTTTAAATTTCCCAGTATGGCCTAAGTTTTGCATTGCTTGGTGCTCATTTTATTAGGGACTTACTGCTCAATTAATACCATCTGTAAATTCACTCCTTTTTATTTGATTTTCCCCAAAAAAACTGGTATTTGAGCGAAGAACATTTGTAAGCAGATTGGTAAACTCCTTCCATTGTATTCTATTTAGGGACTGGAAAGAATACAGACATTTAAATAGAACAAGCTTAATGTTCTGAAAGTTAAAGTAACCTCAAGAGAGTATTTTTTATATTGAACTATCTTTCCAAATTTAATTTTGAGTATTTTAACCATTCATAAAGTCAGTGAAACCATTGGACTCTCCTTTTGGACAACAACAAAAATTTCAATTGTTGTAATTTTTCAACACATCAGCTTAATTGGACTTAATATTCTTTCAAATATCATCCCAAACGTTATTCAAGTCAGCACGATACTTCCCCCCTGAGAAAAAGAGCCCTCATTTGTAAAGAAACCCCATTTAGAACCCAAAATATGAACATTTAGTTTTAGGCCTACCAGTATATTTGTCATTTACCTTCTAGGCTAGGCCACACATTGTAACTGTTCCCCCTGAGTTGTATATTATTGTAAATCCCTTTAATTGAGAACCTTTTTGAAACATAATTGTACTAATAGATAAATAAATATTGTATTGTTCCTCTGTAACTCTGTATTTTATTCAAATAGTTAAAGAAATCTTAGAAATTGTACACCTACCTTTTGTTGACATCCAGAGTAAATACAAAACACATTCTACTCACTACAATAAAGTAAAGGAAGACCACAAGTATAAGTATATTTATTAACAAGTCAAAGAAGATCATTTGTGAGCTATATTTAAATAGCCTAGGGAATTTTGTAAGTAATAACACTGATTTTTGTAAAGAGAAGCTAGGCTTAGCACATGGCAGCCATTGCCCTCAGATCCCGATAGCATCACTGTTTATATCCACTTTTACTGAGCACATCCGAGCAGACAATTAGTTAAGAGTAAACAATTTAAAAACATAAGTAATTAAGTACAAACAATTTAGCATCAAATAAGATATCACATACGTTGTATTTTGTTCATAAAATAAGTCCATATTTGAACAAACCCCGTTTTTTTAGTAATCATTTGTAGGATATTTTGTACTGGCTAAAACCTAAAATTATAAAATTTAGGGTTGTATAGCTGATTTACATAAAACAGCTGATTCAGAGAGAAATCAGCTGTTTAAAAATGTAAGAAAATCTTTTAAGATTTTTTTGCGAATTTCCCCTAAGAAGCTTTTGCGAATTTCCCCTAAGAAGCTATTACCGTAGGTCTCATGGTAAGACTTAAGCCTGAAACCATGATAAATTTTCATTTTGAGGTCCCCAGATGCCAAAAACACTTTGTTCAAATTTATATTTATATACATATATATATATGTGTGTGTGTGTGTCCGTTAACCCGATAACTTGAGTAAAAAACATACCATTTCGATTTTGGCACAAACATGTAAAGCAGCATTTATGACTCTAAATTCGAAAACCAGAAAGATCGGACCATGGGAAGGGGAGTTGATGGTGTTTCAAAATTTTCCAAAAATCTTTTTTTTTTCATTTTTCATCCTAAAATTTGTTAAACACTCAATTTTAGTTTTGACCATTTTATAGAGCTTAGAAAAATAAATACTATTGTATTTTAATCATTAACCAAAAAACGGAGAAAATCCAAAAAACGCGTTAATAAAATCTCCCATGTCAATCTTATGGGAAAAAGGTTTTTAGCTTTCCCTCAGTTAATTTTACTGTAAACTTCAAATTTGCTTCTACCAATCAGTTCAGCTCTAAAAAACAATCATTTTGGTGTTTAAATTGTGATTCTACGTCCTTCCGTTGCAGAGATATTCAAAGTGCTAAACACAGGATGTTGTCCAATGTTGTATGGAGAATAATTAAAATTTGATATCTTGATTATCAATGAATATTTATGAAACTTGGCATGTGGTTTCACTTAGTGCTGTTATATTTATGTTTGCACAAACAAAATTTTTGCCGACTGTCCCTGTAGCAGCAAACCCGCATACTTAGCCCTAATGTTATTCTTATGGAGAATAATTAATGTTTTATATCTCCCTTAATTATGAACATAAATTAATAAAACTTGGTATGTAGCTTCACCTGGTTAAGTTATTATATTAATCTATATAAATAAAATTATATTATCTGTACATTGCTTAGAATAATGGAATTCTTGGTTATTTTTGCGTTTCATAGGTCAGAGAATCCGAATCAAGCCTTATCTCAATTTCTGTCTGTTGGTTGGTTGGTTGGTAATGCTCTGCATCTCATCTTTGTCCGCTTTTTACGCAAAAACGAGGGTACTGTTATGGCCGAAACTTATTTTCCGTATTTTATGCCCATATAAGAAGATTTTAGACCGATTAAAACTAGCATAAGTCTTTTTTTAATTAAACAGCGAGCTCTTAAAAAACTAATTTTATTTGATTTTGACTAAGGTTGTCCGCTTTTCACGGGAAAACTAATTAACCCTTTGAGTGCCACGCAACGATATATCGTTGTGCACGGAACATCCGAAAAATACTTCACAACGATATATCGTCGTCGGTGGTCTTACCGAAAAATACATTGCAACGATATATCGTTGTTATGGAAAATTTTTCTTACGTCATTACTTTTTATTATTTCTTACAGGTGATTTCCAGGATAGTTTCTAGCTCTATAAATATAGTAGTTATTTGGTGAAAATCTTATATTTGAACAATGTTTATTTATCTGAAAAAATATAAAAAATTTCCCGCATGTATATTATTATGTACCTATTCAAATTTTTTTATTTTGTATTTTTTAGATATTATATATGTGCATAATATTATAGCTAAACTTTAAACTGACAAAACAAAAAAGTTTCATAATAATATCTTACCAAATAAAAAAGTTATTGATTTTATGTACAAAACCCTTGCAAAATGTTGATTTTGTGAATCGTTGTTATAGAAAATTTTTCTTACGCCATTACTTTTTATTATTTCTTCCAGGACATTTCCAGGATATGTTCAGGTAAACATATACTCCATAAATATACGAGGCCTAGTTAGTCTGCTTTATGAAATAAAATTGTAATAAAACTTAAACCCTTGAATAAAGTTAGGCTACTGTCTTGTGTACTAATTTGCCGTTTTTATATTTTTTTACATTTATGGAAATAACTTGTCCGCCTAAAGCCCAAATTTAATGAAACTTTCAGGAAATATTTTGGGAAACATGTCCTCTATAAATCTAGTAGTTATTTGGTGAAAATCTTATATTTGAACAATGTTTATTTACCTGAAACAAATAAAAAAAATTAAAAGAAATTTCCCACATACATATATTTATTCAAATTTTTTATTTTTTAATTTTTTAAATATTATATATGTGCATAATATTATAGCTAAACTTTAAACTTACAAAACAAAAAAAGTTTCATAATAATATCTTACCAAATAAAAAAGTTATTAATTTTTTTGCAAACCCTTGCAAAATGTTGATTTTGTGCCTGGCACTTTTGGGATATACTGTGTTAAAAACTCTGGCACTCTAGGGATATGACGACCGAAAAACTCTGGCACTCAAAGGGTTAACTGATTGCGACGAAACTTTTCCACTGTGTTCTATGAATGTGGCGGAATGTGGTGGTGGAATTTAGGCTACTTCAATTGGTAAATTCCATCCTGGGGCTTTGCCCTTTGGGGGCTTTTACCATGTTATTCTAATGGGAGAAAAAGTTTGTTTTAGCACATGTGCAAATTGAGGGTTTTATTGGTAACAACTGTGATTAGAATTATGTGTTACTATAGGATGGCACAATTTTAAGACCTTAAAAAATTTGTACTGTATGAAATAATTATATGAAGCAGCAGTTCTGCAGGCAGTGGAAAGCTTTAATGGTTCTTCACTTACTAGGTTTTAAACTCTACGGAGCAACTACAACTTGTTTGCATTAGTTTATTACACGAAAACCTTACAATCTATATACTTAATACAATAAGGGTTTTCTCTGTTACATACCTTTTTCACCTGTCCGACTTAACCGATTTTTACGATTGAGATGTCATTTTAAAGCTTGTGATCTAGCACACTGGCTAGTGACAATTAAAAAGGTCATTTCGTTTAGGACTTCGCCCCCCTAGCCTTTGATTTATTTCTAGAGGGTTTTCAAAGGTCCAGTGCTGACCAACTTGCATTATAACGGTTTTAAATGTGAGTTTAATTAACATCTGATTATTAATGATCATTTTTTTGTTTATGATAAAAATTGGGTAAGATTAGAATCAACAACATAAGGTCTGAATTAGTGTGCCCCGTAAAAGAAAAAGTTGTTTAGGTAGAAAATCTAACGATGCTAAACGGAAGAGATTGAGTAGATCTACTGGAGACAACGATGATTCTGACACGGATGATGGTCTATAGCTGGAACCTAGCAATAACGAATTAAATGATTTGGCTTCAAGTCTGACTGATGAGCAAGTACGACCTTCCACGGATATTTGATTTTGACTTAGTTTGTCTGCTTTTCACGGGAAAACTAATTAACCGATTGTGACGAAACTTCGTCATTACAGAATTGTAATATAATAGATTTTCACTTGAATAGAAATTGATTAAATTGAATATTTCAACAGATGTAAATGCTAACAGAATACAGTACAGTATTAGTAACAGCTGTTAATTCAACTTCTTGAATTAAATTATATAATAACAATATTTTAACATCAGGAACTAACAGGAATCAATAGGGATCAACAGATAGCAACGGGGAAAAGAACAAACGACATGAACGAAGTTGCGGGCACCAGCTAGTAATTCTATAAAAATACATTTCTTATCTTTCTTGTTGCAGCAAACCTGCGTACTCACCCTTCAATGTTATTCTTATGGAGAAAAAAATGCTATATATCACTCGTTTATTCATGTATTTTTATGAAACTTGGTGAGTGGCTTTATGTGGTAGTAAGAAACATATACATGAATTGGAAATTCGTTGAGTTATGCAGGTTTGCTGCGACAGGGGTATTTTTTAATAACATGCTTTTACAAAAACTTTCCTTCAAGATATAACGTGACTTAAAAAGATGTAAATTGTTTTTTATTAATCAGCTTGGCTTTATATCTCATTTTTTTATAACATGTATTTATAAATAACTGATTCTAAAATGTGCAGGCAGAATTGTGTAGTCAATACATTTTTCATTTTTTTCACTAGTTAAATCAAATCAAATCAAATCAAAATAATCTTTATTCATAAAAACAGTACAGTGGTGTACATATGAATAGTGTCTACATCATAATCAATTTTCTATGTTATTCATTAAATTATTATTTTACATTACCATCATCTTATAAATTAAAGAATTCATCAATAGAATAAAAACTGTTTGAGATAATATATTTTTTTAACTTATTCTTAAATTTACTTGTATTTTTTTCTTTTTTCAATTCTCCAGGCAACTTTTTGTAGAACTTTGCACCTGCATAGGATGGTTTTTTGGTATAGAATTGTAACCTATGATGAGTGGGTATGATTTCTGATTTCTTTCTCGTATTGTATGAATGTACTATTGAATTACCCATTGGCGTGTTGTATATTTTTAAATTTTTGTATACCATAACAGAGTCAAAAATATACTGACCATAAACTGTTAAAATTTTGAGATTTTTGAAATGTTCCCTACAAGATACATCGTGGTGAAGGTTCTTAATAATTCAAATTGCTTTCTTTTGCTGTTTAAGAATTTTATCAAGGTTATCTTTCCTAGTGGATCCGTAAAGACAGATTCCAAATGAAATGTGAGAATGTATGTAAGAATGGTATATCAGTTTTAGAGTCGATTCACTGCATAAACATGCAGTGAAAGTACTATGGCCTTCCATGTACAACATCAACAAAATTTGTGTTGTTTGATGTTATTTCTTTTTCTTAACTTGAGTAAGTTATTAATAAACAATTTAACCGAATTTTTATTTTATTGTATAATAATAGTTTTTGGCAATTTCATCCTTACGTAAACTTAATTTTTGTTTACAACCATCCTGCTGATGAGCATATACAAAGTGAAATCAAAACATATTGGAAAAATAAATAGTATAAGCGTGAAATTTCCAATAAAATTACTGTTAAAATGTTTGTTGTCAAACAAAATAAAGTGAAAATTCACTGAGTATTAATTTTTTAATGAAGTTTTATTTAGCTTTTACAGTTAACCAGCAATGCATTTATAAAGTTTAAACAAATTAAAGCGGTGGTTTGCATTTTAAATAACTCAAACTAGCTAGCAAGCGTGTTAACTAATTGAGAATAACTCATCCATTCAAAAACATTTCTTTAGTAGGAATAAAAATAAGAATATCTTTATTCTTCACGTTGGCTTATACAAGCATTGACACAAATCATCAGGGCTGTACTCAGGGGGGACAACTGCCCCGGGGCCCGGGCCCATGAGGGGGGCCCGGGCTTGTCTTTGGGGGCCCGGCGGGGGGGACCTTATTTAGGACACTGTTGTCTAAAAAGGCCACCAACTTGGATCCGGACGTCAACAAGGGCCCACACCACCAGGCCTGCCCAGAGGCCCGTGAAAGCTGAGTAGGGCCCTGCGTCATTGTTCAGCAATAGGCCTACTAACTGCCATGTCAGTAATATAAATTTCCATTACTGCAAGTCAATACAAAATATGCCCCAGTTCAAACAATAACAATATAATAAAACAAAGTCAATTGATGTCAAAGTTAACAGAACATGTTTTTGTGGTAAAAATAATTGATAAAGGGATGTCATGGTGTATAAAACTAAAACTAAGAAGACTTTGTGGCTGAAGCTGGTGGCAACTCTGGCAGCTTAATTGGTCTTTCCTCCCACACATTAATTTACATACTATTACAGTACTTTTAATTAATAAATGTTCACCATTAATTAGTTTCTGGTCCATTGCCCCACTACAGTAGAAAGCACATTTCCATTATATTACTCAAATGTAAGAGACTTTAGCAAGATAAGAAGTAATCTTCTGATATAAATTGAAATCCTCACAGTTTTGGGTTGATTGGATCAACATGTTATGAATACATGTCCTACCTTATTTATGAAAACATAATTTATTTTAGGCCAGATCATTCTATTATAACTAACCAGATTTACTGTTATGAACTATCAGTTCTTTAGTTAACCAAATAAACTTTCACATTAATTTTACAAATTTCAAAGTAATTTAAAAATGTTACTTTGTTAGTACAATTTTTGTAATAAGTTAACATTCTGCTAGGTAAGAAAATGTATTAATGAAACAAAAGTGGTAAAATAAAATCATTTGTTTGCAATGGCCAGTTTGATGACCTTGTGCATCTGATAAGACTGTAGCATATCTCGGGCCTTGACCTTCGCCGGAGCATACGCTCCATTGCTAAACTCTACACCCGACACTTTCTTAACAATAATATTTCCACAGCATCAAGCACTTACGGTTTGAGTAGCAGCAATTTAAAATTTATCATTGGTGTTAATTATTAAAACCATCCCATTCCAATTACAATTTATTTAAAAAATACTTTTTCCCCATATTCTTTAGACCATGGATTTTTATTCAACCATCTCCCATCAATATACAATTTACCAAACGTTAACTATTTATTCTTCAAAATTGAGTTTACAGAATGATATACAAGAGATTAGTAGAGTTTGTTGGTAAGTTTCAAGTAATGTATACCTGTGAATATGAGGAAGATCTCTTGTCCAAGGCAGTGGGGCAAAAATACATCATTAGCAGATATCAGATTAGATTTATAAATGACAGGTTTGTCCAAACCTGTTATATCTCAAATGTTTGCCTACCTTGTTTACACTACAGATTGATGAAAACAAGGATGCATGACACTTGGGGAATTTATATATTTTCCTTTCAACGGAGATAAGGGAAAGTAAGGAATAGGGAATATGTTGGCCAAGGAAGTTTTCAGTTTGCTAGTGACCTTGTAGGTAACCATTTTCACTCCCCAAAGAGTTTGCATCTATCCTAAAAATGTGTTTACTTCAAATATATTTGTTTTATCCGTAACCTTGTCCTCGATCTGGTAAATTGGTCTACACACAACTCCCCATAAAACAGGAAGGTTCTATTGTCATATGTTCTCAGTTGAAACAATGATATTAACACTACAGCATCAGCTACAGCGTTCACATAACAAGTTAAACTTCATTAGGATACAAATATATGTACAATGAGTAAAATTATATGATTAATGAGTTCAAAAGCAAATATATTTCAACAAATGGTACTGAGTCTAAATTACCAGTTTATGTGAATTGCAGTTTTGATTCAGCTGTGTAATGTTTTTACTGCTGAAGCGACCCATTAGATTCTTCCAAAAAACCCATGACCCCCTAATATGTCATAAAACATTTACTTTTCATGAAATCTTAAAGAATTTTGTTATTCTTTTATTAGTCTACTATCCACAAACAAATAATTTGTTTAGAAGAAAACTTGTGTTATTTTTACTATTAATTTTTCAAACCCGTTTTATTTTTCATTTATAACAAACTCATTCATGCACATTTGAAAAGAAAACTGAAAACCTTGGAATACAGCAGCCAAGGTCGATGGGGTTTATCACAAGCGTTTCACAACGGGAGACTAAAGGTTGATGGCAGTCGTGCCTAGCTTCTGATATATCGAGAGCGAGCATTGCCTCTGCCTCATTGCTCCAGAGTCGACGCTCGCTCCACCTTGTTAAGGTCAGTGTCGCTAGTTTCGCTCATCACGAGCGATCGTGTTAACGATATGCTCTATATCCTTCATAAGATCAATGTCTTCTCACGTTTTTGGCGGATTTTTGTTGTTATCTACTCTCTATATTTGTTTGTGAAGTCGATAAATCTCCTTACCTCTTTGGACGATTGATATAGCGATTTTGCCTCGTAAAGTTTGTACATTGAGTTACGTAAGTGGGTGTCATTTACTGTGTAGGATGTGATTATTTTAGATAAGTTTCTTCATCTTAGACAAGACATATTTTGATTTATTGAGATCATTTTCTGTACTTATATGTTGTGAAATGTATCATTCAAATTACCATATATTACTAACAGATTTGGTAGTTTTATTTGATTGGGTAAACTTATTTAAATACTTTACTTTATTATTTCAGATATTTAATAGACCTATATACATGAATTTGTTATTTATTTTGGGGTTACCATAAACATTGTTTTTTTTTTCACTGTATAAAATTGATGACTCAGAAAAATATAATTCAAATTGAATTCAAAATAGAAAGAATAAGTGCAAAAATAAATAAAAGCAATTAATTTTAAGTATTAGTTTTATTTTCAGTTTATTTGATAAAGTCTTAGATAAACTGTGAGTGACAACTTTTGTTTTATGACTATTCAGTGGAAGAAGGTGTCAATTTGTCCAAATTAATGATTTTTATATAAATAATCTAAACAATGACAAAACGTTCAGAAAAAGAGAAAACCTAACACTTTTTAGCTATAGCTGTATGCCAACTTCTTTATGTTGAAGAACCTGGTTCACTCTCTTTCACGGAATACAATGTTAACTTTTGTACTTCTCAAAGTATGTGAAGCTAATTGAATATGTCCAAGATTTGTAGCGGGTGTTATTCTGTATATGTCTTAGCAAAAAAGTTTGACCGTATCTGTTGCAAAATTGTTGCCTCTTTCTCAATTGCATCCGTCCTCTTTAAAAAGAAACCATTTCCCTAAACATCATGTCATATTAGCCAAATCAATAAATTAAATATTTGTATTTTTCACATCAGTGGTTACGAGATGATATAAAACAACCCGAGGGGGAACTAATCCAAGTGACATGACTTATTAACTTGTGAAAACCGTTGAAACATAAGTTGAAGTAACCAGCAAAATAATTAAAAAACACCATAGGATTAAAATTATAACTTTAAATATTTCTGAAAAGTGAAGCCTTAACAGTTGACATATTTAAAAAAGGCAAAGAAGGAAGAACTTCTACTAATAACAAATATGGGGCATATAATTATAGTTTTACAGGGGAAAACTTGCTTAGGGGAAATCAAGTAGTTATTTTAATTATTAGGACATTGTAATTTTTCAGAATATCTCTCAGGAACCTAAGTGTCTCTAGTAGTATTGATGTTAAAACTGTTATTTTTATCTTTTTATGTTGTTATCAGCTCCTCCTATCAGAATAACCGGGCTTATAACCTCGACCTGTGTATCTGACTTTCGCACCAAAGTACAACTTTTATTTCATAACCAATTTTATCATTATCAACTCAAGGTCATTTTTATTGCACGTCAAACATTTATTTAGAAAGAAAAATGCTCGTATCTTAAAATTTTTATTTATAGATAAATCAAACTACATTAAATGGATTTCTAATTATAAACTAATTAATTTTGCAATACATAGATTATGTATACAAATGAATGAAGTATTTTCGTTGTTAAAGAAACATTTATTATCATACAAATAATGTATGTGCTACATGTGTTTATCATGTTAAATTGGTTTTTAGAAAGAGAGTAGGATTCTGCTCGAGTTTTAATGACATTATACAGTAGCAATAACCTTATATAATTTTAAAACTTGTAATTTCGGTAAACTTAGAGACACCTTGTGCTCACCGCAAGTTCCTTGATGTGTCAGCATAAATGTTGTAACTAGAATGATCCAGATAAAGTGTTTTATAAACAGGGTTTTAGTGTTGTACGGCACAACGGAAGCTACACATAGTAATGGTACATGGTATACCATGATGTATGTAAGAAACGGCTGAATAAGTTCTCCTTTCATGAGCAGTAAGTTTCATGAATATTCATTTGTACCAGGGAGGAAAAGTCGTCACATGCAGTAGAGTTCGATTTGGTAAACAGCGGAGGAATTTCCATTGTTTAGAATACAGAGTAGAACTTTTGTCCCGTAACAGTTCACTTTCACAGGTTACGTCTGCTCATTTGTTGGACTCGTTTTATGAACAATGCAAAACAAGAGACTTATTTTTAATGTAATTGCCACCACTTTTGCAATGATTAAAATCAAGACCCTTCGACTGATGTTCATTTTATGTATTATTTGTTAAAGTTTCTTATGAAGTTAAGCTCGTAACAGGCTAGTCCTCATTTGTTGTGTCATGTATTGCTGACAACGTATAATTAATTGCAACTGTAATTATATGTTTATTGTGAATAATGTTTAGTTTAAAGATGTAGTACAATTCTTTATTTTTCTTTGTAGACTTATTTCCACTCAAGTAATAAAACAATTTTAAAACCGTAACAAACATATTTTGAACTGAGAAACTATATTCTTCTTCAGGTGATATGATTATAATGTTTTTGCATTATCTTTGAGTATTTTTATAAAATTCCGCACTGTGACATCATCACTGAAAAACCAAGAAACAGCAGGAGCTACTGGGTCTTCTAATTTCATCTTGGAAATACTATGAACCCAGCCATTAGTATAAATGTTAGCTATGGACACTAGAATGAATGAACACTTCATTATGGTCCACCCGCCCCATCCCTCGGATGTGTAGGGATCATTGTAAAAACACTTCATTATGGTCCACCCGCCCCATCCCTCGGATGTGTAGGGATCATTGTAGAAACACTTCATTATGGTCCACCCGCCCCATCCCTCGGATGTATAGGGATCATTGTAGAAACACTTCATTATGGTCCACCCGCCCCATCCCTCGGATGTGTAGGGATCATTGTAGAAACACTTCATTATGGTCCACCCGCCCCATCCCTCGGATGTGTAGGGATCATTGTAGAAACACTTCATTATGGTCCACCCGCCCCATCCCTCGGATGTGTAGGGATCATTGTAGAAACACTTCAATATGGTCCACCCGCCCCATCCCTCGGATGTGTAGGGATCATTGTAGAAACACTTCATTATGGTCCACCCGCCCCATCCCTCGGATGTGTAGGGATCATTGTAGAAACACTTCATTATGGTCCACCCGCCCCATCCCTCGGATGTGTAGGGATCATTGTAGAAACACTTCATTATGGTCCACCCGCCCCATCCCTCGGATGTGTAGGGATCATTGTAGAAACGCTTCATTATGGTCCACCCGCCCCATCCCTCGGATGTGTAGGGATCATTGTAGAAACACTTCATTATGGTCCACCCGCCCCATCCCTCGGATGTGTAGGGATCATTGTAGAAACACTTCATTATGGTCCACCCGCCCCATCCCTCGGATGTGTAGGGATCATTGTAGAAACACTTCATTATGGTCCACCCGCTCCATCCCTCGGATGTGTAGGGATCATTGTAGAAACACTTGATTACAATGATGAGGGCTTTCTCACCTCTTGAATGTAGTTTTTTTTTCCAAGGAGGTGGGAATCTATTTACGGACGAAGTGTGGGACTCGCCGAAGCCCTACCCACTAAACCCACCCCCATGCCAGGCTTTTCTCCCCCCCCCCCCGAATTGTTATCACATTACTTCGGGAAGAGAGCTCCATGCTGCTGATCCGGCGAGCTGAGGTCTGTAGTGCTGAGAGAAAGAAGAAACCACTTCCTTTTCTTCGATGGCGCTGTTTTTGGCAGTTGCCTTTCTTCATTTTTAGCCTTTTCCAGGGCAAGCCTAAAAACGAGTCATGCCCCGGACCCAGCTATGTGGTTGGTCTTTTCCTCTGGCTGGAGCTCACTGCAGAGGAAGCAATGAGGTCCTTTGCTGCAGGACTTGTGCTGATGGTCGCAATAACCTCTTGAATGTAGTGATGCTAAAAACCCTAATAATAATAGAAAAGCATAAGTGCATAAGTTATATACATTTTTTTAAGCTATTAATTTCTTTATTTTTAATGACACAAATTATATACCTGCCTTTGACATATAAGAATAAATTATAAATTATATTTTATTAGTTTCTTTTACACAGCTTGATTGTGTTTGACTTTACGGTTGAAATAAACAAATTTATTTAAACAAGTCCTTACATGAAAATTAATTTAGGCCTGTGTCTACAACATTGAGACTTGAGTTTTCAAGCGACTTTGACCTCAGACGCCTGTTTTTAGTAAAACACTCCATTTTTAGACCCCTCATAAATATACATTGTTACAGTTGGCAAAACCAAGGGCACCTTTCTAACAATTTGGCATATTTAAGATAAAATATTAACTTATGAAGCAAATGCTGACAAACTACTGAAATTACAGTGATCTAAAATTATGTTTGGTACTTTTAGCGAATTTCCCCTATAGGGAAGAAGCTATTACCGTAGGTCTCATGGTAAGACTTAAGCCCGAGACCATGATAACTTTTCATTTTGAGGTCCCCAGATGCCAAAAACACCATTCGTTCAAATTGTTATATATGTGTATATATATATATATATATATATATATATATATATATATATATATATTATATATTTATATACATATATATGTGTCCGTAAGCACGATAACTCTCGTAAAAAAGGTCCGATCTTAATGAAATTTGGTACAAATATTTAAAGTACCATTTATTTGAACGAGTTCGAAAACCAGATGAATCGCACCATCCGAAGAGGGGTTTTTGGGGGGTTTTGTACCCCAAAAATGTGTTTTTTGGGGTTTTCACAGGTAATTTAAATTTAAATCAAATTTTAATTTATACCATTAGGTTGAGCTTAAAAAAACAAACAATTTGGTATTTTTATCATTGCTCTACGTCAATTGGTTACCGAGATATTGAAAGTGCTAAACACAGTACGTTGTCTAATGTTATTCTTATGGAGAAAAAGAAAAATTGTATATCTCGCTTATTTATGAACATAAACTGACGAAATTTGGTATATGGCTTCATATGGTTGTGGTTTATTGTTGTTTGCACAAAAAACAATTTTTCGCCTATGGTTCCTGTAGCAGCAAACCTAGGTACTCGGTCCCCATGTTATTCTTATGGAAAATACTTAAAATGTTATATATCGCTTATTTATGAATGTATATGGATGAAACTTGGTATGTGACTTCACATACATGAGATCTATTGGTATTTGCATAAAAACCCATTGTTTTGTGTGCCTTGTTGCAGCAAACCTGCGTACTCATCCCCAATGTTATTCTTATGGAGATTAATTAATATTTTTAATATCGCTTGTCTGTGAATACATTTCTTATGAATCCTGTGAAGTGTTTTAATGTGTTATGTTATATGTTCATTCGAAATTCGCTGAGTATGCAGGTTTGCTGCGACGGGGGTATTTAACTTTATTGTGACTTAAATTTGAACGTAAAGTAGAGTGGTCGCTATCCTCTTGCTAATTCTTGGTTGGAGGATTTTTCAGAACACATTTGGAGTTAAATTCCACATTTAGAGAAATCCTGGTTATAAATTCAAATTTGATTTTTTTCTCTTTCTTGAATGAATTTTAAAAACATTAATTGTTTAACTATCTATTACTGTCCAGTCTTGTCCATAGTGAAATGGAGATCTAAATTTCATAATATAGCCTACACCTGCAAAATTACAACAATCATTACTTTTTTTTCTGTTTTTGTATTTCTTCTTTTAACCAGAATAAAATATACTTATTTTTATTGTAATTGCCACCATTCTTGCAATGATTAAAATTAAGACCCTTCGACTGATGTTCACTTTATGTATTATTAGTTAATTAAAGTTTCTTATGAAGTTACTCTTAACAGGCTAGTCCTCATTTGTTGTAACATGTATTGCTGACAATGTATAATTAATTGCAACTGTAATTATATTTTTACTCTGAATAATGCATAGTTTTAAGATGTAGTATAATTCTGAGAGTGTTTTTGTGAATATTGGAAATTATTGTTACCAACACAAATTTAATTTATTTAACCTAAATCTACAATCAGTAATCACATATATTAAATTATGTTTTAAATTGTTTCTGGTGTTTTTTTTCACTCAGTGTACTGTTACAGTTTTTTTATTGCTCAATTAAGGCATTTATTTTAAAAAGAACCGGATATCAGTTTACTATTATTTTACAGATCTTGTACTCTTACATCACATCCACCCCTGAACTTTGTGGCTTCTTGGTTATAGTTTGAGAAGCGTTATTAACCTTGGTTTTATGTTGCAGTGCGATGTCTGCCAAAGCCATCAGAGAAGCGACAGGGAAGGACATCATCAACCGGAACCTCGCGGGCGGAACTGCTGCGGCAAAATGCAGGTTTGCCAGCGTCACAGAAGACACTGACTTCGAACAACTCGCACAACAGAACCCATGGCTCAAGACAGAGGTAGGGGATAGTTATCACTGAAGAAATAAATTAAATTCCAGTGATCCTACAACTGCTCATTGTACTTTTAGAGACAGTCATTTTAATTTTGTTTTTGTCTACCACATACAAAGTTGTTTTTGTCTAACAGTGTTTTTTTGTTTTAAAACCAACATGCAACATAATACAATTTTTAAAATGCATCAAGGACTAACCAATTTCTATGAAAAGGGTAGACTACTCACATTTATAAATAATGGATTAGATGGATAATGATAGTGCGACATATTTACCTTTTGGTTCAAATGCTTCTCCACTGTCATTAGAGTAACTCGTTAGAACTAGTGCGTCTGGAGAACTAGCACATTATATGGTTTGTAATTTATTCCTTGTCTGTGCTATCCTAGAAATGCAGGTTTAGTTTGATTGGAAGTAAGCCCTACATTTTGTTCCTCAGCCACAATCATACACTCTATGAATACTTTGTTGAAATTTAAAATATACGGGATGTAATAAAAGACGTCTTACAACACTTAAAAATATATTTATACTTATACTGATTCACATACAGACGGTAAACATATATAAAAGATGGTACAAGGCTATCGATTTCGACCAGTCACACTGGTCATCATCAGGCCAATCCGGTGTGACTGGTCAAAATCGATAGCCTTGTACCATCTTTTATTTATGTTTACCGTCTGTATGTGAATCAATATAAGTGTAAATATATTCTTAAGTGTTGTAAGACGTCTTTTATTACATCCCATACCTAAGTAATAACAACACGTAATATGCTAATCAAAAAGTTGTTTATTTCAAATATAATAATTTGTTGGGGAATTACATTTGGGGATTCTAACCACCAGTAAATGTTTGGTGTTGTTCTTGAAAATAAATTTAGTTATAGCAACAAAAATACTTACATGGGTTATAGGTACCAAAGAATTCCTTTGCAGAGAGTATTTTTTAGTAAGTCTGACGTGTTAAGCTCTTTTATCAAGTTTTCTTTAATCAGCAGGTTTAAGATAATTTAGTGTGTGCAACACCAGTAGCCTACACTGATTTATTATTGTTTTAGTTTACAGAATTATGTATAGGCTATATATATATATATATATAATTTTATATATAAATTATATATATTATTATAGAATTTTATATATTATATATATATAAAATGCTCTGTACATTTTGATTTGTAGTTTTTAAAATTAAAATGTTATACATTTTTTGTTTTAATCCTCTTCATGATTTCTTTCAAAGGAAAAAAACTAATCAATGCGGTTTCAGTAAGTGTTTTGGGATCACCCTTTATTGTAGTACAGTAAAACCTTGATCAACCGTCACTCTCTGTTATCCGTCGTCCGTCTATGAGAATTTTACGATCTATTAGCATCAGAATTTGCACCGTACAGCAGTGTCTGATCGTCTTTACGAGCTATTATGTTATTTTTAACAAAACTAAAATGTATGTACTGTAAAATAATACGGTATCCTTTTGTACACGGTTTTATTTTCATTTCCCTCCCAAACTATTTTAAACTTTGTTACCGTACACTATACCCGTTTATATAATGATGTTTCTATTATCTGTCTATTCAGTTATCCATCACAGTCCTGGTCCCGAAGGTGACGGTTAATAGAGATTCAACTGTACATTTAACATGGATCTATAGATCAAATTGGTTGGTTGATTTAGATTGATATTTTAGGAGTACCGTAGCATTATGGTGTTATAGTAAAATTAAGAATCTCTTCTGTTGGTAGAAACTGGTAGTGAAACCAGATCAACTGATCAAGAGGCGAGGCAAGCTTGGACTGATCAAGGTCAACGCTGACTACAAGACTGTGCAGGAATGGGTGAAGGAGCGCATGAACAAGGACCAACAGGTACATTGGGGAGGAGGGTGAAACGAGAACCGTTAGCTAACAGGATATACAGTGGAAACTCAATAACTCAAATTACTTGATAAGTCTAGTTTTGCCATTCCCCTTGAACTTGCCTATTTTAATACTATGCTATTTAACCTCTATACGTTGAAGGGTTGGCGGGGAATATCTTGATAACTGAAAGTTTTGTGGTCGGTCTTCTTAGTTCACTGCCACACCTCTATATCTCAAAATTTTAGCTGGGAAACCTCTATACCTCTATAACTTCTATAACTGTTTAGTCACCAAATAATAAATAGAGAGAAAGTGGCAGAACGGGCAAAAATGAAATTGTCAAACTGTGAGTCATTGTTTACTTTCCTATTCTACGATATGTTCACTGAATGCTGTTTTTCATCCTCTAGTACGTTCACCAAAAAAGCTGTTCAAAACATTTCAGGCTTTTTTTAGGCATATTCAATTGACAGTATGATTAATTATGGTTCACTATGTATAAAACACCAAATGATATAAGGATTCTACTCTTCCATGACCCATCGGTTACGTTACTGTTATCTTGATATCGTGGACGAGTCCTTGATAAGTCTATCCTCAAAATTCAATTCCATAACTCAATTTGTTTCTATTCCCCTGAGGTTCTACTGTAAATCATATTCTAAAAGAAAAATCTGATTAGCCACAGTAAAATTAATTACTTAGAAAACACCACAAACAGACCTAACAACACACTTTATGACATCATTAGCCATGAAAAACATGCCAGTTTAACGGTGTCCTTCTAAATAATGTGACTAATTTAGAACATAAAGGTTTATATTGCAGAAACAAAGTTTATGCTTTTATGCAAGAACAAGTCGTGAGTTGTATTCACATAGCGAAGAAAGTAATCAGTTCCACAATGGATTAGCCTCTGTATCATTAATTTAGCAATACAAAAGTTTATGTGCTACAACCGAATGATCCTTGCATTCATTAAACTAAATTTTGTTCATGCTCATTGACCTCATTTCTTTAATGAGTTACCCTTTCCCTTCTACTGTTAAATACATGCTTCCCGGTCCTTACACGTGTGTGGTGTTGACAATATTTAAAAATTATGGTTTTAAAATTTCTCATGTTACTGAATTGTACCAAAAAACGCATATCTCCTTTAAGCGTCAAAGTCAATCTTATAGGCCTTTAATTTATAGGGAAAAGCTAAATCAACAACATAGGATTAGAAGGCAAACAAGATCCCCACTGGGTTTTCCTAATTGTTGTGACAAATATAATTATTCTGTTAGAATAACATAGCATAAAGGAGCAGAAGTTTCTCCTACATTTGAATTTAATTTACATGTCTATTGAGGATTTTGCTAAACAAACTTTATAAATATTTAGTATATTAACAATTTTAGGTAATTTTATTTGTTCTCTAGAAATAAGTATTTCATAATACAATATTTTTCAGATTGGACGGGCAGTTGGAAAGCTGAGAAACTTTATCATCGAGCCATTTTTGCCACATAAGGATGTAAGTTCATAGAGATAATAGTGCATAATATTAGTGCAAAATTTTACCTAATGATTTTGATTAAATTTACTCTTTGATTCATTCTATACAAATTAATCCTTTTGATCTTAATTTTGTATTAGGAAAGTGTTTGCTAATACAAATTAATAAATGTTGTTGTATACTTAAATGGAGTTTTTTAAATTTTGATTTTGATCCAGGGTAGTTCACCATAAAAGAAATTAACAAAAGCAAAGTTTGTCTCATTCTGTGCTGAATTAAAAAAAAAATAAAATTCTAGTTTGTGTACTTACTTATTACCAACTAATTTGCACAGCACTCTTTTAGTTATTTGGGTGGTTTAGCAAAAGTGTCTTAATACATATATTGTACAAGGTATTAGTCTGTTTAATTATATAAGTAATATCTTTTTATTTTGAACATTATATTCAGGCTCAGTGTGTGATAGTTGTCTCATGTGATGTGATGTCTCTCCTTAAGGGGAATGTGTACACAAATAAAATAAAATAAGTGTTTATTATTAGACCTGTAAAAGTTGTTGATATTACATCTGTTATTACAGTTAAGAGTTTGTCAAAAAAAGTGTTACTAAAGGAATACACCTCTGTTAAACATAAAATCAAAAGTAACTTTTTCTAGCCTTATTACAGGCAAATCCCTTCATAATTATACGGATTAATTTACCTCGTTGTTGTATTTACTTACAAGAAACATTAGGTCTTCACGTCTATAACGGGTTAGAATCCATCCTTTTGGGTCTGTTTGCTGAAGTTGCCACTGTGTTGTAATAGGATGAGGAGGCCTACGTGTGCATCTACTCTCACCGCTACGCCGACACCATCTTGTTCTACCACCAAGGTGGCGTTGACATTGGTGATGTGGACGCCAAGGCGGTCAAGGTGGACGTACCGATCGACGAGAGCATAACGGCGCCAGACATAGAGGCCAAACTGCTCAAGGAAGTCGCTCCCGCCAAGAAGAAGTATGTAGCTCATGAAAACAGTAATTCACCTTTAGAGTCTCCGTTTTTAGGAAATTAATAACATGGAAAACTCAGTGATTTTCTCTGAAAATGCCGAATGGAAACTCAAAATGCTCTTTACCTACAACCTCATAACCTCGCCGGGAGTGCTTCTTTACGATCTAAAAACACATCGTAAAACAACTGTTTTCTGCACTGCGCCTTACAACTGATTGTTGATTTGGACCAAGCTATCTGACTCTGTGTTTATAACCTCAATCTCATCGGTTCAGCCAAAATAGATGGAAGTGAATTTTTGCATGTTGGTGAAATCAAAAGTTGCAGTTGTAGGAAAACTTTTGTATGTAATTCGAGTGTAAAGTGTCTTTATCGCTTGCCTTGCGACGCTACACGTCACGCAGTACCAGTTGTCTCTCAAGTGACAAAGGCCTGTTTTACTCTTTGAATACATAAAGCACCATCGTTTTAAACCAAGGTTATTGTGATTATTGTTTTTAAGAGCAGTCAAGAATTTTCTACAAATGCTGAAGTGTTAAAGTACCTTTAAGGCAACCAAATTTGTATTTTGTATATAAATTCTGTCACTTAGAAAAAAATAGAAATTGAAAACATTTGCAGTGAGATGTTCATTTATTCAGAAGAATGTGCGTGTTTTGTAGATGTGCAATTACATATCTATAGCTCATAGTATATGAATTTTGTGTTTTTTCTCATTTGTGTGTGATATGAGCATTAATATTGGTTTTACTTTTTCGTTCAGTTATAATTTGTATTGATACTAACAGACTAAGCTGGATGATTTGCCAAGTTCATAAACTCTTCGATGTACACGAGGCTTCCATTATTGGCGGCTGGTTTGATTACATTCTAGTTTCGTTCCAGTAATTGGCAGGCAATAGTTTCTGAATAAATCATTCATTTCAAGTATATTAATGGATTCATGCTTAGCCAATTCAATGAAAGTTTAAATTTTCATTTGGGTTTTCAAGTAGCCTTTAATACTTAAATACCCTAGTTCAATCGGACAAATCACATATTAACACTAATTAGATAATTCAGAATGTAGAATATACCTTTGCTTGCAAATGTCCACATCACATCCTGTTTTCTCTCCCCTGTTGCCAGGATGGTCGCCACCTTCATCGAGCGGCTGTACTCACTGTACCAGTCCCTCCACTTTACCTACCTGGAGGTCAACCCCCTGGTGGTGACCAATGACTCCATCTACATCCTGGACTTGGCGGCCAAACTCGACGCCACCGCTGACTTTGTATGTCGCGCACAGTGGGGCGAGATCGACTACCCCCCACCCTTCGGCCGTGACGCCTTCCCCGAGGAGGCCTACATCGCCGACCTTGACGCCAAGAGTGGTGCTAGTCTTAAGGTTAGTTTGGTCCAATATTTTTAAATTGTTCAAAATTTCCGTGGCTGAATTGTTGTTAAGGCAATTAATAACTGAATGTTTTTTTGAGTTTCTATGAAGCAACTTTTTCATTAGTTTTATATGTATTGTTTAATTATACAATATCCAATAAAATTACATTAAAGATCATCTATACAGCTATGGCACCTTACAAGGTAATTTGTTTTAATTGGTTGCATCGATCATCATTAGTTTACTTTTCTATCGTTTATGCTACAGTAAAATTAACTAGTATAACTCTCTAACGCTTAGTATTAACTATAACAATGAAAGATGGAATCGTTGACTTGTGTTTGAAAAAAACCATATGTAATAGTTTAAAGTGACAGGGTTTATTTTTACCTTAACAATGGACTGTTACAGGTCTTACATGTCACCTTAATTGGTGTAGTAATTTAGAAATATTTTAAATTTATTATTTTATTTGTTTACATACCTTTAATTTGTCGTGACATTAACTGCCTGTGTTTTTTAGTTTGCCTCTGTTGTGTAAGCGTGTCGTATTATTTGTTAAGAAGTTATAGTTGGTCTAGATTCTCCTTTTCCTGCTGATCAAAATTAATATATGGTTGATATTGGTAGAATCATTGTTTATAATTTTTGTAGATTGTCAGAAAAACTCATGCAATAAAGTAAAAATACCTTAGCAGTTCAGAAAAATGTAGTGAGCAGTTGATGGGTTAAATTACCTACAGAAAAGGATTTACAATTTACTTTTTAAACTAACCTCATTAATAAATATTTCTATACAATTTACCGACTCCTTCTTATCAAAGTGAATCGGTGTGATTTAAAAAAAAAACTTCATTTTGGCAGCTGACAATCCTGAACAAGAAAGGTCGCATCTGGACGATGGTGGCGGGGGGCGGCGCATCCGTTATCTACAGTGACACCATCTGTGACCTCGGTGGCGCGGAGGAGCTGGCCAACTATGGAGAGTACAGCGGCGCGCCATCTGAGCAGCAGACCTACGAGTATGCCAAGACCATCCTGTCGCTCATGACCCAGGAGAAACACCCGCAGGGCAAGGTGAGGCCGGGTGTCGTGGAACTGAGTAGGGGTGGGTTTGATACGCTGGACAAACTTTTAACCCTCCGAGTGTCCATCATCATCATTCATCATTGTTGTGGATTAGGAACCCCGAGCATAGCTGCTAGGCACATCTTCCACAAGCGGGAATATTACGTAGGTTACCGGAAGGATAGGATATAGCAGGAAAGGAAAGGGTGGGATGGTATGGCAGCCAGATCGACCCTTCAGAGGGCCAACTCCCGTGCCCCTGTGACAGCTGGTATGAGGCTCTCAAACAGGGGACCCGCATTCTGCCCTCCAACTGGTCAACTCAACTGGCAGGGACATTCTCAGGTTGGCAGGTTGGGAACCAAACCCGGAAATTCTGTCCCTAGCCGCTGCAAATGGAGGGACCAAAGGTGAAAGGGAAGTTTGTCGCAATAGACAGCCAAAAGACTTACCATATCTATTGACAACTTCATTTGCTGTACCCAATGTCAGCCTAAAAACTGGTATAGAACAGTTTTAAGGTTGTCCTGGGACCCGAGAGTCCATTAAAAAACTCCTTAATGCCCAGCAATTTTTGGCCATTTTGCTGACTTTTATTTAAAAATTAATAACAAATATAAATGATGACAAATAAGTATAAAGTTGTACATTTTCATAAAGTGCATTGCATGGGCTATCTAAAAATGTAACTTTTGATGTTCATACCAAATTTTTTAGTAATTTGGCATCTGTTCAAATTCATAAAATAGGAAAATGTTTTTTCCAGTACCCACTTATGTAATATTACCTTATTCACACTAAATAATAAAATGGAGATATACATTGGGTTCAGAATTTAATGAGGAATAAGAAAATGTATAGTTTTGCTCAGTCTTTTCTAAATAATAAGACTAACAATGCAACTAACCTAAAAACAAAACACCAAGGCCTACATCACCATAACATTAAACAATCGCAGATTTTCAGAATTCCGTCACAGATAATGTAATAGTAGCACGAACGATGGTCATGTATAGTCATCATGAAGCCTAAAATCCGCTGATCACGTTAGTATGCTGAAGCCCGGGATCGCACAATCGTACACCAAACTGGAGGCGTGCAAAGTCACCCAAAATTGACACTCGGCCGGAAAAAAATAGTCACCAGAAAATGGGCGAAGGTCACTCGGAGGGTTGAACAGTTATTTGTGGGTAAAGTGTTTTACTCAAATATATAATATCATAGGAATGTGTTATTTCACTGGGTATGGTGGAATTTATGTTCCTAACTAAAAGAACTATAGCTGATGTGACACACATCTTTAGGTTTTGGAAATTGGTAGTACAGTGGAAGTTGGATGATTCGAACTTCGATACCTAATTCAAAATCTTCTTTAATTCAAATTTTTGGCCTGGTCCCATGATACTATGTAAACAATATTTAAAAACTTGGTTAATCCGAATGTTTGGATAATTTGAATTTTTGTATCGGCCCCTTGACTATTCAAGTTCCACTCTACTGATTGCTGGTTGTCTGTTTTATTTAGGACATAACTAGGAATTACTTGATAGGTCGGTTTGAATCTGTCAGTTGAAAAGTGTCATTTAGTTAATCTGTAAGGCGGATTCGCTCTTTGTTAGCAATTTGTAGGGCTAGGGGGTATTATTTTCACTGATAAAACCTTAATGTTCAACAAAAATGGCTTGCTTTCACTTTGTCTGAGAGATCAATCCTTTCCCGGACCTCCAATAACTGTAATAAGATTCCAAATTGTTGCATTGAAAGATAACGAAGTTAAAACTTTAGAACGCTTTATTTGTTTGTCAGCTCTATACTATATTCAAATGTCTAAAAAAATAAATATTACTACTCGCTTACAGGGGCTAAAGACCCTAACTTATGGTTTTTGTGTAAGTGGATAATTATAGCTGGCCATTAGTTCATTTCGCTTATTAATAAAAACACTGTAGTGATATTTCCGTTAGAAAATCATTGGATCTTTGAAGTCCAGTGGGGCGTAGCCCACGTAACTTTTGAGATTTCTGATATTTTTCCCACCGTCCTTGGCCCTCAAGCTTTAAAATGAATTGTCATAACCTAACTTAACTTCTTCCCAGCTCGAGATATTTTGTGGGGACCGATTCGCTTACAGAATTAAATAAATAGATTATGATGTTTTCAGCCATAAAAAGTTCTTAAATTTGTGAAAGCATTTCATAAGCATAATTTGCGCTTGCAGCAACTAATTACATTTTACACTCTACACGATACTACCAGTAAATTTATATTTTTTCCTAATTTTTTAGATTAAAATAAAAAGCAGAAATATTTTTATAGCAAAAATTAGATGGTTGAAAAATCTATTTGACCAATAAATAACAATTAGGCCTATAAAACATTTGAACTACATTCAATTTCTAAAAACTTTATCGTATAGTATATATTTTAAGTTATTTTTTCTATTCTAGAATTTTTTGTAGCAAAATCTTTTATCAATTTTTTTTATACTCTACAATGGGACAATAAAGGCCATATTTAAAGAGTTTATTTCCAAAAGATCAGTAAACAATTAAGTTATTAAACGTCCATGAAATTAATTGCTTCAAGAAAAGCTCATTATTATACAGTTCTCCATTGTGCCCAGGTCCTGATCACCGGAGGAGGTATTGCCAACTTCACCAATGTAGCTGCCACATTCAAAGGCATTGTGACTGCGCTCACAGAGTTCCAGGGTAAGATCTTGGAGCACAACATCAAAATCTATGTCAGAAGAGCTGGCCCCAACTATCAGGTATGTTATACAGTTTATGATTTAAATATTATACCTGCTTTTTGATAATCTGAAGTTGGATAAAGATCAGTTCAACTTGGAAAAATTGTATTAACGCTTGCCAGGAATTATGAAGCTGTTAAGGAGACAGTCAGCACTGACGTCAAAATGGATGTTAAAAAATGATATACACATATTATTTGGTTTGACTGATGCACTGTGGTTTGGAAGCTACACAAGGCCTTTTGGTCCACTGTGGGTAATGACACTAAGAGGCACAATTATGAAGCCAGTTGAAAATCTTATTATTAAAAGCCACAAAAAGACTCACAGCTTACAACATTCTTAAGTTACTTTTTTACATAAATATTTATGATGAATTAATTCTTACTGTCGGTAACAAAATTATATTTTTTTTTACTTTTGGTGCTATTTAGCTTTATAACTCTTTAGTTAATCTCTGTATCCAGGAAGGACTGCGGATTATCCGAGATGTGGGCAAGACTCTGCGCATCCCCATCTACGTGTTCGGCCCCGAGACCCACATGACCGCCATCGTGGGCATGGCTCTCGGCAAGAAGCCCATCCCCACCGAGACCGGGGTGGACTTTGCTACTGCCAACTTCCTTCTCCCCGGAGGACAGGATAAGGTACGGTCATCAGTAATATCTTTTGGGGTTTTAATTTTTTGGGCAGTTATGCAAATATTTATTTTAATCTTAACTGCTTAAAAGTTTTTCCAGTTTTACATGTCTGTTTATCAATTGTTAATGTAATTCGATAAATTACAATATATTACACAAATTGTTCTTGTAACTCACTTAATTTAGTCAGTAAAATTTAGCAACTTAATAAAGTTAACTTGTACAATATAATGATTAGGATGAAAGCATGAAGTGTTGCATGTTATTTCAAACAGTCAATCTTCCACTACAGGCAAATTACAAGGGCATTTGTTGTTTCTTCTACATAATGTTTATTGATTTATACTCCCACAGCCTTGACACCTTGTGTATACTTATTTCAATGTATTACTCACGTAATATGCCTTTAGATATCAATTTTTTTATTTTAAGTCTGTAGAACAGGTTTTGAAGTAAGTACCAATATATAACATCTAATATTCAATCAACATCCAATATTTAAAACAAAGCCCACATTGCTGCGGTTGTCGCACAAACAAAACAAAAAAACTGCAGCAATGTGGGCTCTGTTTCAAATATCGGATGTTGCTGCTAAAGATGAGGGGTAATTCCTTCTAAACTCGTTTGGCAGACTTCAAATACAAATTTACATGTAAAAGTAATATACTGCATGAGTAATATACTAAATAAGAATTTTTACTGACTTAATAAAGTGAAATACAAGAACAATTTGTTTAGTATAATATATTATAATTTATCAAATTACATTAACAATTAATAAACGGACATGTAAAATTGGAAAAACTTTTCCACATAATTGGAAACCTTAAACCACATAATGAATTATAGTAGAAACTATACTAGGACCTACTTATTACAAAAGTTCCCAATTTTCACCGGAGGGTGATATGATCAGTCTCACAAGACTTGCATTAGCAAGTGAATCAATCTATCTGAGAAAAATTTTAAATTAAAGAATTATTTCGCTTTTCGTTTGCACACATTAACTCCAAATCTAGATTTTAGCGAATTTCCCCTATAGGGAAGAAGCTATTACTATAGTCGGCATGGTAAGACCTAGGCCTGGGACCATGATAACTTTTTGTTTTGAGGTCCCCAGATGCCAAAAACACCATTTGTTCAATATTGTGTGTGTGTGTGTGTGTGTGTGTGTGTGTGTGTGTGTGTGTGTGTGTGTGTGTGTGTGTCCGTAGGCACGATAACTTATGTAAAACTGGTCTGATTATGATTAAATTAGGTACAAACGTGTAAAGCAACATTTATGACTTTTAAGTTTGAAAACCAGACAGAACGCTCTATCCAAAGGGGTATTTTAGAGGGTTTTTTACCCTAAAAATGGTATTTTTGAGTTTTTTACATATAATATTTTAACAAATCTCATTTTAGTTTTCACCTTTGGATTCGGCTTGAAAAAAAAAACAATCTGGTGTTTTGATAATTTCTCTTTGTCAATTGGTTACCGAGATATTGAAAGTGCTAAACACAGTACGTTGTCCAATGTTATTCTTATGGAGGATAAGACAAATTTTATATCTCGCTTATTTATAAACATAGCCGGACGAAACTTGGTAGATGGCTTCATTTTATGTTGTAGTCTGTTGATAATTGTCCAAAAAAACAATATTCTGCTGATGGTTCCCGTAGCAGCAAACCTGCGTACTCAGCGCCCATGTTATTCTTATGGAGGATAAGAAAAATGTTATGCTTCACTTAATTATGAACATAATTTGCTACCGTTAACTTGTTTTTTATGATTTTTTATTATAATTTTTATCTTTATGATACAAATTAAATATTATTTAATTAATATAATCTCAGGGTTTAAATATTATTTTATTCAGTTCAGCCGGCAGAAAATGAGAACTACTTAATGTCAGGGAAGACCCATGTTGAATTTTATCAACATGTGAAGTCTTATAGGTTCGTGTGAGGCGTGTTTGAGTTGAGGCCTTGATAATAAAAGAGCTGATAATTGTGACAAATACATCTATTTATTTTCAGAACACATCTTAAACTAACAGTTATGAAAATATTCCATCAGTCTTTTTTGTCCATAGAATTTATACTACTACTAACCCCTAATCACATCAGACAATTTAATAACTATCTTGTACCTGTAAATTTATATGTACAATGATATAATGTCACTGGGAATAAATTAACTTTGTTGGGTTGTACTAAATTGATAAAAGTTCTGGTAGAATATTATTTATTTGTACTGCAGTTTAGATCCATTAATAATTTCACTGTTTTCGAGATGAATTTAATTTTTAGTTAGGTTTTCTAACTAAATTTATTTAATAGTTTTGTTTTTAGTAGTTTTTTTAGTAGTTTAGTAGTTTTTAGTAGTTTTTCGTAGAGAGGTCTGCCTCTTCACGACCTAGGATAGGTTAAGCCTATACCTGGTTTTGATAATTTCAGTAAATGTGTAGATAGGCTATGCCTTTACAACCTAGGATAGGTTAAGCCTATTCCTAGTTTCTGATAATTTCAGTAAATGTTCAAAAGATATTAAATGGAGGTAGTTTAGATTAAGCTAGGTACTCATCGTTTTGAAGATTTTTCAATCAGGCCTACATACTACTTTCACTGTAACTTTAAATTATCAGTTATTAAAGTTCACCTATACTCTTTAATACAACTTTCACATGACTGCCCTATCACCACTTAAAATGCCGAGCATCGCTCCTGGCATATTATGTTAGAGCATAGCTCACAATGCGTCTTAACTCCGCAACAACTTCGACAAGAAAGATGAATTATTCCGCGGTCTGCACTATTTATGCGCGAGTGAAATCCGACTCGCGCCAAGCGCTCTATTGGTTCGTGAGATCACGCGACCAGATTTTGAGCAACGCTCATCTCTGTGGCGCAGTTAAAAATTGCCGGATTCTCTACAAAATAATTTTGTAATATTTGTTCATTAAAAATTGGCTTTTCTATTTCCTGATTGAATTTGATAATTTTTTCAGACAAGCTAGGGGATTTTATGGTTTACTCCTGTATAATTTTAATTTCAATCAGACTTATAGTTTTTAAGATATTCCACTTTTTCTAACCCAAAAGTTTGTGACGTTATAATTTATTATGTAAGGTGTGTTTTATTTAGGAATTAATTAGGATACCCGTTACAAAATTAATATAACTTGGTATGTAGCTTCACCTAGTTGAGTTACATTGATATTTGTATAAAAGCCATAATTTATGTTCCTTGTTGCAGCAAACCTGCGTACTCAGCCCCCATGTTATTCTTATGGAGAATAATTAATATTGTATAAATTGCTTATTTATAAATGGATACGGATGGAACTTGGTATGTGGCTTCACCTGTTTGTGGTCTGTTTATATTTGAATTAAAACCTGATATTTTCTGTTCCTTTTTGCAGCAAACCTGAGTACTCAATCCCCATGTTAATCTTATGGAGAAAAATTAAAATTTAATATACGGTTCATTTTTGAATATATATCTATGAAACTTAGTAAGTGGCTGTATATGGTATATATATATATATATATATATATATATATATATATATATATATATATATATATATGCATTGGAAATTCACTGAGTATGCAGGTTTGCTGCAACGGGGGTATTGCAATATACTGACCTTGTCTATGTCTGCAGGCACAGGCCAAGCCCCCATCAACGGAGAGCTCTGCCCCCACTGCCAAGACAGCAGGTGCCCGTATTGGAACCGCCGTTGCGGGGGGCTCCAAGCCAATGTTCTCTGACAAGAGCAAGGCCATCGTCTGGGGCATGCAGACTCGAGCTGTACAGGTATGTAGTCGCAGAAATTTATAATTTATTTTTTTCCTAGTTGCCCTTATTTGTCTTAGCTACGTTAGCTGAAACTGTACAGATAAACTGTAATGCTACTTTAAATGTAGCTACTTTAATTACTGAGGAAAAAACATATTGTTTTAAAACAAAAATAATTCAATTTAAATGCCAAATGTTATTGAGGAATTTTGGCACTTTAACTCAATCAATCATGGTCATGCATAAATTATGTCACACTATATTCAGTCCTTTTTTACCCCCTCCCCCCCTTTGTCACACTGCTCATAATCCTCCCTCCCCCTGTCACGTCACACTAATTATTAAGTATTGGATTGTAGGTATGGTATTTCTCACTTTGTAACGGACGATCTCGCAGATTTTTAACTCCATTAATCGTGTCATGCAGCCCTTAACCCCTCCCCTCCCCCGTGTGACAGTCTGTCATGATGTGCCGCAGCCCCCTCCCCCCCCCCCGGAGGCGTGATGTAATATATGCACGACCCCTAAATTATGAAATTTGTGAACCTGTAATGTAAATTTGTCTCTATTATTTTTGTGCAATAATTTCTATAGGCAGATAATTTTCATAACCTGCATTAAATCTCTTGCATTTTTATGAATATTTGTCAGAATTAGGGATGAGTCGATTCTTGATAACACCGATTCTTGGACATTGGTATCGGTATCGAGATTAATTCGTTTAGTGTCGATACCGATACCTTCGATACCCCCGCCGTTTACCCACGCTACGAAGTGCATGGGAAGGGATTCTTCCGCCGTTTACCCGCGCTAAAAAAGGCACAGGGAGGGTTTGGGTCGCCGGAAAAAAATCTTACCTTGGATATAAGGAAGGAAGAGTGATGGGTGGGGAGGGGCGGGGAGGGGCGGGGAGGGGCGGGGTCCGGTTGAAAGCAATAAATCAGTTGGCTGACCAACATTATTTCTTTGAGTCATTATCTTACAACTAAGTTTTTCCCATTATGAATTTATAATAAATAGCTGTTGTTTTTCTATATTACTATAGAACACTAGTGAAATTAACATTAAATTATTTGAAAAAATTGCATTAACAAATTGTATTAATAATTAATTACAAAATACTACTAAATAATTTTAAATGGTTACAAACATTTGTAACTGTTTTTAACAATAGGTTTAACAACTATAGGTACTGAAAAATCGTAGGTATCAATAGTATCGGTATCGAGAATCGATTTTTCTGGAATCGGTATCGAGAATCGATAAATTTTGGTATCGACTCATCCCTAGTCAAAATGGTGTATGTATCTTAAGTATATCGTTTGTAATATTCAGAGACAAATCAACCAAAAATAATGACTAATTATACTTTAACATTATATCTCAGATAAAATATGTTGGGGTACAATTTAATAGACTGTGTTTGCTGACAGAGCATGCTGGACTTTGACTTTGTGTGCCGGAGGTCTGAGCCCAGCGTCGCGTGTCTGGTCTACCCGTTCACTGGCGACCACAAGCTAAAGTTCTACTGGGGGCACAAGGAGATTCTGATCCCAGGTGAGTTAAAATTGTCTTTGGGGACTGCTAGCTAGTACTGGCTTACTGCAGTAATTCACACACTGTTGCTAAAACCCCTTGAAACTTAAGCAAGCTGCCCAGCGAATTGTGGAAAGATTACCGGTACTAATAAGATTAAATTTGGGGTAACTGGATTGCCCACCACTAATCCACGTTGTTTAGTTTTTTTTTTACATTTGTCGGTTATTACTAGGGATTGACGGGGTTGGATTCTGTGGTCGGGATGGAATGGGACAGGAATTTTTTTCCTCCAAAATTTCATAAAATCTTTAGTCAGGATTTGTATTTAGCAGAGTATTAATTAAGAAAAACTCATTTTTATTGGAATCAAAAAGGAGAAATATGTGTTTTGGAAACATTAAACAAAGACAGTAAAAGATGGAATAACAGCTTTTTATTATAAATATATCAGATAAAATTCAACTTAGGAAGAATAGTCAGTATAATAGGGGTGTGCGAGTATTCAAACTTCGAGCTTTTGCGAGCCGGATATTGCAGTATTCGGCTCGGCTCGAGATTTGCAAAACAGTTCGGAGGTCGAGCCAAATATTTAAAACGCCGACTAGCGAAAAGAGTCGTATACAAAAGTAAATTTAAAGCAAAAACTTTCCAGAATCAATGTTAGAATTCTCGTAGTTTGCATCGGTAGAGCTCCATTACAAATATAATTCAGCAATGCTAATGCTTTCGGTCCTTCATTAAAAAAATAACAAATTATTAAAATATTGTAATATTTTTAACTGCCGACCTGATCAACCAACGCAATGGAGCTACTTTCTCTACGCTCAATCACTTCAAGTGGACCGTGGACCTATCACCGTCACACTATTATGTTTGCAGTGCACACTAGTGCAGTGTTGTCGTTGCCCAGTTGAGTTATGCAATATTTCACGGTTAATAATAATTAATATAACAATCGTACTGCTCCAGAAAAAGTACCACAGCAAAAAACTTAAATCCATGAAAGCACTTTTTCTAACTGTTGCATCGGTACAGTCTTTTATACAACTTACAACTTTGTTCATTACACAATAATTATATTCCCTGGAGTCTGAAATTACGTCTGGCAACACTGTTGGCATACCCACTTTGCGAACTGCCTTAAGACATTGAGTGAAAATGGTTATAATGTAATAATGATTTAGCGTGACCAATAGCTAGGGACAAGGTTGTGTTGTAGGTGATGAACGCCTAATATCATGACGGCGTTTTAATGTGCAGCCGAAATAGTACCCTCCAAAAATTGGATCGTTAAAAAATCGACTAATAGCGAGGTTAAAAAAATCTAAGGATTTTATTCAAATTTTGAATGGTTATGTAAGACATGTTTATAATACCGGTGGTCATATTATTTAAAAGCTTGATTATATTCTATGTACCCCGAAGGCCCTAACCAAGAGCAAGACGCGATCAAAATGGCGCAGTGTTTTGTTATGCTACAGCTGTGCGATTAAAATCGTATTGTTACCTGTGCGGGATTGTTTGAATTTGTGAATAAAAATAAATAAACGTCAGTAGAAAGCATATCATTTTGTAATTGTATGCTATCAAAATGTTAAAGCAGTGATGGAAGAAGAATGCATTGACGATCCTCTTCCACCTTCTGCTTCTGAAACCTTCTGTTTCAGAAGCAGATATAATAGGTTAAGTCTATTAGGTAATAGGTTAGATAGAACATAAGCTAGGCCTACGATTGTTGGATAACTTATTTCTGTGAGTACAATAATATACAAATACTGGTTTAACTAACTTATTCTTATAAAAGGATAACCTAAAATTTACTATTTACAAGCAGTTTAATGAGAGATAGGTTACTGGGTTTTGGCAATTCCCAAGGCTAGGGCCTAAGTGTTTAGTTACATGGAGAGTACATATTGTCCGTTTATTATGGCTATTGATAAATATGGTAATAACTGCATTAGTTAACCTGTGAGCGTATCAGTCTAGTTACCAATTTGTAGTTCTCTTCCTTTACGTTATTTTTTTCCTATGTAGGCTACCTACTTTATATTGAAAAAAATGTTCATTACTGTCAGTATGTGGTCTCATTACATTTTCCTTTTTAGTAGCCTACGGTACTTAGTTTGTTATTTTCCCACTGTAGGCCTTAATTTACTGAACGTAGGAATAATGAATCAAGAAGAAGTAAATGAAAAATGACAAATATTGAAAGTCATACATTATTTTACATTACCATAATGAATAAAATGTTTGTTTTTTTAAACATAATATAAATACAGAATACATATAGGCCTAATCAAATTTGAAAAAATTCTGCCCAGCTTGGCTCGAGTCAGAAAATCACTACCGGTACACATCCCTAGAGAAAATTCTTATCGAAAAAGCTCGGCTCGACTCGAGCCAGAAATCACTATTCGCACACCCCTACAGTATAACAACATGATTTTTAACGCTTAAAAATCTGCACACAAAATAGTATACAAAAATATGTTATAATTGGATTTTAGTCATTGAAAAACTGTTTGTTTGAAAATTATATATAGTTAGCTAAACAATTAATTTCTTTCAGTGTACAAGAAGATGAGTGATGCCATGAACAAACACAAGGAAGCAGATGTGATGGTCAACTTTGCCTCTCTGCGTTCTGCTTTCGAAAGTACTCTGGAGACTCTCGAATTCCCCCAGGTACTGAACATTAAACTTAAGAAAGAAAAGCATTATTTTTCGGTTGTCTAAAAATTAAAGATTGTTTTGGCACAAACCAGTAAACAAATAATATATTTTTACAATATTTAATTGACAATGTCGTTATAGGACCTTGCTGTATTTTTCTAAGTAGTCGCCATATCGGTCCAGCCACTGGTTTAGTGAGGGACAAGTTTTTCAAACCCACTGTTTTACTCTTCCGCTGACAACTCAGTCAGGACATCACTGCCTTCTTAAGCCATCGTGAGCAAAAATTGTCCCACCCAAAAAGTCTTTTAGTTTTGGAAAAAGGTGATAGTCACATTGTGCGAGTACTGTAAGGCTGATGACCAAAATTTGACACTAACGGCACTGAAGATATTGTTAGGATGCCCCGGAAGCTTGAGGCCGAGCCAAGATCATATCAAGAAGCAATATCACTTTCGCGGACAACACTCCAGTCTCTTGTTCTGTATTGTACATCGAAGTTTCACAATTAGCAGTTGAGTTTATGGTTTCCCCTCTCTGCATGAATTCAAAATTAATCAAATATTTTCGATCCCAAAACATTGTCACTTTAATTTTTTAGGATTTTCCCCCACTTGGCGGGTTTTTCAATTCACGCTTCCATTTTTAATAGCACCAGGTGCGGTGTAACGAAGCTGTGCTCGGCATCTTTTTTTTTACTTTTGGGTGACCCTTTTACTTAATTAACCTTTAGTCATTGTTTATTTGAATTATTGATTCTCCTTAGATCTTTCAAATAACATATAAAAAATGACAAGTAACATTACATAAAATGCTGAAAGTCATGTTTAGACAAACTATTAAAGTGAGTGCATGGAAAGCAATTTTTTGGGGAAAATATCATTTTTTGTACGGGAAAGGGTTACAGTACCTTTCCATATCTAAAATGTTTTACTGATCAAGGCTTCTAGAGTGAATTTTTACATAATAGTATTTTTGATTTTTCCTTTCATTAATAACTAGATTAGGAGACATCAAAAGTTATTTTGAAAAGCTATGATTAATAGTGCTCACTTCATGTTTCGAATTGAACATTACATCAAATTAGTTAAACAAATTGTTATATTTCTATATTCTGTATTTGTGAAAATTGAGTCATACTGAATTTTCCTCGGCTGCCCAGATCCGCACAATCGCCATCATCGCTGAGGGCATTCCCGAGAACATGACTCGTAAGCTGATCAAGCTGGCTCAGCAGAAAGGCGTGTCCATCATCGGGCCGGCCACAGTCGGTGGCATCAAGCCCGGCTGCTTCAAGATTGGCAACACTGGAGGCATGATGGACAACATCTTGCACTCCAAGCTCTACCGGCCTGGCAGGTATGGGAGTAATATTCTCTTTTTAAATTCAGTGAATTTATTTACCCTGTGCGTGTCCTCATCATAAGTCTAAAATTTTCACAAAGTCACCCAAGGAAGTGGCCTTTAATTTTTTCCCTCATTAAAATCAAATTAAGCTACTATAAGATCATAGAATACTTATCAGCTAGATATTGCCGACTAGTGTGGGCTTGGATCTCCGTATTTGGTTGATTCAAAGTTGTTTAGTTTAGGGGTAAAGTATTAAGCTATAATGAAAACACATTTAAGGCTGATAGTAATTGATCTAATGATACAACAAAATTTGCACTCTAAGACAATAAGTACCGTAATCTTTCTTTTTTCAATCTTTATTTTTTTAAGTAACTAAGTAATAAGAATTGGTTATTTGGAATTAGCGTTCTTAGAACTCTTCTTCTAGCTGTAATAGCCATAGTCCTAGTTATTTTTTTTTGTCATCATTTGTTCATCTAAATTATTCAGAAAACTCTGACCTTAAAAGCCACCCATATAATACCAGACATAAAAAATTGATTACTTCAATGCAACATAAATTAACATTTTATGAAAAATCCGACTTACACAGGACTAAAATGTTTAAAGCATTTACCAAATGACATTAAAAATGAGAAAAACATTACTAAATTTAAAAATTAATTAAAAAATTACCTGTTAGAAAAAGCCATCTATTCCCTTGAGGAATTCTTTTCCACCCCCCCCCCACCTCCCACCCCCTTAGGCTTGGTTATAGTTTGCTTTCTCAAAACATATTTTGTTTTCTCCTTGTTTTATATTTCGATACATGTAAAAGCAACTGCTTTCCCTTTTCTTTAGGATAATAGTTTAGTTTGTAGTATTAGTGACGCCATTCAATGTGCATGAATATGTACTTAATGATTAAAGATTATTTTGATTTGATTTGATTTATGGGGGAGGGGTTTCTTCCTTGATACATTAAGCCAGATCCTGTGCCATTCAAAAACAGGCTCTTGTAAAAAAATTACACAGATGCTGCTGATGTTTGCAAGGTTTACTCATCCCTCTCATGGTAATTTGGTGGAAGTTGAAATAATATTTTCTAAACATAAAACTAAATTTAATCCAGTGTTTTGACAACACCCCTTACACTTGTAGTGTAGCGTACGTGTCACGGTCCGGCGGCATGTCCAACGAGCTGAACAACATCATCTCCAAGGCCACTAACGGAGTGTACGAGGGCGTGGCCATCGGAGGCGACCGCTACCCCGGCACTGTGTTCATGGACCACATCCTGCGATACCAGGCCGACCCCGAGATCAAGATGATCGTGTTGCTGGGAGAGGTCAGTGCACTTAAGGTCGACCTCGACCTTGTCGTAGAAAGCATCAGTAATTATGAGCCCACAAATGACAGTTGAGTTCAATATCAAACGCCTTATAATTTTCAGACATTTCCCAATATCGATCTGGCGAACCTCAGATTATGAGGTGAGCAAACTCTAACCGCTATGCTATGTAGCCAAATTAAAATGGAATAACATATTTAAACCTGTTTTTTTTATACTATGAATATTTTGTTTTGTTATTACAAGAACTTGTTTTGAGATGATTTCAACATTTTATGTGTGATTTTTATGCATCATAAATGTTCTCAACCGGAGAAACTGAATAAAACTAACTGTTTTAATCCAGTACCCAATTATCTCTACAGTTTTTCATGAATTAAAAGTGTGATGTTCGCTCCAGGTTGGAGGAGTGGAAGAGTACGATGTTTGCGAAGCCATCAAGAGCAAGAAGATCACAAAACCCCTGGTCGCCTGGTGTATTGGAACTTGTGCAGGTTTGTAGCTGTGCTTGGAAACATTCTTTGAATAAGTACTGTAGTAAAATATGCTGCATTTGGTACCTATATGAATTTATTTAAAAACTAAACAAATGCAAATGACAGGAGAGAACTTTATTTCTATTGAAAAAATCAGTTGAACACAGATTATTATGAAAGCAATATTTGTATTTATTTATTTATTCATTAATTTTTTAAATATAAATTTAACACAGATACAATGTAAAGCTACAATACCAAACGTGGCGTGTCTGTAGCACATATTTTACTGAAACACTAGAGTGCAAGTACTTTTTGAGTCAGTTAGTCTATCATTGACCACGTCCTTGATTGAAGTTGTAGGTGAATAATATGGATTTTATTCCACAACTCACTAATAATATGAAGATAATTTATAAATATAAACTATACCATACAATTATAATTATTTAACAAGACTCTTACTATACTAAAATTAACACTATTAACATTAAATCAAACTAGTCGACCCGTACGGAATTCCGCACTGCGAACCAAATCTTGTAAGCTGATCAGATGTTCTTTTGTTTACATTTTCGCTCCTGTCGGAACAAACTAATCCATTTATTTATCTTTCATTTTATTCAAATTTCAGAGATGCGGTACATTTTTAGCCCGTGGGTCTATTTTTCGTCATTAGCCAGCACGATAAGCTTTAAAATGAGGGGTAAATCATGGAATTCGATCAAGGAATAAGATAGATCTCACGGTTTGGCAGAAAAACAGGGTAGAGAAATAATATATAAGATGTAACAGATAAACAAAACAAACAATAACTTCCCTGCTAAAAGTAAACAACGATAGATAACAACTAACAATAGTTAAACTCTATATTTGAAACAAAAGTTTGAAAATTAGCTCCGACATAAATTGCAAATATACTAGAGCAATTGGGTTTCTGAACTTCTTAGGGCAAGGTTCTTTGTCAAGGGCATGTAAAGTTGGAGTTCTAGAAATAACCTAAAAATAACATATTTTTAAAATAGACAAACAAAATTAAGATCGTGAAATAGAATAAAACTTCTAAAAGTAGTTTATGAAAAATTATATTTTTGGAACGGTGGTTACCAGTCTAATAGGTCTGAAATTTTACTAACAGATGAATTCTAATTGTAATATATAAAGTCTAGACTTGATAATGAGTTACAAAAATGTATAATAAGAATTTAGTTAAATTTACAAATAGTCTGTAAAAATATATTTCGATCCGTTTGATTGATGGTCTTGAACACGGTGGAACGGCTCTATATCTTTCCCCACACCCCCCGCTCTCTGGTATGCCATTTAGTCATCCATGGACAATACATAAGTACCCCCGTAGCAATAAACCTGCGTACTCAGCGAAATTCCAATGCATATATATGTATCTTAATGCCACATAAAACCACATACCAATTTTCATCAACATACTTAAATAAACGATTTATGACATTTTAATTATTCTCTATAAGAATAACATGGCAGCTGAGTATGCAGGTTTACTGAAGCAAGGAACACAAAAAATGGTTTTATACAAACATCAATATAACTCAAGTAGGTAAAGCCACATACCAAATGTTATTAATTTATTTTCATAATTAAGGTAGATAACATGTTACTTATTCTCCATAAGAATAACATGGGGGCTGAGTACGCAGGTTTGCTGCTACGGGAACTATCGGCCAAAAAATTGTTTTTAGTGCAAATATCAATAAACCTCAACGATATGAAGCAATATACCAAGTTTCATCAGGATAAGTTGATAAATAAGTGAGATATACAATTTTTCATATTCTCCATAAGATTAAAATTAGACAACATACAGTTTTTAGCACTTTCAATATCTCTGTAACCATTTGGCGTAGAACAATGATCAAAACACCAAATTGTGCGTCTTTTTAAGCTGATTCCAATGGGAAAAACTAAAATTTGACTTTTTCAAAAATAATTTGTAAAAAAACTAAAAAAAAACATTTTTGGGGTACAAAACCCCCCAAAATACCCCTTTGGATTGCTTGATCTGTCTGGTTTTCGAACTTAAAGTCGTAAATGCTGCTTTATACGTTTATACAAAATTTCTTCAAAATCGGATTATTGTTACGAGAGTTATTGTGCTTATATATACATTTGTGAACAAATGGTGTTTTTGGCATCTGGGGACCTCTAAACAAAAAGTTATCATGGTCCCGGGCCTAGGTCTTACCATGCCAACTATGGTAATAGCTTCTTCCCTATAGACGAAATTCGCTAAAACAAGACTAAAAAAAGAACAAACAATAATTGCTTTTTATTTATGTTAGTTACCCTTCCATTGGGCTTAAAATGTTTCGTCATCAATAGTGTATACTATTTATAAATATTTAAGATGAGAATGTAATTCTCAATACAAAGATATTGGTAAAAAGTCCATCTGCTCTCTTGCGGTTATTGAGCCTCGACACCTAACTTCTTAAACTTGTTAATCTAGCAGCGATACAGCAGCTACATAACGGAGTGTTGCAGGCATGTTCACGTCTGAGGTGCAGTTCGGTCACGCTGGGTCATGCGCCAACAGTGACCGCGAGACTGCGACGGCCAAGAACGCGGCTCTGGCGGGGGCCGGCGCACACGTACCCGCGAGCTTCGACGACCTGGGCGAGACCATCCACCAGGTGTACGCCACCCTGGTCAAGACTGGCGCCATCGTGCCCTGGCCCGAGGTGCCGCCCCCCACCGTGCCCATGGACTACTCGTGGGCAAGGGTAGGTCTGCCTCATCAATGTTAAAGTGTAAAACATGGTTCACACGTTCTGGAAAGTCAGGGAAAATGACTCATATTTTATACAAGTCTGGGAAAGTTTTAGTTTAATTATTGTAAACGCAAAGCAATACTGTGTAATAATCAAAACTTCGTAGATTTTTGTCAAATTGGTTTTCATGGTTCAATGAAGAGGAAGTGAAAAAGATATGGCAAAATATGTATTGGATAACAACAAACTGTTGTAAACATTAAAATAATCAAATAAATAAAAGGTTGTTTGACTTCTATGGCGAAAGTGAAGGCCAATAACAAAATTAATTTTGTTAAATATTACTTATTTGAAATAAAGTGTCCATTCCGAGTCGAGAGTCTAAGAAAATTAATTTTTTTTAGTTAGGGGAAATCAGGGAAAATTAACTTTTTTGGTCAGGGAAATCATTAACCAAATAAAGTGTGAATCATATAAAAGTTTCAAATTAAAATTCAAAAATTTCTTTATTCATTCATGTAAGTTAGTGTTACAAGAATAGAGTCACATATGTACATAAACAAATAACAAGTTCGCACGCAGCACACTGACGTGAGGGAAGTGAATTTCCACTTAAAAACTTTTAAGACTCAAAATCAGTGTAAAAACATACATTTATTCTAATTTTTATTAAAATCTGAAAACCGTGATTTTTGGCTGTTCTGATGCTCCTGGTTTCATTTACCTGCAAAGCTGGGAATACAATTTTGCGCTTTATAATGTTAGGAGAAGGTCCAGACAGGCTTGAAAGTATGCGTGAGGTTGCTGGGGATGATAAAAGTACTCCAACAAAGGAATAACAGGGGTTTATAGTGTAAAACCCCCTTAAGACAACGTACTGTGTTTAGTCGAAACACATGTTCTTTAATAACTCGGTAAATATGCATGCTATAATGACGAGAGAGGGCTTAAAAATTTCGCTTCAATAATTCCCATCTTTTTACATGCATTAATTTTACATACGGGGCTTTCCTGACCCTTTTTGGGCCCAAAAACTCGAAATTTGAAAGACTAATCCCCAAAAAAGGGGTTTAGAGTTTTTCGATTGTTTTGCCCAACGAACTTGTCCAATTGATTACAGAAAGGAACGTCCCTACCAAATTTGAAGTAAATCGGACAAAAATGTGACCGCTAGAGTGCAAACACACACACACACACACATATATATATATACATATATATATATATATGTATATATGTATATATATATACATATATATATATATATAAAATTTTGAACGAACCCCCAAAACGTGTTCAGGGGGTCACGTTAGGAACTTCTATGGTGGTCCCGGGCTTAAGTTTCACCGTGCGGGTCATGCTAATAGTTCACTTTCCAAAGGAAATTCACTAATAATTGTGAAAAACTTAAAATTAAGTCTAAAATTACAAAATTTAATTCCTCCTATGAAGAACAATAAAGATAATATTATTACACTTTCAATCAAGTAGAAAATAAAAGCCATCCCAGCCACAGTATAAATACATTTTTAATATGTGGTAATATTTAAGTTCCAAAAATCATCAAGTGATTATAAAGATAAGGTTAATAAATAATTTTTAAGTAAATTTTTGAAAGTTTTAAAATTTTATTCTTTTAAAATGTTATTAGGTAAATCAAATAAAAACTGTGTACCTATAAAACTAGTCTTCTTTTCAAAGAATTGTAATCGATGTTGTTCCACATATTTATTATTTCTAGTGTTATGGTCATGAACATTTGGATTCTGAGTTGCAATATTTAATTTTGTTACATGCAATATAGATTAAAAAATGTACAAATCGTATACTGTTAAAATACCCATCTGAGAAAAGTATGGTCTTACAGACTGTTTTGTTCTTAATATTAAAAATTATCCTTAATGCTTTATTTGTTGAAGAATAATTCGGTCTAAATTTTTCTTTGTTGTAGCTCCATATACCATAAGACATGTGAGTTTATTAATGAAAAATAAATTTTTTTCAAGGTGTCAAGGCTACAAACCCTTGACATTTGTCGTAAAGCATATAAACCTGATGACATTTTTTTAACCACATGATCTATCTACATGTTTATCCCAACATATATGTTGGTCTAGTACAAGTCCAAGGAATTGTGTTTTTGTGTTTTCAACTTGATTTAATTTTGAATTGTCTAAATAGACATCTGGTTCTAATTTAGATCTTGTTTGTTTAGTACAAAATGATATAAAATTTGATTTATTAAAATTTAATGAAAGATTTTTGCTGTCTGAAAACTCTTTTAACACTCAAAAGACTCAGAAAAACTTTAAATTCAATATCGTCTTGATTTTTGCCCGAAATAGTGATATTAGCATCGTCGGCGTAGAGACACACTGAGCCTCCTGCTTGTACCACACCAGGGAACCCCTTCAGATAACAAAGAAATAGTAAGGGACAGTAAGGGTACCCTGGGGGACTCCTCGTTTAACTATTTGCATACTTGAGTAACAATTTTGAATATAATCATATTTATTGTTGGGCTAACTAAGTTTATGTTGAATTTGTATACATTGTTTTCTGTTTTTTAGATATGACTTGAACCATTCATATTCTTTATTTGTAATATTCATATTGTATATTGTGTATTCAAATCATTGAGAGTATTAAGCAATTTCTCATGTGACACACTGTCAAAAGCTTTGGATAAGTCAAGGAAAATACTGATTTTTTTTCATTTTTGTTGATGGAGTCAATCATTGATTCAATGAAATTAATACCCACAGTTATTGTAGATTTTCCTGGACGGAAACCATGTTGCTCATCATCTATTAATTGATTCCTCTTTAGATAAACCAATAGTTGATGATAAACAACTTTCTCAACAATTTTTGAAAAAAATAGGTACCAAGGATATTGACCTGTAGTTTGTGTGGTCATTGATGTCCCCTTTTTTATGGATAGATATTTTTTGTAAATTTTTAATTTACATGGGAAAAACCCTGATATTAATGATGAATTAATTATATGGGTCAATGGTTTTGAGATAAGTGAAAAGCACTGTTTAACTAAAGTAACAGGAATGTCATCGATTCCTGCAGAGAACTTGTTCTCAAAAGCCTTTACTATTTTTTCTAAATCAGTTCATTGACTTCTTTGAATTTGAAACTACTTGAAACTTGAGGCAATTCTGAGAAGTTTGTTTTTCGTACAGTGTTTTATTGCAAATTAAGAGGTACCACATTATCAACTGCATTGATAAAAAATTATTAAAAATATTAGTAACCAGAATTGGTTCTGTAATTAATTTTCCATCATGAACTACAGGTTGTTTATATTATTGATTGTTTTTTTCCATTGTTCACTTCAGATTTGATAATTTTCCAGGTTGATTTTGATTTATTTGTAGATTTTATAATTTTATTGTCAAAAATTTGGTTTTTCTTCTCATTATTTATTAGTGAATTTCCTTTGGAAAGTAAACTATTAGCATGACCCGCACGGTGAAACTTAAGCCCGGGACCACCATAGAAGTTCCTAACGTGACCCCCTGAATACGTTTTGGGGTGTCGTTCAAAATTTTATATATATATATATATATATATATATATATATGTGTGTGTTTTCACTCTAGCGGTCACATTTTTTTCCCGATTCACTTCAAATTTGGTAGGGACATTCCTTTCTGTAATCAGTTGGACAAGTTCGTTGGGCAAAACAATCGGAAAACTCTAAACCCCTTTTTTGGGGATTACAGTTTTTTTTAATTTTGAGTTTTTGGGCCCAAAAAGGGTCAAAAATGCCCCGAATGTAAGATTAATGCATGTAAAAAGATGGGAATTAGTGAGGCAAAAGTTTTAAGCCCTCTCTCGTCATTCTAGCATACATATTTACCGAGTTATTAAAGAAAATGTGTATCGACTAAACACAGTACGTTGTCTTATGGGGATTTTACACTAGAAAAGCCTGTTATTCCTTTGTTGGAGTACTTTTATCATCTCCAGGAACCTCACGCCTACTTTCAAGCCTGTCTGGACCTTCTCCTAACATTATAATGCACAAAATTGTATTCCCAGCTTTGCAGGTAAATGAAACCAGGAGCATCAGAACAGCCAAGAAATCACTGTTTTCAGATTTCAATAAAAATTGGAATAAATGTATGTTATTACACTGATTTGGAGTTTTAAAAGTTTTTATGTGGAAATTCACTTCCCTCACGTCAGCTTGCTGCGTGCGAACTCGTTTGAATTTTGATCTCACTCTTTAATTGCTTTATTTTTTGCTTTTGTCAGTTTTTAAAGTTCTGCACTGTCTTTCCAATCGCTCTATTAGTTATTTTTTTTATTTTTTACGCGTGAAATCCATAGATCATTTCTTAGTTTTTTTTTTCCAATGGTCAATAATTTGGGAAAACTAGTTTCAAAGGCAAACATAAATATTGAGTAAAATACATCGTCTCTACTGTGGCCTGGCAAACTTCTAGCCAATTTTCACATACTAAGAGTTTCAAAAATAAATCCATGTTGGATTTTGAAAATTGATTGATTGTTCAAGAATACCCTTTGTTGGCACATCTTAAAATACTATTTTTATTTTTAACACCAATAATTTCAAATAGTTGCTCGTCATGATCTGATATACATGTGATTATTCCTGAGATCTTAATTAATTTTACATTTTATATTAGTTACAAAATTATTATCAATGGCAGTTTCTGATTCCATAGTGACTGTGGTAGGAAAATTTACTTTATATTCTAAATTATATGAATTCAAGATATTAACAAAATCTCTATAGGTTTTATCTTTTTTTAACACATTGTCATTAAAATCTCCAGCAATTACAATATTCTTAAATCTATCACTTATTATATTACAGAGACAGTCAAGTCGATCTAAAAAGGATTCTGTTAAGCTCTGTATAGGAGATCTACAAACAACACATACTAAGACAAATGAAAAATTATCAACAACAATTTCCGAACTCTATAACAACAATCGTTTTAATTGCCTATTATTTTTAAATTAAGTTTCTAAGCTCCAGATGACAATTGATGCACATTTTTTATGATGTTCATTCAAAACAATCTCTGTAATTGAAATGCACAATGACTTGATTTTTGGACAACTGCTGGTAATTTAATCTTGTATCATCACACGTTCATGTGTACCATATATCAGATCATCATATCTGATAATATATTTTTAAACAACATTTTCTGATTAAAAATGTATAGATTATGGTAAATTTGGTGGGAGATCGATTCTCTGTATCTAAAAATAAATTGATTGTTAAGGGTTATTTATTTTATTTTAGTACATTTTAACACCTTCACTCAAGTTGCAGTTACTTTCATTCATAATGTAATAATGTTTTTTACTTACTGTACTTGCCTTTATGTCGGTAATTATTTTGGCTTTAAAGCGAAAACAGCCTGGGGAAAACCAGATGAAAAGTTTGTAACTTCTTGATTAGGATCGATTCTACATTTTCAACAAATTTATCTCTTCTCTTTCAAAGTTTGGTCATGAAGTTATGCTTTGAAATGTCCCAAACTTGTTTTAGTTTTTCGTTACAGGATTCAAGCATCCAAATTTTTATTTTTAAAGGTTATTTAGATAAATATCCATTTGTGTAGTTAAAAAAGTATAGCAACAAAATAACACATACAATTTTTAATTTTGATAATAAATTAGGGACTCACAAAAGACAAAGTGTTAATCCTACTTGGACGAGAGTATCACATAATAGGACTTGGTTTTGTTGATATGGGCATTCTTGCACTCTTCACAAACTTTAACCTTCGGCCGCAGACGAGAACAGAGCTGACACGGACACATTTCCACAATAGTGTTTTTGTTTCGCTTTGCTAATTTCACTATCGGTTGAATCCTGTTGCAATTTTTACAAGAGCATTCCCCTATCTGAGGCCTTATCGAAGAGCACATCGGACAGTGGTTGATTTTAGGCGAATCTCCTTTGCAGAATTTAGACACTTCCTTGAGAATTTCTCTCCTTTGTTTGAACTTGTCGAGTAGCTCCTCATTGGCCGCATTGTCTGGGAGATGCACTACCGGCTGCTTGTTGTGGAACCTCGTGCACAGACTGACCACGGGACCCTTCTGCTGGCACTTGACACAGGATGAGACGGGCAGCGACGGGTCCCGGCCCAGGCAGGAGGAGCATGTCTTGCAGGCTGCATAGTCCTCGTGACAGGAGCGGCACTCGTGGTAATCCGCTTGCACCGCTTGTCTCGTGTTGAACCGTCTGCTAACTGAGCCACTGGTCACGTCACCTTCAGCGCAATTACCTTTGATCGCATCCCCGTCTTCATATCTCAGGAAAAATTCTTTAGGCTTTTTCCCATGATTCTTTCTGTGATACTTGAAACGTCTCAGTTTTCTTCGAGTCTCGTGCACTTCTTTTGGTTCCTCCAGTGTTCGAACCGTAGAAAATGTTTTGAAAATGTTCTTCTTTATAATATTTTTCAACCCCATTAGTGATTTTGAGATGGGGGAAAATATTTTTAGTACTTTTTGAGTCCCATTAAATAGAACTCTTAGTAAGATGGAGTTCTCTTTACTCCTTTTCATCGCTGTGTGTAGTCTTTGGATCATACTGAAATCTCCGAGCCAGAAAGGCCGGAGTTTCAGTTTACTTTCATGACAGACTTTAATTCTGTTGCGTGAAGTCATTTTACACAATAAATTTTATAAATCCATCTCCAAATACAAATTTTGTGGTTTTTTGCAACACAAACTTAACAAATGCTTAGCAACCAGAGTCATTGTAAAGGACAAAATTAAAGCTTAACCCAATAAAGTTATTTTTTATCACAGATTTTATTTGGTAACTTTTCAAAGTTTCTGTATAATTTAAAATTAATTGTACCAAACCATTACTACATTATTACACCTACCACCTAGTCATAGTCTGCTTCAAAATAATTGTATTAATTGCATTGGCCACTTAAACAAATGCCAATTTCGAAGTAATCTGGGAATTTCCAGCTGGTTGATAACCAAGTGAGGATATTGAATACAATGATTCTCTTTGATTGGCTAGGTCACCAAAACTGAACAAGTTATATAATTATAGAATGTTGCACTCATGTGAAAAGCTGGAACTATTTACATACAAATTAATACCTCCTAAGATTTCATAATGATAACAGTGGAGGAATTCTCATTATAAGAGATTTTTAGGTGTAATGACAAAAAAATGCAATAGATCAGAGATTTTAAATGTTGTATGACTTCAGTTTCACTGCAATTTACAATGTTAAAACGGTTTATGAATTAAAGAAATTGTCATAAATGAAACTTGGTTGGTAAAAATGAAACTTAAAATAGTAACTTCTCTTCATTGAAGTCCGGCGAAAGTACAAAACTTGGTAGACAAGGTTGTGTTGCTATTCCTAGTGATTTCTGTCATAGATATTTAATAGCAATATTTTTGGGTGAAAACTTAATCAAATATTTTGTTTCATTTGATTTTAATGATCATTTAATCACTGTTTAAGACGCCAACACAACTAGGGTGTATTTTAAGGTGAGTATGAATGATTTATGACCATAGGGTGACAAGATTAGTGAAGCCTTGATACTGATTAAGATCGACTGATTTTATAGTCTGGATAATTAATTAATAGCACAGTGATGCACTTACTAAACTTGAAACTGAGGAAACCTGGAGTAATTATGGTTTCAGTGTGGTTAATGCCACATTTAGCAGTTTTGATGGGTCGGCTGGTTTTCTGCTTTTCATTGGTCTGCTTTGGTCCTTAGATCTTCTTTTTCTTTTAACTGTCTTTTTTATGTATTTTACTCTGTATATCTTTGTTGTCGTATATAACTATTTTAAAATGTAACACAATATATTAAGCATCGGGAAGTGTAAACCCTTTCCCCAACTGAATCGATCTAAAATCTTGAAACATTGAACTGTAGCTGAGCTCTACATGAAAATAGCTCATTTATGCTTCTCGTCCTTGATTACAATCCATTTTGCTATTTAGGAGAGAGATTATTAAAACTTTTGATTAATAATCGTATATATTTAAAAAATCATTTTTAAACTGTACTATAACTTGCTCCCATATTACAAAGTTATCATTATTATAACCATGACAACTTATGGATTGTTTCTCTAAAAATAGTATTTTCAAATTTTGGTAAAGGAAGTGAATTCAGTACCTAATAAAGATAATTTTTTAGCGTTAATTAATTTATAACAAACTTAAATTTAAAAAAATGTTTATACAAAAATGCAACTGAATTGATTTTAGCGTTTTTGAATTTTTGTTACCAACAGCTATGTTTACATCATAGACCAAGATGTATGGAGTTTTTGCTGCACAATTAAACAAAATTGGGTGAGAGGGAACATTGGTCTCACGGAGCAAGGGTGCAGCCCTATTGGCTCGTCAGACCTGGCAGCAAACATTCAATGGAAACTTAGAAAAAGTTTAATTTCAATAAAGTTTGATCTGTTACTTGCCGGCGGTTAGATTATTTTCATAAAAATCTACTTTGTGGATCATGAAGCCCAGTTCTCAAATTAAGGTCTTGTATATTATTCGGGCATGCCATTGTCATGGCACCAAACAATAAAATAACTAACATTTAACATGCAAAATGTTTTGAGGGAAAATAACTTCAAGAGTCATTTTATACTTATACAGGACAGAACTGTTGTTCGAATATACAACTTGATAAGATGTATTGTTGAAAGTGCATTTTTCTGTAGTTCAAGCTTATGTATATTGAAGTTTGTATCTATTAGTTGTAATAATTTATTTTTCCATAGACATTCAATAACTAGTGTCATACTTTTTAAACACTATTAATACAAACTACAGCATATTAACATTTGATTTGAACAGTTTCTGTTGGTGCTACAAAACTTAATGCATAGTCTAAGATATAATCTATATAACTATCATTTGAGTTTTGTCTGCAAACAGCTCACAATATTGAATTTTTGAGTTTTGTTTATGACCTTTACTGAATTTGATCAAAAACCTTTTTCACATCGTTCTGTGTAACTTTGAAAAAGATTCAGGCTTTTCCAAATCATCGTACGTCAATAGTACTCTGTCATACAGTCAGTCGTAGCTCCATTGTTATTATTATTGGGATTGATTTAGTTTATTATCACCATGGTAACAGTAAATTGTCTAAATATCTGTTTTTTTAATTGCAAGAACTCTGTGCGGGTCACCAGCTATGTATTAAAAGAATTTTGCTATATACTGTATTTGTGTGTCTTATTAATGGTGATTCAAATGGACAGGAGCTGGGGCTAATCAGGAAGCCAGCATCCTTCATGACCAGCATCTGTGATGAGAGAGGCCAGGAGCTGCTGTACGCAGGCATCCCCATCACAGACGTAAGTGCTCTTACACTAACTCGAGTCTTTACAACCCAGTTGAAGGGGATTACAAGTACCCAGCTATTTCTATTACCTAGTTAGCTTTATCAGTGATGCCTAATACGATATCATTTAAATCAGTCGTCGGAACACAATATATCTGATTTAGACTTTTAAGTTACATTTATATATTAAAAAATATTGGTGAAGCAGCTAAGAAAGAAAATGATAAAATCTGGAATTTGTTTACAGATTAAATTACAACATTATTTTTCACAAGGGGCCATACACATATTACATAACGCATTTTTTCGTCATTTCAGACCCCCTCCCTCCCCCATGTAACGCACCATAACGCTTGACCATACCCCCCACCACCACCACCCCAAAGTGTTACGTAACTCAATCGTAGTACTCTTTAAAATAGCTTAAACCTTTTAAACATAGTTTTATTAGCAATTTTGAATGTGGATTTAAATGAATCATTAAACTTTAATTGAATCTCTTTTAAAAGCATTTTGTAATAACTTATTTCAAAGCAAAATGTATACAAACAAACAAGACTGTTATAGGTACTAATAATAAACAACAAAATAAACTATCTCAGGTAAAATGTAATAAATGTAATTAATAACTAATTAAAATACAAAACAACTTAAAAAAACTAAATATGTGGGTGGCATTGCGTAATACTGTATCAAGTCATGATTTTACACTCTACAAAAAACACAAAACATAGGTGTAAAGCAATACAGAACTATTAAAAACTCATTATAAATTTATTTATAGTTATTAAAATAGTATGACAGAATTATTTTTATTTACCTAACTGTAACCTTAATTTAGGTATCATTTTGATTATTTTTTTAATTTTTAGAGATTTATAACAGTATCAATAGATACAGGAGTGCGCCAGCTTTTAGGGTCAGTAAAAAGTATTTTTGAGTTACGTAACGTTGATCCAAACCCCCCCTCCCCCACGTAACGCAGCATAACTGTACGCCATACCCCCTCCCCCTCCTTAAGTGTGTTACGTAATATGTGTATGGCCTCCAGGCTTTAATCCTTTAGCATACTTAAGGTATGATACGGTACTTAAACATTTGTTAAAATGTCTAAATAGTAAGTTGAAATTAATCAGGTGATTTATAAAATGCTTTCAGCCTAGGTTATCGAATAAAAAAAAGTTAATTCCCAAAATATTAAATTTTTTTAAAGTTAAAGCCTAATAGTACCAAAAAAAGACTAAACAAGGGGGGGTGGTTAAATTGTACGATACAAAGGTAAATTAATGACAAAAAGTCAATGTCTAAGTGTAGATGAACTAAACCACAAGATGTTTCCTACCCTTTCTTCCACTAACATTAATAGCCGATGTATTATTTCTAACTGTTAAATTCATCCAGATTAAAGAGTTATACAGAGTTAGCAACAAAGCCTCTATATTAATCAAAACAATGTTTCAGTAACAGTACTGGGTACTTTCAAGAGATTATGCTCTATTCTTATTCTATGCTCTATGTAAGAAACCTAGAGTTCCTCCTACACCCTCTGACCCCTATACTAATGTCGCTACTGGACAGGTGCTGAAGCAGAACATGGGCATCGGCGGGGTTATCTCGCTGCTGTGGTTCCAGCGGTCGTTGCCGCCATACGTGTGCCAGTTCCTGGAGATGTGTTTGATGGTGACGGCAGACCACGGGCCAGCCGTGTCAGGTGCTCACAACACCATCGTGTGCGCTCGCGCCGGCAAAGACCTGGTGTCGTCACTCGTCTCGGGACTGCTCACCATTGTAAGTGAAAGTATGGGTGGTGACTTAGTTGTAGGGGTCTGCGGTGCACCGAAAAATCGGTACCGGTTCGGTACAAAACGAATTACCGAATTCGGTTCGGTACCACTAACGGCGCCGGTACTAAGTCGGTACGGTACAGCCTAGGACTACAAAAAATCAATATTCACTGTTTATCAACCACATTTTTCATTCAGTTTTATTCATAACATCCTTTTCGTTACATTATATTGACACCCTTTGCTCACGACAGCAACTTTCAACTTTGACCGGCATTCGCGAGTTTTTAGGTTCACAATCGGATCACGAATGATGACGAGATGTCTTTACAGCATTGATAAAGCCGCCTCCACAGACTGGCCGAATGTTTCGTCGAGTTACTTACGACTCGGCGAGTAATGAAATAATGTACATAAACATCGAGAGTAACAGAGGTTAATAACAAACTACAAACTACTACGCATTTACACTGCCACGCTCGTCTTTGCTCGCCTAGACTTGGCCAGTGCATAGGGGCGGTATAAACATAAACAAAAACCTACAACCGAATTTGTATGCATTTAATCATTTTTAAATCAATCTGAGGGATAAACACATAAACAAAATTATAACACCGTTTTGTGTTGTACATTGCCGATTGTATAAGCCCCCTAACCTCAAATGAGTACTTGATACTACTTAAAATCGCCAAACATTTGGCAAACACATTCTGATCTACGATCGTATGTTACAGAGAGTAATAGCATGCAGAAGGTTGACACTTATTTTGATATGCAAACGTAATAACATGCACATCAATTCAAAAACACAAATCGGGCTTGTCATAACATTTTCCTAATAGGCATTATGACACTTCCTAACGTTTTGTGGATAGAAATTAAACCAACCGAAAGAAACTTTTAATTCAATATTATATATGCCGTGAACGGTTTAGAAGAGTGTTTAGGTTAAATATTAGTTTCATTGCTAAAACGTCGATCAATAAAAAAAGTTGTACACACACTACTGTTGTAACAAATAAAAAAGGTTAGCCTACATTGGTTCATAATTTTATGGCGTATATCATAATTTTGGAAACTGTGTATTTCTTTCTCTCTGATATTCACTTTCTAGGTATACTCTTTGTGTGACGATGACGTTTTGACGTAATCATCACTTCCACTGATCACGCGTCGTCTTTGTTGATAAAATGTTTTGAACAAGCCTTGATAACAAGTTTTGTGATAGCCTTTATAGTTAGACTATTTAAAGCAAACAATGAGTGATTATGATGAATTCTTGATTCTTGATGAACCGCCATCGCCGCCGACTTCTGTTACAAGTAGACTACAACTTTGACGTCTGCTGAGTATGTGTCATCTGATTGCAATACAAATTCTTATTCTGTTGCGTTACTTGGTTATAGGATTTGAAATTTATTGGAGGCTATAATTTATAATTCATACAACCCGTATTTAATTTGAAAACACACACACATACCTTCCTTTCTTTTATTATTATTTTATCGTCTTACTTATGAATAAAAGTTTAGAAAGAAATATATTTGTCTTATTTGTGTTTTATGTGACTGTTATTTGTATTATCTTGTATGAGATCAATTTTGATTATCTATACATGAAATGTATTTGCGATAGCTTTACAATTTAAATTAACTATGAAATTACCTAACATAACTAGTGAATACGGGGAAAATTGAATAAATGGTATCTATGTGAAATTATTACAAATACTAAATACCCCCGTAGCAGCAAACCTGCGTACTCAGCGAATTTCCAATGCATATATATGTATCTTAATACCACATAAAGCCACATACCAAGTTTCATCATTATACATTCATAAATAAACGATTTATGACATTTTAATTATTCTCCATAAGAATAACATGGCAGCTGAGTATGCAGGTTTGCTGAAGCAAGGAACACAAAAAATGGGGTTTTATAGAAATATTAATATAACTCATGTAGGTAAAGCCATATACCAAATTTCATTAATTTATTTTCATAATTAAGGGAGATAACACGTTACTTATTCTCCATAAGAATAACATGGGGCTGAGTACGCAGGTTTGCTGCTACGGGAGCCTTTGGCAAAAAAATTGTTTTTTTGAGCAAATATCAATGGTCCACAACCAGATGAAGCCGTATACCAAGTTTCGTCAGTATACGTTCATAAATAAGCAAGATATAAAATTTTTCTTTTCCTCCATAAGAATAACATTAGACAACGTACTGTGTTTAGCACTTTCAATATCTCGGTAACCAATTGACGTAGAGAAATGATCAAAATACCAAATTGTGTGTTTTTTTAAGCTGAATCCAATGGAAAAAACTAAAATTTGACTATTTCCAAAATTATATGTAAAAAATTCAAAAAACCCATTTTTGGGGTACAAAACCCCCCCAAAATACCCCTTCGGATAAAGCGATCTGGCTGGTTTTCGAACTTCAAGTCATAAATGTTGCTTTACACGTTTATACCAAATTTCATCAAAATCGGATAATTTTTACGAGAGTTATCGTGCTCACGGACACATATATATATATATACAGTTTCGAACGAATGGTGTTTTTGGGGTCTGGGGACCTCAAAACAAAAAGTTATCATGGTCCCGGGCCTAGGTCTTACCATGCCGACTACGGTAATAGCTTCTTCCATATAGAGGAAATTCTTCTATAGAGGTAAAACAAAATCTTATACATGAAATAAGCCTACATAACTAAATTAACATAATTATTTAACCTAAAGGGAATTATTACTGTTGGAGTTATATATATATATATTATATACATATATATAATATATATATATGATAAATTACGGCTATTTTATTACCGCATACCGTACCGATTTTGTACTGAGAACCGAGGTACAAAAATATTTACCATACCGACCTTGAATTTCAGGTACCGCAGACCCCTACTTAGTTGGAAGCAAATTTTATGAGTTTAGGATTATAATTTCTTGTATGAGGCAGTGAGGTGCTTATGAGGTCTTGTGAGGTGCTCATTAAGAAAGGGTAGCTGTCGATTGAATGGATATACAGATAATTGATTACAATTACCTCACCGATCTACATTTATTGTCAAAACATATGGCCAATTTGGTCACTGTTGACAATGTGTCGAAGAAGGCCAGGGAAACTAGGTACTATGAATAACAAAATTGTAAGCAGAAAAACTTTGCCAGGAAATGTTTGTTAAAGTTTTTTGATTCAAATACCAAATTTTATACTTTGAGTTTGGCGAGCTTTCGCTGCCATATTGTAAAATGGTGGCCATGATTTTTCAATTTTTTGTACCACAAAATGTTTCCTTTCATCCGATTTTTGCCAGTTAAGAAAACTATATTTGTTAGCCCTTTCAAAATGGCAGCCCTTTCTTTTATATATAACTCATTAAATAATTTTTACCAAGACAATTTTTTACACTAAGCTATTTAAAAAAATATTCATTTTAAGTGAAGTATCGCTTATTAAAATGTTTCGTGGTTTTGGTGTGCAGGGAGACAGGTTTGGAGGGGCGCTGGACGGTGCCGCCAAACAGTTCACTGAAGCATACGACTCCGGCCTCATCCCCATGGAGTTTGTCAACAACATGAGAAAGAAGGGTCAACTCATCATGGGCATTGGGCACAGAGTGAAATCAGTAAGTTCTTGCTAACAAAAAAATTAAAAAATCTAAAAAATACCTCTCTAATTCTTTAGCAGTGAAAAGCACACAACGTTAATTGAACATCAAGTCGAATGAGTTTAAACGAATTTCAATTACCATTGGCTTAAATATTTTTAATACTTTAAGGGTGACCAGGAAAAAATATACTGTAAATTGTTGTAGCAGGCTGTAGGCTATGATTTTAAATTATTTACTAAAAGCTACAAAATTATATTTTTAACTTATTTTCTGAATTTTTGTTTATTAAAGGCAATTTGATTTGCATCAAGACAAGGTAAAACCATAAGAAGTTTGTTATTTAGGATTTTCAGTCCAAATATAGAATCTGAAAACAGGTATGGGATAGTCTAGTTTTAAAATAATTTTGAATACCTCAAGACATTTTAGTGGGAATTAAGTGGCAGCGAAATTTGTAGTTCAAAGTTTTGGGAGTTTGGCAAATTGCATTAAAGGTATTGATCTCAAGGACTCTGGAAAAATAACAGTATTTCCAAAAAGTTACCAGCAAACGAGAAACAACGTAAAACATCCCCCATAACAAAATCATGGGAATTGAAAAACGTTTGCTTTGTTTACATAAAAAATGGTGATCCTACTCAAAATGTTCTATTTTCCTGACAGTACAAAATCAGTTAAGGCAGCGTATTGGAGAAATGTTAAGGGCTTTGGCCCCTTCAAGACATTAGTAGTGTTAATTTATACTACCAATCCAGTCAATTTTATACTACGAAACACAGATCAAACAATTGCTCAGAAGTGAAATCAGCATTATCAGTTTGTTAATTGTTGGTAATTTTTTTACAATAAAGTTAGAGTGTATTTAGAGGGTGTTTGGTTATGTTTGTGTCCTTCACAGCTATAAGACTTCCTAAGGGCTTGCCAGCAGGATGTACCCCTCCATCACCTGCTGTCCCTACTGCCGCTTCGCCCCTCCTCCTGTGTGAGCTGCTTCTTCACAGCTATAAGACTTCCTAAGGGCTCGCCAGCAGGATGTAACCCTCTATCACCTGCTGTCCCTACTGCCGCTTCGCCCCTCCTCCTGTGTGAGCTTCTTCTTCACAGCTATAAGACTTCCTAAGGGCTCGCCAGCAGGATGTACCCCTCCATCACCTGCTGTCCCTACTGCCGCTTCGCCCCTCCTCCTGTGTGAGCTGCTTCTTCACAGCTATAAGACTTCCTAAGGGCTCGCCAACAGGATGTACCCCTCCATCACCTGCTGTCCCTACTGCCGCTTCGCCCCTCCTCCTGTGTGAGCTGCTTCTTCACAGCTATAAGACTTCCTAAGGGCTCGCCAGCAGGATGTACCCCTCCATCACCTGCTGTCCCTACTGCCGCTTCGCCCCTCCTCCTGTGTGAGCTGCTTCTTCACAGCTATAAGACTTCTTAAGGGCTCGCCAGCAGGATGTACCCCTCCATCACCTGCTGTCCCTACTGCCGCTTCGCCCCTCCTCCTGTGTGAGCTGCTTCTTCACAGCTATAAGACTTCCTAAGGGCTCGCCAGCAGGATGTACCCCTCCATCACCTGCTGTCCCTACTGCCACTTCGCCCCTCCTCCTGTGTGAGCTGCTTCTTCACAGCTATAAGACTTCCTAAGGGCTCGCCAGCAGGATGTACCCCTCCATCACCTGCTGTCCCTACTGCCACTTCGCCCCTCCTCCTGTGTGAGCTGCTTCTTCACAGCTATAAGACTTCCTAAGGGCTCGCCAGCAGGATGTACCCCTCCATCACCTGCTGTCCCTACTGCCGCTTCGCCCCTCCTCCTGTGTGAGCTGCTTCTTCACAGCTATAAGACTTCCTAAGGGCTCGCCAGCAGGATGTACCCCTCCATCACCTGCTGTCCCTACTGCCACTTCGCCCCTCCTCCTGTGTGAGCTGCTTCTTAAGAATAAGAATAAGAATAAGAATAATTTATTTTCTCCAAAAAAAATATTACATTTTTGTACACTTTCAAATTTTGCACATAAAAAATAATAGTCTAAAAAAATGCCCATTCTTTTAGCAAAAAAATTAAAATCCACAAAATGTCTGTATTCAGAATGACTTAAAAATACAACAATACAGATTAATGAATAATAATTAAGACTAAAAAATAAAAGATTGTATATTTTTGTTGTGCATACAACTAAGGAGAAAATATAGGGCCTCCAAGGCAAAGCCAGTTAGGAGGTTCCTTTCCTTTAAATTACCAAAATAAAATACGGCGATCAGACAGAATTGAAAACATGTAGAATAAAATATAGCGATCCCTTAAGTATTTGTGCCAAAAATTTTACTAATCCAAAAAAATACATACAAAACTACTTCAAAAATTAACAATGACTAAACTATGGTTTGATCTTCAAACCGCACACCGCACTTTGCTACCAGGCGGCTCATGGCACCAGCCCAGGTGCCGTCACAGCTCATAGCATGCAATGCTTAGTCCCTGAGTATCAAAGCTCTCCATAGTGTGCCCTTATCATGACCCATTTTCCTATCTACCTTTATTTTAAAATTAAAAACATAAACATTATTTCTCCCAAACTAAAAAGCCACTTCTTTAACTTGTTTGCAAAAATAGCTGCGCCTTTGGATTTTTTAATTTCATCAGGCAACCTATTAAAAAAATCTAGGTGCCATAAAATTGTAAGTTTTTGTGAAAAATGTATTTCTTGGTTTTGGAAATGTATATTGCTCTGCATTTCTAAGTTTGTTTCTATACAAATTTTCATTCGGAATCCTATTTCCACTTCTACTAAAAAACATTTTCAGCACTTTAAAGACAAACAAATATTTTAATGGTAGTATTTTTTTAAAAACAAAGAGAGGAAGGGACGGTTCAAATTTACCTTTATATGAAATTAATCGTACCAAATGTTTTTGCTGGGTATTTATTGCATTTAGATGTGTTTCATAAGCATTTCCCCAAAAAATTATCCCATATTCCAAACGACTTTGTACAATAGAAAAGTACAATGTACGTAGGACATTTTCACTAGCCATATCTTTCAAAAAGTAAAAATATCTTAAAATGGAATTAATTTTGTTTTTTAATTTAGAAATATGTATTTTCCAGCTTATTTCACTATCTAAAAAGATTCCCAAATATTTTTAAATTTTTTAAATCTTCCCAGCTATAAGACTTCCTAAGGGCTCGCCAGCAGGATGTACCCCTCCATCACCTGCTGTCCCTACTGCCGCTTCGCCCCTCTTGTGTGAGCTGCTTCTTCACAGCTATAAGACTTCCTAAGGGCTCGCCAGCAGGATGTACCCCTCCATCACCTGCTGTCCCTACTGCCGCTTCACCCCTCCTCCTGTGTGAGCTGCTTCTTCACAGCTATAAGACTTCCTAAGGGCTCGCCAGCAGGATGTACCCCTCCATCACCTGCTGTCCCTACTGCCGCTTCACCCCTCCTCCTGTGTGAGCTGCTTCTTCACAGCTATAAGACTTCCTAAGGGCTCGCCAGCAGGATGTACCCCTCCATCACCTGCTGTCCCTACTGCCGCTTCGCCCCTCCTCCTGTGTGAGCTGCTTCTTCACAGCTATAAGACTTCCTAAGGGCTCGCCAGCAGGATGTACCCCTCCATCACCTGCTGTCCCTACTGCCACTTCGCCCCTCCTCCTGTGTGAGCTGCTTCTTCACAGCTATAAGACTTCCTAAGGGCTCGCCAGCAGGATGTACCCCTCCATCACCTGCTGTCCCTACTGCCGCTTCGCCCCTCCTCCTGTGTGAGCTGCTTCTTCACAGCTATAAGACTTCCTAAGGGCTCGCCAGCAGGATGTACCCCTCCATCACCTGCTGTCCCTACTACCGCTTCGCCCCTCCTCCTGTGTGAGTTGCTTCTTCACAGCTATAAGACTTCCTAAGGGCTCGCCAGCAGGATGTACCCCTCCATCACCTGCTGTCCCTACTGCCGCTTCGCCCCTCCTCCTGTGTGAGCTGCTTCTTCACAGCTATAAGACTTCCTAAGGGCTCGCCAGCAGGATGTACCCCTCCATCACCTGCTGTCCCTACTGCCGCTTCGCCCCTCCTCCTGTGTGAGCTGCTTCTTCACAGCTATAAGACTTCCTAAGGGCTCGCCAGCAGGATTTACCCCTCCATCACCTGCTGTCCCTACTGCCGCTTCGCCCCTCCTCCTGTGTGATCTGCTTCTTCACAGCTATAAGACTTCCTAAGGGCTCGCCAGCAGGATTTACCCCTCCATCACCTGCTGTCCCTACTGCCGCTTCGCCCCTCCTCCTGTGTGAGCTGCTTCTTCACAGCTATAAGACTTCCTAAGGGCTCGCCAGCAGGATGTACCCCTCCATCACCTGCTGTCCCTACTGCCACTTCGCCCCTCCTCCTGTGTGAGCTGCTTCTTCACAGCTATAAGACTTCCTAAGGGCTCGCCAGCAGGATGTACCCCTCCATCACCTGCTGTCCCTACTGCCGCTTCGCCCCTCCTCCTGTGTGAGCTGCTTCTTCACAGCTATAAGACTTCCTAAGGGCTCGCCAGCAGGATGTACCCCTCCATCACCTGCTGTCCCTACTACCGCTTCGCCCCTCCTCCTGTGTGAGTTGCTTCTTCACAGCTATAAGACTTCCTAAGGGCTCGCCAGCAGGATGTACCCCTCCATCACCTGCTGTCCCTACTGCCGCTTCGCCCCTCCTCCTGTGTGAGCTGCTTCTTCACAGCTATAAGACTTCCTAAGGGCTCGCCAGCAGGATGTACCCCTCCATCACCTGCTGTCCCTACTGCCGCTTCGCCCCTCCTCCTGTGTGAGCTGCTTCTTCACAGCTATAAGACTTCCTAAGGGCTCGCCAGCAGGATTTACCCCTCCATCACCTGCTGTCCCTACTGCCGCTTCGCCCCTCCTCCTGTGTGATCTGCTTCTTCACAGCTATAAGACTTCCTAAGGGCTCGCCAGCAGGATTTACCCCTCCATCACCTGCTGTCCCTACTGCCGCTTCGCCCCTCCTCCTGTGTGAGCTGCTTCTTCACTCACCTTACGCTCAGTACTTTTAACTTAACACATCTACATACTAAGGTGGTTAATTTTCCAGATAAACAACCCGGACATGCGGGTTAAGATCATCAAGGAGTTTGTGCTGGAGCACTTCCCGTCGACGCCGCTGCTCAACTACGCTCTGGAGGTGGAGAAGATCACGACCAGCAAGAAGCCCAACCTGATCCTCAACGTGGACGGCTGCATCGCGGTCAGCTTCTGCGATCTGCTGCGCAATAGCGGCTCCTTCACGCGCGAGGAGGCGGCCGAGTACATCGAGATGGGCGCCATCAACAGCCTCTTCGTGCTCGGCAGGAGCATCGGGTTCATCGGTAAGTGTTGATTGGATTTTAGCGGATTTAAAGAAATTTGTATTCACGGTGGTTTTTTATAGATTTTGAAGTTCAAGCCTGGAAGTGAAGTGAACCTTGGAGTGCAAAGGTAAAATTGACAATTCTGATGTGTTTTACTTAAAAGTGTATTTTTACATGGTTCACACTTTCTTGACAGTTAGGAATTCGAAAAAGGTCAGGGAAAAAGTTTGGAAAACGCCAAAAGTCAAGGAAAATACTTACTATTTTATACAAGTCAGTGATTTTGATTTTAATCGTAAACCCAAAGTACTATTTTGCGAAAATCAAAACCTTTTTAGAAAAAAGTGCGCATTCCGAGTCGCGAGTCAGGTCAAATTAATTTTTTTGGTTAGAGAAAGTCAAAGAAAATCAACATTTTGGTCAGGGAAATCACTAACCAAATAAAAGTGTGAACCATTTATTATTTATTTTAATTATCACGGTGGATGGATTGAAGGGGAAGACAGACATACTGTAGATACTTCCAAGACAAACTCACAACACTACCGATAATAATTAGCAAGCAGAGACAGGGAAGGGTGATTTTGGATTAGGAATGAAAAGAACAATCTGAAAGAATGAAGAGTGGCCAACAAACAGAGAAAAACCTAACTCATAACGTTGACTAAAGTGGTCTAATGTTGGCCATAAAATAATAATACCCCCGTCGCAGCAAACCTGCAAACTCAGCGAATTTCCAATGAATTATAACATGACACATTAAGCCACTCAACAAGATTCTTAGGAAATATATTCACAAACATTCGATATTTAAAATATTAATTATTCTCCATAAGAATAACATTGGGGATGAGTACGCAGGTTTGCTGCAACAAGGAACACAAAATAACGGGTTTTTATGCAAATATCAATAGAACTCAGCTAAGTGAAGTCACATACCAAGTTTCATCCATATACATTCATAAATAAGCGATATATAACATTTTAATTATTTTCCATAAGAATAACATGGGGACCGAGTACCTAGGTTTGCAGCTACGGGAACCATAAGCGAAAAATTTTTTTGTGAAAACAACAATAAACCACAACCAGTTGAAGCCATATACCAAATTTCGTCAGTTTATGTTCATAAATAAGCGAGATATACAATTTTTCTTTTTCTCCATAAGAATAACATTAGACAACGTACTGTGTTTAAGCACTTTCAATATCTCAGTAACCTATTGACGTAGAGCAATGATCAAGATACCAAATTGTTTAATTTTTTATGTTAAATTCAATGGTGAAAATTAAAATTTGATTTTAATAAAAGTTACATGTGAAAACCCCAAAAAAAACATTTTTGGGGTACAAAACCCCCCTTTGGATGGTGCGATTCGTCTGGTTTTCGAACTCGTTCAAATAAATGGTACTTTACACGTTTGTACCAAATTTCATTAAGATCGGACCTTTTTTACGAGAGTTATTGTGCTTACGGACACATATATATATAAATATATATATATAAATATATATATATATATGTATATATATATATATATATAAAAATTTGAACGAATGGTGTTTTTGGCATCTGGGGACCTCAAAATGAAAAGTTATCATGGTCTTGGGCTTAAGTCTTACCATGAGACCTACGGTAATAGGTTCTTCCCTATAGGGGAAATTCGCTAAAAACTTATAATTATGTTGTTATGCAGCCCATTACTTTGTGCACAACAAAATTAAGTATTACATTTGTTTGTTTAATTTTTGTTTACTGAGCAAAACATAAAAACTTTCTCAATGTTTTTATTTATTATTATAAAAAACATAATATACAGTTTTCAGTGTTCCAACAGCTAATTTTATTATTTGATGTCTGATGGAAAACTTCTTATAGGGGATCCCCTTTGCTCCTTTAAGCTGCGCTTTGAGGTGTATTCCAAAGTAAAAAAGGTTTCTGCCAATTTTCTATTGTGGCGGCCGATTTTTTTTTATGGAATGTCTCTAATTATGTGGTTTTTCCATAGGGTAGGAAATGTAATATTTAAAAGTTTTTATTATTGGTGTTTTTGCTAAACTTAATCAAATGTGTCTAAAGTCTCTCAGTTCTCTCATTTTGACTGTACTCAGCGCTGTAGAGGTCTAGTAGCTCTGTGAGGTGGGGTCTGGTAGCTTTGTGAGGATCTGCAATTGCTACTTCTTTGCTTAATTTCTGGCAGTTAATCCTTACTACACTTACGTTTTTGTGCTGTATTTTAAGTTTCTTTCCAATTCAAAAATTTCCCATCATTTTTCCAATATAGTGGCCGGTTTAATTTTTCCTTACCACAATATTTACTGTTTTTACTGGGTAGAAATTGTAATTTTAAAACTTTTTTTCTGAACTTAACCATTCAGTCTCCAGAGCACCACATTTAGACTGTTTTACTGTTTTCAGTGTTGTACAGCTCACCTGATGTGTAAAACTAGAGGCTGAACGGCTGACCATTGACCATTGATCCATGTAATTTGTTGTGCCCACAGGCCACTACATGGACCAGAAGCGGCTCAAGCAGGGACTGTACCGCCACCCGTGGGACGACATCTCGTACGTTCTCCCAGAGCAGTACAACTAGGCTCCTCTAGTGGAGGTGTACATAGACCCCCCTCGCCTCGGTCCGAACATTCCACCGGGATAGTAGACAGACGCTGAGGACTTGTTGTTGTTAAATGATTTTATTTAATGACAAAACTGTAAATTGTATTTACTTAAGCTAATAAGGCATGTAACTGTAACCGTATTCGAGTACAAAACTGTTAAACAACACGGTTGTTTAGTACACATGGTTTATTTACGCTATGTTCCTTCTTCCTATTTTGTATTTCCTCTATGGTTTTTGGACTAGTTTTATGTAAATTAAGGCTGTAACTTTTTTTTAATATTTATACATTTGTGAATATTTTTAGTGATATATTTTTATTATATGTGATTTTTGTAACGGTTTATGTTGACTTAATAAAGTGAATGCCGAATTAAGTTACGCTCGTGGTTGTTTTTGTGTTGTCTGATGTAACTGTATGGCCTTTGACAAACATATCAGAATAAATATTTTACTGTAGAGTTACTACCTGTGTGCAATGTTTCCCCAACATTTTTTTGGTTTCAGATTTGATTTGCTTTTTATTTTTTATTTATTGTTTTTAATTGTTTTTGCTTTAACTACTTAAAGTGTGTTGTGTGTAAAGTTTAAAGAAATGCCCAGTTAATTTGTCATGCTCTTGGAGAAGCCGACCTTCTAATCAGGGGTTAGATTCAAAAGTAAATCATAAAAAACAGTGGTTAAATGGTAAAATCATTTTTTGTTTAACTTCCTGATTCAGTTTATAGTTTGTTCAGTATCTTATGTAGCCAAATTTACTCTGAAAAAATTAGTCAACCCCTTTGTCTCTTTAGCAGTTTGCATACTTTAAAGAAATATTCTCTGTTCAGATAAACTGAGATATGTGAGAGGTTGCCCTGACCTAGCAGATAACTACTGTTGTATCTGGAGCATTTCTAAGGATGAGTGTTGCCATTAGGCAAAAAACATGGCAGCCTTTTCACTTATAATAATTTAATGCCTTCAAAAAGATGTTTATAAACTTCTCTTTGGTCACTTATAAGATCTTGATGAGATGTTTTTGACTTGTCAACCACAATCAGATGTCAATAACGAGATTTGTAAAAACTTTTCTTGTAACGCTGATTTGATATACGTAATGGTGATTAGTATTTAGCCCTTTTATTGTCGGCAACAAATCAATTTCCCACTCAAAAGTGTGAGGGAGTTTCTCTGAGGTGTCTTAAAACTGTTTCAGGCTTTTTCTGGAAATTTTGAGGCAAAAATTTAGTATACATCGAACTATCAACCTATCATCATCATCATTGTTGCGGATTAGGAAACCCCAGCATAGCTGCTAGTCACATCTCCCACAAGCGGGAATATTGCGCAGGTTACCGGAAGGATAGGATATAGCAGGAAAGGAAAGGGTGGGATGTGGCAGCAGCCAAATCGACCCTTCAGAGGGCCAACTCCCGTGCCCCTGTGACAGCTGGGGTGAGGCTCTCAAACAGGGGACCCGCATTCTCCCTCAAACTGGTCAACTCAACTGACAGGGTATCCATTTATAACAGCCAGGGACCACCCATTCTCAGGTTGGCAGGTTGGCGACCAAACCCAGAGATTCTGTCCCTAGCCGCTGCAAATGGAGGGACCAAAGGTGAAAGGGAAGTTTTTCATAATGATCAGCCAAAAGACTTACCATATGTAATGACAACTTCATTTGCTGTACCCAATGTCAGCCTCAAAACTGGTCACCATCAACCTATCAAATCTCCCAACTTTCGACCTATCCATTTGGTTGTTATGAGGACTTTTCAGTTGTTACTACGCATCCTGTTACCCAGCGTTGGGCAGTTAATAATGTATGTTTTATAAGCTAGTAAGACATTGGCAATTCTTTTACGTTCCAAAAACGCGTGGTTCCCTGAACCTTAGCCCTGAAAGTGTTAACGTTTTCAAATGCTTAATCAATATATCATTTTAAAACTTGATTAGGGTTATTACACATTAAAATAGATGAAAGAAATATTTTATTAAAGCTTTATTATGACCTCAAGTACAATATTTATACAAATCAAATAGAAACTATGTTGGACTTGAAATTTATTTCTAATAATAGTTCTGTATTTTTTTTTTAATTGTCAATATAAATCTGTAATTTAAATTAATAAGACTCAATAAACTATAGTATTTCAAAGTTTACAGAATTGCATTTAACCACATAGTGGAAGTGATCTTCGCTATATAATTTAAAATCACACTTTTAGACATTCCATCTGATTGTACTAAACTCTCATTAAACAACTGAAACAATAATTTTCAAAAATTACCAATTTGTAGTAGCACTGATTGCCTAAACACCTCACACACAATAAATTACTAATACATCTTCACAAGTTATTCAAAATAGTCTATGGGATGAACTTGTATTATTTTCTTGTGAACTCTTCGAGTAGCCATTGCCACAATGAAGATGCGATACATCCAGTAGACAGTCTCGATCATGCTCAACAGACTGAAGCCCAGGAAGAGGTTTGCAACTCCTCCCAGAGAAACTGGCAAAATGTATTAACCTTTCTGAGGTTTGAATAGAACATCTGGCTTATCTTAAAGTAGGGAAGTCCATCATCAAGAGTTGTAAACATAAGAAACAGATTTAAAGAGAGATATTTTGTGTTCAAAACAAAAACGTTATCTCAACCACAAAAATCAGAGAAAGTCACTGATGCTTCAGTCTTTGTGCGGAAAAGTGTTTGTGAACACAAATCATCTCTTTTGAACTCTTGTTTCCTGTATATAACTCTAGACAGTAGACTTAAATACTTCCAAGAGGGAGAAACTATAATTTCAGAGGCATCTTATATATGCTTATATAAATAAATATAATACATGCTCTTACTACACCTTTGGAAAAGGATAAATCTTCCAAATGGGTGCCATCATTAGTTAAAACAAAATAACTTGTAGTTCAAGTAAATAAGAAAATTTAATTTTTTTTACCCAAGTTGAAATTAATGTGTGACTTGAAAAGCAATATGCCGCCTCCACACACTGGCCGAGTCTAGGCGAGCAGAGATGAACACGAGAGTGTGGGCGATTGGTCACCTCCACTTGAGTTATTCCAACTGATTTTACATTGTAACCTGACTCGCTGAGTAACTCAACAAAACATTTGGAGTGTAGAGGCAGCTTTAGATATTTTTAATCTTTTATATGATAATTAATTCTTAGATAGTAGAATATATATTGGCCTGATAAATTTAAACATGCACATTAAGGTAACAAGTTATTGAGGTAATCACCTGTCAGGTTTAGCTGTTTTTTAGAAATTTGTTTACATAGGCCACGTCTGCACGGACTAAACTGAAACTGTGCAGTGACGGAATCCAATACAACAGGTTAAACTTGTATTGATTTAAATTTCCTTAACCTAACATAATATGGAGGGGCTTCTTTATTTATTTTCTACTAGCTGCTATGCCCGTGCATCGCAAAGGGGTGAGGATTCAGAATAGAAAAATTGTAAATGAAACAACGACAGTCTGTCGTTAAATGCTCCTTATAACAACTATTTATTTAAATTAATTGAATTAAGAAAACATACATGTGACATAAACCAAATAAAACTTACCTCCATAAGAATAACATGAAATCTTGGAAGTCCCTTGGGGCAGAGCCCTGAGGACATTTCAAACAGTGATAGGCCTATGACACTCCTCGGTACATAGACTACATTGGTGCAAAATTTCAGCAGAATTGGTCCAGTAGTTTTGGTGTGATGGAACAATAGACAGACAGACAGACACCATCTCATTTTTATAATAGTATTGATTTTATACGAAGAAAATTACTTCAGATTTGTATATTTTTTAAGTTTTATCAAGTTTTATCAATAACTCTTCCCATCATGTATTGGGGTGAATTTTCATATGTGGTTGTTCTGTGAATTTGACATTGAATGATGAATTGTTTTCTAGTGTAATAATTATGATTTTGTTGTATTTTATTATTTTGCTTTGTTAATTTAAGTTACATAAAATTTCTAAATGTTTCTATTATATAGTCTGAAAATTGTGATAATTTGTGTTTTATCTAACAGTTTTCGACTTGGCTCGTCGTTTTTGGCATGCATTATAAATCTTATTGATTGTTTTTGCAATGTAAAAATGTTTTTCTGATTCTCTTTAGATGTGCTGAACCATACAGGTAGGCAGTATAGTAATATATGCTTTGAAAATAAGCGTAGTATATATTTTTTAGGTTTTCATAATTGATAATCAAAATTTTACTTTCTTACAAGGACTTTCGAGTAAAACCATAATCCCCCCCCCCCATTTGGCCATTTTGTAATTGAAACCAAATTTGGTTATTTATTGATGTATTTTCAATTTAAAAAGTAAAGTCTTTTCAAGTAGTTTTCAGGTGAAAAACATGGTTCATGAAGTACTGCTTTAGTTTGAAACACAGCACATAATTAAATTCATATTACTGTAGTAACAACTAACATTTTCTTAATGCGGCATCCTGTGATGGCTCCTTGAGCGATTCAAATTAGTCTAGAAAATAATCAAGTCTGTACAGCATTCCCAAGATTGCCCTTTAGCCATCTCCACTTTACTGACCGACCAGATCGATGAACTCGAAGACGATGTGGCGCTGGTAGCGGATGAACCCTGTCTTGTGGTAGTACATGTCTACGTGGGCGAAGCGCGACCAGTTGGCGGGATCCTCGGGGATGCGGCGCTGCAGCTTTAGGTCGTACACTGAGTCGTAGCAGGTGGGGCGACAGTTGCAGTTGAGCGAGTCCATCAACTCGCGATCCGTCACGCCAGGCGTGCCCAGCGGCGGCCGGTAGAACCGGAACTTGTCTGGAATTAGGAATTATCATTGCCGTAACAATGTTGAGCAATCGATTTTTTGCAGTAAAAAATACAATTTTATAGTAGTCTTTTCCCCATTATGGTTTTGCACCTGCTAAGCCATTGATTAATCAAAGGTGAAGCCTCTGTTCTTTCTCATGAATAAAAAGTTCAATTGACTTCAAAAGATCAATTAACTGAGTTGGTAAACAGAGACTGTTGTAATAATGTATTTTTTTGCACTGTACTGTATGCACTGTGTATTGATGGTAGAAAAACTGTAAAACGAACGTTTCGATCACTAAACTTTATTTTATCAATAAACTGGAATGTGAAGGTGCCTATACCATAACTTGTGTAATTTATTTAGTATAGATCCTCCCACTATTATCTTGGAAGTTTAGCCAGTTAGAAAATTAACTACAATTTTTTACCAGCATTTAAAATGTTTCATTACAAGAACCTCTACAATCTTGTATGTATCAGTGTATAAATACGTTGTTCTATTGAATGGTATGTTCAGTGGGAAAATATTGATATGCAGTACTAGTTTTATAAAATTCAGGAAATGTAGGTGAATGGGATTTCTACAAACTTACCACACATGAGCATTTGCCTAACCCCTGTTTTAAAGTTGAACTACAGTGGGTAGATACTGTAATTAAATAATATTCTCAAGTTGTGCAGTTTTTCTCTTTTAGTAAAACTAAATTTATATGGCAAATTTATGATTCAATAAAAATGTAACAAAATAGTCACTTTTGTGTTGTGCATACTTTGCAAAATATTTCAAGACTACTCTATAATACTGTACTTTAATTACCTGAATTTTTTGCAAGGCACGACAAATGCAATATGTTGCAATCTGGGATGTGCAAATCTGAAACATTTGAGATATAGATTAGTCTTGTAAAAATTACTTTTAACATTAGCTACCATAACATAAATCAATTTAATGCCCCTTTTAAAAATTGACTGTAGAATAAATTAAAAATTAGTAATGCCTTTTGACGGTAGGCTTCCTGTTACCATTGTGATATTGTTGTTATCACATTCATATTTTAAGGAGGTGCTCTATCTCATCAGTGAGTGCAGGAGGTCCGTTAACTTGTCATGCTTGAGACAGTGGTATTGTAAGGTCACATTACATGGTATCGTAACATCAATGAAACTAATAATCTCTTCTAAAAAATTTAAATTTTTCCCTATTAATCCAAGCACAAATTAAATTCATAAAAAACTTAATTTTTGTATTTGTAATTATATTATGATAAGTTTAAAGTCAAATATATTTTGTCATCTCATTGAACATCCATAGTGGTTGAATATATGCAAGATGTATTCAGGAGCCATCTTCTAAATAGGTTTATATTTGAATTATTTTGACTTATATATGTATTTATTTTTTGTGTACATTTGCTTACATGTTTTAGCACCTGCGAATTTACATAAGTAGATGAGGTAAATGACCCACCTGTGTTAAAAGTTAGTTTTCAAAGTATTAGTTTCCTTAGAGAACTGTTATTTAAGATTTGTCTATATACTTGATTAGATTTAATTTAGACTGTATACTAAATAGTAACAAACATAACTTAATTTGAACGAGCCAACAATGAAGCGATGGCATACAAACCATGCATTTTGAAGAAGTAGAGCTTGCAGCGGCACATGAGCATGATGTATTTCATCCGACACTCAGCAAGGCAAGAGCTCTTGGTATACACATGGTGGACGTGGAGTCTCTCCTACGAATGAAAATACAAATACTCTTAGTGAGTTTCCTATGGAAAAGTGAGCTACTAGCTTGACTCGCATAGTAAAACTAAAGCCTGAGACCACCATAGAAGTCCTTAACTTGACCCCCTGAAAACGATTTGGAGGAGCTAAAAGTAATATAAACAGGATAAATAAAATACATCTTACAACACTACAAAGTATATTTACACTTATACTGTACTTACATACAAGACGGTAAAATATACACAAAAGATGGTACAAGGCCTAAATTTTGTGTATATTTTACCATCTTGTATGTATGTACAGTATAAATGTAAATATACTTTGTGGTGTTGTAAGACGCATTTTATTTTTTCAAACAACACTTATCATGCTACTAAAGAAATTATTCAAAAATAATATATATATATATATATATATGTGTGTGTGTGTGTGTTTTTGCACTCTGGCAGTCACATTTATTTTTGATCTACTTCAGATTTGGTAGAGATTTTCTATAATCAGTCAAGTTCATTAGGAAAAACAATTGGAAAACCTGAACACTCTTTTTAGGAGTTTTGAAAATTCAAATTTGCTGCTTTTGATCTCATAAAGAGTGATGAAAGCCCCAGATGTAAAATAATTGGATATCAAACATTGAATGTACAAAGCCACAAAAGTTAAGCCCTCTTTCATAACTAGAACAAATATTTACCGAGATATTCAAGAAAACGTAATGACTAAAATATCCAATTTCATGTGTGTTTTTTATGCCAAAATTCACTTCCCTCAGTGTGCAGTGAACTTTTTTTAGTTATTTTAAGTTAATGCTAAATTCAGTGTACACAATTGAGGCGCAAGATTTTTGATATTATAAAATCATCTTGTATTAACCCGTTAAAAAGAATCGATGAGAATTAATATGACAACAATCTATAATAATAAAGTAGTAGTGTGTGAGAGTGTCCAGATGATTTTGAAAACGGTAACTGAAAACTGTTCTTGGACCATACAGTGTTGTAGGAGACCAACGAATTTTGGATGAGTCCCCCCCCAACCTCAGAGATCCCATTAGCCTTCAAAGTTGCAAAGTTTTTCTTATGAAGAAAAGATGTTTCTTGAAGCCACAAAAGATTAAATATATGGCAACCCCTGACAATCCGCTACCCATCATCTAATTTTCATCTGATCAAATCAGTATCCACCCACCTCGTCGGGAAAGATGCACTTGCGGTCTTCGGTGGGTAGGGTGCGGATGGACTCACTGCTCATCGTGATCTCTGCAGCAATGGCGATGCTCATCTGTGAGCCCTTCAAGTTGGGGGCGTACACCCCCGTGCCTGCCTGGGGGAACTCATACGACGAGTGGATTAGGATCTAGAGGCAAACAATTTCAATATAATCCTCAATTAACCATTTCAACTTACCAAGTTAGAATATTACTGCTGGTGCAAAAGAGGTGAGTGATGGGATAGGCATAATCAGGCATTTACTGCTTTACTCACTCCATAGACGAAATTCGGGGGAGGCAAGGGGGGGGATAAATAATAATAATAATTTGGATAAAATTCTATTTTAATTATATAACAAAAAATTAAATTATAATTACGATAATTTCTAAATAACGCTTATGACTCATTCCAAAATTGCATATGTGCCTCTATATGAATGTATGAATATATGAATGTTGTTAAACAAAACTTTTATGTAACAGGAGGTCTTAGATTGATATGCAAAAATTGAATGTTTTGAAATAAATTATACAATTTCAAATTATTCCTGGTTTGATTTGGAGCAGCACTAATGGAGTGGGAGTTTAAAGGGCAAGTGGGGGAAGTCCAAATAGATTGTGGTGGAGCTTAACTGCAGCAGATGCCACCATTAAATGCACAAAATATTCCTTGATTCTGTACCTTACAACCAAGGTCCATAGATACTTTGTAAGGTCTGTGCAGTCGGTATATTTAAGGTTTTCTAGCTAAGCGGAAGAGACATCGTAAAAACAGCTGTAAAGTCACTAATCCAATATGCAGTGTTTCCAATGTGCTGGAAACACGATATTTATCGTAAGCGTACCATATTTTCCTCGTCATTGTAATTAGTCAGGCAGACATGTGGACACGCCGGACAAAAGCACCAAATTTGGTTTATATATCCAACCAGCAAGAAATATCTTAAACATCAAGTTTTGAGTAGGATCCACTCAATCCCACCACCTACATGGCGTCCATCTTGAAATATACAGGGTGAGTCAGACCATACCAGTCTAGCTTGTATAACGGGAGAACGGTTTGGTCTAAAGTCATCAAACAACATTTTTCCCAACTAAAACGCATGTGGGTAATCTATTAAAAATATTTTCATCAAAATATATATACAGAGCGCTACAAAACTGAAGGTCACGAGTTAGAATTTAAAAGATTTATTTTGTTAACATTGGGCAAATTATATATCATTTTAAAGGTCTTGTTAAAAGGAATATTTTGGTTAAAACAGAATTCATTTATCTTTATCCGTTTCAAAATGGCAGTAATTTTTGTGTAATATATTGATATTTACAGAATACCCTGTATTTTCAAAACCCCTACTCATATCTTTTTTCCAATTAAAATTTCTTACTCGTGATAAACTCAGTTTTTCTCTGGTATGCTACATTACATGGTTATTAAAACACATTTTCAAAGGTATTTGATTTTTTTGAATTTTGGTCATGTAATAAGCATTTACACAAATCATTAAAATATTGAATTTTTTAAAGCATATCATGTGGCATACCAGAGTAAAGCTGAGTGTATTACAAGTAAGAAATTTGAATCAGAAAAAGTGCATGAGTAGTGGTTTAGAAAATACAGGGCATTCTTAAATGCCAATTTATTACAAAAAATGGCCGCCATTTTGAAACTGATAAGATACAAATGAATTCTGTTTACACCAAAATATTTCTTTTACCAAGACCTTTAATAAATTGATGTTTAATTTGCCCTATGTTCAACAAATAATTTTTTTAAATTCAAACCAGTGACCTTCAGTTTTGGAGCACTCTGTATATATATAGATGAAAATATTTTTAATAGATTGCCCATATGCGTTTTAGTTGGGAAGAATTTTGTTTAATGACTTTAGACCAAACCGGTCTCACGTTAAACATGCTAGACAGGTATGGTCTGACTCACCCTGTATATTTCAAGATGGACGCCATGTAGGTGGTGGGATTGAGTGGATCCTACTTAAAACTCGATGCTTATGATATATCTAGCATGTAAACCAAAATTGGTGCTATTGTCCCGCATGTTCCCACATCCAATCAACATTTTGCATTAATCCGCCTAACTAAATTAGAATAAACAATGTTTAACTAATTACATAATTTTATCAGCTGTTATTTTATGAAAATAATTATTGTTTTGATTTATTTGTATTATTAGATTAATGTATTATGGGTTCAAAATTTCTTCCTGCTTCTTTCTGCATGTTCAGTGACAATTTAAAAATACCCCCATAGCAACAAACCTGTCTACTCAGCGATTTTCCAATGCATATATATGTTTCTTAATACCACATAAAGCCACATACCAAGTTTCATCAACATACATTCATAAATAAACGATTAATGACAGTTTAATTATTCTCCATAAGAATAATATAGGTAGCGGCTGAGTATGCAGGTTTGCTGAAGCAAGGAATACAAAAAATGGGTTTTTATACAAAGATCAATTTAACTCAAATAGGTAAAGCCACATACCAAGTTTTATTAATTTATGTTCATAAATTTAGGGAGATAACACGTTACTTATTCTCTATAAGAATAACATGGGGGCTGAGTACGCAGGTTTGCTGCTACGGGAACTATCGACCAAAAAAATGGTTTTTTGAGCAAATATTAATAGACCACAACGATATGAAGTAATATACCAAGTTTCATCAGGATAAGTTAATAAATAAGCGAGATATAAAATTTGTCTTATTCTCCATAAGAATAACATTGGACAACATACTGTGTTTAGCACTTTCAATACCTCTGTAACCAATTAACGTAGAGCAATGATCAAAACGCTATTAGCTGGACCATTATTATTCCCTGTAAGGTTGGCAACACTTATACTATGTTGTTGATTTATGCATCAGCTGGAAGACATCGAAAGACATCTTTGCTGCGAAAATTACTCTTAAAGCGGTCCCACACTTCTCACGAACAGGCCTGAACATTCAGCCAAACATTCTCCAGAACATTCAGCCGAACGTTCACTAAACGTTCGCCCTGTTTGAAGCTCCCATACTTCTCGCGAACACCCACTGAATATTTGGGCGAATGTTCGGGCGAACATTCCCTCGAAAATATTAAATGCAGTTTTATCAGCTGTTGGCGCATTGTCCGTCGTGTCCTATGAGCATTGTCGTGACGTCGCGACAAAATGGACGACTCTACAGATAATGTTGCTGTTGTTGCATCTAGTCTTGATATAATTAATCATAAAAGGTGTAAAATTTAGTCGTGTAGAAGAAACCAACAAAAATATGAGAAATCTATTTTTTACGAAGTAAAAAATCTAATATAAATATATCATGCACTAGCTGATACCAGTATTTCGTACAACTGATTAAAATTCCTACTGCAACTACATCTGTTGAACCTGATTCATTAAACCTATTGCCCATAAGAGTAATATTGTAACTTTAATGGTGACTGGGGCTAAGGGATTGCCAAGATGAGACGTTGAAATGAAACAGACAAGTCGACAGACAGTCAACATCTTTCTTTTATACATGAAGGGGCTAGGTTAATTAATAATTACAAAAACTAGTAACAAACATTGGAAATTGTTTTATTATTTGGCATAAACATTTAAATATTCATTTTACTAACGGTCAAGTTTTTACAATTACCTTACAATAAGGAATATACTGAACAATAATATTAAAATACCCCCGCCGCAGCAAACCTGCTTACTCAACAAATTTCCAATGCATACATATTATGTGTCTCACTACTACATAGAGCCACTTACCAAGTTTCACAAAATTACATTCATAAGTAAGTGATATATAGCATTTTATTTATTCTCTATAAAAATAACATTAGAGCTGAGTACGCAGGTTTGCTGCAACGAGGAAGATACAAAATGTGTATTTTTGCAATTATCAATACAACTCAACCAGGTGAAGCTACATACCAATTTTTATTAATTTAGGTTCGTAACTAAGGGATATATACAAATTTACTTATTCTCCATATGAATTACATGGGGGCCGAGTATGCAGGTTTGCTGCTACGGGGAAAATCAACAAAAAACCTTTTTTGTGCAAATATCAATATGCCACAACTAGTTGAAGCCACATACCAAGTTTCATCAATATACATTCATAAATAATCGAGATATCAAATTTTATTTATTCTCCATAAGGATAACATTGGACAACGTACTATGTATAGCACTTTGAATATCCCTGCAACGGTTGGACGTAAAACAACAATTAAAACACCAAAATGATTGTTTTGTTGAGCTAAACTGATTGGTAAAAGCAAATGTGAAGATTTTTAATAAATTTATCTTAGGGAAATTCAAAAACCTTTTTCCCATAAGATTAACATGGGAAATTATTTATGGCCGCGTTTTTTGACTTTTCTCTACAACCACTTTACCTAGGTTAATGATTCAAAATACCAAATTATTTGCCTTTTTAAGCACTATAAAATGGCCATAACCAAAATTAAGTGTTTTTTAAATTTGAAGGAGAAATATTTAAATAACTGATTTTTGGAAAATTTAAAACCCCCTTCCCATAGTCCGATCGATCAGGTTTTCGAACTTAGTCATAAATGTTACTCTATACATTTGTGCCAAATTTCATCAAAATCGGGCGTTTCTTTCAAAAGTTATCGAGGTAACGGACACACATATATATACCGGGTGTCCCACGTAAGGTGTCTCAAATTGATTACGGAAAAACGGCTTAACGTACAAGAATAAAATAAAATTATTTCCGCTAAATCGACCCCAAGGAATAACGTACAAATATTTTTAACTTTTTTCCGATACAGGGTGTGCCAAAAACTGAGGGTCACTAGTTCGAATCTCGGAATTTTCAAATGTAAACATATGTCATGTTATACATCATTTTAAAGGTATTTAATAGACAAATATTTTGGCGAAAGCAGAAATTAATTATCTTTTTCCCTTTCAAAATGGCGGCAGTTTTTTTGGGAAAAATCAATATGTTTTTAATACTCTGTGTTTCCTATACCAATGCACATAGCCCTTCTCCGGTTGAATTTTCTTACTCGTTATGAAATTAGCTTTACTGTGATATGCTACAAGTAACGGTTTTTTGAAATAATAAAAATTCCAAAAAAATTGATTTTTGAAAATTTGCAAATGCCCATTGTTCAAAATTTCCAAATAGCAACATATGTCAAGTGGCACATCGTTTTATAGGTGTTTTAATTCTCAACAACTTTCTAATTTACACTTACTTCGTATCTCTTTTAGTTTTTGTGTAAATAACAAAAAACCTAATTTTCCTATATAAAATGCGTTATTTGGGTTTAACACTAAACAACTGATCATGGCCCCATTTCATTTAGTGTTAAACCCAAGTAACATGCATTTGATATAGGAAAATTAGGTTTTTTGTTATTTACACAAAAACTAAATGAGATACGAAGTAAGTGTAAATTAGAAAGTTGTTAAGAATTAAAAAACCTATAAAATGATGTGCCACTTGACATATGTTGCTATTTGGAAATTTTGAACAATGGGCATTTGCAAATTTTCAAAAATCAATTTTTTTGGAATTTTTATTATTTCAAAAAACCGTTACTTGTAGCATATCACAGTAAAGCTAATTTCATAATGAGTAAGAAAATTCAACCGGAGAAGGGCTATGTGAATTGGTATAGGAAACACAGAGTATTAAAAACATATTGATTTTTCCCAAAAAACTGCCGCCATTTTGAAACGGTAAAAGATAATTAATTTCTGTTTTCGCCAAAATATTTGTCTTTTAAATACCTTTAAAATGATGTATAACATGACATATGTTTACATTTGAAAATTCCGAGATTCGAACTAGTGACCCTCAGTTTTTGGCACACTCTGTATGGGAAAAAAGTTAAAAATATTTTTACATTATTCCTTGGGGTCGATTTAGCGGAAATAATTTTATTTCATCCTTGTACGTTAAGCCGTTTTTCCGTAATCAACTTGAGACACCTTACGTGGGACACCCGGTATATTTGAACGAATAGTTTTTTTAGCATCTGGGGACCTCAAAGTTATCGTGGTCTTGGGTTCAAGTCTTACCATGCCACCTACGGTCATAGCTTCTTTCCTATAGGAGAAATTCGGTAAAAGAGATAGCTCAAAAAATATTTTTTCAGGCAAAATTTCAACGTGGGAATGCCAGATTGGTTGTGCACCTACACCACGCCGCCGATGCGATACTGTTGTAATTCCTTGGAAGCTTCTTAACTCTTGTTAAATAATTGAGGTAAATTAAATTGATTCCACTGTCGTGTACTCAACTGAGATGACACATTTATATTAATTTGGTAAGACAGACACGAAAAAAAAATGTTTTTTTTCCCCCGAGTAGTTGTCCCCCCTTCGCCACTGTGACCGGCACTGATTATGGAATGTGGAAGGAAATCAACTACAATTTAAATAAATAATATGTAGGGACAATAATTAAGGTTTCCGTATTGCAGGATTTATTTCTATCTTTTTTATAAATAATTAATTTAAATTGTCCATTAATGAGGTTGGCGTCAATCTGCTGCCACGAAAACGCAGGTGCTTTTATGAACTGAATGATTACAACACCCTGCCTAGACACACTGACGCATAGTGCAGCTGAGTTTAAGAAGGGACGCAAGCCCTGAATCAAGCAGAATCCGTCGACAGTATACTAATAAATATCAACCCCTGCGCTTTAAAACAAAACTTCAATTTACACAAATAACAGTAAAATAACTTATTTATGGCTATGATTATTTAACTGACATACACATAGCATGTTACGCATAGCATTTACAACTAGAAATTGTAATTTAATTATATATTATTCATCATCAATGACCACCCAAGTGGTATTCAATACTTACTTGAAAGCAGAAAAAATAAATACGGTGCGCATACAAATAAATACGTATGTTTTATAGTATTGTCTCAATAGAACAAGATCGTTGACTATCAATGATGCCAGTGATGCAATGATGCATGTTCGCGAACAGTGTGGGAGCCTCCCGAATATTCGTCGGAATGTTCAGCCGAATATTCGCCGGAATGTTCGGCCGAACATTCGCCCGAATGTTCACTGAACGTTCACTGGACATTCGGTCCCGAATTCAAAGTTCGCGCAGCTCCCACACTTCTTGCGAATACTCCGAACATTCGTAGTTTGGACGAATGTTCGAGCGTGTTCGCGAGAAGTGTGGGACCGCCTTTATGCATAGGCGTGCATAGGGTTTCATCTTTGGAAGTGCCAGTGGGAAAATAATAATAATAATAATATTTATTTTGCGACAATGTTTAACAATGTATTAAATATTTATGTATTTAAATTACGCCCCCCAATGGGAGAGGGATGAGGAATTAAACATGATAAAATTAAGTTTCTAGATGTTTTCAATATATTGAAATTGCCTTGAAAATCAGACAAATTTAAGTGTTTAGGAGAGGAAACAGACAGCATAAATGTTATCTTAAAGCAATAGTATATTTCACTACTAGTCACGAAAGTGACCTATTTTGCAAGATAGTATTTTACGCGCGAGGCGAAGCCGAGCGTGGAAAATGCTATCAAGCCCTGAAATAGGACTTTTGTAACGAGTAGTGATCGATACTTTTCATCACAATGCAAATAACCACACTAAACTTTAAAAAAATTATCTGATATTTAATAGTCTAGTAATTTTCCATAAGTAAACTCCTGTTGTGCAAAACGGGAACATCAATTGTACAGGACAGGCAAAGTATTGTTTAGGACAGGAAAAGTAGTGTTTGTGACAGGCAAAATCAGCTGATCATTATTTGTTTTGTTACAAGGAAATAGATAATTTTCGTAGATCTCAGCTTCATGGTAATGGGCTATTTTCAAGTACAGAGTGGTGAAAACGTCAGTTTCAGCAGCTGACTCGAGTCAAGGCAGTACAGACAATCCGCATCCGCATGCAACACAACAGACAAGTCAAGCAGTGTTGCCAATACACCAATATAAAATAGTTACATTTCACTAGATGACTGGGAACCACACACTAGAAAATAATTCTCCAACCTAAAATTATTGAGAGCGAGATTTGATTTTTTAGTTGTTACTTCAAATTTAGTATTTTTTCCGATCTTATTATGACTGCATATAACCTTCAGTGTTTATATTCAATGATATAACTCAATGTCTATCATTGTTGCCATTGTTGGCGTAGTTATACCAAATTGGCATATTTTTCGCAGATTCTACTGAAAAATATGGGGAATTTTGATCTTTTTAGGGTATTTCATAAGTTTGTGATTTATACTGTATTTTCAAGTATAGCTGCCTATGGTGCTCTGTGGTGGTATCTGTACTAAACAAATCAAACAAATATATATGCCAGAAATGCTAAAAACATATTTTTGTACTAATATACACTACCGTAAATATTCCTTTGTACTATTTTAGTTTTTCTCTGTGTGGATCCGTTCCGTCCGTCGTGTCTTTGCTGTAAGGTATCCCACTTGTTGCTTTGCTTTGTTCGTTAGTACAATAGTTTGTTTGTTTGCTAATTTGATGATTTAGTTTTTTTTTTGTATTGTGTGATCAAGGTTCGTAGAATTTTCAGACAAGGTGTGCTGATTTACATAAGAGCAATGTTCGCAGCAAAGAGGTCTTGCGAGGTCGTCCAGCTGATTCATAAATCCACAACATACCATAAAGTGTAGCCAACCTTACAGAGTATAATATTGGTACAGTTACAGTTAGTTTTAAATAGCCACTGGACAGTGGACTTTTGGTACATGACATTTACGTATTTACTTGAATAATGCTAATTAGGTAATTGTTATTACAATCGTAGAACAAATTGAATTAAAAGCTGTTGGTATTTAGAACTGTTTACAAGAATAAGTGTCCAAGAATTAAAAAATAACTAAGTTAACTATAGTCAATCTTGTTTAAGAGTAATAATTTGAAGCCTTCATTGTAAATGGAATTCATCTTAAACTTGGTACCTAATATTAAACAATACAATTTATTGTTCATGGACATCGGGTAGTAATACAAAATAATATTATTGTTATTATCAGGCCTTCCTTATTGTTTTAATAAATTGAGCTTATTCATTTGTCAAACTAGATTTAACAACTTAAGGTATTAGCTTTTGTTTAGTTTAATTTTATATCACTTTATGAGTAAAATGATAGGCCTAAGATTAATGTTATCACTAGAATGTGAATAGTATGTAGGCTATAGAGATGTTTAGTAAAGTTCGGAAATTGACTAACATATATCCTATAAAACTTATTCATTTACCAATTATATATTTGAATATAGAGTATATTTAAAATATTACTACTATCTTATATTGCTATTTGTTCTTAGCCTACCAACATACAAATGGATTGTCTGTTAATAAATTAATATAAACTACTCTTAACCATGGACACCGGCTATCGGGTTCTCGTGCTCCTGTATACCAACACAAGACCAAGACACTATACTGGACTAATCCAAATGATTAGAAACGATTTTTTTTTTCTATTAGCCTATAGGAAGGTAGTACAGGGGGGGCATGTGCAAAGCATTCGGAGCGACATTTCATATAGCAACCACTGTACTGAAAATATAGAATTTGATCAGTCTTACCACTTGGAGTGTTAACATTTGAGGGCTCGTCATATTCTGATAATTCAGGGTTGTTTTTCTTCTCATCGTCAGAAACTTCTGCTGCTTGATGGCCTAAAAATAGGGTCGGCACTGCTGTGCGTCTCAGTTTCCTTTTAGTTGGACATTAGGTACTTTTCCTGTCAAATACTCATGAAAAGAGTTTTTTTGTGAAATGAACGGAAAACTCTTAAATTGTTTACATTACATTCACGATTAGGCAAACAATTATCTATCCATTGTTTTCTAATTGCTTCATCTTTAGGAAAAACGTGGTATTGAATACGCTTCAATTGGTCGTTTTTTGTCTTTGTTATGTAATTTTTGCAACTTAAAACAACACATTTCATCCCTGGCATGTCAGTGAAGATAAAATAAAAAATATAGGCCTGGATATTTATTTAATTCCGAATTATTAGTCATGCAAAAAGAAAAATTTAAACAATCGAACACATAATTTAAAATACCCCCGTTGCAGCAAACCTGCATACTCAGCGAATTTCCAATGAATATATAACATAACACATTAACACTTAACAGGATTCATAATAAATATATTCACAAACAAGCGCTATTTAAAATATTAATTATTCTCCATAAGAATAACATTGGGGATGAGTACGCAGGTTTGCTGCAACAAGGAACACAAAATAATGGGTTTTTATGCAAATATCATTAGAACTCATCTAAGTAAAGTCACATACCAAGTTTCATTCATATACATTTATAAGTAAGCGATATATAACATTTTAATTATTCTCCATAAGAATACCATGGGGACCAATTACCTAGGTTTGCTGCTACGGGAACCATACGTGAAATTTTGTTATTTTGTGCAAACAACGATAAACCCCAACTAGATGACGCCATATACCAAATTTTGTCAGTTTATGTTCATAAATAAGCGAGATATACAATTTTTATTTTTCTCCATAAGAATAATATTAGACAACGTACTGTGTTTAGCACTTTCAATATCTCAGGAACCAAATGACGTAGATCAATGATAAAAATACCAAATTGTTTCTTTTTTTTATGCTGAATTAAATGGCAAAAATTAAAATTTGGTTTTAAAAAAAATTACATGTGGAAACCCCAAAAAAAACTTTTGGGGTACAAAACCCCCCTTTGGATGGTGCGATTCGTCTGGTTTTCGAACTCGTTCAAATAAATGGTGCTTTACACATTTGTACCAAATTTCATTAAGATCGGACCTTTTTTACGAGAGTCATCGTGCTTACGGACACACACATATATTTTTTTTGCGGAGAAAATCCAAAAAAACCTGTCCCATGTTAATCTTATGGGAAAAAGGTTTTTAGATTTTTCTCGGATAGTTTTACTAAAAACTTCACATTTCTATTTATGAATGTGTTTAGCTCAACAAAACAAACATTTTGGTGTTTTAATCGTTGTTCTACGTCCAACCGTTGCAGAGATATTCAGTGCTAAACACAGTACGTTGTCCAATGTTATCCTTATGGAGAATAAATAAAATTCTATATCTCGATTATTTTTGAATGTATATTGATGAAACTTAGTATATGTGGCTTCAACTAGTTGTGGTATATTGATATTAGCACAAAAAACAAGTTTTTTGTTGATAGTCCCCGTAGCAGCAAACCTGCATACACGGTACCCATGTTATTCATATGGAGAATAAGTAAAGTTGTATATCTCCCTTAATTATGAACCTAAATTAATAATACCCCCGTCGCAGCAAACCTGCGTACTCAGCGAATTTCCAATGCATATATATGGGTATCATTACTACCTAGAGCCACTCACCAAGTTTCACAAAAATACATTAATTAATAAGTGATATTTAGCATTTTATTTATTCTCCATAAGAATAACATTATAACTGAGTACGCAGGTTTGCTGCAACAAGGAAGATAAGAAATGTATTTTTTTGCAGTTATCAATATAAATCAACCAGGTGAAGCTACTACCAAGTTTTATTAATTTGGGTTCATAACTAAGGGAGATATAAAACTTTACTTATCCTCCATATGAATAACATGGGGCGCGAGTATGCAGGTTTGCTGCTACTGGGAAAAATCAAGAAAAACCTTTTTTTGTGCTAATATCAATATTCCACTACTAGTTGAAGCCACATACCAAGTTTCATCAATATACATACATAAATAATCGAAATATAACATTTTATTTATTCTCCATAAGAATAACATTGGACAACGTCCTGTGTTTAGCACTTTGAATATCACTGCAACGGTTGGACGTAAAACAACAATTAAAACGCCAAAATGATTGTTTTGTAGAGCTAAACTGATTGGTAGAAAGAAATGTGGAGTTTTTAGTGAAATTATCTGAGGAAAATCTAAAAACCGTATTCCCATAAGATTAACATGGGAAACTTTATGGACACATTTTTTGACTTTTCTCCACAACCACTAAACCTATCTTAATGATTCAAAATACTACATTGTTTGTTTTTTTAAGCTCTATAAAATGGCTATAACCAAAACCATTTTAAAATTTTAGGGTAAAAAGTTCAAAAAACTGATTTTTGGAAAATTTGAAACCCCCTATAAAACCCCTTTCCCATAGACCGATCGATCTGGTTTTCAAACTTAAAGTCATAAATGTTACTCTCCACATCTGTGCCAAATTTCATTAAAATCGGGCGCTTCTTTCAAAAGTTATCGCGGTAACGGACACACACACACACACACACACACACACACACACACACACACACACACACACACACACATATATATATATATATATATATATATATACATATATATATATATACATATATATAAATTTGAACGAATAATGTTTTTGGCATCTGGGGATCTCAAAACAAAAAGTTGTCATGGTCTCGGGCTTAAGTCTTACCATGCCACCTATGGTAATAGCTTCTTCCCTATAGGGGAAATTCGCTAAAACTTGGTATATAGCTTCACCTGGTTCAGTTATATTGATAATTGCAAAAAAATATTACTTATCTTCCTCGTTGCAGCAAACCTGCGTCCTCAACCCTAATTTTATTCTTATGGAGAATAAATAAAACGCTATATATCACTTATTTATGGATGTATTTTTATGAAACTTGGTAAGTAGCTCTATGTAGTAGTTTGTCACATATATATATGCATTGGAAATTCGCTGAGTACGCAGGTTTGCTGCGACTGGGGTATTTTATTTGCAGTTTAAGTTAATAATCAGAATAAATCAAAATGATATATTAGTTTCATTAAATAACAGCTGATAAAGATATGCAAGCAGTTAAACAATGTCATTTTAAAAACGGTGAGAAAAATGGTACTCGTACGATAAATATCGTGTTTCCAGCAACACTGCAGATTGGATTGGTGATCACGTGACCTTCCACCTGTTTTTACGAGGTCTCTTCCAGTAAAGCAGAAAACCTTAAATAGATCGACTCAGCACACCTTGTCTGAAAGCTCTACAAACCTTGTTGTGTGATCGCCGTTTGAAAAATAGAACATGCTAAAAAGCTAAATAATAGGAATAATAATGTTCAGGGAAACAATAGTTGCAAAATTAGCACAATAATACAAAAATATTGCTTGGATTGTTGGAGGTTTTCCAACTAGGTTTAGAGCTCTCGTCTGGGGTAAAAAATTGAAGTCTTCATGCTGATCTTAATTTTCCTCAGGTAACTAATCAAATCCTCTCTTCACAAGTTATATATGTTAGTCAGCTGACAAACCGTATAGCTAGTGAAGAGAGCATTTGATTGGTTACCATGGGAGCAGAGGGTCAAAATCGTCGACCATGCAGGCTTTACGTTTTTATCCCAGACAAGAGCTCTATCTCTATGGATATATATTAACTTCGATGGTCTTATTTTTCAGTTTTCAATTCATCACATGTCATACTGTTTTATGTTCAGTTGTTTATACAGTAGATCATAGAGTTTAGGCATACACGATTATTGACGCATTTATTATGGTATAATTGCTAAAACAGTTTTTTATAAATGATGACAAATAAGTTCGAAAAGCATACATATTTTGTCAGCTATAATAAATATATTTTTAATAACCAGCTCTTGTTGACGCTAGAGGGTAAAATTGGTAACTTTTAGGCTAATGAACTTTGGAGGGTTATTGACAGATTTTCAGGATGGTTTGGGTTAAATGGGAATTTTTTTATAAATCACCCTTGGCGGATTTTCACGACCGGATGGGTGTAAAATGGGGGATTTTTAGTCCGACGATGGAGTATTGATCAGAGTGGCAACACTGTTATTCAGTTGTAATAATTTGTTTGCTATAGTGTCACGCAAACAAATCAAAATAACTGATCTTAAAATGTATTAATTATTTAAATTTGCTTCCACTGAACGATAAAAATTTGCTACAGTACGCACTAAATCCTACCCAAAAACAATATAAAATACCATTTATTGCCATAAAAGAGCTTCCCGGATGCACTTCGCTTTACCATAGAAGGAAGAAGATGCGCCATGCATTACGCCTATGATCGCAGTCGATCTCGGCGCCACGGCTAGGCCTATACGCAATTCTGAAGTACGCGCCAAATAAACATTATAATTTCTATGTTGCTTCCATCTTCCGCAACTGCAAAAACTGCAAAACATTCACATATCCACACAACAAAAATCCTATATTAGCGGATTTCCCCTATAGGGAAGAAGCTATTACCGTAGGACTCATGGTAAGACTTAAGCCCGAGACCATGATAACTTTTCATTTTGAGGTCCCCAGATGCCAAAAACACCATTCGTTCAAATTTTTATATATGTGTATATATAGATATATATATATATATATATATATATATATATATATTTCCGTAAGCACGATAACTCTCGTAAAAAAGGTCCGATCTTAATGAAATTTGGTACAAATGTGTAAAGTACCATTTATTTGAACGAGTTCGAAAACCAGATGAATCGCGTCATCCGAAGGGGGGTTTTTGAGGGGTTTGTATCTCAAAAATGGGTTTTTTGGGGTTTTCACATGTAATTTGTACTTAAATCAAATTTTAATTTATACCATTGAATTCAGATTATAAAAACAAACAATTTGGTATTTTGATCATTGCTCTACGTCAATTGGTTACTGAGATATTGAAAGTGCTAAACACAGTACGTTGTCTAATGTTATTCTTATGGAGAAAAAGAAAAATTGTATATCTCGCTTATTTATGAACATAAACTGACAACATTTGGTATGTGGCTTCATCTGGTTGTGGTTTATTGTTGTTTGCACAACAAAAATTTTTCGCCTATGGTTCCTGTAGCAGCAAACCTAGGTACTTGGTCCCCATGTTATTCTTATGGAAAATACTTAAAATAATATATATTGCTTATCTATGAATGTATATGGATGAAACTTGGTATGTGACTAAGATGAGTTCTATTGATATTTGCATAAAAACCCATTATTTTGTGTTCCTTGTTGTAGCAAACCTGCGTACTCATCCCCAATGTTATTCTCATAGAGAAAAATTAATATTTTAAATATCGCTTATTTATGAATACATCTCTTATGAATCCTGTTAAGTGTTTTAATGTATTATGTTATATATTCATTGGAAATTCGCTGAGTATGCAGGTTTGCTGCAACGGGGGTATTTTTGTAATTAACATCAATAGTATGTTCTAGAGATTTTGTCAAATGTAAAATAAATAACGTGTGGCACCTCCAAAATCAATAGAGGTGCTGCAGCACCCCTCCTGAATTCTTTGCAGGGGCCACGGCACCTGTAGCACCCGCTATGCACACACCTATGGAAGGAATTATAACTGAGCTGAAAGCTCTACGAACCTTGCCTTACAATTAGGTATTGCTTGATTTTTCACTACAATAAGAAATTAATTACCAAAATATTAATAGAATAAAATAAATACAACACAGAAGTGGTGCCATACACTGTGATTATTGTAGCACAGTAATAATTCGCAGTCTACAACATCCTGTACCATGAACACAAAACAAAATAATTGTATAAACAGTTATTTTTGGATGTTAATAAAATTGAATCTGATAATAGTGATTTTTTGTAAAACAGTCAAAGATTGTTGAATAAAAACTGTTATTATAACATACATGGAAAATGGATTAAAAACTGGCTGGCGTTTAACTTCTTTATTGTATTCATTCTACATTAATAGTTAACATTTTCTTTAAACTAAAAAAGTGGGCATATATGTAATATATCTGAAATTTTGAAGTTAGTCAAAGAATCCACTTATTTACTCTAATTATTGACTAAAAGTTTAAAATTTAAAATTAATTAGCCATTGAAGTTTAATTTAAATATTGAAATTTATGTTTTAGTTTCATGAACCGACAACATAGAATGTGTTCTATGAACACAACTTTCAATTGTTTACAATTGTTACTGTCCTGTACCGAGACTCCATTGACAACCCGCTGGGCCCGATAGCCGATGTTGTCGAGGGGGTTGTTGGGCCGCAGGAACAGTTCAAGTCCAGAGCCGGTGCTGATCCCGGTGTTCCTGCGCAGCTGACACTCCAGGGGGGAGAAGTCGTCCTCCTCCACCACCCCCTTGTTCTCTAGCACCTCGGACAGGGGGCTGCAACATCCCCCGACAACAGGGTTATTGTTATGTTTTCCATGTAACCAATGTCAAATAAGGGTGCATTGTAGTAAAGTATTCTTGACGGTATGAAATTGTACCTTTCTAGTGGATGACTGAAGATGAACCTCGATAGAGGATCCAAATATATCACTTTTATTAATTAAAGTATTTTAATTTCTGGGGATGAGTAGCCAATCAAGATTAATTGGTAGAGTATTGTCACAGTTATGTTTCCTTGTAACTGTAATAGCAAATCCAAGGGGTCTAGGGTGCTTTAACCCTCTTACTCTGGTTCTAAAATTGTACAAGATACAATTACTTGAGATTGAAATAATTAACACAGTGAAATAGGATTTTAGAACAAAAAACTTTCAATTTGTTGTTAAATTGTTCAAGAGTGAGGAGGGCCTATGATCCCTCTGTTATCTGTAGACTCTCAGGACATGGTAACCAGCCCCCTTCACTATGTTATAGATCACTCCCATTGCACATAACTGTTTATTTGCAGATTATGTTAATCTGTAAAATTAGACCACTCTAAGCAGGGCCGTATTTCCCTAAGGGCGCACGGGGCGAGCGAAAATGGGACTTCAAGGGCCACTATAAGGGCAACCTCGCGAGGCAGTGTTTTAATACAAATAATTTTAAGTTGTAAAGGGTGTACGTAAACTAAGTCTCAAACCCAAAGTCATTCACTAATGATTATTTTGAATTCCGTGTGCGGATTTCATAAATTTTCCTTAATCCAGTAACAGGAATAGGCTAGGTAATATTTTAAATGTAACTACTGATGGTATTGTAGAACACCTCATTTTGCTGAGTATAAGTAGTGGATATTGTATATTTGCAATGGGTGATCTTGTTCTTGTGCAATAATATTTGAGCCTCTCCCCTAATACCATAAATTGTTTAACATCCGTCATGCTTTGCCGTACTTAGAAGTTGCAGATTCTGTTTAAGCCCATTTAAGTTATTTTTTTTGTTCTTGTTTCACAAAACTCAATATGATATATTACAAAATATTAGGGACAAATAGCAAAACAGAAAGTAATTAAATATAGTATAGAAATTATAATTGGTTACGAAAGTCAGTTAACGTGTAGAACACCGAGTCTTAAGTGTTTGAGGTTATCCTATGGGATAGCTTAATTCATTTGTAGCCTATTTTTTGTTATTTTGTTTTTTCGTATTACATTTCTGGATTTTATAATAGTTTGAAGGTATAAAGATGTTTGTTTTGAATCAATTTATACTCAATGGGATCAGCACTGCCCCGGTGTTGATGAGGGTTATGGGATGTATGCTTATCATTATTGTTTACAACACCGAGTTCTCCGATTACCACCCACACCCAGTTTAAAATAACGTAAGAAGAGACGAGAGTCAACGATGAAGGTACCATCTCATTATGTCATCGTCACGTAAACTTAATTTGAAAATAAGTAAAAACGTCTACAATATAACTGACTTTTCACTACATTCCCAAATATTTAAATTGTTGTGTGTGGTAAAATAAAATGCATCCGAAAAAAGATTTTAAACTTGTAAAAAGTTACCTTTAAATTAGCATTAAACCAGACCGATTGAATGATACTCAGCGTTGCCTTGACTTAAAACATATAATTTGTCACCCAAGAAATGCAGAAAAAGAAGGAGTTTTTACTGTCTAAATACTGCATGAAATACTATTTAATAAAACATAACCAGCATTATGTTGATAAAAAAAAACATTCAAAAAGTTTCTAATCAATGTGTCTCAAGTTCAAACACTTTCTTTCATATTTGCTATGTTTTTAGCGAATTTCCCCTATAGGGAAGAAGCTATTACCGTAGGTCTCATGGTAAGACTTAAGCCCGAGACCATGATAACTTTTTGTTTTGAGGTCCCCAGATGCCAAAAACACTATTAGTTCAAATTTATATATATGTATATATATATATATATATATATATATATATATATATATGTGTCCGTTCCCGCGATAACTTGAGTAAAAAACGTCCGATTTCGATGAAATTTGGCTCAAATGTGTAAAGTGACATTCATGACTTTAAGTTCGAAAACCAGAAATATCGGACCACGGGAAGGGGGGTTTATGGGGGTTTTAAATTTTCCAAAAATCAGTTTTTTGCATTTTTCACCCTAAAATTTTTAAAAAACTTAATTTTGGTTTTGACCATGTTATAGAGCTTTAAAAAACAAATAATATGGTATTTTGAATTATTAACCTAGGTTAAGTGGTTGCGGAGAAAATCCAAAAAAACCTGCTCATAAAATCTCCCATGTTAATCTTATGGGAAAAAGGTTTTTGGCTTTTCCTCAGTTCATTTCTATGTAAACTTCACATTTGCTTTTACCAATCAGTTTAGCTCTACAAAACAATCATTTTGGTGTTTAAATTGTGATTCTACGTCCAACCGTTGACGTGATATTCAAAGTGCTAAACACAGTATGTTGTCCAATGTTATCCTTATGGAGAATATTTAAAATTTGATATCTCGATTATTTATGAACGTATATTGATGAAACTTGGTAGGTGGCTTAACCTAGTACTGGTATATTGATATCTCCACAAAAAATTGATTTATGTTGATTATCCTCTTAGCAGCAAACCTGCATTCTCATCCCTAATGTTATTCTTATGGAGAATACGGGAAGCTTTATATCTCCGTTAATTATGAACATAAATCATTAAAACTTGGTATATAGCTTCACCTTGTTGAGTTATATTGATAATTGCAAAAAACCCGCATTTTTATCTTCCTCGTTGCAGCAAACCTGCGTTCTCAGCCCTAATGTTATTCTTATAGAGAATAAATAAAATGCTATATATCACTTATTTATTTAAGTATTTTTATGAAACTTGGTAAGTGGCTTTATGTGGTAGTAAGAAATATATTCATTCATAGGAAATTCGCTGAGTACGCAGGTTTGCTGCGACGGGGGTATGTTTGTTTTAGCGAATTTCCCCTATAGGGAAGAAGCTATTACCATAGGTCTCATGGTAAGACTTAAGCCCGAGACCATGATAACTTTTCATTTTGAGGTCCCCAGATGCCAAAAACACCATTCGTTAAAATGTATATATATATATATATATATATATGTGTGTGTGTGTGTGTGTGTGTGTGTGTGTGTGTGTGTGTGTATCCGTAAGCACGATAACTCTCATAAAAAAGGTCCGACCTAATTGAAATTTGGTACAATTGTGTAAAGTACCATTTATTTGAACGAGTTTGAAATCCAAGGGAATCGCACCATCCGAAGGGGGGGGTTTTGTTTCCCAAAAATTGTTTTTTTGGAGTTTGCACATGTAATATTTATTTAAATTAAATTTTAATTTTCACCATTGAATTCAGCTTAAACAAAATTTGGAATTTTTTATCATTGCTCTACGTCAATTGGTTACTGAGATATTGAAAGTGCTAAACACAGTACGTTATCTTATGTTATTCTTATGAAGAAAAAGAACAATTTTATATCTCGCTTATTTGTGAATATAATAAACTGACGAAATTTGGTATATGGCTTCATCTGGTTGTGGTTTATTGTTGTTTGCACAAAAAAAACTATTTTTCGTCTATGGTTCCCGTAGCAGCAAACCTAGGTACTCGGTCCCCATGTTATTCATATGGAAAATAATTAAAATGTTATATATCATATGTTTATGAATGTATATAGATGAAACTTGGTATGTGACTTAGATGAGTTCTATTGATATTTGCATAAAAAAACATTATTTTGTGTTCCTTGTTGCAGCAAACCTGCATACTTATCCCCAATGTTATTCTTATGGAGAATAATTAATATTTAAATATCGCTGGTTTGTGAATATATTTCTTATGAATCCTGTTAAGTGGCTTAATGTGTTATGTTATATATACATTGGAAATTCTCTGAGTATGCAGGTTTGCTGCGACGGGGGTATTTAATTATCTTTTAGTACAATAATGTCTGTGGTAAAGCAATCACACAACATTATTAGTTTTATTTATAAATTTGTGTTGTTATTTTAACTAGTCATAAAGTTTTTTATTCTATAATAAATGAATATATTATCATCCTATTGGATATAGGCAAGAGAGCTAAAACCATACTAAATCTTGTAAAGAAAATTAAATATAAAATTTTTATTTTGTGAGTTTTTATGGCTTTGATAATAAATTAAAATTTGTTATTTATTTGTATATTTGGTGTATTTATTAAAGACTAGAAAATTAAAAATGATAAGCTTATGCTACGGAATAGAAAAATAACCTTCATATGTACATATTTCTATACATACATGCTTGTATTTGTGTTGGGGGGCCCCATTTTCCTATACGCCCGGGGCCCAAGAGGTCCTAAATACGGCCCTGACTCTAAGAACAAGAATAGAGCATATGTAAATGCCTCCTTGTTAAGGTCATCACAGTAACACTATTACAAAAACAACCAGTGTTATTACTTTGATTTTTCTGAAATTTGACTTAATGTAAAAATATGCCGTTCCTGATGCTTTCATTCATTTTTTGATCGTGCACTCCATTACAATTTTAGAACATAAACTCCTACTTAAGGTATATGTGCCAGTAGCTAACAGTGTTCCCCTAGCTGACAGTCTTCATTTCTCTAGCTTATAGGTAATCATTTGTTATTTAAATTAAAATACATTATTATGTTGTTGGAATAAACTGTGATTATTATTTTCTTGATTGCAAGCAAATCAGTAGTATTTGTCTATTTTTTAAGGAATGACAGCTTTTTGTAATACTGGTTAACAGTAAAAACCCCCATTAGACCTGGTTTGTTAGCTAATTCGTTAAGGAGGTGAGTTAATTTCTTTAGCATTTTTATCTAGCATTTTTTTCTTTAGTATTTTAATCTAATAAACTTCTAAATGTTGATATATGCAATAATAACTCATTTATGAATAATTTTACAACATTATTTTAATGTTTGACAAAATTAATTTAAAGTTATAACGGTGTCAGGCACAGGAACAAAAGATTTGTGAGTAACAAATTAACTCACCACCTAATTAGCTAACAAACCGGGTCTAATGGGGATTTTACAGTTAACCATTATTACAAGGAGCTGCCACTCCTTAAAAACAGACAAATACTACTAATTTGCTTGTAAACAAGCAAATAATAATCACAGTTTCTTCCAACAACATAATCATATATTTTAATTTAAAGAAAAAATAATTATAAGCTAGAGAAATGAAGACTGTCTGCTAGGGGAACACTGTCAGCTACCGGCACATCTACCTTACCAATTTCGATTGATGAGCTCATATTCTCTATTTAGATGTGCCTTTTATGGGTTTGAAAACATTTACAGTCAGGGCTCTGACATATAGGCTTTTAAAGTTCCAATGTTAAGCTTACGGTGTTATTTTATTTAGGTAGTCAGCTGATTATAATGTAAACATTTCAAACCATCTGACCCTGACGCTGTGCCTGTGAGATTCCCGTGTGGAGAACGGGGCAGTATGGAGTATGGGCAGTGTGCATTAACCATTCACCTACCAGTGTGAAGTTCCTTCAGAAGTGAGAGAATTGAAGGACCAACAAAAGCCCTCTTCTGTTCTTTGGAGCAAGAAGATGTCACAACAGTTAAACTTGCTTCCATGCCACCAACATTCGTAGAAGAGATCCTCGCAAGAAGGCATCACCTGTAACCCGATTAATCTGGCCATGAACGGTTGGCATGTATCGGGTTAGTGACCCTTCACTCTCGCACACGTTGTTAGTCTGGACGGTCAGCCAGGCAATGGCAGACCTGCTCACCCTGTCACCGACTCGCAGCAAGACGCCTAGTATGCTGTTATGATTTTTATTCAAATTCTTAAAATGTTTTGTTTATTTTCGTTATCATGTATCCATGAAATTCTAAGAATAAAGAGCCCGTTGGACATGTTAATGTAAAGTAAGTAATAATTATTGAATATTTCATAGTTTTATATTCAAACAGTTTAAATTATTCCTTTCACTGCTATAATATGGTTGTGTTTGGATTCAGTTTTCTTGAAATTTCATGGACATGCTGATAATATAATTGAAACAAGATGTTTAAAAAATTGCTAAGAATTCCTTATAACAAACAAGATTAGTGATTAGTTACTAGGCATATTGTTATGATTCAGTGACGGGATGCAGGTAGCTGTTGTCTGGCAGACCATATCTCTTCACAAGCGAGAACAAAGTATCACTAATCCGTTACACGTCATCACTAAACGGCAAGACTGTAGGTCTATAACAAATTCAAATTAGAAAAAATGGAATAAAATGATATTTTTTTATGCTATTTTTGTTTTAAATGCTAATTAAAATGGTATATAAACAGATCAATTGATAATAACTGTTATTTTAGGTGATAATGGTTTGACGGTTTATGTTCACGTTGATGGCTGACTTCCTCCTAACCTTACAATGCTCAGTGTTTCTATTCCAACATTGCATATAAATAGAACCAGGAGCAACAGAACAGCCAAAAAAAATATTTTCCGATTTCAAAAAATTGGCACAAATGTTTCTTTAACAAGATATTTGATTTTGTACAAGGCTTTAGTGTGGAAATTGGTTCTCCTCTTGTCAGTGTGCTGCGTGCAAACTCGTTTTTATTCCCAGCAAATATGATTAACGTAATCTGTCCACCCTAATTTGTATTTTATTAATACTCCAAGATTTACAATCTTAACACAGGATTCAAGTAGTGCATAATTTAATTTTAGTTTTGGTAGGGTGTTATTGTTATCAATATCAGTCATTAATCAATTAGATCTAATTATTATAGTTTCGGTTTTGTCAACATGTTTTAGTTTGTGCCGAGTTCCCCAAGATGAAATAAAATTAATATAGTTCACATACCGTAACTACAGTGCTAACTAATGAAGATTTATAGAAGTGAGAATAGTAGTTCATAATTTTAACTGATAATAAATTTCATTTTACTTAAAAATTGTATAAATTATTACCTGCAACATGAAGTCAGTTATGTTTAATTCTACAAATTCGTGGAGAAACTGCTTAGACTCTTGGGTTCTCAAGTAAGGTCTCATCAGATTGTAGTTTGGGAATTGGAGAAGAGATAAAATGCTCATGAGGTACAACAAAGCATTTTCCTTACTCTTCACAGGAATATCTGGTGGCAGATACCTAAGGACAGTAAAAATGTCAACTTTAAGTTATTAATCTATTTATCCTATCCTATACTCTAATATGAGTAAGGTTTGCTTCCTTGATTGCTTGCTTGATTGCTTGCTTGCGACACGGATCTCAAAAATGGCTCCAACGATTTCCTTCAAATGTTCGAAATAACTAATTTCTGGGATAAAAATAGGTTCCAGACAGGCCTCATCCCCAGGAAAAATCAAATAATGTAAAAAAACTAAAATGAAAAGTTAAAAAAATTAACATTGGGCTTATGGAGTTTCAAATCAAAACAAAAGAATTGTAACAGCTGTTCATAATCAACCAGGGAACTTTCAAATTAATACTCATGTTGTATATGATTATTAACATGTGGTTTCCTGAGAGCAGAGATTACAGTTTGGGGCACGGTGCTTGGCGTCTGGGAAAGGCGAGAATCTACTCAAATTTATCTTAAATAAAAGCAGATAATAACAAAAATAACCAAAACAAATGTTTTAAAATTGAATAAATGAATTTTGCTTTCTGTTAACAAAAGTATACTGTAACACTAACAGTATAACAGTACGAAGCCAAATAGAGCCAAAAAGTAATTCCAGAGCATACGCTAACCAGGCGTCAAGCACTGTGACCCGAACTGTAAAAGATTTGAGTGAATATTACATAAATAGAGTAGTAAAATAAATCAAAGGGACATTGAGCTTTAAATAACAACTGGTGTGACCTTAAAAATGTAGAAAAGAGGCAAATGAGTTGTACAAATCTGATTATCAGTAGGGGGAAGTGGTGAAATATTACTCAGTCATCTAAAAAACTGACTGGCCTTCCCCCGAGAAAAGCTCGGCCCCCCAGGTACTCTATCTATAATATTATAAAGAATAGGTGGTTTCTGTCTGTCTGTCTGTCTGGTGTTCCGGGTAAACTCAAAAACTACTGAACTGACTGCGCTGAAACTTTACACAAAAGCCTATTCACTTCCTTAAAATCCCCCCTGGCTACGCCTCGTGAAGTCCTAAGTTTAAATGTTTACATTTCAGAAGAAAGTAAACATTCAGAAACTGTAATGTGAACAGCTGAGAACACTTCCATTTGACAGCTTAAAGAGGTGAAGCAAGAACAGCTGTTTCAAGCTAACTAAAATTCAAATTGCATTGACTAAAGAACGGGTAAAGAAAACCCCCGTGCGAAGAACGGGCACATCAGCTAGTATAAACTAAACCAAGCCCTCAAGGAAGTAGTATAATAGGTGTTGAACAAAATTAATCTAATTTTGATTAAGAATAAATTAATAAATTGATTTCCGGAAGTAAAAGCTTCTACAAAACCTAATTTAATTAATATGAAGGAACAGAAAAACAAAAGTTTCATTTCACTTTCCCAAGAGATATTTTGGTGTGGAACTTATAAGGCGGGGAAAAAATAGTTGTCAAAAAATAATTGTAGAGTCAAGACAAACTATTTTAATAAAAGACATAGCTGCTGAAAATATTAAAAAGACCTAACTGTTTAGTGCAAAATTACAAAAATGTATGCAAAAAGAATCAAACAGATCAATAAAAATATAGCAGTAGTGAATATTATGATGAGGTATTAAATTAAAGTAGTTATTTTCCAAAACAATAAACTTGAAAATAATGGAGACTCTATAAACACTAAATTATGATTAGTTACTACAAATATATTCTTTATATTGTAAAACCTGGATAAGATCTCGCGAGCAGGTCCTCGCTTGATCCTGGTACCAGAACACACGGTAACGGTGGGGAAAGGGAACGTATAGAGCGGCTGATGAGTGTCCTTGACGTCAATCACAGTGGGCACCATCCGATAGCGGGTCCAAAGGTAGGATCCCACCCCGATAGTGAACACTATGCAGACAAACACTGCCACCGTCCATACCAATCTGGAAACAATATAATGTTTAAACTGAATTGTCAAGTCTGCCTAAGGAACTAAATATAAAATATCAATTATATATCTTACTGATATAATTTATCTATTTAAAAAAAAGTAGAAAGAACAAATCGTTTTGGTGGCAAGTTAAAGATCTGAGATAGTTATCGGAGGGTGATCTTTGAATATGTAATCAAATACATTTGAACAGATATGTTATGAACTTACCTGCTGATGGACCTTACTCTACAGGGTCAATATAGCATATATAGAGCATATAGAGAGTAGCTAAATTATCATAGTTTTCCAATTGTCTAAGCCAGTGATCACCAATTAAATTTCATGAAGGTCCATTACAAATTTTTATAAGACTGCCACGGGCCAGTCAAGTTTTTACCCCCTGTTTTCAGCTGCAAATTTTGCTGGTTTGAATTTTAATCATAATATTTGTAACTTTTTTGGACCAGGTCCTGTACCAGTAATTTTACACGTTATATATAATTCACATATTTTTTTATTATTTTAAAATATTTTTTATTTGAATGGAAAACTAGGGCAGGATATAAAAAAACTGATCAATTCCAGTCAAAATTAATTTAATTTTATAATTGATAACACTAAGAACACGAATCGTACATAAAACTCATCTCAAGAATATTAAGGGCTGTGTTTTATGTAAAAAATATGATTACAAAAAAGACTTAAACTCAGTAAGAGAAGTTACATTTTTATTCTGAACTATCTCTTTGAAGTTCGTAGTTAAACCTGTGCAGCTGATTCTCATCAAGTTGTTGAGGTGGCTGTCGCTAAGGCGGGGTATTTATTTATTCTTGTTGAAGCTCATCCTTGAAAACGCAGTTGTCCTTGATCCAAATATCGTACACAGTTTGATGGCCAAGTTTCTCAGTTCAGGTGTTTTTCACTGCTCACATACTTTACGCAAAACAGCTCACATGAAAGTTCTTTCGGCACCTGTCTGAACTGGTTCTGCAAAGCAATGTCTTTCTGGAAGTCTAGTATTTCCATTTGCAGGGCTGCTTTATTAGAGTTGAAAACCACTGCCGCTTCATTGGTCCACTCACCATTAGGCTTTAAAGAGAAACAGTTGTTAAACTCTCGAACAACATTCCCTATTTTGTCAAAGTCAGTAAATCGAGCTTCAAACTCAGATTTAAGGTCATTTAAGAAGTTGACAAACTGTCCAATGTCAATGACATCGTTGCAATCACAAACTGACTTGAGGCTGGGGAAGTGCAAAGGTTCGTAGCTGATATCATTGCACCACAGACCAACCTGTTTTGTAAAGCTTTGAATTTCTGACAGAAGTTCACACACAAGAAATCCTTTTCCTTGCAGTTTTAAGTTTAACAAATTAAATTTATTTTTGGAATTATGTCTTCTGTGTTAAGCAGAAACCCCAAATGTTCATTTGCAGCTTCTTCACAACACTAGTAGGGGGCAATAGCCGATTCAACCCCAGCACAGAAGTGAGGATGCGAGGAATCACCCCCCCCCGGATGACCTTGACCTTGACCCCCAAGGTCACCCCCGAGGGCATGCCCGAGGGCACCCCCCCCCGTCACATGACCCATTAACCTAACTTAAACCTGGCACCTGACGTGAGGATGCGAGGAAGCCCCCCCCCCCGTCACGTGACCCATTAACCTAACTTAAACCTGGCACCTGGCGTGAGGATGCGAGGAATCCTCCCCCCCCCCCGTCACGTGACCCATTAACCTAACTTAAACCTGGCACCTGGCGTGAGGATGCGAGGAATCCCCCCCCCGTCACGTGACCCATTAACCTAACTTAAACCTGGCACCTGGCGTGAGGATGCGAGGAATCACCCCCCCCCGGTCGTCTGCAGCACTTTTCGTGATAAGGAAAAAACTTTCGAAAATTAATAACTAGCCTATTTACTCACCGATTCCCACGGGACTTTTTCCAGAGTGTAGGCCTATCCCAGAGGAAGCGAATGACGAAAGAACCCCATAGATCCGCCATCAAACAAGGCCGCTATTAATTTATAACCGCGTTTTCCTTATGGGATCTCAGCTGTTTACCGACCGATTTTGACGAAACCTCACCACATGTCGGGCGATGGCCTAAGTAAACCATCCCTTAAAGAAAATTGAAAATCAACCGTTAAACGGGCCCGCTATTAATTTTTAAACGTGTTTTCCTTATGGGATCTCAGCTATTTACCGACCGATTTTGATGAAATTTCACCACATGTCAGGCGGCAGCCTAAGTAAACCATCCCTTAAAGAAAATTGAGAATCCACCGTTAAACAGGCCCGCTATTAATTTTCAAACGCGTTTTCCTCATGGGATCTTGGCTGTTTTTCCAGACCTCTCGCGATGGTTCAAAACTAGCAAAGGCGCGGTGAGGATGTAAGCCCCCCCCCCGTGAGCGGCTTCGCAGAGTCACATGTCGAGGCGCGTGCTAGGGCCTACGTGACCACCCGGGGCTGTTTACTCATCAGCGGTTCCGAGAACTGTTTACCGCTTACATTCCACTGCGAACCTAACTTAAACCTGGTACCTGGCGTGAGGATGCGAGGAAGCCCCCCCCCCGTGAGCGGCTTCGCAGAGTCACGTGTCGAGGCGCGTGCTAGGGCCTACGTGACCACCCGGGGCTGTTTACTCATCAGCGGTTCCGAGAACTGTTTACCGCTTACATTCCACTGCGAACCTAACTTAAACCTGGTACCTGGCGTGAGGATGCGAGGAAGCCCCCCCCCCCCCCCCGGTCGTCTGCAGCACTTTTCGTGATGAGGAAAAAACTTTCGAAAATTAATAACTAGCCTATTTACCCACCGATTCCCACGGGACTTTTTCCAGAGTGTAGACCTATCCTAGAGGAAGCGAATGACGTAAAAACCCCATAGATCCGCCATTAAACAAGGCCGCTATTAATTTTTAAACGCGTTTTCCTTATGGGATCTCAGCTCTTTACCGACCGATTTTGATGAAATTTCACCACATGTCAGGCGGCAGCCTAAGTAAACCATCCCTTAATGAAAATTGAGAATCCACCGTTAAACAGGCCCACTATTAATTTTTAAACGCGTTTTCCTCATGGGATCTTGGCTGTTTTCCAGACACCTCGCGATGGTTCAAAACTAGCAAAGGCGCGGTGAGGATGTAAGCCCCCCCCCCCCGACATCACCTGCAGTGAGGATATACCTGCCCCGCGACATAGCCTGGCGTGAGGATTCAACTGACTTGAACATGACCCCCCCCCCCCGACATCAACTGGTGTGAGGATATACCTGCCTCACAACATAGCCTGGCGTGAGGATTTACCTGATCCCCCCCCCGCGTCAGCGATAGACTACCTCTCACGTTTCTGGAAGCTTCTAGAAGGTTCGCTGAAGCGTGCAACCTGGGTATAAAACCGAGGCAGAGCCGCGCGCGCGACCTCAGTGTTGTTTGAGACGTCACCATGAACGGAAACGGAGTCAGTGCAGCTGAAGTGGACCAAACGATCCGCTCCTTCCTAGAGGAGCTGAACGCAATGAATGATGAGAACGCCAACGCACCGCCAGTACAGCAGGGATGTGTGTCAAAGAAGAAAAAGCTCGATGGGTGGACTGTAAAGAGGAAGGAAGTGCCTATCGATTCCCCGACACTGTGCTGGTCCGCTGGCGGATATCAGTACACTGTGAAGAACCCTACCAACAGCGGTAATGTACTGTTAAAGATGAACGTGTTCAAAGGAGGTCGCCCCACGTTCAGTTGTGGCTTGTACTTGGACGAGGAGCGAAACGATGAAATCTGCATATGCCTAGAGGACCTGCTATCCAGATTGCAAAACCTATGGCTGGCAAATAGCGAGACGGGAGAGTCAAGATACGACGGCATCACTAGAACCGCTACTCCTCTACCTACCTGGCGAAAGACCGATTGCGTCATCTCAGGGAAAACCAAGAGGAGCGTACACTCCAAGCGCGCTACCCAGTAAACGAGAGAGAGCGTGGAAACTTCCACTAAGCAGTTGATAACCGAGTCCCTTCAATATTAAAAAAAAATAAAAAAAAATAAAAAAAAGCGAGAAAAGAATTTAGTTTTAAGAGCCGAGGTGGCGGTGCATGGCAGTCAGTAGACGCCATGGACTTGAGGTGGAAACACCCGTTCACCGCCATCGTGGCCGGGCCTTCGGGCAGCGGCAAGTCGCACTTCGTGGCTCGCTTCATAGAGCACGCCGACCGCATGTGCGATACGCGGTTCGCCCGTATCACTTGGCACTATGGCAGTGGTGGCGGCGGTGGCAAGAGCCGTGCGGACTCTGCCGTGCGCTACGTAGCCGGCCTGCCAGACCTGGACGACTACGACGGTAGCGAGCCCGCCCTGGTCATCGTCGATGACATGATGCGCGAGGCCGGCCCCGGCGTGGCGGACCTGTTCACCAAGGGCTCGCACCACCGCAACATGAGCGTGTTCTTCATCACGCAAAACCTGTTTCACCAGGGCAGGGGCCAGCGCGACATATCGCTGAACGCCCACTACATAGTGTGCTTCAAGAATCCCAGGGATCGCGCTCAGATCAAACACCTGGCCCGTCAAGTATACCCGGAGAACCCCAAATTCGTGGAGGAGGCTTATGCGGACGCCACGCGTGATCCGCACGCCTACCTGCTCATAGACTTGAAACAGTCCACGCCTGAAGAGATGCGCGTACGTTCAGCCATTTTCCCAGACGACCCGGTGAACTACGTGTACCTGCCTAAGAAGAAGTGATAAATAGGCCGAGCGCGTGCCAGCGTCAGTCATCATGTCACACCGTGTGAAGAAGGACGCGGCACTGCTGAGGGCCCTAATACACGCTACGCCCAAAGAACGCAAGGCCCTGTTAAAAGCGTGCGACAAGAGTCGCATCAAGTCATTGTGCGAGTGCGCGTATAACGTGCTACGCGGAAACGTACCGCTTTCCCCCTGTCTCAAACGCAAATTGAGCAAACACAAACAGGCGCTCAGACGGCTAGTGAAACGCGGCGAGGGTTGGACCAAGAAGCGACACTACCTCGTCCAACGGGGCGGAGGGATCCTCCTACCTCTGCTGTTGAACGCTGTTCTGCCCGTTCTAGCGCAGAAGCTAATCGGACATGGAGTACGCTAGGAAAATGGTGGTTGTACCGCAGGAGCTCATCGAGAGATTGCGAGAAGGACCGGGACCAGGGCCGGGGCCAAGAGGAGGAGCAGGTAGCGCCAATAAGCCAGCTAGCCTGGACGCTGAGATGCATCGCATATTGAGCGACAAGCGGCTGGACGATACGGAGAAATGGAAACAATATCAGCAAGTGTTACAGCGGTTCCTGCACTTTTCCGCGGCTAAACGTCAACCCATAGGTCTGTCAATCATCGAGGGTGAGCAGAGGGAGGAGGAGGAAGCGGCGGGGGGTCCGAGTCAGATGAAGCGCGAGTCTAGCACCTCGGCGGAGGAGGACATTGTGGAATCGTTCTCAAAAATCTACAGGTCGGTGGCGCGAAACTTGTTGCGATTCATGACCCGGCAAGGCAGCCCCATCGCCTGGGACGCCAGTGGGGCGGTGTACGTGGACAAGGTGAAGATCCCCGATTCCAATATAGTGGACATCGCGCACAGCATAGTGAGAGCGCGAAGGGCGGACCGATTGCCTACCGGCTGGCATCAAGTGATGGCCGCCTTGAAGGACATGAACGTGCCCAAAGAATACGTGAGCAATCCCACTGCGTTGCGTTACTTAGGCGTGGGGCTGGACTCGGCATCGAGCCCCTGGGGAGACACGACAGCTTCGTCGACACCCCTCTCACCGAGGTTGACGCCGATACTGAACCGCTTGAGACCGCGACCTCCAGCGGCCAGGAGAAGGATAATAACCGAGGAACCTGACCGGGAATCGTCATTGGACAACTGGGAGCCGTTCACACCGTAATGGAGAAGCTGTACTACGACCCGAACCAGCCCGGTTCCCTCGGCGGGGTGGCCGCCCTGGCCAGAGCCGCGCGCCTACCGAAACGTCGGGTAGCCGACTGGCTGCGCGCCCAGGACACCTACACGCTGCACAAGCCTGCGCGCAAGCGGTTTCCTCGCAACCGCTACGTCGTGTTCGGGCCTCGGGAGCTGTGGCAGGCGGACCTGAACGACATGCGCGGCCTGAGCCGGTACAACGACGGAGTCAACTACCTGCTGACTGTGATAGACGTATTCAGTAAGCGGCTGTTCGCGGTATCACTGAAGAGGAAAAGCGGGCCTGAGGTGGCTGCTGCGTTCGAGGGAATATTCGCTGAGGCGACTCCCCGCTGCCTACAGACCGACAAGGGGACGGAGTTCACCGGGGCCGCGACCAAGCGAGTGTTCAAGAGTCACGGTGTAAACTACTTCACCACGCAGAACCCCGACGTGAAGGCGGCGGTGGTGGAGCGAGTCAACCGCACGCTCAAGAACCGCATGTGGCGCTACCTGACCTACAAAAACACGTATCGCTACGTGGACGTGTTGGACAGGCTTGTGCACGCCTACAACCACAGCCCGCACAAGAGCCTGGGTGGCCTACGACCCGTGGACGCGGACAGTGGCGATGGTCAAACGGTGTACAAGGTGTGGCGTCACATGTATGGAAAGGCGATCCGGCGACACAAGCCCAGGTTCAAGCCTGGTGACACGGTGCGCATAGCCAAGGAGAAGGGCACGTTCGCCAAAGGTTATGAGACCAACTGGAGTAAGGAGCTGTTTGTGGTGGACCACGTATACGGGTCGCATCCTCTACCATTGTACGTGCTGCGAGACCTGAACGGGACGCCGCTGGAAGGGCGCTTCTACGAGCATGAGATGCAAAAGGTAACGATGGCCCCGGACCGCCTGTACCAAATAGATAAAATACTGGACACTAAAGGGCGAGGCTCCAGTAAGCGCTACCTAGTCAAGTGGGCCGGTTACGGAGAGGACTTCAACTCGTGGGTACCTGCATCTGAAGTGCAACAGCTGCGATGACGAGGCACAACCAGTTTTACCTGACGTTGCCCAGTAACAGTTCAATGAAGTACTATCCCAACAACATGGTGACAAACTACACGACCCATCTACCCTCGACCGTTGATCTGTCAGACGGCGAGTGGGAGGTCGCTCTGTCGGAGGCGCACTACCCCTTCTCTTTTCTGACCGTCGGTGAGGGAACCTACATCAAACTAGTGCTGGGAATGAGGGACTCGAAAGGCGGGTTGGCCGTGGTGGACAAGTTGTTAATCAAAGTGGAGCCGGGCAATTACAGTAGTACCGAGGAACTCGTGCACGCAATCAACAACCACCCTCAAATGAAGAGTAACCTGTGCACCTTCTCGTATGACGAGAGGTCCTCCAGGGTGGAATTGATGTCGACGTCTTCAGCCGTTCAGAGCCTCAAACTGAGCCCCAGTTTGGCGCTACAGTTTGGCTACGAGGTGGATACGGATATCGTCAAGCGTCACAGGTCCGTGAGGCCGACTAACCTCTTCGCCGGTCTTCCATCACACATGTACGTGTATTGCGACCTGGTGGAACCCCAACTGGTGGGCGACGCTGTGGCGCCACTACTGAAGATCCTCAACATCGACATCAGGAATTACACGTACGGTGCCAACACGACAGTGTATATAATAGACCCGCACTACGTGCCGGTGATTAAAACCTCATTCGAGAGCGTGGAAATCGATTTAAGGGACAACCAAGGGTGACACTTGCCATTCCACTTCGGGACCACGTGCATGAAGCTTCATTTCAGGAAAGAGAGGCAGCGGCAATGAATCCGAGCGATCCCTATCTGGCGTATTACCGCCACCAGCAGGCGGGCCATGGCGTATCCTCCGTATTCAGAGGAGCCGCTTTCCAACGCGGACACGGCATTGGCAGTTTCCTAGGCGGGCTGATGCGTACAGTGGTCCCGTTGATCAGATCCGGCGCATCGGCGCTGGGCAAGGAGGCGCTGAGGTCCGGTGTGGGCTTCTTGGGCGACGTGGCGGCGGGCACAGCCAACCCCCGAGTCGCAGCCAACGCCCGACTCAGGCAGTTTACCGGGTCGCTGAAACGTAAGGCTGATGAAAAACTGGATCGCGTGCTGAGCGGTGGTGGTGCCTATAAGAGGAGGCGTGTACAGCAGGTTACTCCTCAGTCTCTAGCGAAACTCCTCGGAGCGAGGAAGAAGAGCGCTGCGCCCAAGAGGAAGCCCGGAAAACGTGTCGCTAAGAAGAGGAGAAGCAAGAAGAGCAAGAGTACCGTGAAGGACATTTTTGGATAATGGCGTTTCTACATCAGAAGTCGTGCGAGTGTATCAAGACCGAGTTGGACCTGTTCTCGCTACCGCCCACGCAGACCAGTATAGAGAGTGGTAAATGGGTGCAGTACAAGCCCATCTCCTCCCTGACAGACGACTCACCCGTTGAGTTCATAGTTCCGGGTCATGGGGACGAGTACACGGATCTGTCACAGACGCTACTGCATGTGAAGGCTACCATTAGAACGGCTAATGGAGGCGCTGTAACGGGTGATCAAGCGATAAAAGAGGTGGGTCCGATTAACAACTGGCTGCACTCGCTGTTCAGTCAAGTGGACCTGTACCTGAACAACAAACTGGTGTCTCCTCAGAACAACACATACGCCTATCGCGCCTACCTGGAGAACCTGTTGTCCTATGGCGGTGATGCCAAGACATCGCACCTCACCGCGGAGTTGTTCTACGAGGACTATGCCGGGTACATGGACAATACTGAGGAGGATAATGCCGGGCTCAAGAACCGGAGGGAGTTTGTCAAGGCCAGCCGGTACGCGGACATGGTCGGACATCTGCACGTCGACCTGTGCAACCAGGAGAAGTTCATGTTAAACGACGTGGAGATGCGCTTTCGCCTGATCAGGTCAAAGAACTCATTCTCCATCATGTCCAAAACCGTGACAGACTATAAAGTGGACATCGCCGAAGTCAACCTGTTTATGCGTCGCTGTAAGATCAACCCGAGCGTGCTGTTGGCTCACAGCAGGACGCTGGAGTCGGGCACAGCCAAATATCCCATTACGCGCGTGGAAGTCAAATCCTTCACACTACCCTCCGGTTTCAGCAGCAAGACTCTGGACAGTGTGTTTCTGGGTCAACTGCCGAAACGCATTATAGTTGGCCTGGTCAGCAATCAGGCGTTCAACGGGGACTACAAGAAGAACCCGTTCAACTTCACCCACAGCCACGTGAACTTCTTCGCGCTGTACATAGATGGTGAGCAAGTGCCATGTAAGCCGCTTCAACCGGATTACACGTTCGGTCAGGAGTTGTGCGTGCTCGCCTACCACACGCTGTACACTGGCACCGGCATCAATTTCTCAGACTGTGGTAACGAAGTCAGTCGCAACGAATACCCCTACGGATACTGCCTGATGGCGTTTGATCTGACACCCGATATGGCGGCCTCTCAATCCAGCCACTGGAACCTGGTGCGCAACGGTAACCTGCGCATAGAGATTGGGTTCTCCGAAGCCTTGGCGGAGGCGTTCAACTGCATAGTGTACGCCGAGTTGGACAACGTCGTGGAGGTGGACCGTCATCGCAACGTCACAGTCGACTTTGGTGGGTAAACGAGTTGCCGCGCGCTCAAGGTCACCGCGCGCGGACCGTTAGGTGATGGCGACGCGCGCACCCAAGGTTATCCCGCTAGGCACGCTCCCGCCAGCGCTCAGTCGAGTTCAGTCAGCCGTACGGGATGGACGTGCCACCACCGATCTACAACGAGCCACCGCCAGCGCGCTGTCATCACGGAAGCGTGGTGATGGATATGCAGTGTTTTAAAGACAGTGATAATGACTTTCTACTGAAAGAGGTTTGCGTGGTGGACGTGACTACCGGCACGCTGCTCCTACATCACATCGCCCGCCCACCCTTCAGTAAGGACCTCCTGACTTCCGAGAAACAGCGCGAGAGCGTCTGGGTCACTCGCCACTGCCACGGCTTGGAGTGGGACCAGGGGGACATCGCGTACGTCGCCCTGCTGGACAAGCTGCGCTCCTGCCTCATCCACCGCCCCCTGGTCTACGTCAAAGGATCGCAGAAGAGGGACTTTGTACAACGCCACCTCATAACCGAGCCCGCCGCCACCACCGCTCAGGACATGGAGGATCTGGGCTGCGGGTCACTCAACGGTCCGCCCACCTACCGGACCCTGCGCTGTCGCCACCATAAGAGCTCCCACAACCGTTGCGCCCTTCATAACTGCATAGTATTGCGGGACTGGCTCGTGGCTAACGACAGGTCGGACCCGTCCGTCTCAAGCTGCCTGTGCTGCTTCCGCCCACGATGAATACCGTCCAGATCAGAGAATGCCTGGTGAGGATCCCCGGACTGAGGAACGTTGCGGTCTACGCCTCTGACCAACTACCGGACGTGCCGGTCAAGCCTCTCACCGCCATCGTGTCCAACACGGTAGCTCACACCGAGGGAGGCGAACACTGGGTGGCGTTTTATTGCTCGGAAGAGGACAGACTCGAGTACCTGGACAGCTACGGAAGGCCGCCATACCAGGCCGACTTTCAAATGTTCCTGAGGCGCAATCCTCATCACCGCCACTATGTCTACAACAGGTATCGACTCCAGGGCTACGATACTTCTGTTTGCGGCTACTACTGCCTCACTTACCTGTACTGCCGGGCTGTTCTCCGCACGTCACTCAGCGACTACGTCCAGCTCTTCGACCCTGCCGCTCCCGCCGCCAACGACGCTCTGGTCCGCAGGCTCTTCCACTCCATATTCGCTTAAAACTAATTTGTAAGGTTTTTGTAGTATGTGTATGTAACCTTATTACTGTACAATACATGCCTCATAATGAAAAAGCTTGTGTTTTCATTTCTCCTTTCTCCTTACTAAATTTAAAAAAATTAGCAAAACTGAGGCAGCGGGGCTGGACCTCAGGTTTATATACCAGCGGCGCGTGTCACTGGCTGAGCCCCCGCCAAGCGGCAGTGAAGGTCGCCAAAGAGGGCGCGTCACGAGACCCCTCGGACATCAGCAAACCGCTGAGTAATTCGAGGGTGCAACCTTGAGCGTCAGCAAACCACTTAGCAACTCCTTCCTGGGCAACTCCTTCAGGGCCGTCCCCGACACGCGCCGCCAATCGCTCCCGGTTGGCGGGGGCTTTTTAAGCTGCACGGCTCGGGCCAAACGGCCCATAACGCCTTTCCGAGCCTAACGGCTTGTGACTTTTGAGTGAGCAAAGGGAGGAAATAAACAACTCGGGTTCATGCTGTACATAAAGCTATTATATTTTCTTACAAATACTATTTACAATTTTTTTTTTCTCTTATAACTAATATATACAACTAGACGGGGAATTCCTCTTCTTCCTCGTCTTCGTCCTGGCACTGACCCTCCTCCTCCTCCTCACCGTCTACTTCCATCCGCTGCGGATCTTCTCCTCTCCTCCTCCTGACTGGCGGTAGCGGCGGGACGTCCTTGTGTCCCCATGGCAAAGTGTGGATGCCGTCGGGGAGGACGCACCGCTTGTCGTCAGCTGGACTGAGGCTCAGCTTGTTCACTTCCACGGTGTAGACCCGGTGCAAGTGGGACTGGAACCGGACGTTGGTGGTGTGTTTATGGACCCCGTCAAACAGACACTCTCTGTAGTCGTCGGGGGTGAGGACGTTCTTGACAACGCCCTTCGCCACCCCCTTAGCTCGCTTGAGAGCCTTGCTGCCGCCTGTCGCTGCGTCCTCGATGTCCATGAAGTACAGCTTGGACCGCAGGCCGAGGTACTCGTATAAGGACAGGCCGTTGCACTCGTCCTTAAACTTTCCGATGACCTTGGCGTTGACGGGGTTGTAGCAGGGGTGAGACCTTGGATAGCCGCTGGTGTCAAAGTCGTCCAGGTGTTCCTTCATCTCGGCGTAGACGTCCTGGGACACGATGTCAAAGACGAAGCTGTCCGTGTCCATGTAGTCCACGGTGAGGCGGTCACCGTAGCGCTCCTTCATCTTGCGCAGGAACTCGTACATGAGCCACTTGCTCAGCTCCAGGACTGACATGCCTACGTAGATTGGCTTATCCAACACAATGTTGATCTTGGACAGATGCACCAGGGCCACGTCCTCCGTGTAGTACGTCCGGTCCAGGAAGTTGGATCTGGCGACGTACTTGGAAAACTTCTCCGGGGTGCACACCAGCTTCACGTTGAGGCGCTTCCGTACATTCTCGATGGTCTTGCCAAAGACCGCGTTGTTCATGAGCTTGAAGAAGTCCTGTTCAAACTTCGTTTTGGCCTTCTTCCGCAGCTCCGTGTTCATCAGGATTTACGGTTCCAACCACCGCGACTGGTGAAACGAGATCGCCCGATGCACCGCGACCAGCTCCAATCCGTTTTGCAGCGCCTGCTGTAAGACCCTGTAGTGACAGATGTAGTGCGTCTTGTCGTCTAGGGTCGTCAACAGTTTGGGGAACTTCCCTGTTGGCGGGCGCTTCGTCTCGCAGCAGTAGGGAAGGTCCTTGTGAAGGTCGTGTAGGCGCGCGGGGTAGTGGAGGTCCACCTCCAAGATGTAGCCTCGATCAGCCTCTGCGTCCAGTGCCGCGACGTCCAACGCCTGGATTTCCTCACGGCTGAGCCACTCGAAGTCTCCGGTCGGCAGGCACTGGGACATGGCCCAGCCGTAGAGGTTGTTGGCGTCCAGGTACAGGAGGAAGCGCGTGGGCTCGTCCGGGCGGTAGTCCGGGCACCTGTCGTGGTTGGCCTTGGCGTAGCGGGTGATGGCCTGAGAGATGCCTCCCCGGATCCCCTGCTCCACGAACAGGTACATGTCAAAGTCCTGCAGCGTGTCCAGCTCCACACCGCAGGTCTTGAGCATCACGTCCCAGGCGTAGGACGGCAGGGTGTAATAGTGGGCGGGATCCAGCCCGTACTCTGCTAGCGACGTATCACGGAACTGCTCAAAGACATCGGTGAGCAGGGCGATGTCACATCGCAGGTACTTGTCCGCGTAGTCCTTGAGGTGGTTGCAGTCAAAGGCTCGCCACACGTTGAGGGCGTGCTCGTACTCCTCCTCCTTGATATCCTCCAGGGTCATGGAGTTCCTGAACGCCTTCTTGGGAGGCAGCTCCCTGGTGGAGTACAACGTGTCGAACGACGTGACAAAGTCGTAGGGGAACACGCCCTTCCTGCGCACCAGGTCGAACAGCCGGTCGTCGGGGAAGCGCTTCCTCGTCTCGCGCATCTTGTCAGTGGGCAGTCCCGCTGCCAAGCTGGCCAGGCTCATGGACAAGAACCTGTAGGTGTCGAGGAACCGCACCGCGAAACTGCTCTGACGTTGGTTGTCCCCGGGCTGGCCAAAGTGAAACCGCTTGTTAAAGGCGATGTAGCGCTCTTCAGTGTGCGCCAGCACGTCCACATCGCCGGGGTCGATGGCCAGCTCCCGCACTACGAAGTGGGCGTCGTAGTTGGACAGGTTGTGGAAGTAGCAGTTGATATGCCGCTGCTCCCGGTACCTGAGGTTGCACGAGCGGTGGGCGGCTCCTCGGAACTCGTAAGGCGGGGCGTGGTTGTGGTCCCGCACCTTGACGTCCTGGTCCGTGAACTCCTTCCCGCAGAGGTAGCAGTGAGTCGCCACCAGGTACTCATCCATCTCCTGCTGGGTCAGAGAAGGGTGCAGAGCTCTCGTGCTGAACAGGAACTCCCATAGCATCAACACGTCCATCTTGAGCCTCTCCATGAAGACCTTGGACGCATCAGCTCCGAAGTAGACGCGGGGCTCAAACTCCTCCAGGCCGAGCGAGTCCACGATCTGGTAGGCGAAGGCGTACGGGACGTGCAGTTGCAGGGGCCTCGTGCCGGGCGGCGCTTCCGCAGGGTCAGCGGCGACAGGCTGCAGAGCACACTCAAAGTCCGCGTAGATGCAGAACCTCTCCCGCCTAGTGTACTCGGGGTGGGTGAAGCGGATCTGCTGCTTCTTCGACATGTCCAAGCGGAGGGGAGCCTTGGCGGTGCAGTATCGCATGTGCTCCTCCAGACGCTCGGCACCGGACAGTTGCAGCTTGTTGGGCTGGTTGTCAAAGTAAGCGAAGCATCGCTTACACACGTGGATGGTGTGGCCATGAGACGTCAGCTGAGGACGCACTAGCCTACTCATGTTTGCGATGTAGACGTAGTGACTGTTCCCGCCGGTGGTCACGTACAGCAGGTCCCGATGATCCTCCAACTCCCGCTTGCAGATCTTCAGCGGGAACACGCGGTCCTGGAACTTTGGCGATCCGTCGGGGCGTCTCCCCACTATGGCGCGCTCGATCCCATACACGTTGATGCTGATGGCGTTCTTCCTCTCAAAGACCTTGATGTCCTTCACAGCCACGGGGAAGCGTAGGCCGGTCCAATCGTAGCGAGCCATGACGTCCGGTGTGTACGATGCTGGCCTCTCCGGGTGTCGCGCGACGAACTTGGTCAGGACGGCATACGCGAAGCACATGTCATCGAGGTTGTGCACGTTGATGACAGCGCGCGTCTCGCAGATGGTCTTGGGAAGCTGGACGAACCGGGCTCCGCGTTCTCCCAACGGGGTGTAGAGATTGACGCGGATCTCCAGGTCGCGTATCCGGAGATAGCTCCACCCGCTGCCTACTAGCAGGCACTGCTCCTTCTCTTCCTCCAGCTTGTGGAAGGACGCTGACAGGAAGTCCTCCAAGTTGGACGCGGCGGTGAGAGGCACGTTCTTCGTCTTGAAGGCCCGCAGACAAGTGGCTCCGTGGACGTTGGCGAATTCGCACTCCAGGAACATGTTGACCTTGGTGTTTGGGTGCCGGGACCTGACGTCAGTCAACAGGTTCAGGACGCTGTCAAACAGCAGCACCAGCGCGTCCTCCACGGACAAGAAGTCCTCCATGGGTCGAGACAGGCCGAAGGTCAGGAGGCGTCCGCGGAACCCCCGTTGGATGGTGCGGAACGCGGGCAGTCCACCGCCACCACCCACCATCCCATCGGGTGCCTCGCTCGGTCCGGGCTGAGGCTCGCGGCTGGGTCCGGGCTGGGGCTCGTGGCTGGGTCCGGGCTGGGGCTCGTGGCTGGGTCCGGGCTGGGGCTCGTGGCTGGGTCCGGGCTGGGGCTCGTGGCTGGGTCCGGGCTGGGGCTCACGGCCGGGTCGGTGCTCGGGTGACAGGACGGGCAGGTGCGGCATCTCGTCCACAACGAGGTTCCTCACGACGGGGCAGTTTTCGGCCTCGTGCTGGTCCCGGTTGTAGCGCCGGGTGAAGCCTCGGTCGCAGTAGGCGCACGCGAACCTCATGCCGCGGTGGGCGCTCGCCACGTGCTGCTGGAGATAAGCGGTCCTGCGGAAAAGGGCGCCGCACTCGGGACAGCGGACCCCGTTGGCGTGCACCAGCTGCACGTGGCGCTGGAGCAGATCCTCGCGGGTGAATCGCCGCCCGCACGCGTCGCACTCGGGCCGTGGGTCTCTGACGGGTGGCGTTGCGGCGGAGGAGGAGGTCGAAGCCGACGGGATCGCACCGTGGACCGCTTCCATGTGATGGCGCAGATCCTCAGGGCTCGCCAGGGCGATGGAGCACAATGGGCACGGACGGCCTGCGAACAGGAAAACAAGTCCTATTAGTTACCTCGATAAACACGAGGGTGAGGAACTGGCGGCCTCTTCCTCATCTCGTTCGCCAGTTTGAGCCCAGTAAATACAAGGGTGAGGAATTGCACAGAGGTCTGACGACCTCTTCCTCATCTCGATCGCCAGTTTGAGCCCAGTAATACAAGGGTGAGGAACTGAACAGAGGCTGGCAGCCCCTTGTTTACTACTTGAATCTGTTTACTCGGCTAAAGCAGTTTACTCTCTCGAAAACAAGTCATTAGTACTGACGGTTTCTTGTTTAACGTAAAAACCGTGCCTGACGTTCCTCATCTCGTTCGCCAGTTTGAGGCTAGTAAATACAAGGGTGAGGAATTGCACAGAGGCCTGGTGACCTCTTCCTCATCTCGATCGTCAGTTTGAGCCCAGTAATACAAGGGTGAGGAACTGAACAGAGGCTGGCAGCCCCTTGTTTACTACTTGAATCTGTTTACTCGGCTAAAGCCGTTTACTCTCTCGAAAACAAGTCATTAGTACTGACGGTTTCTTGTTTAACGTAAAAACCGTGCCTGGCGCTTGATCGTGAGGAACTGCACAGAGGACTGGCGACCTCTTCCTCATCTCAATCGCCAGTTTGGACCCAGTAAATACAAGGGTGAGGAACACACAGAGGCTGGCAGCCTCCTTTCTTGTTTAACATAAAAACCGTACCTGACGCTTGATCGTGAGGAACTGTACAGAGGACTGGTGACCTCTTCCTCATCTCGATCGCCAGTTTGAGTCCAGTAATACAAGGGTGAGGAACTTTGGATGAGGATATCGGAGAAGAAGGCGTGCTTAACAAATCTACTGGCGGTTTCCTATTTAACTTAAAACCGTACCTGGCGCTTGGTCGTGAGGAGTGGGAGGATGAACTGCTATGAGGTGACGTCGCAGGTTGTCGCTTCGCCCGAAGCGTCTCCCGCAGACGTCGCAGTCGAAATGGCGGTCCCTGTGAGCGGCTGCCGTGTGACGAGTCAGGTTTCCAGCGTTCGCGAAGACGCGGCCGCAGACCTCACACATACGAGGAACAGCCATCTGATTGAAAAGCAAAACCTAATTTCATTTCGCTTAAACATTTTTTTTTTAAAGAGTGGTAGTGAATCTATTTTGCTTTTTAAGTTTGATTAATTAATTTTAATCGTTATAAAACACAACTGTTTCAAGGTCATTACAATTCCACTCATCTCCATCGGAAAAAGAAACAACGACAAGGCTCAGTGTACTGGGATATGTAAAAGATTAATTATTAATGTTAGCTAATAAGATTTTAGAGCATTGGTAAACTTGCTGATGAAAAAGTAAATTATATGTTACTTACATTTTAAGATATTCAAAGAGAAAGTCGTAACAGTCGCATAAGTAATCACCGCGATAGTAACGAAAATTAAAAATAACGAATAATTAAAATAGAAACGCTAATTAATAAATATGTTGTTACTTACGTTGACTTTTATGGGAATCCAAAGACAATGAACAGCAGGTTGTGTAGGTGTATCGCAGAGACAGCAATACTTCGTCCGCACAGTAAGAGCTTCAAAAACAAACTGACGAAACCCTTGAGGACGCGCTCATAAATAGCACTCCAGTCGGGAGGAGTAAGCGGTAAACAGTTCCCGGAACCGCTGATGAGTAAAGAGCCCCGGGCGGTCACGTAGGCCCTAGCACGCGCCTCGACACGTGACTCCGCGGAGCCGCTCACCGGGGGGGGGGGGGGACTTGCATCCTCACCACGCCTTTGCTAGTTTTGAACCATCGCGAGAGGTCTGGAAAAACAGCCAAGATCCCATGAGGAAAACGCGTTTGAAAATTAATAGCGGGCCTGTTTAACGGTGGATTCTCAATTTTCTTTAAGGGATGGTTTACTTAGGCTGCCGCCTGACATGTGGTGAAATTTCATCAAAATCGGTCGGTAAATAGCTGAGATCCCATAAGGAAAACACGTTTAAAAATTAATAGCGGGCCCGTTTAACGGTTGATTTTCAATTTTCTTTAAGGGATGGTTTACTTAGGCCATCGCCCGACATGTGGTGAGGTTTCGTCAAAATCGGTCGGTAAACAGCTGAGATCCCATAAGGAAAACGCGGTTATAAATTAATAGCGGCCTTGTTTGATGGCGGATCTATGGGGTTCTTTCGTCATTCGCTTCCTCTGGGATAGGCCTACACTCTGGAAAAAGTCCCGTGGGAATCGGTGAGTAAATAGGCTAGTTATTAATTTTCGAAAGTTTTTTCCTTATCACGAAAAGTGCTGCAGACGACCGGGGGGGGGGGGGTGATTCCTCGCATCTTCACGCCAGGTGTCAGGTTTAAGTTAGGTTAATGGGTCACGTGACGGGGGGGGTGATTCCTCGCATCCTCACGCCAGGTGCCAGGTTTAAGTTAGGTTAATGGGTCACGTGACGGGGGGGGGATTCCTCGCATCCTCACGCCAGGTGCCAGGTTTAAGTTAGGTTAATGGGTCACGTGATGGGGGGGGGGTGCCCTCGGGCATGCCCTCGGGGGTGACCTTGGGGGTCAAGGTCAAGATCATCCGGGGGGGGGGGGCCCTCGGGCATGCCCTCGGGGGTGACCTTGGGGGTCAAGGTCAAGGTCATCCGGGGGGGGGGTGATTCCTCGCATCCTCACTTCTGTGCTGGGGTTGAATCGGCTATTGCCCCCTACTAACACTCCGATAGATATACTTTTATGTCCTATATAAATGTAAAAATTTGAAGAAAAAACCCTTTGCTCAGCCATCTTACATTGTAGTAAAGTAACAAATCATCAAAGAGTGCTTCAGTTTCCTCAATAAGTGATTTGAACTCACGGTGCCTAAGTGAAGACTGCTCGTATGAAGTTATGGGGTTTATAGCTTCACTAAACGTAAAAAGATACGACCTCGTGGTTCAAAAAAAAATAGGTGGCGGTCCGCCATTTGGGGACCACTGGTCTAAGCAAGGAATGTTTATAAAAATATTCACTATTATATCAAACCGCTGTGTCTAAACCATGTTTCCTGTATAAATCAATCGTTCGTGCCCAACCTACCTATCTTTAACTGTGGCGTTCCTCTTTAACATGTATTTCACCCCATGAAGGGAACTTGCATGTGCAAATTCTTCTATTACGTTAAAAATCTTCTTTTTCATTAAAACTCTTCCTTGTGTCTCATTCATTTTTTCTTAAATTTCAGCTTTTATTAATAGAACATTAACAAACTGCTTATGTTACACCATACAAACGTAGAAAACGTATCTGCAAGGAAATTCAAATGGCACAACTATCGTGTTTGATCAATGAAAGTAAATTGCCACAAAATAACCCTGTCAAGTATGAAGAGCCGATTCAGGTTGTTAGTTCACCACATCCTTTCTTCCTATGTGTTATTTCCAAACACAGCAAATAGAAGGCTGGATGTTTCACTTGGCATATGAATAATGTGACGTGTGTTATTGCTCATATCTGAAACTGTTGTTAAATCTAGCAGGGTTTTATTTTGTTGACGCGTTAATAGTTTAATATATTTGTTAAGTAATATTATATTGACCATGTTTCATCTTTTTTAGCGAATGTCCCCTATAGGGAATTTTAGCGAATTTCCCCTATAGGGAAGAAGCTATTACCATAGGTGGCATGGTAAGACTTAAGCTCGAGACCATGATAACTTTTTGTTTAGAGGTCCCTAGATGCCAAAAACAATATTCGTTCAAATTATATACATATGTATATATATATATATATATATATATATATATATATACAGTATATATATATATATATGTGTGTGTCCGTTACCGCGATAACTTTTGAAAGAAGCGCCCGATTTTGATGAAATTTGGCACAAATGTGGAGAGTAACATCTATGACTTTAAGTTTGAAAACCAGATCGATTGGTCTATAGGAGTTTAAAATCGGTCTATGGTTTTATGGGGGTTTAAAATTTTTCCAAAAATCTGTTTTTTGAACTTTTTACCCTAAATTTTTAAAAACACTAGATTTTGGTCATAGCCATTTTATAGA